>OW443340.2:12500000-13750000 GCA_937001555.2 Hypsopygia costalis | reverse complement strand
CACTAAGACACAAGTCTGCGCGTTCACCGCTAAGAAAACCCCTTTTGCTGTGGCTCCTCAATTCCTAAACACACCCCTTACCATCGCCAAAAACATTGGGATTCTTGGAGTTGAAATCTCCAGCGACGTCCAGTTTCGTTGTCACCTGGAGGGGAAGGTCAAGCTGGCGTCGAAGAAACTAGGTGTGCTCAACAGGGCGAAGCAGTACTTCAATCCGCGGCAGAGACTTATGCTTTACAAAGCTCAAGTACGGCCGCATATGGAGTACTGTTGCCATCTATGGGCGGGAGCGCCTAGATACCAGCTTGCACCTTGTGACTCGATTCAAAGGCGCGCTGTGAGGATTGTCGACGATCCCAAACTAACAGACGGTTTAGAACCTTTAAGTCTGAGAAGAGATTTTGCGTCCCTTTGTGTATTCTACCGTCTGTACAATGGGGTGTGTTCAGAGGAGTTGTTTGATATGATGCCAACGGCCTCCTTCTACAGTCGCACCGCTCGCCATCGACAGGGAATTCATCCTCACACATTGGAGCCTAAGTGGTCACGTACTGTGCGGTTTCAGAGAAGTTTTCTCCCGCGTACTGTCAAGCTGTGGAATGAACTGCCTGTCGAGGTTTTCTCAGGGGACTACAGCATGGGGTTCTTCAAAAAGGGCGTGAAGAGGTTTTTACAGGGTCGGCAACGCGCGTGTGATGCCTCTGGTGTTACAGGCGTTCATAGGCTACGGTAACTGCTTTCCATCAGGCAGGCCGTATGCTTGTTTGCCACACTGGTGGTATAAAAAAAAAAAAAAAAAAAAAAGTATTTCTTCTTCGCAAATGGTCAATACTGAAATTCTAGTAGATAAAAATAAATAACAAAAAAAAATAAGAATATTATTTATAAAATCTGTAAGACGTGTCTAAGTGCTCACAAGAGCCCTAAATGCCAGAATAAATAATTTTATTTCATTTCATCACAGGAATGAACAAACAAATTTTTACAAACAATTTGGTCTACACTACTTTGCGTGATTCCGTCACGAAATAAAAAAAAATCATTTTACATAATAAGCTTTCGATATTTGTTATCGTAAAAAAAAACTAAAAAGTTTACTTAATTGCCTTTCACTCATTACACCCTTCCATTACTTACATAGGTATCATAAGGATTAATGTGGAAATTATAAATTGACATTTTTATTACATTGCCAATTAAATTAAAAATTGTTAAATAAATTTGCAGCTTGGATGGAACAGTACTAGTGGATTATTAATAACATAATCAATGAGAGTTTTACTAATCCCATATCATATACAATCCCGTTATCCGCTTGCATATGTTGTTCATAATGCAAACAGATACTCATTTGGCTCGCTAATACTCGTTATGCACCAATCCAATCCCTCTCATGCGTCATAAATCCCCTATAATAAGATCCTCTAAACAATGTTCATAATAGAATCATAAACTGAAATAGCTATCCTGTTTGTTCAATATATTACGCAACATACTCTATGTAAGTTTGCAGTCCGCATTGTCTATAGTTAGTTACATAATAAAATATATTTTAGGTTGCTTACACCCTAAAATATATTTTATTATGTAACTAACTATCTCTTAGCCAAAGTCTCTTGTAGGTGTTGTAACTGCTGATAAACGAGGTTTTGGCAAACGGGTATAGCTTATTTTTAGCAACCTGATAATAATAAGCTTACTTCCCCAAGTGCCTCCATCTCGCAGAAAATCGCAACAATTGTCATTTGTCTTCTAGAGGTCTAGAGGCTTGTTTCTACGAGTAAGTGAAGTTACAAAGAAGGAACGAGTTGTGGCAGCGTGGGTAGCTGAACGCGAGCGATGTGTCATATTGTAAGCAACTCTTATTTTTTTAATAGTGTAATGGAAAAACCTGACGGTTTTTGAAGTGAGAAGTT
Organism: Hypsopygia costalis; assembly: GCA_937001555.2. Lineage (NCBI taxonomy): Eukaryota > Metazoa > Arthropoda > Insecta > Lepidoptera > Pyralidae > Hypsopygia > Hypsopygia costalis. The sequence goes on along the minus strand of OW443340.2, from coordinate 13,748,084 downwards.
ATTTAATCCCTGTGTGTATATTTTTTTGAGGCTAGTAAACGAGGCTAAACCGTACACTGGCGTACGTAACACATCACGCTCGATTCTATAATACTCGTTTTGATAAATTCGGCAAAAACCAGCGTAAGATTAATTTTTCACTTCTGTCAAGCATACTACGTTTTATACCCGACTAACAAAATTGGGATAATTATTTTTTTTGTGTGTCGTCGTCGCCTTGAATCCTTATTTATCGGACTGCTAGATTACGGGCCGGGCCTCCCATCAATCGAAAGGGTTTAGAACACACTCCACCACGCTGCTCAACTGAGGGTTGGCAGAGTTGTCGTGTATATGCACGTATATTTCTTTGGCACGATCTATATCCTAAACAGCTTGATGGATTAGAACATAATTATAAGGTGTCATTTGATTCGTGATCAGCTGTGAGAGTGACTTTTAATAAATAATATATTATAATAATTTAAAAAAGTAAATAATATTCATTTGAAAAAGTAAGTTTATGCTAACGTCTTAAATAGCTTAATTCGCTACTAAATATGGCACCACTAAATATCTGTGTATGATAGAATATGTATGTATAAATGTAATATGTACAATACAATATACTATATTGCACTGAAAAACATTAAGTACTAGTACAAATCGGTCTTATCGTCGAGCAATCTCTTCCAGACAACTTTAGGGTAGAGGACAAATAATATGAAATTAGAGTACAAATAATATGTATATGTTTAAGTACAGTTTATGTATAATATATTAGTCACTATATATGTTTCTTGTTATGTAATGTATTTTTCAACCGCATTCGTGGATTTCTGCACTCCCCGAAGTGTGACCGGTAAAGAATGCTTTTACCATTAAGTCCGCTTTTTGTACCACTGTTTACTCTGGTCAATATAGAGTTTAAATAAATAAATAATGTCTACAAATTCTCAACAATAAGTGCCAACAATCACCACTATCGACATTCTTATTCATAGTTGGTATACATACCAATTATACCACAGTATAAGTTTAATGTACTTCCGTAGCTGTTAAATCTATCCATCCGCCTCTATAACTTGACCATGAGTAGTTTCTTTATTTAAGGCCCTTAATACTACAAAAGTGGCGCCACTTTGAGTAAAGTATCATACCTTTGCATTTATATATCTTGACGAGCCAGGTGGACGAATGCCTAGCAATGGTCACTTTGACAAACATTTGTGTGCATGAACATGTCTGTTTATCTTGGTCTGGGTATTTTCTATATGTTATTCTTATATATTTTCTATATCGGTCACACTAAAAGTTTTGCGTAACTTAGAAAAACAACATGTTATAACCAAAGTATTATGTTTATTGCTTTTCAAAATACTCTCCTTTACATTTTAAACATTTTTTCATGCGATCGAACCATTTTTTTAAACAGGAGGACCACAGATCTGAAGGCATGTTTTCTACGTGCTGATTGAACGCTATCACTGCCTCTTCGGAGTTGCTAAAAGTGAAACCTCTCATCAAATCTTTGATTTTGGGGAAAATACAGAAATCACAAGGTGCTAGGTCGGGGCTATGTGCAGAATGGGTGACCAGTTGTACTTTTTCGGAAGCTAAAAATGACTTTGTTTTGTTGGCCGTGTGTGAAGAAGCGTTGTCATGATGTAGGAGAACGCGGCTTTTTGGTCGTCTTTCGCGAACTTTTTCTAACATCCTGGGTAAACTAATGGTAGAATATCACTCAGCATTAACACTCTTTTGACCTTCAAGTGAAATTGTGCAGATGGGACCCGTAGCTGAGAAAAAAATCGCGATCATTTTTGTACCAACGTTTCTCGCCTGCCTCACTTTTGTTGGCCTGTTCTCATTTCCAAACACCCATTCACAAGATTGCTGTTTTTTTTCGGGTTCAAAACAATAAATCCACGTTTCGTCTCCTGTGACAATGTCATAAACAGCATTAGAATGTCCGTGGACGTACTTCAGTAGCATCTGTGAGCACCATTCCACGCGAGCCCGCTTCAGCTCCGCTGTCAGTTCATGAGGGATCCAACGACAACAAAGTTTCCGAACTTTTAATTCTTCGTGTAATTTTTTCTGAATTTGGCTCATACCAGTCCCCAATAGTCCTTGAATTGTCTCATAGGTAATCTGCGGGTTTGCTTCAATTAGCCGCTTAACAGTAGCCACATTATTTTCGTTGACGGCAGTTGAAGGCCGCCCTTCACGAAATCCGTCATGTAAAGAAACCCGACCTCTCTCAAATTCAGCAAACCATCGCCTCACGGTGCTTAAACAAGGTGCTTCTCTCCCAAAAGCATTTTGAAGACGAGCGGCACAGTCTTGCGGAGAGAGAGAACTTTTAAAATCATAAAAAATCATCGTTCTAGAATCTTTTCGACTTAATTCCATTTTCGTTGCGTACGTAGAACTTTGATTAGTGATAAAAAACAATTGACAAATGATTTCCCGCCAATTTTTTTTTTATTACTAAGAAGGTTCCAAGTCGTTTCAAAAAATATAACATTCCAAATTAAAATAGTTCCGATTAGCTAGAAGTGCAAAACTTTTAGTGTGCCCCATGTATAGAAAAAAAAAAATATTTAAGTACATATATCAATTATCTAGTACCCATAATACAAGCTTTGCTAGTATATTTATTATAGTTATAGAAATTTTACATAATAATCTATACAAACTACTTACCAATAATTAAAAATATACAATTAAATTAAAAACTAAATATGGCTAACTATATATACAAATAAAACGGTAATGACAAAAACTAATTAAAAGTAATAAAATATAATAAACTAAATGGCGTCAAAATATTCTTCCGCATCGCCGTCAAAAGGTAAAGTGGCCAGAAGGCTAGCAGCATTGCCACGCTGGATGGCAATGCTTATTCGCTGAGCGAGAAATAGGCCAGCCCTCTGGTCACGGGAAGAGTCGACCAAACGTTTGGAGATATCTCGAAATAAAATTCTTGCGCTCGGACCCCACGGGCCAAGTGTTTCCACCCCAAACGGCTCAAAAACATAATTACCGATGAGGTTTGAATATTTGCGCCGTTTGAGGGTCTCCGCTGATGCTGCAGCAGCCCCCGCAGAACACGACGTATATGGAAGATGGGAAGGCGCGAGGGTGTCGACGCATGCTGCGTCCCACACCAAAGGTCTACTCATCTTCCATGGCAGCAATGACATACCGTCTGGTTTCTTCCCATCGTCGCGCACCAGACCATTTGGTTCCAAAACTGCTGGGACCCCGGCGGTGGAAAGAGCCCGACGAATAATATCATTAATGCTGCCATGACGTGGGATTCTGCCAGCGCTCCTGCAACATGAGAGGCCATGGTGTCCGAGCCGGTCGACATCTTCACCACATCGACAGCGATGCGGAACAACGCAAGAAATTCCTAAACGGAGGCAGGCTGCTATACGAAAAGTGCCGTCATCCAACATAGTACCAATGTTTGGAGACGGCAACGCTTACAGCCAAAGGCCCGATTCCCATTCTCCCACAGCCAGTAGACGAGCCCGCTCTGCAGAGTTAGTCGATGTGTAAATAAGCTGTTTCCGGACTAACTCACACAGCGGCCAATCCCACCGTCTCTGGGAGGAAGGGTTGATGGGCATATCATAACTCGGACAGGCCACCTGCCAGGCATACCTAGCGTCGGACAAACACACTACCTCCGAAGTAACCCGTGTAGGAGAAAGAATTTTCCGGGTCAATTCTTCGGTACTGTGGACCGACGACAAGAATGCCGGCAGGCTTACGCTAGAAATTTTGCGGATACCGAGCCCGCCAAAGCGTATAGGCAGTGTAGCTTGCAGCCAGGCCCGGTCATCCAGGTCTAAATTTAGTAATCTGCATAATGTGTTTCTTAGTGTTACGTCGATCCTTTCCAAGAGTGCCACATGTTTCCACATGTGGCAGGATCGAAGGACATAAGTAAATTTTGGCACGAAACAGCAATACCGAATGATTGTATATATTGAATGAGTACTAATTTTAGAAAATCTTTCCGAAATGTCGTTAAAATTTTGAATTTTTTCTTCAACGAAAGGTAAAAAAGCTTCATCTAAGACGGAAGCTCCAAGGAGACGAAGAGAGTGTCTTTCTGAAATTTTGATGCCTGAAGTTATTGCATTAAATTTTTGTATGGTCGAAAATTTGTCTATTTGTTCTGAAAGGAACAACTCGCATTTTGAAGGATTCAATTCTAAACCAATATTCAGAAGTTCATTTTTTAGTAAAATTAAATCCCTCAAAACGGTCTCTACATCGCCACCTAGAGTCCCGTCATCTAGGTACCAAAGATTAAATTTCGAATTTAGTTTGCGAATAATGGGATGTATGGCTAAACTAAATATGGCCGGTCCGAGAGGGTCACCTTGCTGGCATCCGACAGCGGAGTCTAATGGATTGGTTTTGAATAATAATTTTGATGGTTGTCGATAGCATTGCCAAATGAAACTATAAATTTCTGGAATTTCTTTTTGAACTTCTGCCAACAAGGTGTCCCTGAGTCTGTAGTAGTCTGTAGTCTGAATCCCTGTCCATAAGCTTTGCTTATTTTGGGACTTTGTAATTTGTCAAAGATAAATATAAATAAATAAATATTTTCAGACAAATTACACAGCGCCATCTAGTCCTAAAGTAAGCGAAGCATGTGTTATGGGTACTAGACATACGTAAATACATTTTTTTTAAATACATACTTTTGATACATAGAAAACACCCAGACTAAGACAAACAGACATGTTCATGCACAGAAATGTTTGTCCTATATAGGAATCGAACCCACGAGCGTTGGTGTCAAAGCCGTGTCATTGACCGCTACGCCACCGAGCTCGTCAAACAAAATATCCACTTCAGTATTTTCTACAATATTTTCTACGATTATTATAAATATCCTTATTATAGTTATCCATTTTTAACGTTGACGAGCCCTGGCCGGACGCTGAGATCACAGGGATCCTATATTATATATATATATATATATATATATATTAGGTTGGGGAAAAAGTCTTTTCGTATTTTATATGAAAATTCAAAACATTTTTTAATAAAGTTTATTTACATTTAACTAAAGTATGTAGGTGCCATTTTGTTCGATAACTTTTTGCCATCTTGTAGGTAGAGACATGATCCCATTACTATAGAATTTTTGGGACTTCTGTTCAAAAAACCGCGACAAGTGGTTTTGGCAGTCTACTCGTGATGTTAACCTGACATTGCCTAAAGAATTCTTAAGAGACCGAAACAGGTGGAAATCAGAAGGTGCAAGGTCAGGACTATACGGCGGATGCATTAACACCTCCCAGTCAAACTCTCTTAATTTTTGCTGAGTGGCTGAAGATGTGTGAGGTCTAGCGTTATCATGATGAAAAATCACACCCCTTCTATTAATTATTTCCGGCCGCTTTCTCTCAACTTTTTGCTTTAATCTCATCAGTTGTTCACAGTAGAGTTCAGAATCGATAGTCCTGCCTGGCGGTAACAGATCATAATGAATATCTTCCCTTCCAATCCCACCATACACACAGCATCACCTTGTTGCGGGTTAACCCGGGTTTCGCCAGAGTCTGTGAAGCCTGGCCGGCCTTTGACCACGACCTTTTTATGCGCCAAAACTGTTTTGTGGTCAATTCCTAGTTCTTCAGCTACGTCGTAACTACTGATATGCCGATCTTGCTCCACTTTTTCAGAAATGGCATCCATTTTATCCGTAACAGGGCGACCAGAGCGACGTGCATCTTTGACATCAAAATTTCCGGATTGAAAACTCTTAAACCAAATTTGTGCTACTCTCACAGACACTGCGCGAGGTCCATAAACGTCACAATTTTTTTTCGCAGCTTGCGTTGAATTTTTACCTTTTTTGTAGTAAAATTTTAAAATGTATCGAATTTCTTCATTAGATTCACTCATCTTGACAGTAAAAAAAAACAAATGAAAATCACACATTTACCTAATTTGAATTTGGAATTATCTTTTTTAAAATTTAAACTTTTTAAAGATATCAAAACCTGTCAGATACAAATGGTATAACCAAAGAGATTTTATTACAAGTTCATACATACCATAATGCGAAAAGACTTTTTCCCCTACCTATTATATTAGGTTGGGGAAAAAGTCTTTTCGTATTTTATATGAAAATTCAAAACATATTTTAATAAAGTTTATTTACATTTAACTAAAGTATGTAGGTGCCATTTTGTTCGATAACTTTTTGCCATCTTGTAGGTACAGACATGATCAGACATTTTTAAAGATATCAAAACCTGCTAGATACAAATGGTATAACCAAAGAGATTTTATTACAAGTTCATACATACTATAATGCGAAAAGACTTTTTCCCCGACCTATTATATATATATATAGTTGTTCATTTTCTTAAAATTATTCTTATTCATTGACATTGTTATTTTAATTATTATTTAACTAGCTGTCCCGGCGAACTTCGTACCGCCTAACAATCAATGAATGTCGTGGTACATATTAGCTGAACTAAATTTATGATTTTATGGAATTAAAACAATGAATAGTAGAAAATAATAGAGAAGCTCGATGGCGTCATTGCGCGTGCCAGTCTAATTGAACACGCAAGTTAAGCAACGTCGACCGTAGCCTGTACACGGATGGGTTTATATTACCTCGAGCTCCTCCGTGATTCGAAAGACACGTTAAGCCGTCGGTCCCGGTTGTTATCATTAGCTCATCTTGAGCTCCTCCGTGCTTCGGAAGGCACGTTAAGCCGTCGGTCCCGGTTGTTATCATTAGCTCATCTTGAGCTCCTCCGTGCCTCGGAAGGCACGTTAAGCCGTCGGTCCCGGTTGTTATCATTAGCTCATCTTGAGCTCCTCCGTGCTTCGGAAGGCACGTTAAGCCGTCTGTCCCGGTTGTTATCATTAGCTCATCTTGAGCTCCTCCGTGCTTCGGAAGGCACGTTAAGCCGTCGGTCCCGGTTGTTATCATTAGCTCATCTTGAGCTCCTCCGTGCTTCGGAAGGCACGTTAAGCTGTCGGTCCCGGTTGTTATTATTTAATGACAGTCGTTAAGTTAAGTCAGTGGCCTTTAGGCGGTTCGAAAACACTGGCCTCCGCCAACCCGCAGTTGAGCAGCGTGTTGGAGTACGCTCTAAACCCCTTCGGTTGAGGGAAGACCCGTATCCATAAAAACTGAAGATTTCATAAAAATAAAGATTTCCTTATTGTTAATTTAAAAAAAAAAAACGTTTTGTTTTATTTTTTTTTAGTTTTGAAATAGGTTTTATCATTTTGGTGATTTGTAATTGTCATTTCTTTTGATGTTTACTCTGATTTGATTCTTGCGCTCGAACCCCATGGGATAAGCGTTTTCACCCCTATCGATTTGACATTTTTAAATTTTCCTAACAAATCACAGACAACTTTCAATATTTTTAAAATATTCAATAATATATTAATAAATATTCCAATCCTTTTTAACTGGCACTATTTGTATGGGAAAACGATTTTTCTTTTATTTAATTCTTTCGTCAATTTTTCAATGTTTTTAATACTTTCCCGACCAAGACACGACATTATTTTATATATTATATAGATTTATGGAGCTTGATTTAAATTTCTGAACGCACGCATAAATATTTTAGAACCAATAAATATTTAAATCCACAAAACTGTTTTCAAAACAAATCACAGCCAACTTTCAAGACGTAAAAATGAGACCAATAGAGTTAACATTTGTTTTTAATCTATGACATTTGTTCTATAATGAGCTTAATATACATTTCTGAACGCACGCATACATTTGGCGTACGCACGTACGACAACGTCACATTTGACAGCTACGACAACCAAAGAGAATGTAACCACTACGTTATAAGAGACGGATGTGCCATACAAATAGCGTAAATTCTAAATGTATGAAATGGGAGCGAAAACAATCAGAATTTGTACCAAATTCGCTTCCGATTCATAGAGTCGTTTTTTTACCTTGAGTTGCGCCAGGCTGACGACAACCACGAACATTTTGTATGGGAAAATGTTTTTTCTTTTATTTTATTTTTTTCGAGAATTTTCCAATGTTTTTAAGAGTTATTCTGCTATTCGGGACGGAAACAAATCCAACAAATCAAAAACCATGGCAATCGGTCCAGCCGTTCTCGAGTTATAAGTGTTGTAACAAACACGACTTTCTTTTATATATATAGATATTTTAAAAATGGAAAAGTTCATCTCCCCAGCTTAGGAGGGATTTGAACCCATGACTCTCGATTACCGGTCGAGTCTCTTACTGCTGAGCTACCAGGAAAGTTTGTGATAGTGGTAAATTTTCGAATTTTATATTCTACTGCTGTAAAGTCGTAGTGTGAGTTCAAATCCCACATAGGAGTGACAAGGGAGAGGGGAATTTTTTCATTTATAAAATATTTATAATATTCTGGCAAGATGGCCGATATCAACTGTTTAAATAATAATTATATTATTTAATATCTTGACTAATCCTAATGTTGCTAAAATGAATATGATGTATCGAATATAATCTATGTAATATCCTTTGTAAGTATTTTTTTTTTGTGGTTTGCATAAAATAGCAGACGGACAAAGTGATCCCATGAGGGTTCCAAAACCGGAACCTTCATAAGAACAGTCAGTCAGTAGATATCTTGCGCTTGCGCGCGTGCGAGTTTCGAGCGAGGTGCTCTTTACTCGGGCATAACTTCGGGGGCTTCAACCCCCGAGAAACTCAAGTCCGCTAGAGCGGATTGGGAAGGACTAAATTATTTAGAGTACCGACTGACTATATAGGGAAGAATGAATGAATGATAGGACAACATTTTATCGAACGAAACACAACAAACATAACATTTCACTCAATAAATTTAATAGACACAAATTTGGATTGACAATTACGACAACACCTACACAGACGAATACCTAGGTTGGCCGATTGTGAGGGCGCACGTTTGCAACCTCTGAGGTTTCATACGTCCGCCCGTACAATCTCTTAAACACTTAGGTTTCGCTTGGCCGTGCAGCTGGCGGCAGTGTGCCTAGGCACACATTCGCCACTCCGCGCGACCCATCGGAAACATAATCAGAACAGTTTGTCAGTCTGCCATTTTATGCCAATAGCTCGCCTGATGTAAACATCGATCTAGCTCTACATGGTTACCGTAAGTACCGTAACTATATAGATGCTTGCAATGAAAAGAGTAATTGTCACGCACGGCCCCATCCACTGATCACACACAGCATCTCCTCAAGCATCTAGTACTAATCGGCAGGATGTGCCACGTACTGTTGAGATTGTATTTGGCTCTGGTGGTGAGCCAGTTCCAACTTAAATACATTCTCTCGTCTCAGCGGCGATGGGACGAGCCGCTCAGCGATGTGGTTGGGAAATATCTGCTTAATATTACCACCACCGCTGTAGAACGTGCTCGGCTTCTCGCTGCTGGGACTTGGGAGTCAGGTTTATGGGTTCAGGCCCTACCTTCTAAAAATATAGGGACTCTTCTTGACAATCACACCTTTCGACTGGCGTGCTGACTTCGTTTAGGTACCACTGCTGTAGTGGAACATCGCTGCAGGTGTGGTACTATGGTAGACAGATATGGTCATCATGGTCTTTCGTGCTCACGCAGTGCAGGTAGAATTTCACGACACGCCAGCCTCAACGATATCATCCGTCGGGCCCTAATTACTGCTAATACACCAGCAATTTTAGAACCTCCTGGCCTTAGTCGGAATGATGGAAAACGGCCCGATGGAATGACTTTGGTTCCTTAGACGATGGGAAGACCTCTGGTATGGGATGTAACATGTGTTGATACCTTAGTGGCTTCTCATCTCCAGGAAACCAGCTTTGAGGCTGGCTCAGCTGCACGCGGTGCTGAACGCCTTAAGTGTGGGAAGTACTCAGAACTGAGTACTTCCTATATATTTAAGGCGTTCGGTGTAGAAACGTTGGGACCGTGGCATCGGCACAAGATTTATTCAAGGAGGTTGCCAAGAAGCTGGTCTTGACTTAGGGTGACCAAAGGGCTGGCCAATATCTAGGCCAAAATATTTCCATCGCTATATAGCGTGGAAATGCGGCCAGCCTTTTGGCCACAATCCCCGCAAATTGTCGGGACAATTAATATGGTAAGTAATGAAATTTTTTTATTTTTTCTGTGTATTTTATTATAATTTTATTTTAAAGTAGTTTTATTATAAAATAAATAATAAATATTTCTGGACAATTAACACAGCGCCATCTAGTCCCAAATTAAGCGCTAAGCTTGTGTTATGGGTACTAGACATCTGATAAATGACCTTAAATACATTTTTTTTTTTTGTAAATACATACATATAATACATAGAAAATACCCAGACCAAGACAAACAGACATGTTCATGCACACAAATGTTTGTCTTGTGTGGGAAACGAACCCGCGACCTCGGAGTCAAAGTGGCCATTACTAACCATTCGGCCACCGAGATCATCAAAGTTGTATTCATTTTATTTTAAATTTAATTTTAAGATATTTATAAATAATTTAAGTTTTGTAACTTAATTAAGTTTTCTATACTTAAATACCACGAGGACCTGCCTTATGGTAAATTTGTAAATACTTGTTTTAGTTGTAGAACATAGAAAGGTAGTTAAAAAAATATGTATTACTTGTTCAATGTAGGTACATTTTTTATCGTGATAATGAATATCAGCACGACGCCGAGTCGTTACGTAACTCACCCTAGCAAGTCTACTGTCTACCTTTTTAGGCTTTCAAGCAGTCTATTACACCGAAGCGATTTGTAGCTTTACTACTATATGACATTTTTCTAAACGTGATATACGAGTAGAATAGACGATTAGGATATACGAGTATAGACTTAGAGTTAAAAAGGCGATCATTGCCCTTTTCCTACAAAACCGATGTCTGCTTTTTAGACCCTAATATTTTTGCTACTACTACAAAGAACGCCACGTATACATGTGTCTTTTAATTACAGTCTAAACGTGTGACTTACCATTAAATGAATGGCAGTTATGGATTATGGACTCAAAAGTGCCCTAACCGAAAGAGAAAAAAATCACATCAGCGCTGACGGCATTACACTGTACATATTAATTTATATGCTGATTACACTTTCATAATACCGTACTACTCGTACTTAAATCGTGAAATATGTAAAAAACTATTCATGTGAGAAAAGATGATGATGGTGTACCATATTTCCAGTTTGGGAATATTTTTATTTCTATAAATGTAGCAAACTTTATACCTAACGCTGAACAGTTGTTTCCTGAAATTTATATTAAACCCAGTGTCCATTTGTTTGATAGGTCAGTGAATTTATCCCAATATGCAGGAATCTTGGCCTGTGCATGGCATGAAAATGTAGGGTTGAGGCACAGTGTAAAAAAGAAAGATGCAAGGAGAAACGAGAAAAGTTTCTTATATAGCTTAGCATAAGCACACACTTCAAAATACCAGCTGGATTTTTTAAAATAATGTATATATATTTTTGTACGAAGAATAAAGTAGAAGCAGCGCGCGTTCCCTTTCTTACCCAAGTCATACAAGTCATACATGTCACACATTAATCCATTCACATTCAAATTCATCGTTCTCTTAGTCACGTGTTTTTCTTCCCATCGGATTACATACCCATACCACTAAGGCATTTCCTCTCATGATCTTCGTCACAAGTGCTACTTTTTCTTCCTCTAATATATTCATTCCTTATCATATCCATTATAGTCACGCCACACATCTCAGCACTCGCATCTCAGTTACAAGCATTCTTCTTTCATCATTCCTTTTCACGGCTCAACATTGCATTTAAACCTATTATATACCTTATGCAATAATAACTTTAATCAATGCGCGGAATATTTCGATACCTCCAATGAACACTACGCCAACTCAAAACATACACATCCAGATACACACCGCTAATGAGTTATACATTTACTTAGCGGTTTGTATTTGTCGATTTTTTTGTGTTTGTCTGTCTTTTATAAATAAAATTCAGGTAGCATAATGTAACTGAAGTAATGAATCGATTTAGACAAAAAAAGAAAACTATCGAAATTTTAGTTGGCGTAGTGTTCCTTAGAGGCATCGATTTCGTTCATCAATGCGCCTCGATTGTATTCTTAATTTTCGATACTGTTTAGAAAATCATCGCTTGTTCCATAATACACAATAGTGTGACAAAGGCCACATTTATACAATCGTGAGCTGTTAAACGTTGTATATCATAAACACTGGGACACAGCCTTTTATCAGATCGCTCCAGTTTAGTCTTTGTAATGCAGCTGCCGCCTCCGCAGGCATTCTCCATTCAGACACAAAACACAAATGGGACACCTCTTGTTTATACCTCAGCTGTCTCGGAATTCTGAAGCGATAAATACATACATTGTTACTTCTGTCTCGTCGTGGGTTATTCTATAAATAGATTATATTTGTATTGAGGTCTTCATCATTGTCATTGTCAGCCTGTATCTATCCACTGCCGGATATAGGCTTTTCCAATGGTTTCCACCACATACGATTCTCCACCATACAGATATCTTGGACTTTATTGGTGAACTATAAATACAACCGTGATATTTTCACAGATTACATGTGTTACAGAAACAAATAATAAAATTGAAATAAGTAAAAACAAGTAGGTAGAAGTGCTAGAAACACGTTTTTGACTTTGAAACTACACTACACTTAGTCTAACTACGCTACATTATTACCACAGTATAAGTAATAGCACTAACACTACTTTGAGACTACTAAAACACTTTGAGACAGCGATTGTTATGGTACTAATTCAATGTATTCGATTAGTAAGAAAATTAAACAAAAAAATTAGTACAATAACAATAAATTTCCTTTTAACGATTTTTATTAATTTCGAAAAAAATGTAATTTAGCTTTTTATTCATACCATTTTACTGTTCTTGTAATATTTTTCTTTCCATATTTTTCTTTTATGATAAATATTTTTTTTGAATGTACCAACTATATTCTTCTTTTTTTATATTTATTTAACCTAACTAACAAAGTTTATGGAATAAAAAGATGGGATTAGGGGGTGCCATTGTTTGCAGTTGAAAAAAAGTAGCTAAGCGCACAGAGTAACGTTGTAAGGGTTTCTCCGTTGTTACCAATTTCGATGGCTTTTCTTCTATTATACCAAATTTGTACACGTTATCACAAATACATTCATTCAGTATTTATCACACTTTAAACATCCGGAGTCATCGATCAATTAAATTGTATTTATTTGCATTAATGACAATAGAATATCACAGAATATTAATTTATTGGTTACCTAAGCAACACTTCAGTATGACGTAATTCAGCTGACGTTTGCATCAGAGGCAAGTTCCACTGCAACTTTTACTAACTGGAAACAGTATTGTTCTAAGTAAATGTTCTATTATTACTCGCCTGTGGGTAACAGCCTGAGAGATTGACGCATTACCGCCAGTTTCCACCTACATTGCAGAAGGCGAAATAGCAGCCCGTTTAATTGAATTTCTACAAGTGAAAAGGTCACTAGAAAGTTTTCAAGGAGAGTCCTGATGCCCTACTGCTTAAGCTGAAGCCGATTCCTATACAATATTTTGATTCCAAAAAAAGGGTCATAGGTTTAAGTTAACGAAAACACCTTCAGCTTAGTCGGTAGAGCTCTCGGATTTTTATCACCTAAGTTAAACACCAACCATGTTATTAAAACCACTTTACGCCACCAAACATAAACCATGGCTGTGTGGTTTCCGGCAGACTAGAATAGAATCACTTTGTCTCATCCCGTGGGAAGAGGGAAGAGACTAAGGGAAATACATTATAAAACATCGATCAGGCCTCCCCAACCCGTCTGGCAAGCGTGGGGAGTGTACGCCAAATCCTCCTTCTGTCTAGGACGGACGAGAGAGGGTCGTACTCCTGTAGTGGAGACTATAACGACCTGATGATGATGATGAAATTAAACACAATTACCACAAATCTAAGCTGAAGTTTCATTTTCTAACTTCTTACGCATAGCCTGGATTGGTAACGTAAAGTTTTTGAAAAGAAATAAAAGAAATACATTACAATGTTACATCCATTTAATATTCAACCTTGATTTAAACCACTTAATATAAACCCATTAATCATAATACCTGTACTATATATAATATACATCATTTATACATTTGTTTGTTTGTTTGTTATTTTATTTGTAATATCCGTTTTAGGTTTAACAATTTAGAAAGTGACTATTAATGTAAAGAATGAAAGTTCTACGTGTACTTTATCTGGTTCAACCTACAACCAACCTACAAGGTTCAACCTAATTCAGATGTTTGTTATATTAATTATTATTTAAATAGTTGATTTTGGCCAAATTCCAGAATATTTCATTTTTTATAATGGGAAAATTCACCTCACCAGCCTAGGTGGGATTTGAACCCACGGTTGCCAGTCGAGTGCTCTTCCAACTGAGCTATCAGGAAGGTTATGATGGTGGCGAATTTTTGCAATCTATATTTTACTTCTGTGAAGTCGCAGTGTGGCGCCATCTACCTATTAAGTATTACACTACTAAACAAGGCATAGCAGTCCATCGTTGCAGATGAAATTCGGCAATTTTTTGATAACACCAAACCTATTAAATAATCGGCAATCAGGAGAGGCCGTGGGTTCAAATCCCACAATTGAACACTTTGGACCTAGGCGGGGAGGTAAATTTTTCCATTTTTAAAAATGTTTGATATATTGTTTATTTTCATCGTCATTATCAACATATGTGTCGGAGCATCCTGCTCTACGTCGCATCATATGTGGCCGCCACTCTAGGACTTCCCTCACCCATCTACCATCGCTGAATCGGCAGATATGGCCAGCCCACTGCCACTTCAGCTATTGATTTATTGATAGGCACTTTACACTCACGGTGTGTGATTGGGAATATTATGATGGGTCCCGTATATATATTAGTGATGTTGTTTACATCACTAATATACCGTGAATTAATTCATTATCACACTACTCTTTGGATGAATTCCATATACATATTAAACGTCATTTGGACCAATGATGTTATTAACATCATTGATTTGGACTCCTAAATATTTAAAACGAAAAATTCAACTTACATTCTAATAAAAAGATTCAATAAATAATTGGTAAACATAATTTTGTTTATGTTTTTTTACAAGCGCAAAGGCTCGAGTATTCAGCGAAAACAAAACAATATCTTAATTTTGTGATGCAAACTAAATAAATTTGTGTTAAAAATACAGTCTGGAATCTATTATTATTTCTATAGATATAACATTAAGCGTCTAAAGCTATCTTACCTCGCAATTAGTTCGCACAAGTAAGCCGAAGAATCGGACTTTTGTGACAATAGGCTATTTGACCAACATTTTTTTCGGTTTGTTATGTCGATTCAATATACAACCATAGGTGAAAGAGTTTGTTCAATAGCATAAAAGTCTCTCGAGATATATTAATTTGAAAATCACAATTTTGGATTTTCACGAAAACGCTCCATACAAAAAGCTACTGAGTTATGACGTCACAGGTTTGTATTTTGTATGCATCAAAAATTTGTACGACAGCTATGTTAAATATTACGTGTATGTAATTAGTATCATAATAAAAGTCATATTATTTTTTATTGCTTCTCCATTGGAAATATATTTTTTTAATAATTTCATACTTTTAAAATTTACTTTCTCGCCAAACATTGATCGTCCCTAAAATAAGTGAGACGGGAGATTTAGAATGAAAGTTTGCAGATCTTTATAGTTTTGTGTATTTTACGATATTGTTAAATAAATTATACAATTTTTGAACATTGTCAAATAGCCTATTGATTGAAATAGGTTAAATTGCAATCTTCTTTATTTTAGAAGTGTACTTTATTTTATGTTGGTAAAATAATTAAAGCACAAGAGTTCTTTGATTTTATAAAGTACTTTAGGTAATTTCATGTTTTTGACAGAAAAATTGACGCCATTTCGCACGCGATGAGGAAAAGAGATAGCAAGTTTATTAAATATCAGATTTGATAAGGATGGCGATAGTATATGTAACTATTTATAGCTAGCTATCCAGGCAACAGCAGAAACCGTTGTCTGATGAATATTTTGAAAAGAGAGGGGGATATTACTTCCTCTCCTACGCCGCGCCGGCGGTCTACAGCTCTTCCTCCGTCTTACGAATTTTCGATCAGATCACGTGTCCTGACGCGAGTTTAACATTTTTTACCCATCCCAAAAAGTGCACAAAGCCGCTAAATAGTATTTCACTTTAAAATTATGATGAAATTGTCAGGACAAGGTTTGTATCGGAAGTCCACTGCAATGAGATAGTAAAGGGAAGATTGAGCCAAAGCGAAGCGTAGGCGATCCACTATTAGTCAACAAATATTAATGGAATTTTAACCACCCGCGGTGTCATAACTTCGTTCAAGCTAAGTTATAATTACAAATCTAATATATAATTAAGTCATACGTATTATTTACTTGTCCTTGTGGCACGGCCTAGTGATTTAATAACATTATCGGTAACTCGACAGTTAGACTGCATAGCTAGAATTCCTAGTGACTGTGACGTTTTGTGTTATGTCCTTTGCTTGTAAATGTTGTTTGTCCTTCCTTTCTATGAGGGATTGAACTTTGTGGTATTAAGCTTTAGGGTGTAAGTGGCTTGTTACCATTTTTATAGCCAAAGCTAACCTTATCTATACGTAATGTACTTTTTTCTATGCCAAATTCCAAGTTACCAGTTTGTATGATTTTAATCCTAGCACTTCGAGATAAATGAATATTATAATAGACAGTTAGATTCTAAATCCTCTATAGTTTATTTATGGTTTACTACGTCGGTCGGGTGGTAGACTAGAATACGGCCCGCCTGATTAGAAGCGGTTACCGCAGCCATATAAACTCTCGCAAATCGCAACATGAATATTGCATACATCGCGCGCGCACCCGCCATCTACGCTGCCAGAGCATCCACTCCTTCCTTCCTGTTGACTTCACTCACTCGCAGGAACACAACAACTTTCTATGGAGTTGTTGTTTTCATTTATGATCGCTCTACCTCTTTTGCCAGAGCCTCATTAGTGATTCAGCAGAATGCACCACGTGCGGGTGAGTTTGACTTTGGCTCAAAAATTTTGGTAAGAGTAACATTTACTTTAATAATATTCGTTGCAAGTCTAAAGTAGACTATCATAGATAGAATAGTATATTCGGCCATACGCCGAATTCCGAATATTCGGCAAGCTCGCTGACCGAATAGCCGAATATTAGGCAAAAGTCTTCGGCCGGAGTGTGGGACCAAAACTTGCATCGACGTGATTGTTTCATCCGCGTTTGTTTTAATGTACACACCGCGCGGTCTAACGCTAACACTGCATTTTTTGACAAGTTTATTTCGTGCATATCGTAAATGCGTTAAGTAAAGTTTAACGTGCTCTATCCGTTTTTATTTGTTTGTAAGTGAAATTGCGTAAAATCTATAACAAATTAATTAAGTTAATAGCAGAAAAAAACACAGCTCATCAGAGACAAATCAGAAGTAAAAAAAAAGTTTCAACAGAAATAGATCTTTTCATAAGTATTAATAACAAATCACGTCATGAAGATCCGTATATATGGTAACAAGCAAGAAGATATAATTTTTCGTGTTTAATCATAGCAGCAAAATATTTGTCAGCTCCTGGAAGTAGTGTTTAATCAGAGCGTCTTTTCTCTAATGGTCAACGAAAAAAAAAGAAGCAGACTACTTCCTAAAAATGCAGAAAAACTTGTCTTTCTGCACTATAATCTTCCCCTTCTCTCAGTATAGCGTAATATACATATTACTTAAGTATTCGGTATTTGGCCGAATAGTATGTAGATATTCGGTATTCGGCCGAATATAATAAAAGGAGTCAAATAGAAAGAATACCGAATAGTAACCGAATATTCGTTATTTAAAGCCTAGCCAAGCCTAATTTAAAGTAAAGGTATGTCGAGCCCGGTGGTGGAATGGCTATTTTGACTCCGAGATCGCGGGTTCGATCCCCGCCCAAGACAAACATTTGTGTGCATGAACATATGTTTTTGTATTGGTCTGGGTGTTTTCTATGTATTCAAAGTATTTAATTACAAAAAAATGTATTTAAGTACATTTATCAGTTATCTAGTACGCATAGTACAAGCTATGCGATTTACACAGCGCTATCTAGTCCCAATTTGAGCAAATTGGGACTAGATAGCGCTGTGTAAATTGTCCAGAAATATATATTTATTTATGTCACGGCTGAAATGAGCCTTCAAATGACTGGTATTCATTTGAGAGTACTAGATTAAAGCAAACAGATCAAGTGTTTTCTTGTCGTATAATGAATGTAACGGTCAATGTCCTGCCTTTGCTGGAGAGCTAACGTCCCTCGCCTCTCAAATCCCTCTGTACTGGTCCAATCACTACCAATGATAGATGAAGAAATCTGTTCTACATTATACGCAAAAATAATGCCAAAAGTACTCTGCAAGATTAACAGCTTGGTGACGAGCTCGCTGGTCAAATGGCATAGGCCACTTTGACTCCGAGAAGCGAGTTCGATCCCCGCACATGACAAATATTTGTGTGTAGGAACATGTCTGCTTGTCATGGTCGGTGTGTTTTGTTTTCTATGTATTATATGTATGCATTTAGTATCAGTTATCTAGTACCGGTGAGGATAAATTTGTCCAAGAATATTAGGTTGGAGAAAAAGTCTTTTCGTATTTTATATGAAAATTCAAAACATTTTTTAATAAAGTTTATTTACATTTAACTAAAGTATGTAGGTACCATTTTGTTCGATAACTTTTTGCCATCTTGTAGGTAGAGACATGATCTCATTACTATAGAAATTTTGGGACTTCTGTTCAAAAAACCACGACAAGTGGTTTTGGCAGTCTTCTCGTGATGTTAACCTAACATTGCCTAAAGAATTCTGAAGAGACCGAAACAGGTGGAAATCAGAAGGTGCAAGGTCAGGACTATACGGCGGATGCATTAACACCTCCCAGTCAAACTCTCTTAATTTTTGCTGAGTGGCTAAAGATGTGTGAGGTCTAGCGTTATCATGATGAAAAATCACACCCCTTCTGTTAATTAATTCCGGCCGCTTTCTCTCAACTTTTTGCTTTAATCTCATCAGTTGTTCACAGTAGAGTTCAGAATCGATAGTCCTGCCTGGCGGTAACAGCTCATAATGAATAATGCCCTTCCAATCCCACCATACACACAGCGTCACCTTGTTGCGGGTTAACCCGGGTTTTGCCAGAGTCTGTGAAGCCTGACCGGTCTTTGACCACGACCTTTTTCGCACGTTCTTGTCGTACGTGATCCACTTTTCATCACCAGTTATAAGCTTCTTCAAAAACTGTTCGCTTTCATTACGTCGTAGTAAAGAATCGCAAATGAGTACACGGTTCATTAGGTTTCTTTCAGTGAGATCGTGAGGCACCCAAATATCGAGCTTTTTAGTGTACCCAGCTTTTTTCAATTGCGCCAAAACTGTTTTGTGGTCAATTCCTAATTCTTCAGCTACGTCATAACTACTGATATGCCGATCTTGCTCCACTTTTTCAAAAATGGCATCCATTTTATCCGTAACAGGGCGACCAGAGCGACGTGCATCTTTCACATCAAAATTTCCTGATTGAAAACGCTTAAACCAAATTTGTGCTACTCTCACAGATACGGCACTAGGTCCATAAACGTCACAAATTTTTTTTGCAGTTTGCTTTGCATTTTTACCTTTTTTGTAGTAAAATTTTAAAATGAACCGAATTTCTTCATTAGATTCACTCATCTTGACAGTAAAAAAAAACAAATGAAAATCACACATTTACCTAATTTGAATTTAGAATTATCTTTTTTAAAATTTAAACTTTTTAAAGATATCAAAACCTGCCAGATACAAATGGTATAACCAAAGAGATTTTATTACAAGTTCATACATACTATAATGCGAAAAGACTTTTTCCCCTACCTATTATTTATTATTATAAATATTCTATCTGTATACATCAGCTATTGCTGATATATACAGATGACAACTAAAAGTTTGAAACATCTGAGTATATCCTTGAATTATTATATTAATTAACATTATATTAATGTTTATCGCTACGTGTATTATTTATCAAAATCTCAAACAAGAAATAATAAAAAAAATAGACAACTGCCACTGTGACAAAAATTAATTAAAAAATCAATCAAAGTTATCATTCATAGATAATTGTATCTATTACTGATGACTTCATTCATACCATTTACATATTGAATGACCATTTACATATTGAAGTCAACCCTAACGCACACATTTTCGCGTGTACAGATGTAGTCTATTTATGTAGTAGTTTTTGTATATGACCAGAGTGGCATAGTGGCCAGGGTGTGACTAAACTCGGCTATAATAACACAGAATAATATTGATTGTATTGATACCTCACATCTAAATCGATTAAATCCGCCCCTGCAGCAAAATTTGCATCACTCGAGTGAAAAATTAATTATTCGCTAAATACACAACCAATCCATAAAGTGCGTGATATGATTGATTATTATTAACCACCATAGTTTTTTTAATAACTCATTAAATTTATATTTTTTTTATATACGTAGCTGTTGAAGTAAAATATGCCTAAAACGGACGTTTTTCCAGACTTCGTTGCAACAACAACTTCTTTGACACTACAGGTTTCATTGTTTCATCAAATTACTAAGTTACAAAAAACTATGGAGCGTAATAAACAATCGTTTTTTAATTCGTTACGTATTTAGCGAATAATATTTTTTTTAGTTTAGTCAACCCTTATTCGTCCCACTGGTGGGATGTGGGATTCCCCTCAATTGAAAAGGTTTATATCATTTCCACCACGCTGCTTAACTGCTTGTTGGTGGAGTTACCAAGTTATGGTGAAATTACACACCCACACATACGTAAACCCTAAGCATTACACTAGTTTTTATGATCATGTGTAGTAAAAACAAATGAACACTTACTGAATAACTGTAATGAAGTGCCTTTAAATTAAATTAATTACTGTAGTAAATGCATGAGTCACGTATTTTACGGACTACTTAATGCAAACAAAGGAGCATTTTGAAATGTATTAATTCTTCCTGGTTAATTCGTAAAATTAATACGAATACGAATTCATTTTAGTTTCAGTTTAAAAGAATCAAATAACCAACCCGACGATTTAAATTGCATGAATTGTGTGATTGAGATATTTAAGAGGCGCAGAAACGACCGCAGCAGTTGAGGCGGGGATGACCAAAACAGCCTTGCAGCTTCATGCCACTACTAATGGTAACGGTACGATAATGAGTGCGACTCGGCGGGTAGTACTATGCATGAACTGATCGAACTCAAGTTCCCGATTAAAATTGGATTCTGAAAATCGCTTATGCTAGTGTTTTCAACTTAGACGATTTGGACACCTGCAATTATACCGGGGGCCCTACCGCCAGAGCTGAAGCTGATTGCCATCGGATTTTTTGATTCCGAATATTGATCTTAGGTTAAAGTTACTGAGAAACATCTTCAGCTTAATTTGTAAAGCTCTAGGGTTCCTAAAAGCTGAGCTTTTTTTTTACTACTTCGGGTGGGCAAACAAGCATACGGCCCGCCTGATGTGAAGCGGTTACCGTAGCCATATTAACGCTCGCGACATAAAATATCGTCGTTCGCGTGTCGTCACCCCCGCTGGCAACGCAGCATCTCCTTCCTTCCTTTTTGGTAACCTCACTCACTCGCAGGAACACAACAACCCTCAAGGGAATTGTTATTTGGCTGCGGTATTCTGTGAGGTGGAGGTACATTCCCCAGTCGGGTAGCTTACAATTACGCTCCCTACCTCTCTTTTCGCCAGAGCTTCGTTTGTCAGTCAGCAGGGTGCACCGCGTGCAGGTGAAGTTGGCTTTGGTTCACAGATGTTGATGAACCACTTACACCCTAAGAGCCTGAGCTAAACATAAATACCAACAATCTAAGCAGTAGTTTCATTTTCACATTCAACAATTTCAATTGGCTATTTTCCAATGTTAAATGTACAATTGGTTGCCTGTAAAAAAATTGGTTGCCTGTAAAGTCGGTATACGGGCGAAAGTTTTACGTGACAACGACTTTGAGTGGTAAAATGTTTTCGAGTGGAAGGGACGCATGCCTTTCACTTTTTATGTCTGTCTCTCTCGCTCTTAGAAGGGACGCGTGCCTCTCACTCGCTCTCATTGTGAGCGCATAACGTGAGCGCGTTTCTTGAAGTGTCACCCGGCTAACCAATTTATAAGACGTTGTCACGACTTTACAGGCAACCAATTGTACAAATAAATTAACAATATCGTAAAATACACAAAACTATAAAGATCTGCAAACTTTCATTCTAATATCTTCAGTCAGACTTTTTTTAGCGTCGATCAAAGTTTGGCGGGAAAGTCCATTTTAAAAGTATGAAATTATTAAAAAATAATATTTCCATTGGAGTAGCAATAAAAAATGCTATAAGTTTTATTATGATAATAATTACATAAACGTAATATTTAACATAGCTGTCGTACAAATTTCTGATTTGATGCATATAAAATACAAAACTGTGACGTCATAATTCGGTAGTCTTTTGTATGGAGCGTTTTGGGGCAGTCTAAAAATTGTGATTTTCAAATTAATATATCTCGAGAGATTTTTGTGCTATCGAAGTAATTCTTTCACCTATGGTTATATTATGGAGACGTCCCTACATATCAAACAGAAAAAAATGTTAGTCAAATAGCCAATTGTAATCGGCTTCAGCTTCCGCGGTAGGGCCCCAGATCCGTTGCAGACAATAAGCACTACCAAACAGACAGTCATTTGTACACACACAACATAACTTAAAGCTATTAGACAACGGGATTTTCAGACATTCTATCACAGTATCATCTCGCCTAAATTTTCTTTATATGGAAGGGGGCAAATGAGCATGTAGGTCACCTGATGGGAAGCAACCACCACCACCCATGGACATCAGCAACATCAAGGGGTCGCCGATCCGTTGCCGGCCTATACACCTTCCTTTCTTTCTTTTTGGTGATCTCACTCACTCGTAGGAACGCTACAACTCTCAAGGGAATTGTTATTTGGCTGCGATATTCTGTGAAGTGGAGGTACTTCCCCAGTCGGGCAGTTTAAAAAATACGCTATGCCCTTCCTCTCTTTTGGAGGTGCAGGTGATGTATGGTCTTATGTATCAACAGCTTTGGTTCAAAGATGTTGATAAACCCTTCATACCATAGCCCTTTTTTACATTTACATCACACTAATAAAGTAACTATTAAGTAATCTGTGATTAGTACAAGCTACTTCTCCAACACATATAGTTGACAGTCTAAAAGAATCATACTGTAATAGGCGGTAGTTGCCGGAGGGGCCCACTTCACAGATAGGAAAGAAGACTTACTTTTGACAAAACATTTTGCGACCATTGTAGAACGTTCGATATCCGTAAAGGCAAAAATGAATTAATTTGAATGTCGCTGACCTAGGGAAAGGAATGAATCCCACCGCACGACTGAGTGCCTGCCACGGCTGCCACCCCTTCTCAAACTGAATTAGTATTGTCTCAACGTCTGAACCATCAGCCAGATTCAGTCATTTCACGAAATAGGTCGAGACTTTGTGTTCTTCCCTAATGTTATTTAGTATAGTCATTATTCACAGTTAAAGGGCCGTTTTTTAGGGTTCCGAATTAAATAAGGAACTGTCATCTGTCTATTTTCTTTTGAGTAAATTCGTTGTGAGTTCCAAGGCAGGCTTAGTTATACCAAACCCCGGCCACTCCATACAAAAATGGCGCTTTTGCATGTAGTAACCAAATGACGTCTGTACACGTGCCTATGTTTG
Organism: Hypsopygia costalis; assembly: GCA_937001555.2. Taxonomy (NCBI): domain Eukaryota; kingdom Metazoa; phylum Arthropoda; class Insecta; order Lepidoptera; family Pyralidae; genus Hypsopygia; species Hypsopygia costalis. The sequence goes on along the minus strand of OW443340.2, from coordinate 13,724,193 downwards.
AGTGACGTTCTCTAGGGCTGACATTATTCAATTATTAGTCGAACATGTAAGGGGGTGTAAGTGGTTCATCAACATCTTTGAACCAAAGTCAATCTTACCTGCACGGGGTACACCCTACTGACTGACAGACGAGGCTCTGACGAAAAGAGAGGTAGGACATAGCGTATTTTTTAAGCAGCCCGACTGACGAAGTACCACCACCTCACAGAATACAGCAGTCAAATAACAATTTCCTTGAGGGTTGTTGTGTTCCTGCGAGTGAGTGAGGTCACCAGAGAGGATGGAGTTGCTGCGTTGGCAGCGAGGATGGCAGCGCGCGAGCGATATTTAATGTTGCGAGCGTTAATATGGTTACGGTAACCGCTTCACATTAGGTGGGCGTAGTGAAGAAAAAAAAAAACGTGTGACACTCGGGGACTGCCGCGGTAAAGCTATTGCATAGCATTTTTTATCAACTAATGCTCGTTTGCTCGTTCATCCATCCATCCATCCATATCCATTCATCTATCCATCCATCCATGGATCCATCCATTCATCCACCCATCCACCCACCCATCCACCCATCCACCCATCCACCCATCCATCCATCCATCCATCCATCCACCCATCCACCCATCCATCCATCCATCCACCCACCCATCCACCCATCCATCCATCCATCCATCAATCCATCCATCCATTCATCCACCCATCCACCCATCCATCCATCCATCCATCCATCCGCCCACCCATCCATCCATCCATCCACCCACCCATCCATCCATCCATCCATACATCCACCCACCCACTCATCCATCCACCCATCCACCCATTCATCCATCCATCCATCAACCCATCCATCCATCCATCCATCCATCAATCCATCCATCAATCCATCCATCCATCCATCAATCCATCCAACCATCCATCCATCAATCCGTCCGTCCGTCCGTCCGTCCGTCCATCCATCCATCCATCCAAATTGTTTTTTTTACTTTCCATGTGTTGAGACATCCATACACTGCACAAATAACTCTCATCTTTTACATACTCGCATATTATTTTAAACTGAATGGAGAATAAAATACAAGCGACGTCAATTCGTACGTTGTGGCATTCCTTGCGAACGGTTCCAAATCGGTTCCATAGGGGAGGTGAGGTCGACTAGTGAGAGCGGCAGAGAGTGTCCATACTGTACGTTAGTACTATTACTTATACTGTGGTTATACCCACGGGCCTGCAATGGACTTTTTTCATTGCCTTTCTGACGGTCACCGTTGTTAATCCTTGCTATACAGCTTACCACTACAACACACTTACTACTTGAGACACAGTGTTGAGAATGTGTTGTGAACCCCAGTCCCATTAAAAAATACATTACAAAAATGAGATCGTCTAAGCATTAAAAGTTATATGACTACTTTTTTAGCATGTAAACTTAATTTAATCTATACTAATATTATAAATGCGAAAGTGTGTGTCAGTCTGTCGGTTACCTCATCACGCTTAAATCGCGGAACCGATTTAGATGAAATATTGTGACGGCCAACTACGGAACCTTAACACTGCACGTAAAAAATAAATATTTCGATTTATTTTTTATTATTATATGATGTATGATTTTTTATTATGAAAAAATGAGGATGATGATGATTCTGCCAACTCCAAGTAAATGGTTTGGGAAGATATACCAGGTGGAGAGGAATTCGCTGAGAAAAGAGAGAGAGCAACAATGCCCTTGGCACACAGCGTACTAATAAGCTGCCTGTCTGGAGAAGTAACTCCACCTCATATAACAGCAACCAAGTAACCCTTGAGGGCTGAAACTGCGTGACGCGGACGTCCGCGCGGACCCATACGAAAGTGGACCGTCACGGGGACCCGTGCGGGCGTCCGTTGCGGGGAAGTGGATCTCGCGTCCGTGCAATGGATCTCGTCTTCCTGTGACGGAGCCTGCGAGGGATTTGCGGAGTTGTTCGTTCGTTTATAGTGATGTGCTGAGTCGAGTTCGAGTATTTTAGTAGTAAAATGTCGTCACGCGCGCACTCACGCGCGTAGAGCTGCAACGTTTCGGCCCTAAGGGTTGTTGAATTCTTGCGAGTGAGTGAGGTCACCAGGAAGGACAGAGTTGCTGCGTTGGCCGGCAATAGTGGTGGTGCCGCGCGAGCGATATTTCATGTTGCTAGGTATGCTAGGCACGTTTGTAGGCTATGGTAACCGCTTCACATGAGGCGGGCGGGAAGATTGTTTGTCATCCAACTTTGAATAAAAAACAATCATGTTTACAATATTTTGAAATTGTATGGCTGTAAGACTTTATTAGATAGGCTAGACAAACTTGTTTGGTGTTATAAAGGAGTCACGTCTAATTAAATCTTATCGTGTGAGGTGTCATTTAAATAACATTACACCACGAGCTATAAAGTTTTAGTACCTCTGTTTCCTGCAAATAATTCGTAGTAATAAACCAATAACACATAATAAAATGGTAAACGAGCTGTGTCTATACATTTTGTATTTTTATACTTCGTGGGGTGGCAAACAAGTATACGTCCCGCCTGATGTGAAGCGGCTACCGTAGCCATATAATCGTTCGCAATATGATATATGTGCAGTATACCTTCGTTCCTGGAAATTATAAAATTTTTATATGTTAAAATTTACTATGTTTTATAGTTTAAAACTACATAGGTAAAACATAAAAACTTGTTTCAAAGCTTTCGGCAATTTTTATTTTTTTATACTACGTCGGGTGGCAGACAAGCATACGTCCCACCTGATGTGAAACGGTTGCCGTAACCGTATTAAAGCTCGCAACATAATATATCACTTGCGCGCCGCCACCCCCGCTGACAACGCAGCATCTCCTTCTTTTCTGGTGACCTCACTCACTCGCAGGAAGACAACAACCCTCAAGGGAATTGTTATTTGGCTGCGGTATTCTGTGAGGTGGAGGTACTTCCCCGGTTGGGCAGTTTAAAAAATACGCTATGCCCTTCCTCTCTTTTGGAGGTGCAGGTGAGGTTAGCAATTACGCTCCCTACCTCTCTTTTCGCCAGAGCTTCGTTTGTCAGTCAGTAGCAAAAAAATAATAATTTGTATGACGTTTCTAAGTGCTTTATAAAGTCCAAGGAATAAAGATATTTTGATTTGATTTGATTCGCAGGGTGCACCACGTGCAGGTGAAATTGGCTCTGGTTCAAAGATGTTGATAAACCACTTACACCCCAAATACCTATATACATAAATATAAATCAGGCTATGGTTCACCATAGGTATATTATTCTGTGACCATAGCCTGATTTATATGTATATAGATTTTAGGTATGCGGTAATAAACTATAGAATTTTTGGTATTCGGTAATAAACAAAATTAAAACTTTTAAAATTCCATAAAATGAGCTGTAAATCTCTGGGTTACGTGGATGTCTGATATAAACGGATAATTCCGGGTTAAAAGTTATAAAAATTTAGAACGGCTTAATCCCTAAACCGAGGGGTTAGGTAATACAAAGTTCCCTTTAAAAAAAATGTTCGCTTGAAGAGAATCGTGGGAATTTGTTTGAATTCGTGTGGCTTCGATAACTGCGAGTACACTCGACCTTATTGGTCACATGTTTAATAAAAAAAAACTTCAGGGGGGCGCCAGCTCGCTTCACAGCGTGCAGTGAAGACTAATCGAAGGGTTAAGGTACTTCCCTGAACACTCGTGGAGAACCGCTGCATGTCCACGAAGCCCGACACCTCAAGATGACGAAAATCACTTCGCAATTATTCCATTCAGCTTGGCCGGGGTAACTTCAACATAGAGATCGATAGACGCATTCGATTGGGCTGGGCAGCTTTTGGAAAACTTCGGCATATGTTCACCGCACCCCAAGATACCCCAATGCTTGAAGACTAAAGTCTTCAACCAGTGCGTCCTCCCTGCAATGACCTATGGTGCAGAGACTTGGACACTGACCATCGGACTGGTCCACAGGCTAAAGGCAGCGAGCGAAGGAGAGGGCTATGCTCATGGTTTCTCTGAGGGATCAAATCCGGAACGAAGAAATGCGATGGAGAACTAAAGTTGTCGACATAGCCTTTCGAGTTTGCAAGCTGAAGTGGCAATGGGCGGGTCACATTTGCCAAGTAAGTGATGGCAGATGTGGGAGGAAGGTATTAGAGTGGAGGCCGCGCGTAGGACGACGAAGCGTTGGACGCCCTCCTTCTAGATGGTCCGATGACCTTAAGAAAGCGGCTGGAAGCGGCTGGATGCAGAAGGCGGAGGATCGTATTTGGTGGAAAGCATTGGGGAAGGCTTATATCCAGCAGTGGATAGATACAGGCTGATGATGATGATGATGATGAATTATTCCATTATTCATCCAGTACTAGTCCGGGATGCCGCCTCCAAACTCTAAGACCTGGAAATACATGAAGGCACCCAGTTCAACAACCATCTCAGGCTAACGAACTCCTAACCGACACGGGGTACACGAATTATATGCCAAATCTAATGATAATATCCGACAAATCGAAAAGGCAGTGTGTCGCGCGAGGCTCCGCAATACTATAGCACTGTCCCTTTCGTGCGAGTTCCAAGGCAACAGTTTGTATAATACCCATAGCGTGCTGTAGCTGCATTGCTGTTAACAAATGCTCGCAAAACATAGATTTAACTGGAAAAACATAAATGATGTGCGAACATGGGTGAATTCATATGAAACACAGTAAAAGTAAGGTAAATGAAATTTAAGAAGGGAGTACCATTCGCGAAGCGGAATGTCCATTGTTACGCTACTGAAGTAAGGAAATACACATACCTTTCGCCTTATGGCAACGCTGTTAATAATATCACATCCACCAAAGAACACGTATCATGCGGGTCGTGTATCGAACCGTTTCTCCCTTATTAAAAATTTCACGAGATCCCAATAAAGTTTTGGGTCACTTACAAGAATCACAAAGTTTAAAAGGTTGAAGTATCAATTCTCAACTCAACCAGTAACAGCTGACGTTCGGTCCGTTGTTCATTCACAGATTATCTAGCAAAAGCCTTTGCCGGTCCCCTTGTAGCAACTCGACAGCGGCGACACACGTTGCCGCCAAAAAGTCATTGATAAAATCTCATCGCAACGACAAGCAGTCTGTGATATTTTGAAATATGCCCTCAAAAACCAAAGGCAGGGGTTGAAAAAAATTGTTGTAACATTATTTAATTCTGTTTTGTAATTTTTACCTATTTGCAGCATGTTTAGGATGTAAGTGGATCACTATGATCTTTATAGCCAAAGCCGACAAACGAAAAAAGCTCTGGCAAAAGAGAGGTAGGGTATAGTGTATTTGTAAGCTGCCCGAATGGAGAAGTACCTCCACCTCACAGAAGACCGCAGCCAAATAACAATTCCCTTGAAGGTTGTTGTGTTCTTGCGAGTGAGTGAGGTCAGCCGTTGAAACTTCGCAGGGAAGTCGCTGTCACGAGTCACTTTTGTCGACTATATCACGGCGAATGCTCGGTAGAGCTCTATGACCTTAGTCCTCCTTCTAAGTTTAAGTAAAGGAACTACCGTTCATCTCAGAGTGCATATTCTCTCGCAGTTGAAAACATCTACACGATTAAAAGGATCAGCCAATTTTATCTGTGGTGAACCGCTAACCGGTGGAAGAAACTGCCCGACGATGTATTTCCTGCTCCGCATGTGTACTACTGGGTTCTTCAAAAGGAATATGAAGAGGCACCTTCTATAGCGGCATGGTGGACATGACAGGACATGAAATAACATGAAGCGTGTCAGTTCGTTGCTTCCATTCCTAGACTTCAGTGTCCTGCGGCCCATCAGGCAGGCGCTGGCTGTCACATGCCGTGTCCCAATAAAAGAAGTATTCTTTTAAATCATGTGTTTTTCTAGCGAGGATCTAAGAAATATGGGCCTCACAAATGAACTAATCATAGGAGCTCGCCTAACTTTTCATGATGAGAAATAGAATTTTAGAAATTATTAAACTGTTTATATCTTAATAAATCTGTATTAAAAACACAAAAAAAAGTATTATTATTAAAAAAACGGCTAATCTCGAATACTAAAATCAAACAAATATTACATGCCATACCTATAACCTAGTCCTCGATATGTGAAAGGCAATGCACGTACTAAATAGGTTGTCAATATGTTTCCACCTTTATAGCATACTATGTCCTTATTTTTTACTCTTACTGATCAATACGTACTACACTGTTGTATAAATATACCAATATTAAATTTACATAATACGTTCGCTACATTGATGTGCGCACTATATAAGAACAAAATGAAAACAAATATATCGAAAAATAATCCAAATTTTCTAAAACACAACAAAGCATTAGATAAAGTAAATTTGTTTTTAGTCTGCTGAGATAGAATAATAAAGAAGATATTTATGCAATACACGTGTTATTCGTTAGTTACCTTCTATAGCGGCATGGTGGACATGACAGGACATGAAATAACATGAAGCGTGTCAGTTCGTTGCTTCCATTCCTAGACTTCAGTGTCCTGCGGCCCATCAGGCAGGCGCTGGCTGTCACATGCCGTGTCCCAATAAAAGAAGTATTCTTTTAAATCATGTGTTTTTCTAGCGAGGATCTAAGAAATATGGGCCTCACAAATGAACTAATCATAGGAGCTCGCCTAACTTTTCATGATGAGAAATAGAATTTTAGAAATTATTAAACTGTTTATATCTTAATAAATCTGTATTAAAAACACAAAAAAAAGTATTATTATTAAAAAAACGGCTAATCTCGAATACTAAAATCAAACAAATATTACATGCCATACCTATAACCTAGTCCTCGATATGTGAAAGGCAATGCACGTACTAAATAGGTTGTCAATATGTTTCCACCTTTATAGCATACTATGTCCTTATTTTTTACTCTTACTGATCAATACGTACTACACTGTTGTATAAATATACCAATATTAAATTTACATAATACGTTCGCTACATTGATGTGCGCACTATATAAGAACAAAATGAAAACAAATATATCGAAAAATAATCCAAATTTTCTAAAACACAACAAAGCATTAGATAAAGTAAATTTGTTTTTAGTCTGCTGAGATAGAATAATAAAGAAGATATTTATGCAATACACGTGTTATTCGTTAGTTACCTTCTATAGCGGCATGGTGGACATGACAGGACATGAAATAACATGAAGCGTGTCAGTTCGTTGCTTCCATTCCTAGACTTCAGTGTCCTGCGGCCCATCAGGCAGGCGCTGGCTGTCACATGCCGTGTCCCAATAAAAGAAGTATTCTTTTAAATCATGTGTTTTTCTAGCGAGGATCTAAGAAATATGGGCCTCACAAATGAACTAATCATAGGAGCTCGCCTAACTTTTCATGATGAGAAATAGAATTTTAGAAATTATTAAACTGTTTATATCTTAATAAATCTGTATTAAAAACACAAAAAAAAGTATTATTATTAAAAAAACGGCTAATCTCGAATACTAAAATCAAACAAATATTACATGCCATACCTATAACCTAGTCCTCGATATGTGAAAGGCAATGCACGTACTAAATAGGTTGTCAATATGTTTCCACCTTTATAGCATACTATGTCCTTATTTTTTACTCTTACTGATCAATACGTACTACACTGTTGTATAAATATACCAATATTAAATTTACATAATACGTTCGCTACATTGATGTGCGCACTATATAAGAACAAAATGAAAACAAATATATCGAAAAATAATCCAAATTTTCTAAAACACAACAAAGCATTAGATAAAGTAAATTTGTTTTTAGTCTGCTGAGATAGAATAATAAAGAAGATATTTATGCAATACACGTGTTATTCGTTAGTTCGCATAACGTTACATGAAGGTGTTATCTAAAACTCTAAAACGATCGTGACATACTGTAGCGTGATAGGATATACTTTATGTAACACAAATTAAAAAACATAATAATATATGTAATATGGTAATCATCGGATACATCAGATCCAGGCGGTCGAATGGCGCCACTTTGACTCCGAGGTCACTGGTTTAATTTCCGCACATGACAAACATTTGTGTGTATGAACATGTGCGTTTGTCTTGGCATGGGTGTTGTATGTATTATATACAATATAGTTAATTGCACCCAAAGAAAATAAAAAATATACAGTGTAAAACATTAAGTAGTACAACGGCGGTCTTATCATCGATCGCGATCTCTTACAGACATCCTTAGGGTATAGGACAAATAATCTAAAATGAAGGTACGAGTAGGTGGTGCTGCGCAGATATTATTACTATTCATTACTATGAGTACTAAATTACAAATACTTATATACATGCTAAATTATATAAATAAATATGCATATATATATAATATATATATATATATAAGGGCAGGGCACTAGATAACTGATACTATACTATAGTATAGTTTTGCCCTACTAGTGCCCTGCCCTTATTACAAGCTTTGTCTAGGTAATATTTATTTATTCCTTGATTGGTGGCGATCATTATAAACTTGTATATATTTTTAATTTATATTCAAGGCGGCCATATTGCTGAAACTGAAAGCAATCCTTTCAAGGCAACCAGGGTAACGAACTTGTGTACAGAGAGGGCAGGGTTATTATTATTTATTATTTTGCTTTTTTGACGGTATATACTCGTAGCTATTTTACAGTTTACAGTTTTAAACTCACAAGGGATTTTCTGGAAAGAAAAAGATAGGCAAAGATTTTATCTGCCCTAAACCTATGACCCTACCATTTAAGCTGCAGCTGATTCTAATTGGATTTTTTGTAAACTAAAAATTCATTGACATTATATTTAACTTGTGCCTTAAGGGGAGACCCGTATCCCAGCAGTGGGAGAAGTAAGGGTTGACTACGATATTTAAATTAGCTAGTAGGGATTCTGAAGCTCTACAGACAGAGTCGAATAACGTAAATCAAAATTCGATGTTCCTAATCCCGTGGAACGAACATTATAAATGATTCCCATAGCACTAATACAACATGAAAGTACAAAGTTATGGAAAGGATATTGCACCGTAATTAGTCGAACATACAATAGGCTCGGACACGCGGAACTAAAGTATTAGTAATGAAATAATTCCTAGTTCTCGTTGCTCTGCGACCGCCAGAGCTGACCGGCCACGGACAGGAGCCTTTCTTAAGGAAGCCATTCACTATCGACGTATTTCGCCTATTACGAAATTAATCAGCGGTTACACACGGTTACAAAGTCAGATAGCTATCACTTACTTTGTTGATCTACAAATGGTGTACCCCGCTTTAACGATAAAAGAAAAAAGTACAATTATGTAATAATATACAAGTCTGTAATATTGTGTATTGATTTGTCCTTTAAATTTATATTTACGTGCCGTGTGGTTTCCGGCAGAATAGAATAGAATCACTCCGTCTCTTCCCGTGGATATCGTACAAGGCGTCTAAGGGATATACATTATAAAACATCGATCAGGCCTCCCCAACCCGTCTGGTCAGCGTGGGGAGTGTAGGCCAAATCCTCCTTCCGTCTTGGACGGAACGCTAAAAAACGACCTGATTGTTCATTGATGGTGATGAAATTTATATTATGAAATAAAGCATATTTTATCTATCTATCTAAGTTCCCGAGGGCGTTCACATTCTGGATTTGCAGTTGTGGTAACAACGCACGAGCAATATCGTCACAGTAACATGTGAAAGAATTACTTTGATAGCGTATAAACTTCTCGATGCTTCTTTCTTTTTTCTTTAAACTTAGTGTGTCAATCAAGCTTACCACCTGTCTGATGCAGCAGTCATCGCAGCCTATGACGCCAGAACTCACGTGTTGTCGACCCTGTAAATACCCCTTTATGCCTTTCTTGAAGAATCCCATACTGAAGCTACTCATGTGTAATAGCTCGGTACGCGCTCATTTTGGGTACCAATGTGTTATGGCAATATTCTCTGCCTATGGCGAGCGGTATTAGGTCGTTCTATTTTTTGTTTGTTTATTAATATTGATAAATATTTATACAATTTCTGAAATTATGCATTATAAGAGTAAAGCCTATTCTGAGAAAATTATTATTATAATTATTGGTAATAATATAGAATAAATTCAAAATTAATGAATGGCCCGCCTTAAAACTCTGGCAAGGCCTACCGGCTCACATTGTTAATTTTGCGTATTGAAGCATTTACTTAGAATTCCTGGCTGTTTTAGACTATTATAAGTTATTCAATATCTATGGCAAACAAAATTGGGAACACCATAAATTTATTGCTCGGTAATTACGTAAGTAAAATATTGTTTTTCAAGCGGATATCCTAAATCGGACCAGCTAAACTGGTTTTGGACCTCTATACTAAGTAGTACAAGCTACAAACCTATGTTCCTTTTGGACAAAGTTTTATCTTTGTATTACGCTAACAAATTATTTTATTTACTTACTAACAGTCGCCTGTGACTTCGTCTGCTACACTTTCATAAAACTTGCAACTATTATTAGTACATATATTATACATGTCTGTATTAGATGTTGTAGAAGCGGAGTTAAATATATATAAAAAAATTCTTCAAATAATTTTATGAAAAGTACCTATTGCTCTTATAAAGATGCCTCATAATGTTTTTGTTAAATATCTTATATGTACAGTCAATACCCGAAATCTGGACGCTCCTAGGTTTGACTAGTAGAAGTAGTAGTGCCTCGGGTACCTCACCTCCCTCTCCAAAACCAAATCAAGCCATTTGAGAGATTCCCTAGGTTTAACTAGTCAAACCTAGAAGCGCCTTAATTTCGACTATTGACTATGACATATAGATGAAATAAGAGCAAAGCAGTTGCTCTTTCATGATTTTCATAGTTATTACTTTATAAGCCAACTCCACTCATCCCTGTGGCATGCACCCGCAAGCTTATAAATGAAGTGCTGGCGAAGGAAAATTCAGAACAGAGAATTCCTCTCTTTAACTTATATCTATTGGAAATGAATTTCTCTACCTTTGTACCTTGCACCACTTACCGCCATCGAATTTTGTATTTTCACTATATTTTCACGACGTTGCAGACGCTGCGGTCACGGGACGACATTTACAATAGTGGTGTAAACAACCGTTAAAGTTTAAAAATTGTAGTTTTTAGGAAATTAGAGTAAAAACATTATTACGTGTCAAAGATTTTTATTATGAGTGACAACTATAAAGAATAATAATTTCTTCTAAATAGACGTTTAAACAGATATTTTTTATTACATAAAGAGACTTAATTGCTACACAACAGTTACAGCAAGTAGTTACAACAATATTATATCTTACACGTCCTCAGCCAAAGAATATTCTCCTAATGCTGTATAGTATTCCTACGAGTGAAAAAGATAAGACCGAGTGGCTTCCTCAATTGGTCAAAGCTTCTATGGAGACCTCGTGTTGGCTGTAAGGGTGTAGCTAATCTTTGTATTAGAAGCATCTCTGGTTAAGACAACTGAAAAACTTAAAATCCTCTGTCGCTACTTTACATTACCAGTCACTCGTATATGTAGATAGAACGAAATTAAAAACAGATATGACATTAAACCTTCTGGCTTCAGGTGTTTAGATACTAACAGATTCTGACCAGTTTTTCGTGGACTATCGATGACCCTTACAAGCTTACTACAGGCAAAAAGAGTCCACAAAATGTAAACAAAAACTAATTTATTCTGCAACGCTGAAACAAAATCCAATTAAATCTAAATATTTTATTAATAAGGCATTTGGTTTTGAATTAATTTCATTCTATAGTAATTTAAATATATAACTATGACCAATTTTGTCAAATCAAATTTAATAACGTTTACCTACGTAGATGTATTTGTGTGGTTCTAAGATAGATGTAAAAACAATAAATGCAAAGCTTTTGCAGAAAACTCGTTATGTATATGAAATGAATCAATTTATACCGGACCTTCCTCAATATACAACACAATGTACCATTCATGAAAAGCTGTACTAGTTGTAATTATCTCCACATACAGGGAAAGTCATTAATCACGTATGAGAAAAGGAATTGCCATATATAAGAAGGAAAAAATTAAGTGCGAAAGCATAATCACTGCAGTTTTAAAAACACGGATATGAACAGAAATAAACCTTACGATTTTTACCACATAGATTTTCCCTGTATGTAATTTGTAGCAAGTGAGTATTAATTATAACAAATTATTATTAATCCACTAGACCGACCACACACAAGGCAGTTCTAACGACGTTGCGCACTACATACTTCGACCACCAAATTCTTTCGCTATGACCGCCACATACGCACCGAGGTCACTCGTTATATTGACAACTGACATTGTTCTAGCAAATAATATTACGTTCCTACTAAAATTGCCTTACCTTTTAATAATGTCCGGTCAGTATAAATAGAGCGGAGGGCAAGTCAAATTTATCAGTCGACCGAGTGCGGTTTGAAGTGATCTAGTTCGTCAGTAAACACAGACCACGTTCAAAATGAAATCGATGGTGGTGTTTTTCGCTCTCGCCGCTGTGGCTTGCGGCTCCTACGTCCCGTTGGCGCAGCCAGCGCATCACCCAGCCATCCTGCTGGACCCTCACGGCCGCCCCTTGGATACCGCTGAAGTCATCAATAACCGCGCCGTGCACTTGCAAGCTAAAGCTCTGGAAGGACACTATGCTCACGGCCCAGCCGTCGCCGTGGCTCACTCTGTCGTCGCTCCTGTCGCCCACGCCGTAGTCGCCGCTCCCGCAGTATCTCACCAGTCTCGTGTGGATGTGCACACCAGCCACGGCGCCCCCTTACTCGCTCACTCTGCATACGCCGCTCCTTTCCTTGGCCACGCCGCCTACGGATTCGCTGGACACGGACTTGCCGGACACGGACTTGCCGGACACGGACTTGCCGGTCACGGACACTTCCTGAAGAAACGCTCTCTGGGACACTATGCCTACGCTGCTCCCGCTGCCGTCTCCCACCAGTCCCGTGTGGATGTCATCTCTAGCCCCCATGTAGTGTCCCACGCCGTGCATGCCCCAGTTGTAGCTCACGCCGTCCACGCTCCAGTCGTCGCTGTGGCCCCATCTGCCGTGTCCCACCAATCCAGAGTTGATGTGCGTACCAGCCCCGCTGTGGTTGCCCACCATGTCGCTCCCGTCGCCCACCACGTTGCTCACAGCTACGTTGCCCCACTTGCTCACAGCTACGTACATGCCGCTCCCTATGCGCATTCCGGATATGGATACCATGGTGGCCACTATGCCCATGGCTGGTAAAAAGTGAACCTGACGAACCTAAGAATAATTGTGTAGATAAAAAATGAAAAAAAAAAGTAATTTATAATAAATAAAATGAATTTACATTTTATTACATTTCTTTTTCTTACACGAGGTTCTCCCCATGTACATACAACAATATCTTAATTACATGTTAATTAGGCTATATAATGAGATGTTTCATCTTATTAGATGGCCCAACATCTATTCAAATATTAATTAATTATGGATTTTAAAAAAATACTTCAATATTTAAGTATATCTTTCTCATTATGTTATGTGATCCATCAATTACTATGTAAGTAAAAATAAGCTATTGTTTGCACTTCACATAAAGACTTCTGTAATGTAGTCTCCAAACAAATAATCAAAGTATTGTAGAGCGATGAACCGCAAGTTCCAAAACGAGAACAAGGCATGAACTACTACTACTTACATTTTGCTGATTAAACTTGTATTTAACAAGTTTAATCAGCAAAATGTAAGTATTTGTTTCATAGGAAGTTATTAATATTTTACGTCATTTTAGCGTATTTAACAATACGCTAAAATGGCAACTAAGTCCTTAGAATTATAAATAAATGGTTTTATTAAACTTGACGCTTTTAGAGATAAGTATTATGTATAATTATATGAATACACGTCGATTTCAATGAAGTTGATTCCTGTTTTTATTAAAGAGATATTGACGTGAATACGTCACTAAAATTGGTTCCATAGAATCGCTTTTTTAAATTGCCTCAATTTAAAAAAGCGAATGATAACAAAATCGCGGGATAGAGTTTAGTGTTGCAGCTACAAATCTATCATCTCCATCGAAAATTCAATCACACCACTGGATAGATGAAGGATCAAAGAATTTATTACGCTAAGAAAGGACTATGAAACATTGCGAGCGGGGGAAGGCGGAAGCGCTGCCATTTTGTGATAATTTTAGTGCATATAATGAATTCACGTACAACACAGGGCCGTGTCCATAACACAGCCACACCCCATTTTTTTTAACAAATTTTTAGTTTATTATCAAATAAATCCAGGTTCCATTATCAGATCGCAATGAAATTTTTAAGAAACCACTCACTGCGGGAGCGCCCTCATTCGAACCTCGAATATCGGTTCATGAACACCGCTATGACGTAATATACTTTTATTTAATCCCAATTATTTAGTTTATTACTAGCTTCCGTCCGCGGCTTCGCTCGCGTGAATGTCGGTTAATGGACCAAAATAATAAATTATTATTATTTATATAGTTGTTTCGGCCAACTTGACAGAATAATGTAAATATTTTTAAAAATGGAAAAATCCACTTCCCCCACCTTGGTGGTGGCCCACGACCACTCGATGACCGGTCGTGTGCTCTTCCAACTGAGCTACCAGGGAGGTTTATGTTGTTGACGAATTTTTGCTTTTTATATTTTACTGCGTGAGTCACAGTGTGGCGCCATCTACCTATTAAGTAATTACACTACTAAACAAGGCATAGCAGTCCATAGTTACAGATGAAATTCTGCAATTTTTTGATAACACCCAACTTATTAAATTATTATTATTTATAAAATATTCTAAATATTTTTAAAAATTGAATTGACCTTGTTAGTATTATTAAAAATATTCACAAAATGATAAATTTTTGGTCATCCCTTGGGCTCATTTTTTTCTACTCTTCTACATATATGACGTAGCCAAAATTTTGTGGCATTCGGTTCTGTAGATAAATGGATAGATTTTTTAACATCCCCTGTCTGTCCATGTTTCTTTAAGTTTGTTTGTGAAACTTTATTGTATTATAGAATATATATTTTCATACATAATTTTATGCTCTCAAAACTAATAAAAGTATTAACACAATCCTAGACAGTGATCGTATATGGATAGTACTAAACGGACGAGCTTTTAAAGTTATAAAAACAGGCGACTATTATACTAACTTGGCGAGTAAAATTTATATAAACATACCATAATTTTCTTTTTTTTTTGTCATTCACGCGGTCGAGGTGACGTCTGCGTAGGTATGTCGGACTTCTGCTCGGTGTGCAAGGGGCCTCTAATAGACCCCACCGAGTAGACCTACCGACTAATAAACCACCAGCCCCCTTACCACCATCTAAAAAACATCTGAGTTTTTTTTTTATACTACGTTGGGTGGCAGACAAGCATGCGGTCCGCCCGATGTGGAGCGGTTCCGCAGCAATATTAACGCTCGCAATATTAAATATTGCTAACGCAGCATCTCCTTCCATTCTGGTGACCTCACTCACTCGCAGGAACACAACAACCCTCAAGGGGATTGTTATTTGGCTGCGGTATTCTATGAGGTGGAGGTACATTCCCCAGTCGGGTAGCTTACAATTACGCTCCCATCTCTCTTTTCGCCAGAGCTTCGTTTGTCAATCAGCAGGGTGCACCGCGTGCAGATGAAGTTGGCAGAATGCTTATTCATACCAATGAATAAGCGACTCTATTCTATTTGAAATAGAGTCGCTTATTCATTGGTATGAATAAGCATTCATGAATAGTATGCTTATTCATACCAATGAATAAGCGACTCTATTATATTTGAAATAGAGTCGCTTATTCATTGGTATAAATAAGCATTCTATTCAGTTATTGAATCGCAATAAGAGATGGTGGTAAGGGGGCTGTGCTCCTTCTCACCGCCGTGTGGCGTGGTTATGGGAACGGTTATGATATCACATACTTAACCCCGCCAGCGGTAGTCCGCAAACATAACATACCTAACCAAATATTCTAGTCGCCCATTTAGTAATTTTTAGTCCCTTATGTTATAAAATGAGTTTGTATGTTTGTTCCAGTCTGCATCCATGCCTAAAGGGCTGCAATAGTGGCCTCTTTTTAGATAAAAAAAACTATTGTCGTAGAACATAAAAAAACCTATGCTAATTTTGTTGACTAGACAATTAAAGAAATGAAAAGTATTTTACGTCATTCTACCAGCACTCAGATTATTTTTGTACTACTTCGGGTGGCAGACAAGCATACGGCCCGCCTGATGCGCAACGCTTACCGTAGCCATATTAACGCTTGCAATATAAAATATCGCTCGCGTGCCACCACCCCTACCGACTCCTTCCTTTCTGATGACGTCACTCACTCACAAGAACATAACAATCCTCAAGGGAATTGTTATGTTACTGCCGTATTCTGTGAGGTGCAAGTATTTCCCCAGTCCGACAGCTTACAAAAACGTTATACCCTACCTCTCTTTTGCCAAAACCTCTTTCACCATGTGCAGATGGGGTTGGCTTTGACTCTAAAGATCGTGGCGATCCACTTAGGTACACCTCAAAAAAACATCGTATTGGAAGTAATAATGAATAGTACTAAAAACGATCCTTTCAAAGACGCAAAAATATTTTACAATATTGGAAACAAATTGAGCATAGGTTTTTTATATTATCTTCTACGATACAATACGATTTTTAATCCAAAGAGGCGCCACTTTCACAGCATTTACCCCATAACTACTCAACCGATTATTATGAAATGTGGCATTCATGATGTTGAAAAAGTCCAGAATTAATAATAGGATACTTTTAATCTCGAAAAAATTTTTGTTTCCCAGGAATGACCAAAATCTTGGCGCGATTTCCGACATTCACGAGGGCGATGCCACGGACGGAACCTAGTACCTAAATAATAAAAGAAAATTCTAGAAAATGTTTATCCAAGTATGGATTCATGACTCTTTTCATCTAACAGCGACAGTTTAAAGACATCATTTATATACGTAATTCAAGGGCATAAATTACCTCTTCAAAGTAAACGATAAGTGTGAGCATCAAACCCCTTTTAAGACAAGATATCTGCTTATAATTCTAGGTGTACCCCCCACTTCGTCTGCTATTCTTTCTGTCGAAAATAAAAATAGTTTTTTTTTTATTTTCATGTAGAAACTCTATTACAAAAAGTTACGTGTCTAGCAACTCGTGAGATATATCATAATATATCTCACGAGTTGCTGAGTTGAGTCTCTACCCGTAGCGTATATGCTACGGTCACCATTTCACATCAGGAAGGCCTCATGTTTATATTTGCAACCCAACGTAGTATAAAAATAGTACAGTAGATCGATACCATCTAGTGTACAAAGTAAACGAGTACCTCTTTTTGCTAAACAAATAATACACGTTCTTACACATTAATGCATTCTATAGGCAGTTGCACCAAAAACATACTTTCTTTCTCGTTTTCGTTTTATAATTGTTCGACATTGAAAGTAATATTACCCAACAAAGAAATATTAAATCAAAAGCAAACTGTTAACCTTCTACGTGTACAAGAATAAATAAAATACAGGAAAGTTCAATTTGATACTATTTTTATTAATTTGTCTATTCATTTTAATATATATTACCTATTAAAACGAAAACTACTTCGTTTGTCGAATCAAGTTTTCGCTTTTACCAGTGGGAGGCATCGAATAGACCTCCATGGCTATGAGACCAGTGTGAAGCTGGGGATGACCACACGGCGGAGTGTGCGAAGGGAGCAAAATGCGCGTCGGAAGACAGCACATCCACACGGGACTGATGAGAAACGGCAGCGGGAGCGGCGACGTGTGCGACAGCCACGGGAGCAGCATGAGCGAACACCGGCGCTGACACTGCATGCGAGATCACGGTCGGCTCCTCAATGACGTCGACACGAGATTGGTGAGAAACAGCGGAAGGCAGAGCAATGGAAACCGGAGCAAAAACTTCTCCCAAGGAACGTTTCTTCAAGATGTGACCATGAGCATGAGAGCCCCAGAGGGAGTGACCCCAGAGTGAGTGGGTTGACACTGGCGCAGCAATTGCGGAGTGGTCCCAAGCAACCACGGGAGTCTCAAGTTCATGGGCGATCAGGGGAGTAGCAATAGAATGAGATACTATGGCAGGTTTCTCAATGATGTCCAGTCGAGATTGATGGGATACGGCGGAGGGCAATACTACTGATACAGGTGCCAAAAAATCACCCAAGGAGCGCTTCTTCAAGAAGTGAGAATGAGAAAGGGCATGAGAACCCCAGAAAGAAGTACCTAAGATAGAATGAGCAGAAACAGGCGCAGCGACAGCGGAATGAGCCAAGGTAAGAACAGGAGTCTCGACGGCATGCGCGATCACGGGAGTAACAATAGCGTGAGATACTACGGCTGGTTTCTCAATGATGTCCACACGAGACTGGTGTGAAACCGCAGAAGGTGCGATGTAGGAGATGTGAGCTAAAGACCTTTTCTTCAGCAGATGTTCGTGTCCAGCGAAAGAGTGGTCCAAATCCAGCAGAGGCGCATAGGCTGAGTGAGCGAGTACAGGTGTGGCGATGGAGTGAGACACGACGGCTGGGCTGCTGTGCACATCGATGCGGGACTGGTGCGACACGGCGGCGGGAGCAGCGATGATTTCGTGTTCATATTCAATGGGGGTGACCACTGAATGGACCACAGGTTCGATAGCGGCGTGCACAATATGGTCATCATGTTCATCCAATGCTTTAGCTTGAAGGTGTAGGGCACGAGCGTTGATAACTTCAGCTGTATCCAGAGGTCGGCCATGTGGGTCCAGGACAATGGCGGGATGGTGCGGGGGTTGCGCCACCGGAATGTAGGAGGCGCAGGCCACAGCGGCAAAAGCGAACAACACCACCAGCGATCTCATTCTGAACGTGGTCTGTGTTGTGATTCGACAAACTACAAGATCACTTCAAACCGACTATCGGCTGACTGATACTGTTAATTTGTCACCCGCGCTTTTTATACAGTCAGTGATAAAATAATTAGCTCATTATTTTACAAGTCCAAATTATTTACGAACCGGCAATGTCAAGTGTCATATGAAAGCAATTCACCTTGTTACATAGGGCCGAATTCATGTCATAAGTTATATCATATTCTTGCTTGGTAATACACATTTTAAGTAAGATCGTTGATTTAAAGTACATATTGTGAAAAGCAATTTACATATGTCCGGAAATGCATTCGCTTTTATTCTCGATAAAAAATTGACAATAACTTTATGCAGGGCTGCGTAAAATCTGATAATTTAAGTAAATGAACACATTTGCTATCGATTGTAGATTATGTTCAGAGAAGTTGTTTGACATTAAGCCCGCTTGAGACGGATGCTTTACGTATTTTCCCCACGGCCACAGTGCACTACGAGAGATAATAAAACTTTTTAATTTTAGCAAATTTTAAAAAAGCTTTTATTCACTCCATAGTAAATAATTGAACACAATCATCATTAATGTACAAATCGATTTTTTTGGTAATTAGACATATGTTTCATTTAATCGAAAAAAATATTAAAAAATAGAAGGAATTAAATAAAAATCATTTCGTAAATTAATTTACGAGTAAATTTTAATATCATCCGATATTGAAAAATAATTTGTTGGTTTTTTTATTCGTAATTAGACTTATTATTGTTTTTTTTATTATCCCAATGGCTGTTATTCTAAACATTAATATAAAATATTAATTAAATAATATACTCATTAGTTCACAAAAAAATGATCAAATCATCTTCTTACGTCTATTTTTGCTACGGATAACGAACTTCAAAAAAGTTTCTTACATCGACGTATTTACACTATAATATGTTTTATAGACGCCTGATTGGAGCGGCAACCATGTAATAGAGAAAAGATTTTATAGGGCACTGTCTTGAAACTATTTAGCAAATTATTTTGCTTTTCATAGAAACAACCAGCATGTGTCGCAAAACAAAAAAATATAACAATCTGTGTCATTTTCTTACATGAATATGCAATTTGAAAAGTTTAACACCGCCTTTTTACGCCTCAAATATTGAATTAGAGTTTTATTAAATTGTATCAAAGAGCAATATTACGAAATTTCAAACAGATCTGACCACAAACAAAAAAGTTACATACAAACGTTGATACCCCTTTTTACCACTTTATGGGATGAATTTCGCAAAATCCCTTCTTAGCGGACCTCTACGTCACCAAAGGTCACAAAAAGGAATATCATGTTTGTCGCTTCAGTAGTTTTCGGCGTTGTTGAATCAGTCAGTCAGGACATGTTACTTTATATAATAGATGTATAGTGGCATTGTTTCTTAAAACTGACAAATAGTGGTATCACTCTTGAAGGACTGAATAACTCGAGCAAAAATTGTATTTTAATGTAATGTAAAGAATTTGTGTCCTTGTAATGCCGGAAATTCAATCCAGAAACATAGTGCAATATGATATCATATTGAAATACCTGCAATAACAATTTTTTGCACGCGATTTATGCATATCAAATATATATAAAAGATAAGCTCAATGCCCCCCCCCCCCCCCCCCCCTTCTTACTGAGCAGCTCCGACACCTGCATGGTTAGAGAGTTAAGTCGAGCGTAGGTCGGCTGTTATCATGAGATTTCAATCATTAAGCCAAGTTCCGACTTGACTTAATGACTGAAATCTCAAATAATATATGAATAGCTGCCTAACCTGTTAGGTGGCTTTAAAACATTGCCCTCCACCAACCCGCAGTAGAACAGCGTGGTGAAATACGCAGCCCTTTAGACTCCTTCAATTAATGGGAGACCCGTATCTCATCAGCAGGATGAATATCGATTGATGCAAAAAATATATATAAAAGCTTGTAGTACATTAATAAACTCAAGCAGACGAAACTAAAAATAACCTAATCCTAATCCCTCTAATAATTAGTTACTTTGTAACAGCAAGTTTGGACGTTGATATATCGTCATATTTAATGCCTAAGTAGGCAGTAGTTAGAACCGATTGGGAGATTTACTGGGTAGAGTAACATAGCTAATGTGGTTTATCACGATTCATCCAGAACAGGATACCGACTAATCTGAAGCTGATTCCCATCGAATTTTTTTATTACGATATACAAATTTCAGCTTAGGATTATGGTACTTTGTTTAGCTTAGCTGATAGACACCCTAGACCTTTACCGGATAAGCTAAAGATGTTGAAGAAAAAGCATGACTCATTGTCACGTTCCGCCTGAGCCGAGCGTGCAAGGGAGGGATAAAAACGCTGTGTGTTTGACTACACGACAGAGTGAATAATTCATTGCTAGCTCCCCCCCCCCCCTGCCGACTTTACCCGAACGTGAGTTACATAGCCGAGTGTGACGCGTTACATATCTCAGTGAACGGGCTACAAAATAAGTGCACAGCGTACCTAATGAAGCTTTCACTACAAAAACACAAAAAAGTCATAAATTACTATGTCACGTGCACGACATTGTGCTCCGTTGGGCACGTTGTGCCCCTTCTAGATACACCAATGACAGCTGAAAGCGTCTGGATGCGAAAAGAGAAGGATCACATATACCTAGTAGAAAGCATTAGGGAAGGTCTATATCCAGGAGTGATACAGGCTGATAATGATGATGAAGATAAGAAATTATGATCTGATTTTCAAAAATAGGTATTAGATTTAAGTTAAATAACATCAGTTTTGTCGGTAAAGCTTCAAGGTTTCTAACAGCTAAAGGCTCACGAGATTTTCAACCAGCCCTTAGGACTGTCGACGCCATCCGCCGACGGCTGGCGATGACTTCAGAAAGGAAGAAGGCTGGCAATGGATAGGCGTCCCCTTCGTGTTGCTGATCTCCATGAGCGGTGGTAATTGCTTTCCATCAGGTGACCCACATGCTAGTTTGCCTCCCTCTTATATAAAAACTTCGGACGCGCAGCATGCGCCACCATAGCGAAATTTATTTATTTTATTTATTTTGGCCACTTTCCCGAATTTATATCGGAAAACAAAGGTACTCACTTTACATTACTACTTTTTGATCTACATGAATCCGAAGTCAGAATTTCGAAATTTTGAGTTTCATGGCAACGGACGGACAGACAGAACGACCGGACGATTTTATAAGCTCGATAAATTTCGCTGACATGCTAGTTTGCCTCCCTCTTATATAAAAAAAAAAACAATTACTACTTCTAAACCTAATATGAAGCTCCATTTTCTCAATCAAAAAATCTAATGCGAAAGGGATTAGCTTAGGCGGTAGTGTCCCTGGATTGACACATTGACACATAGAATACCTATATAAAGGAACGTGGGGAGAGCCCGTGGGCAGAAGCAGTCTAATCTAGTGTATTGCCTTTTATCAGCATTATTACTCTCGTAGAATTGCTGTCTAACTACCCGTGAACGGGTAAATTACCCCCCGGTCCGGAACATAGGTTTTATATATTCATTATTGCACATAAATTATCATAACATATTAACATAAAAAGTGTACAAAGGTGAGCTTATCTCTAAAAGAGATCTATTCCTGCCGATCCTATAGGCTGTAAAATAAAATAATATATAATAGTCACTTGACAAAAGATAATTACATTATATGCGCTATTATTAATAAAAAAAGAAAGGAAAATAAAACAGTACAAAAAAATAAGTAAAATGACATTTTGACTCTTTAAACAATAATAGCAGTTAACCGAATACTTTATTTGCGGTATGTGAACTTACAATAAATATTTTTCCGTCTCTAGTGCCTCCTACACTAATTCATTGCGTGAATATCGAATATAACTATTTTTGTTTACTTATCAGCGAATAAATTTCGTTAGTACTTGATAAAAATGTAACTATTAGATAATATTAATGACAGAGGTAGTATGACTATCGATTAACCATTCTAATTTAATTTATAATAATCCATTTCCCTATCGCAATTATCAGATGTTATCAATGTGACCTCCCGCTGAATGTAATTTAATTTTCAATAGTTTATTTAGTTCAACGAGTAAGGTAACAATATTATGATAATGCCATTTATCAGTACAGAAACGGCATATCATTCCTTTTTTAGGGTTCCGTACCTCAAAAGGAAAAACGGAACCCTTATAAGATCACTTTGTTGTCTGTTTGTCTGTCTGTCTGTCAAGACTCTCTATGTCGAGAATGCGTGGAGGTATGAAGCTGAAATTTAAACTGTATACTTAGGTCTATGGTCCCATGAAGTTGTAAAAAATCAAAGTTCTAAGTTTTTTACGTAATAAAAAGGTACGGCCGTTTATTCAGCAAAAACCGCATATTTCAACACATTCTCAAGGGAATCAAAACTCTTAGGGTACTTCCCGTTGACCTAGAACTATGAAATTTGCCAAGTAACTTCGTTATAGACTACAAGTACAAGAATAAATCTCAAAACTATACATTTGTAATTAAATCTTGAAAAATAGGGGGTCTATTCCTGAATTTCAGGAAAACCTCGGAAAAAACTGCGCGATTAGATTCCTGAACTTTTTTTTTATACCACCTGGCATACGGCCCGCCCGATGTGAAGCGGTTACCGTAACCGTATTGAAGCTCGCATCATAATATATCACTTGCGCGCCGCCAGCCCCGCTGCCAAAGCAGCATCTCCTTCTTTTCTGGTGACCTCACTCACTCGCAGGAACACAACAGTTGAGAGTTCTCAAGGGAATTGTTATTTGGCTACGGTATTCTGTGAGGTGGAGGTACATTCCCCAGTCGGGTAGCTTACAATTACGCTCCCTACCTCTCTTTTCGCCAGAGCTTCGTTTGTCAGTCAGCAGGGTGCACCACGTGCAGGTGAAGTTGGCTTTGGTTCAAAGATGTTGATAAACCACTTACACCCCAAATGAATGAACTATTTATAATGATCCTATGTACGGAAACCTCGGTGGATGAGTCCGGCAAGCACTTGTCCGGTTTATTTTACTACATATTGTATGAAAAAAGACGAACATATATTTAATAATGTGCAGTGGTTAGCTTAGCACAAAACGTATATAATCCAAAGGTTTTTTTTGGGATATAAGAGGCTCACCACTCTGCCAAAACCAACCTAACCTGCATGTAGGGTTGCCATCCGTCCGGGTTTACCCGAATTTGTCCTAATTTGGAGGGCGTCCGGGGATAGTCCGGGCGGGGGTTCATTTGTAGTCCAGGGTTAAAATAACCGTCTTTAAATAACCAACAGGTTTTTAAATAACCGTCTTGTCACAGAATATAAAAAAATACTAGTACTAAAAACAATGATGACATGTCCGGGTTTATTTGTTTATTTAACCTCTTTATTGACCACAATAAGACCAATGGTACAAAAGGCGGACTTAATGCTAAAAGCATTCTCTACCAGTCAACCAAAAAATCAAAATCCGGATCTTTCACGCATCTTGTCCTGGTTGCTAGCGTTTAGAGATGACAACCCTACATGCATGCGATTGCCCCTGCTGACTAATTAACGAGGCCCTGGCTAAATAGATGTAGGTACAGCATAGGTTAAATCTTGCCCGATTGCGGAAGCACCTCTAACTCATAGAAGATAAAACACAATTTCCTAGAGACCTAGAGAGTTGTTGTATACGGACGATTGAGTGAGGTCACCAGGTAGAAAAGATTTGCCGGTAGTGGCCGATGCTTGAGCTATATTTTATATTGCAAGCGTCTATATGCTATGCTTACCGCTTATTATCAGGCGGTTTATATGCGTGTTTGCCACTCATTTATGAAAAATATAAAAAAACCGACCACGTGCGAGTCAGACTCGCGCACGAAGGGTTCCGTACCATTCCGTATCATAGGCAAAAAAATCACGTTTGCTTTATGGGAGCCCCTTTACATGTTTGTTTTATTTTAATTTATTTATTAAATATAACTAAATATTCTGTGAATATTTCAAGCGTCTACCTGTTGCCGTTATCAATATCGAGCAAAATAAAATCACTTTTGTTGTATGGGAGCCCCATTAAATATTTATTTTATTCTGTTTTTGTTGTTACAGCGGCAAAAGAAATACATCATTTGTGAAAATTTCAACTGTTTAACTATCACGGTTCATGAGATACAGCCTGGTGACAGACGGACGGACGGATGGACGAACAGCGAAGTCTTAGTAATGGGGTCCCGTTTTACCTTTTGGGCACGGAACCCTAAAATAGATCCCTTTCACGTTGCCACTCTCTACTAACCTCAGGAAAGACATGCAAATTTAACAACATATAAAAATACAATCCATAAATATATTTATTTTCAGTGATATATTTTTAAAATACATATATGAACATATTTGACATTCCTATTGGATGCTAGCTATGACAGCATATTACCATGTAGAAGTATAAACTGTGGGGGCCCAAACAGAGCGAGCCGCCACGACGGCGGGTGCTACAACTTGTTCAGTAACTACGGCTGGGGACGAATGCACATCAACACGGGACTGATGGGTAACAGCGGATCCTCCAGCGTAGACTGTATGCGCAGGGGCTAAAACTGTACGAGCCACCACGGGTTCAGCGATCACTGCAGGCGCGACGACGGGAGCAGCTGCGATCACAGCGGGAGACGTACGGACATCTACGCGGGACTGGTGTGATACAGCAGATGGAACAGTATAAGCCACAGCATGTCCAATTGATCGCTTCTTCAGAATATGTCCAAAGGCTTTTGCTTGATAATGCAACGCCCTGGCGGCAATCACTTCAGCTGGTTCGATAGGACGGCCCAAAACATCCAGCCCTGTAGCTATTGAATACGGACTTTGGATAATGTACTGAGGGGCAGCCACAGCTACAGCTGCCACAGCAAACAACACCACCAGCGATCTCATTGCGAACGAGGTCTGTGTAGGGATCCAAGAGGACGATCACTTCACACCGAACTTCGGCTGACTGATGTTCGGCTAATCTTGCTTCTCCTATTTATACGGATGATAATGCACAATATAATTGACAACAGTATTGGGCGGCTAGGAATACAAATATGTCCTTGCGTATTGTCCGAAATAAGCTGCTAAAAGGTCGCATATGACGCCTTACATTACTTACGGTAGATATGGACGATGACATTTGTTTCATCGATGATCATGACGACAAAGAGTGCAAAAAGCTCATTACACTTTGTGATCTAAGAACATATAACCGTGAAGGCCAAATCACGTCCACTAACATCCGCTATAAATTTTATTGTCGGTGATAATTATAATAAATGTAATTTAAACTTATAGTTCGGATCTCAGTAATTATCTTTTGATTTAAAATTTACATATCAAGTTTAACATCTCGTTTGTGAGCAAAAACCTAACTATAAATGGAAGTACACACCCGTCTGTCTATCTCTGTAAACGCCCTTCTAAAGATTATGAATCGGTTCTCTTTCCGCTGTTATCATGTTTATATCTTTAGCAAAGTAAACTTATACAACTGTGACAATGATTAAGAGGTCTGACTAACCGTTGGACATAAGATGAGAAAGAATAAAGCGGCTAAATGTGCGCTTTTGTAAACTATTTATTTTATCGCACATTTAGCCGCTTTAAACATAAAATCAAATGGCGGTCTTGTATTGGGACTATGAATTCACGAGATCTCTTAGATAGATACGTTTATTACAAACTACAGTCACACAGATACAAAAATTAAATAAAAATAATAACAAGGAGAACGCATACACTAGGAAACAGAACGCAGAATAAAAGATACATTAGTGTGCTGCGGCAAACAAATGGCCACAGCTCAGTATGACTTTTTGCATATCTTAGCATAGCAAGTAGAGTAATAGGAAGTCACTAGTCGTCCAGTACTTAGGTAATTAATATTAGGGTTGTAACGGAACTTCGCTTCCGCCTCCGTTCCGGAAGTTCCGCAAGAAATCGTATCTTCGCCTCCGCCTCCGCCTCCGTACAATTTTTGCGGAGTTGTAACGGAGGTTTATTTACGTAATCACAGAACAATAACGCGCGGTTTATTAGAAGACATCAATTCTAGGTTTTGTGTTAATGTTGATTAACTAGAATAGTAGTTCCCAACCTTTTTTTGTTCGCATTTTTTGTTGCGTGTAGGGTATATATAACTATATCATATAAATCAATTATTCTATAACTCAAAATTTGAGTATGTTGTATAATAGTGCTCAATCTCTTTAAATACAATAATAAACACGGGACCTAATTTACTTCTCACGGACCACTGGTGGTCGCGGACCACCGGTTGAGAACCTCTGCACTAGAAAGTAATGTTTATTTATATGTTTACTATAGTGATTTGAAATGAAAACTTTGTACTTAGTTTTAATGCACCATAAATTTAATTTTTTCTACTTCCACTTTCACCTTCGCCTCCGCCTCCGTTAACCTCCGCATCCGCGGAGGTGATACAGGTCGCGTCCGCATCCGCCTCCGCCTCCGCTAAGTAGGCCTCTGTTACAACAAATTTAATATTACTGTGTCCACTCGAGATCCGGCGACAATAATGTTTTTTTTTTCCGTTTGGTAAAACTTGTATTATATAATATAGTACACTAGCTTTCGCCCGCGGCTTCGCTCGCGTGAAATTCGGGGCAAACACGTGTTTACTCATTTATCTATAGAAGTAGTCGTGTAAAGTTTAAGATAAAATAGTCTCGTTTCCCCATAAAATTTTTGGACCTCCGTTTATAATACATGTAATATTTGAAAAGTCCTTTTAACTAATTTTATGTCCACTATGTTATATTTACAAATCGATGCCATTTTCGTAGTTAACGTTCCAGAAAACCATAGAATCAACACCCATATTGGTATTATGGCATTTCAACCCGATCGCATTCCCCCATGGGGTGATTTTATGTCACGTCGGCTATGTTGGATTATAAAATAGTTGTTTTTTCCGTAATCAGCGACCCGATAAAATATAAAACAATACCCATGACGATTTTCAGACTTTTTGACCGCATTTTAGACATTTCAACCCCAATAGGAGATGATGGTCACGTTAGCCACGTTGAATTTTAAAATCGTTGTTGTTTTCGTAACCAGCGACCCGATAAACCATAAAAACAATACCCATAACGTTTTTCAGGCTATTGGGACCCATTTTACACTTTTAAGGGTTGAATTTTGAAGAACTCCCCCCTCCCTAGTGTGACATCACATATTTTGCAAATTTACATCTAGAGTTGCAAATGTTTTTGAGTATTTCGTTAATAGTTCAAAGTTCGTGTTAACACTTAGATTATAATAGATTTTTAAATGTCACGTCACGAAATTTAAGACCCCTCCCACCCCCTTGTTACATAATGTCACACTTCATCGACCCCCTCCCTCCCCCTTACCGTGTGACGTAATTTATGGATAAGGATTTTTCAAATTTTACCCCTAAGAGGGCCCCTCTTAGGGGTAAAATTTGAAAAATCCTTTTAAATAATTTCTTGTCCACTATGTTATATTTTCAAATCGATGCCATTTTCGTAATTGACGTCCTAGAAAACCATAGAATCAACACCCATATTGATATTATGACATTTCAACCCCATCGCACCCCCACAGGGGGGATTTTATGTCATGTCGGCTACGTTTGATTAGAAAATACTTGTTATTTTCGTAATCAGCGACCCGATAAACCATAAAAAGAATACCTATGATGATTTTCAGACTTTTTCACCCCCTTTTAGACATTTCCATCCCATCGCACCCACACAGGGGCGACTTTTTATCACGTCGGCTATGTTTGATTACATACAAGTTGTTATTTTCGTAATCAGCGACCCGATAAACTATAAAAACAATACCCATGACGATTTTCAGACTTTTTCACCTCATTTCACCCCTTTAGGGGTTTAATATTGAAAAATCCTGAAACACGAGTTTACTCATTTATCTATAGAAGTACTCGTGTAAAGTTTCGTATAAAATAGTCCAAATAATCTCGTTTCCCCATACAAACTTTGGACCCCCGTTTCACCTCTTTAGGGGATGAATTTTGAAAAATCCTTTCTTAGTGTACCCCTAGACGTCATAAGAAACCTACGTGCCAAATTTCGAATCTCTAGACCCAGCGGTTTGGGCTGTGCGTTGATATATCAGTCAGTCAGTCAGTCAGTTAGGACTTTGAATTTTATTTTAATTTTTTGTCTACTATGTTACATTTTCACATCGATGCCATTTTCGTAATTGACGTCCGAGAAAACCATAGAATCAATACCCATATTGATATTATGACATTTCAACCCCATAACACCCCCACAGCGGGGATTTTATGTCACGTCAGCTACGTTTGATTAGAAAATACATAGTTGTTATTTTCGTAATCAGCGACCCGATATACCATAAAAACAATACTCATGTTAATTTTAGACATTTTCACCCCATTTTAGACATTTCCATCCCATCGCACCCCCACAGGGGCGAATTTTTATCACGTCGGCTATGTTTGATTAGATAATAGTTGTTATTTTCGTAATCAGCGACCCGATAAACTATAAAAACAATACCCATGACGATTTTCAGACTTTTTCACCCCATTTCACCCCTTTAGGGGTTTAATATTGAAAAATCCTGAAACACGAGTTTACTCATTTATCTATAGAAGTACTCGTGTAAAGTTTCGTATAAAATAGTCCTACGTGCCAAATTTCGAATCTCTAGACCCAGCGGTTTGGGCTGTGCGTTGATATATCAGTCAGTCAGTCAGTCAGTATGGACTTTGAATTTTATATTAATTTTTTGTCCATTATGTTACATTTTCAAATCGATGCCATTTTCGTAATTGACGTCCCGGAAAACCATAGAATCAACACCCATGTTGATATTATGACGTTTCAACTCCATAACACCCCCACAGGGGGGATTTTATGTCACGTCGGCTACGTTTGATTAGAAAATAGTTGTTATTTTCGTAATCAGCGACTGGATAAACCATAAAAACAATACCCATGATGATTTTCATACTCTTTCACCCCATTTTAGACATTTCCATCCCATCGCACCCCCACAGGAGCGACTTTTTATCACGTCGGCTATGTTTGATTAGATAATAGTTGTTATTTTCGTAATCAGCGACCCGATAAACTATAAAAACAATACCCATGACGATATTCAGACTTTTTCACCCCATTTCACCCCTTTAGGGGTTGAATATTGAAAAATCCTGAAACACGTGTTTACTCATTTATCTATAGAAGTACTCGTGTAAAATTTCGTATAAAATAGTCCAACTAATCTCGTTTCCCCATACAAACTTTGGACCCCCGTTTCACCCCTTTAGGGGATGAATTTTGAAAAATCCTTTCTTAGTGTACCCCTAGACGTCATAAGGAACCTACATACCAAATTTCGAATCTCTAGACCCAGCGGTTTGAGCTGTGCGTTGATATATCAGTCAGTCAGTCAGTCAGTCAGTCTGTCAGGACTTTGAATTTTATATTTATAGATAGTGATAATTATCGTGTGATGAATTGAAAACATACTGTAATCAATATACAGCAGCACTGACATAATATTTCGGTAATGTTTCAACATTACCGAAAAAATTCGTTTCATTATCGTATTTCTAGAAAATAAAAATATAGAATATTAACCAAAAGTGTATAAAATACTTCTTTGGTGTTGGTTACTTAGATGATTTATTAGAGAGGGCCCCATCCTCTGAGGGACTATCTGATAAATTTGCCACGGGCCCCTGAAAGTATAGTTACACCACTGTCCTGCACGACAACATGCAGGTGAGATTGGCTTTAGCTCAAAAATTATGAAACCCTTACAACCCACGTACGTTCGTTACAGCTACACAAATCCAAATTCCGGATGAACTAACAATAAAATATTAAAACCAATGAATTCACTACACTGCCATCTATAAACAGTCATGAGAACTCAAACAACAGGGCTTCCTCTCACTTGCTTGATGCTGTTTGTAAAGCACCTCTCAAATTAACAGTACGAAAAGTACCAAACAACCAAGTAGTTTGCTTGTCATGAAATGTATTTGGCGCCAATTATAAATAGTTTAAGTCGAGTCCCACAGATGCCACTTAAACAACGCAATATTTTTTGGGTCGCAAACAAAGAAGCCTGATCAAATAGAGATACATATAAAAATTAAAGAGATACCTATGTACATAAATCTGTAAATAGTAAAAATAACAGTCCAAAAATTTTTTCGGTCTACATGTGACAGTAATATTAATAGGGATATATATTTTTTACAAATTTGGTAATGCCCCTGGTGGTGCACGCGTCCATTGGCTTCGTTAACTGCTTTCCATCAGGCAGGCCGTATGCTTGTTTGCCAATTCAGTGTTGTAAATAAACAATATGAGCGTCTATATCAACAGGATTTTTTGTTATAATAATAGGAAATTCGACGGCAATACCTTTGCTTATTACTGCTAATACGAGCTCGATGGTCGAATGACTAACAATGGCTACTTTGTTTCCGAGGTCGTGGGTTCAAGCCCCGCACAAGACAAACACTTGTGCGCATTAACATGTCTGTTTACCTTGGTCTGGGTGGTTTCTGCGTAAATTATAATAATGTATTCACAAAATAAATGCATGTATGTATTTACAAAATAATATTAACCAATAGTACATGCTTTGCTTAGTTTGGGACTAGATAGGGAGGTGTATTTTGCCCAGGAATACTTATTTATTCTTAAATACCTCGCTGGGTATAGTATCTTTCTTGGTATGTATGACATAGATGTAATACGTATGTATTTAGTTATGTGGCTGTAGATATATAACAGCAGCGAAGAATCCTAATTGTATTATACACATAATATATAAGAGAACCGCTCATAGAATATGATCCTTGTAAGAAAGTAAATGTATTGTAAATGAAATTTCTTCGCGAAGTCTGTAATCAAATCTTGTAAGTCAAATGTGACCTACTTCCTAGTGTCCGACTGAGCTAAACTTTAGCACACTCGTTTCATTCTCGTGATAATGCACGATATTATTGCGGCCGCCACTAAATGGTGAATTATAATTTCAACATTAACCCCTATGATATATCAACGTCTATTACAACGGTCTACAGCATTTTTGCGCACGGGTACATACTGTATTTTTATTGCTTTTATGCCTAGAAATAAGAATAAGAACAAAAAATTGTTCCGAATTTGGTTTTTGAAAAATGGAAAAATTAAAATCAATGAAATTACATAATAAATTGACATAGAGATAAATTATTAAAAGATACTGAACATCCATTTATGATTTTTTCTCACATTAAAATAGAGTTAAAATGTTTAAAAACTAACAGTTTTACTTTTTCTGTCATGTTCAGTAGAAATTTTTCTTATTAACCCCCAAATATAGTATCTCATTATGGTTTCAGTAGGTCTTGGTAACGTCTTTCAAATTCCTTTATATCTTGATGGAAGCATTCCCCTTGCTCTTCCGGATAAGCTCCCATGTTTTTAAATTTATCCAAATGAGAATGTACTCGAAACATGCATATTTAGAGACATTCTACATCCGATGATGGAAAAATTCGTAAGCATGTCAGTGATCAACTCGTCTTAATTTTTGGAAACGTAGAACTCTACGGTTTCCAAGAAAACCATGAACTAAGTAGCGTTAAAACTGTTCGAGGCTTTTTTCTCTTCATAGCTAACTTTCTTACTTACTGCTTTAACTCCAGAAAAATATCACAATTCATATTTTTTGATTTGATACAACTTAAATTTCGCCTCTGAAAGCTTTGGAAAAAAACTCTTCAAATATTTGAAATCTTCGAACTCAGGATTAAGAGACTTTACAAATTGTTTTATAAGACCCAATCTAATATGCAATGTCGACATTAATAGTTTTAGGAACGACAACTGCTTCCCATGTAATATTTTATTTTCCTACTTCTTACTCAGTACGCATAGGGCAATGTTTTTATCGTTAGTGAGCGGCATCATTTCTACTACCTCACAAGCAAATATAACAGCCCCCCTAGCCAAGTGTAATTCGTAGCGTAACGAAAGTTAGATAGATCACGTGACATTTGTCAATTCTCATACTAAAATGTTCGATTTTGACAAATGTCACGTGATCTATCTAACGTTCGTTACGCTACGAATTACACTTGGCTGTAGTGTTTAGTATGTCAACATTATCCACCTTGAATTCCAGTCAAAAAACACACCACCTTGAAGTCTCCAATAACTTCCCACTTGTATTACGTCATATATTTAATTGCAGTTAATAGCATTTTTATGCTGCCGTAATTTTCTTTGAGACGAAGAACGAGAGAATTGTACGGAATGTCCAATGGAATAGATGGAAATTTGTTCCCAGGAAAGGTAGTATAGAACAGCTTTTAGACTTTTTGTTGGCCTGTCGATAAAAAAAGCGCCATTCAGGAAACATGGAATACCAATTTCTTCAAATAAACCTTTTACGTCATGACAAAAACAGAGTATATCTTCCTTACTGAAGAAATAAGAAAATCTTCATGACGTTTTCTTTGATGGGCTCTAAATTCTTAAAAAGCTAATATTTGCGATTTGTAATCACATTTTTTTTATATATGTGCTTATATAATCAGAATATAATAAGTATAATCCATGCGCAAAATTTTTTTTTATTTTTGTTGACCGGTGAATTATTAATCCATTCTCTTTGGATATATGTATTAAATAAAATGGTTTGGCGAGCGAAACACTAACATTTTTTTTTAGTTTATATCAAAAAAGAAAATGTTTTATTTGTTTTAACTATCTACTAATAAAAGATAGGTAGATAAGTAGATAAAGCTTTTTTATGGAAAAAATATTGTGTTGTGGTTCTTGTTTATTTATTACATATGGGTGTGCTCAATAAGATTTATAAATAAAATTTTGATTATTTATTACTAAATTTTGCTTATAGTCTTGTTCTCACTTGTTCCACTGGTTTTATTTTTCTTGATCAATGTTGCTTTCTCTACTCAATAGCTGATATCCCCCAGAAAAGTTAATCCGTAATTACAAACTTTAACGTTATTTGAATGTGCAGTAAGAATATCATTTTGAAATTAATTACATAATTTCTAGGTTTTTGTTCTAACGTTCAACATCTACTTGTCTCCTAACACGTATTGCAGGGAAGACCTTGACAGCCGCACGGCGGTATGGCAGTCGCATGTTTTATACAGATGAACATCTGAAACAGTTCAGATGTTGAAGAGTCGCAGAGACGACCGCAGCAACTGGACCAGAGGCGACCAAAGCAGCCACGAAATCGAATGCATCTAATAACGAAATGGGTGGGTGCCGGACGGCAGTAGTGTAGTAGCGTAGATCAAATTGCTTAAAATTAATTACTAAGAAAAATGAAAAGATTACTATAAGAAAGCACGAACAGCATAGGTAGCGGCTGGCTTTCTCCCAGAAACGGATACCACATTACATGCACCACCGTTACAAAGCCATCGTCACGGTACCCAGGTTCGATTTCCATTGTTTAATAATTATGTTTTGTCTCACCAATTTATACATATAGAGAACAATGGTCATATTGATTAATTTTAATTTAGTCTGCATAATTAACAATAACAAAGTGTTTTTTTTTACAATTGTATTTTAGTTTTCGTTTAATTTAATTTCGTTTCTCATTAGTATTATTTCGTCGTCAACCCTTGTTCATCGCACTGCTAGGATAGGTACGGGTCTCCTCTCAATCTAAGGGTTTTAGACTACTCCACCACCGTGCTAAGCTGTGGGTTGGCGCAGACCAGTGTTTTCCAGCCGCCTAAAGGCGACATCTTCTTCTTCGTTACGCTCTTAACAGAGCAGTCGTGGTCGTCATGAAAGAGGATTCGGGATTGTAGTTGCTCGCCTCACAATATCCTGCCATCTCGTCCGATTAGAGGCACTTCTGGTGCACTTATGGAGTGGGCCGCCCACGGAAGACTTTATCTGGTCGGCCCACCGCATGGGAGATCTGCCGCGGGGTCTTGTACCCTCGACTCTAACCTGAACCACCAGGCGTTCGATGGAGTCACCTTCGAATCTTGAGACGTGGCCGAAGAATTTTAGTATACACGATTGTACTAGAGCAGATAGTCACTGCTCGATGCCGAGTTGTTGAAATATAGAGACATTTGTGCGATGTTCGGTTCACGATACTCCGAGCATTCGTCTTCAGCACCACATCTCTAAAGAGTCTATCTTCTTCTTTTCCACTTCGCGTAAAGTCCATGTCTCTGCAGCGTATAAAAATATGAGGAAGACTAATGTTGCTACGAGCCGGGTCTTAGTAAGTTCTTCCACATATTGCGCGTAAAACCAAAATGAATCTAGTTAACACGCTAGTGTTCTCTATATTTGCTTACGAAGCAGAAAAAGGCAGGTCGTGACCAAAATGACGCTTTTAAGATGTGGTGCTGGAGGAAAATGGTGCATATTTCTTGGACCGCCTTCCGCACCAATGCATCTATTTTGCGGGAGCTAACTATAAAAAACCGGCTAAGTGCGAGTCGGACTCGCGCACGAAAGGTTCCGTACCATTATCTATATAAAAAAATCATGTCTGTCCCAAACAACCAGACATGATTTAAATATTTGTCTTCTTTTAAATTAATTATTTATTTTTAAAGCGAACATATAACTAAATATTCTGTGAATATTTCAAGCGTTTACCTGTTGCCGTTATCAATATCGAGCAAAAACAAATAAAAAAAATCACATTTGGTGTATGGGCGACCCCTTAAATATTTATTTTATTCTTAATTTTTTTATTATAGCAGCAACAGAAATACATCATCAGTGAACATTTCGACTGTCTAACTATAAATAACGGTTCATGAGATACAGCCAAGTGACAGACGGACGGACGGACGGACAGCGAAGTCTCAATAAAAGGGTCTGTTTTACTCTTTGGGTACGTAACCCTAAAAACAAGGCTATCTACCACCTGCCTCCGAGGAATACTTGAATTCTCATTATTATTCTAAAAGACTCGGCTTAACGACTATCATCTAAAGACAACAGCCGGGACAAAGCACGCCATCAGCTCCGAAGCACGGAGGAACTCGAGATAAATAAACCCATCCATGGACAAGCTACCGTAGAGGTTGCTTAACTTGTGTATTCGATTTGACACGCGAAACGTCGCCGTTGAGCGAACATATTTTGTTGTCAATTGAAAATAATGACAAAAACATGTTGCTGCTGACTGAAACGAAGCTCTCGCGAAAAAAGAGGTAGGGAGCGTAATTGTAAGCTTCAAACCTTACAGAATACCGCATCCAAATAACAATTCGCTTGAGGATTGTTGTGTTCCTGCGAGTGAGTGAGGTTGGATATAGGCCTTCCGCAATGCTTTGCACCAAATGCGATCTTCCGCCTTCCGCATCCAGACGCTTCCAGCCGCTTTCTTAAGGACATCGGACCATTTAGAAGGAGAGCGTCCAACGCTTCGTCTTCCTACGCGCGGGCTCCCCTCTAATAACCTTCCTCCCCCATCTGCCATCACTTACTCGGCAAATGTGCCCAGCTCATTGCAACTCCAGCTGGCAATCTCTGAAGAATGTCTGTCTGACTACTGATGAAGTATTTAATTGTAAAACAAATGTAGTGAGGAGCTCGATGGCATCGTTGCGCGTGTGGCAGTCTAATCGATTACGCAAGTTAAGCAACGCCGACCGTAGCCTGTCTGTGTTTTTATTTATCGCGCGCTCCTTCGTGCTTCGGAAGGCACGTTAATTCGTCAGTTCCAGCTGTTATCACTAGATGACGTCGTTAATCCAAATCAATGGCTCTTGGACAGCTTGAAACCCCTAGTCTCTGCCAAACCGCAGTTGAGCAGCGTGGCGTGAATTTGCTTTACACCCATATCCCAGCAATGGGATGAACATGTGTTAATGAAGAGAAGGAAAAAAGTACTAATCTATCCGAATACTTAGTTTACCTTAATCAAATACCAAATTTCCTGAGAATGCGTGAGCGAATCATTAATATATATGTATGCATTTATTCGGTACATATCATCTTCTTTACTTCTTACGTAAAATGGTACAGTAAATTATTACTATATTTTCTACAAAAAAAAAACATATTGTTGAGTATTATGGAATAACTCTTCATTAATAATTAGCATAGTTATTATACGTCTACCTTGAAAATAAATAGATACTTGGTAAAGTAGAAACGTACGTAAAAACCCACTAACTGCTGAGATTACAATTTCGTCTGGAGTCCTTGACGGGAACCGTAGGGAAGCCCAGAGTTACGTGGCACCTCGTACAAACCGATAAAAGTAGGTCATCCAGTGAATCAAGTGATTAGCACACAAAAACTGTGGAGTTGATTCACCACTAATAAAATTAACCAATCAATTTATTCACGCTACATTTACTACATAATATAAAAGCTACACCGATATATATTTATTCTTACTTAAAATTTTTATCATGAATAAAGTAAACTTTAGTAAGTAATCTTACTATTGAAACCCTACATATCTACATTGTGTTTATTATATATTTATTAGAGTTTTAGGCCTTTTACGTATATATATATAGGTAAAAAGGTTGCCTAGACAACGAATGACACATATGTTGTACATGACACATGTGTATGTATAATAATAAATTTAATTGTGTACAAATATATAAAATTTATTTGACGTTGCTCTGTGTACCTTCAACAAAAGCCTCAAGCTGGGATGTGAATACTAAGCTACTTCAACCAGACCTTACAACCTTGGATGTAAAAACCTACCTCTTTTGGCTGTCGATCAATGTGCAATGTGCAAGATCAGAATCAAACGTTCATCACTCATACAGGCCTACACATATTTTGGTGCCCAGGATCTTAGACGAAATTATTTTAGATACATCTGATAAGGCCTGTGTAATCTAAGGATTTTGGTACGTACTGGTAAAGGCTGAGAAAGAATTCCACGTGGAGCAAGGGAAAGTGTAGGAAACGCACTCATTCAGCATATTTCCAAAGTAGTCACTACCAATTCACCAAATTCTTGGGAGCATCTATTAACTTTTCCTTTTCGTTACCTACACATTCAAAATTCTAAATCCAATTTAACGACTTCAATTAAAAATAATTGTCTAAACCCAATCGAATCTTTTTTGGTGCCAAAACCTAGGAATCAAAATTTTAATATTAATAAACGCATAGAATCAAAAGTTTCAGACGGTGATATACGAGGTGCAGCTCAATTACTTTATTCTAGTGATGCTATAGCTCCATATTCACTGATTACCTTAGATGCCCTGAAAGAAAAACA
Source organism: Hypsopygia costalis (assembly GCA_937001555.2). Classification (NCBI taxonomy): domain Eukaryota; kingdom Metazoa; phylum Arthropoda; class Insecta; order Lepidoptera; family Pyralidae; genus Hypsopygia; species Hypsopygia costalis. Next base: position 13,686,002 of record OW443340.2, on the reverse strand, counting down.
TCCACCTTCTAGGAGCGACATTAACTTCCCTACACCCCCCGAAGCTGATGATGAAACTTTTGACATTTGTGTCCAAGATGTCTCTGCCGCTGTTACATCATTCAAAAGTGGTTCTGCCGGAGGCCTAGATGGCTTGACACCCCAACATTTGAAGGATTTAATTGGCTGTGGTGGCATCGGGGACAAACTTCTAAAAGAACTTACTCTGTTATTACAACTTATGCTTTCCGGACAAGTTCCTAGGGAAATTGTGAGTATTCTATACGGTGCCAACCTTTGTGCCCTTATTAAAAAAGATGGTGGCATTCGGCCCATTGCCGTAGGAAGCACATACCGTCGCCTCGCTGCCAAAATTTGCGTCAAAAAAATTTACCAACCCACTGGAGAATATTTTCAGCCAATCCAAGTAGGTTTTGGTACAAAGGGAGGCTGTGAGGCGGCGGTACATGCCCTAAGAACTTTTCTGGAATGCAATAGAGGGGAAGTAATTTTGAAGGTGGATGTCAAAAACGCTTTTAACTCTATCGATAGAGGAACCCTGTTGACTCAAATAAAAGACAAAATTTCAAAAGCATATAAATTTCTTTGGCAATGTTATAGAGAACCCTCAAATTTAATTTACAACAATAACATGATTTCTTCAGAGGTCGGCTGTCAACAAGGGGACCCACTTGGACCTGCAATTTTCAGTTTAGGCATACATCCTATTATCCAATCTCTAAATTCAAAATTTTTAAATTATTATTAACTTATTGAAAGCATAAGTCCATGATTGGAAGTAAACAAATCATAAACGGTTTAATATTTTCATTAACGGTTGCTTAATTGGCGTTTTCATAAATAAACGCCAATTAAGCAACGACTGCACTTTTATTCTTATGTGTTTTAACTTTATAATTACACGTTAGTTGGAAATATATTATGGAAGTTAAATACTTTCTTCCTAACTTAACGTTTTGGTATGCCTCATAATTATTATATAGCAGATATAGTGATAATTAAATATTTAAAGTAAAAAAATGTAATCTAGATTATTTGACATATTGGATGTGAAAATGCAAAAAATAAACAATATGGCAATTAAGCTCTATCGATTTCTTGTTCTACAATAAGGCGCACAGCGCATGGCCTTCAAGTATTCAAGCAATGCAATAGGCGCAGTTCGGAAAACCCGGCTGTTTATTTTTGCAACACTGGTTCTCAGTACGAGACATTGGCGTTATAATGATATTGTTTACTATGATTGTCTTTTCCTCCCATATTAACAGTTGCAGCATAATGTCATTGAAAATATTCCTCAATCTTTTTTTATACAAAGAGAGGTAAACACGCTTAAATGTAGCCTGTCTGAGAGTGCTTACATAAAGAGTCTGATTACTTGCTTATATTAGCCGGTTCGTAAGAATTCAAAGCAAACTGTACTGTTCCATAGATGTATTTTTACATATTGAGAGTTACCCTGTCGCTCTATGAAGCACGCTAAACCGATACGAACCATTGTTTTTTTAATAGACTAAGCTGAAGACTACTTGGCTAAATTCAAGTCTAATTTTCGGAATTCAAAAATCTATTATTCATTTATAGAGGACTTATAACTTGTAACTTTATGAAAAATCCCCTGTTACAGTCTCCAAAGCAGACAATAAATGTAATTCCTTAATACAAAAAAAAACAATATACTTTGTTGCACCAAAAAGTATAATAATAGCATTTATTTGACAGAAGAAACTAATCTTATGACTGCCCTAAACTCATTCCTCTTCTACCTATAAAAATAGCAAAATATTCTCCAGTAATATAGACGAATAAAATCTTAGATGTAACAATTGCATATAGAATGGAGAGAAAAATCAGAACCAAAAGATTTCAACACAACAAAAATATTAAGTTCAATATAAGCGTAAATCGAACACCAGTGCTTTGAACCACAAGTCGTTGATCGCACATTACGTAATACGAGTACTGGAAATAGATGGAGTTGCCGCTACAAAAAATGTAAACATCGACGTCATAGAGATGTCCACCGATTACATCGTCAACTCGAGATGGGCAACTCGTTCTGAACTAGAGTGAACTTGAGTTCGATGCACTCGACTATTGCAATATAATAAACGATGCGTCCGCAATCCGAACAATTTAGATCTGAGAGATTAGAGCTGGAAGTATACTATTCACGTTATAACCCTGCCAAATATGAAAGTGCCATGTCACTAGAATAGTTTATATGAAGTACTGGCGAATCAGATAAAACCGAACACTGCTTGAAGTCAGTAGCGAAATCTTTCAATAGGCTAAGTTGGCTTGAGCCTAGGAAGGTAGACTTTAGGGGAGGCAAATTTGAGGATTGAATTTTTTAGTCACCTTACTATCGATACTACTAATCGACTACTAGATATCACTAAAAAATCTGTAGGATGGTTTTCTCATGTCTAACAATATGAAATCTACAAGACTTTCTGACGACTTTTCTATCTTCCAAATCATTTTACTTCTCTTTTCAACGGCGCTGCAAACTTCTACATTCAATAGTAAAATACAAAAATCCAATTCGTGGTCCTAAATCAGTTTCCTTCTACCCATATTTGTTCAATTGATCTTTCCGGAGCGGTCCAAAAAGTGTTTCTTGCACAATATCAACCTAATTACTAAAATAATCCAAAAAACTGAAAATTATAGAGGCGGGGCAGCAAACCTATTACTATATAAACTAGGAACTGACAATAATAATTGTAGTGGTAAGCGGAGCGTTTTACATCCAACAGCAACAACGTTTTACAACAACATAAATGGAGTTAGATATTTTTTTCTACAACTAAGGTGACAAGCAAATATACGACCCTCATGATGATAAGCAGTCATCGCAGCCCATGGACGGATGCTATGCCAGTGTCATTCACGCGTTGCCGAAACTGTAAAAACCTCTTCACGCCTTTTTTGAAGACCCAAATTAAGTACCCAAATTAAGTAATCTCTCGGTAAAACCTCGATAAAAAAGAGTTAGTCATATAAAACCATATGACTATTACCACTCAATGGTGGATTTATTGTATCTAAGTGATGTAACAAAAGACGACACACAGCGGACTACACTCGTACACAATAAAATATTCACAATAAATACGATAGCCAACACAATTCAAAATCTCAATCGCTAGTACAAAAATCACGACAAGAAAAGAAATTTCTGTTAAAAACACAGATATAAAACACGATTAATGTTTAAAAAGAGACCACCGTAGTACTAAATACCACGCAATTCAATTCAGTTCGACATCTAAATAATAGCAATAATGGTTCAGCGAACTGTTACGCAAGAAGTAGCGTCAGTCAGCATGCAACGCGCGCAGGTCCGGCTTGCAAGGCGCTGGAAAGCCCCTCTTGTGCAAGTTACCACATAATGCAATGTAGCTAGTAAATCCTGATTTACGAATTTCAGGAACTAGGTCACGAAATTTTTTTGTTAGGCACATATAATATGTACCTGTATACATAATAAATTTACTAGTTTCTGAAATTTTAATGAAAGTAAGATAAACATTAATAGGTGCTAATATGATTGAATTACTTGGTGCTTTCTTTTAAATTAGGCTTATTATTTGCCACGTTACGGCTGAAAATGCCTAAATGCGGAAGACGGAGGATCTCTATTAGTTAGTATTTTTTAATAAAAGTTAGTTGATGATCTAAGCCAGCAATTATCAAGGGTTTTCGTCGATGGAGGCTTGTTTAAAAAATAAATATGTGATGGAATTGTATACTTAAAAATAAAATTGTTTATATGTGTATTATTTTCTACTAATAATCATATGGGCAGAAATGGTTACTATGAGCAAGAAATTCATCTAATTTGATTCGTTGATACCATACTATATCTAATATAATATAATAATACAATGAATGGAATGCATGAAATTATTTTTTGTTGGTAGTTTTATATACGTTATAGACCAAACAACGTGGATTTAAGTACTTCAGAAGATAATATACATAATAAAATTATTGACATCTATATATATATATATATATATATACATGAATCCCCTTTCACGTCACTTTTTCACGTCAATTAGTCACTTTTTATGTTTCTTGTAAATATAGTTTTAAACCGCATTCGTGGATGTCTGCACTTCCCGAAGGTTGACTGGTAGAGAATGCTTTTAGCATTAAGTCCGCCTTTTGTACCATTAATCTTATTGTGGTCAATAAAGTGTTTAAATAAATAAATAAATCCCTACTTCCCTTGGTCACAGCATCAGGCGTGAACAGCTGGACCGATTTCACTAATTCTTTTTTGTAAGAAAACTGAACGACCATATTCACTTTTCTAATGTAACTTTATGCCGTTTGACAGAACTGTTTGCTAAGAAGACAGGACAATGTCTGTCGGGTCAGCTAGTAAATTATAAAAATCAAATTATATATGTTTTGTGTATAATTAAAATTGTCTTAGTGCCCGAGACTGATATAAACTAACCACGGGCTTCTAACTAGACAACTGTGCTGTATCTAAATAATATGAATATCTATACAATCATTTGTGAGTGACGAGCTCGGTGGTCAAATGGTCGCGGGTTCGATTCCAGCACAAGACAAACATTTGTGTGCATGAACATGCCTGTTTGTCTTGGTCTGGGTGTTTTCTATGTATTTTAAGTATGTATTTACAAAAAGAAAATGTATTTAAGTATATTTATCAGTTGTCTAGTACCCATAACACAAGCCTTACCCTTAATTTGGGACTAGATAGCGCTGTGTAAATTGTCTAGAAATATTTATTTATTTATTATTTATTTAAAATACACATTTGAGGGTAATATATACGTACGTAACATAAAGTTTTCTTATATTTAAGTTTACTTAAATACTAGTCAATTATTTCATAATATTATTTAATTTATAGATACACCGAGTTGAATGTATGTAAAAGTAGTTATATACTAAATGTTTAATATATAATACTTAAGACTCTCAAGATACCTCATATATGATAAGTAGATACATAAGGCATGTACGAGTAAGTGTGTACATTCGTTAAATAAAATTATGTATGAATCACATACGCCTTATAGGGAATAAATAAAATATCGTCAACTGACCTTGACGCCTGAAGCCAAAAGTGACGAGTCTTGAGTTTGCAATCGAAACACGTAGAGTACAATCATGTATGTTTGTTTATGCATGTGACCCGATATATGTAGGTCACTGCATCTTCAAAATAATATGACATAATGCTGTAGTTTAACACACGGTACGTCCAGTGTAGGGATTGCAATGCTGGATTCACCTGGAGCCAACACATTTTTAGGATTGTTGGATCCAGCATATGACGTTGGATCTAGCGGTGCGGATAAGCAGCTAGCCGAAAACCAGTAATGTAAAAATTCTTTGGTGCGAAAACGCCCAAAAATTTTACGTTGCTGCTTTCTTCCGCGGATCTTATAGTTATTCCGAACCGAAATAAACAACGTTGTCAGTCTGCCACCCTTCTGGCATGTGCTGCACTCTATCTCTACACCACACCACCTACTTTTTGGTTTGATTACTATTTATTGGAAGATAACTTTCGATGAATTTTAGCAACGAGTAATATAGTACAGAGGAAATCATATATTAAATGTATTTTATATAATCATATATTAATTGTCTTTGTAGCTTTATTAGCTGTAATTAAATATTATCAAAAAAAATATTGTTAACTTACTATTCATTTGTATTCGTTGTTCAAGTTTCTTATTCATACGTTTTCATCGCAAAAATTAAAGCAGTTAGGTATAAACAGTATTATTCGTTACTTAGTAATGGGATCATCTCATAGGAAGTTACAAATCAAAATTCGAGTCTTTCTTTAGTAATTCACGAGACCGGTTAATGGCTAGCAATGGCCTCTTTCAATCGAAAAATTTAATTAAATTTGTTCGGTCCCCGCACAAAACAAACATGGATTTGTTTTTTGTGCACCCCCAATAAATTTAATTTGCAGTGGGGGTTGACTTAGGTACTCACTCGCGTCACCACAAAAATCTTCATTGGTATTGGTATTAAGTCTCCTGTGAAGTGTAGAAACTTCCCTAGTTGGACTCCACATGGCCTACCATTCTCCACCAGAGTCTTGTTTCCTAGACGGAAGGGTGCACCACGTGTAGATTGGCTTTGGCTTTTAAAATGATTTGAGAGCTTTAACTCTAGAATTTGCCGATGACCGAAATAATTTTTAGTGAGGTATGCAGAAAGTAGCGGGTCGCACAATATAGTGGAAAACATAGGGAAAGCTTGTATTCAGCAGTGAGTACAGGCTGATAATGATGACCTGTCACATTATGCTCATATATACAATACCATGCAAAGTCGTCACCGTAGACACGCGTTGATGTCTTTTGTACTCGTACTATAGAAAATGCTACGCGCCGTATAAAAGAAGTTCCTACTAAATATATATGTACGAGAAACTTAGTGAAGAGGGTTGTATATGAGTGTTCATTACTTTTTTGTACGTATCCTGCTGAACAAAAAAAAAATAGTAACAAACACTCATCGACTAAAGATATATATTCGTAAAACCCTACCGTCTAATGAAAGAGAAGTTGGGCGCATCATGCTCTACTTGGGAAGTATCTTACTGACAGAATACCGCAGCAAAATAACAATACCCTTGAGCATTGTTGAAATCCTGAGTGAATGACATCACGAGACTTGATGGGATACTGCGTTAGCAACTTGGATGTAGCTTGCGAGCAATACTTCACGCACGTTAAACAGTCTTCGCCGGCTGTTGTCATTAGTGACAGCCAAGTCAGTGGTCTTTAGGCGGCTTGTAAACACTGGCCTCCACCAATCCGTAGTAGAGCAGCGTGGTGGAGTATGCTGTAAACCTTTTTGATTGAGGGGAGACCCGTATCCGACTAGTGGAATGAATAAGGGTTGACGACGATAGTCTTTGCATGGTGACCGACGTAAGCACGCAACTTATGTAAGTTAAGATTACAAAAATTCTTAACGAAAAGACAGCAAATACGTACCCTAACAATAACCACGATAATTAATAGTTTCAAACCGTAAAACTATTCAACACACTCACAGCAACTAGGTTAAACGGCAGGTTAAGAAATATTAACAATTGGTCGTTCTTTTGTAAGCCCAATATTAGTGGGTCATATGTGGCCAAAATGTCCTTATGTCCAGAGAAAGCGGCATCTTGCCCAGATATGGCACGACGTGTTGATAGACGTTGGCGCCGACACTGTTAGATAACTTTATTGTGTTGTAATCTAGATCCTAATGCTACTTGGCCAATTATATTTCATGTTTATTTTGAGTCATTCCTAATGAAATGCATTGAAAATAACACGTGTCTTTTGGTTACAAGATTCTATTTTAGAATACTCCTCAGTTTCCTATATTTAACGCAATGGTTTTAAAAAATATTCTAAGTTACTGACTGCAAATTCATAGATAGTGAGAGGGGCAAATCTTGTAATTAAAATGTAGTCAAAATTTTGTTCTGGTCCAGTCTCAATCTCAGAAATTTGGTATTCTCGTATTACAATATGAAACTTCAAAGTCAAATTTAAGTGAGAGAATATTGAAATAATCTCGAAATTTAAACAAATTAAAAGATTTTGCCAACAATAAAAATTGATAATGATTAATTAATTTAATCTAGTATATAGTTTTTAGTCAACAATTCAATCTCGATTCAATCAAATTTCGTCCTGCGATTGTAAAATAATTACGAGAATTGGCCTTCAGGACACATCTTTGGTTTGTACGATTTTGTTCCAACAGCATAACATTTGGTATAACAATATACATCTCAGTCAATTTATTATCGTTTAAATATCACTGATATATCTATTCATCAGACTTAAAAACATAACGCGCAAGATCCGTGATGACGACCTCGATAGTACCCTATTGCCTAACCCGTACTCGGAACACATTTATGAATGAAATCAACCAAGGGTTGATCAATGAGATCGCGCACACGTCATTACCCCGTACCACACTACAACTGAATTAAATAATTGTCGTTAGTAAACATAGAGATTTTACCATCTACGATCGCTGTTGAGATTTACGGGTGTTTCTTGGTAGGAGTCTGCGTCAATCGTCTTACAAAATCGGTGCGCGTGCATCTTTGCGTTGGTCGAAGTATAAAGCGTTGTGGTGGTAGATTTGACAGCCATTCGGACGCAAACAGTGCGCCGGTGAAGTAGTGAAAACGACTTAAGATTGTTTACCCATTAGTGATAAACTAAGGATTGCTGACACAACAGTAAGTTTCAACAGTGATTTGTTATGGACACAATAGTGCATCAATGTAACCGTGACATATTTCGTGCTTGCATTTATATGTATACATAATCAGCCTACTTACTCAATTGCCTACCGCTAATACAAATATAAAAAAATCGAATAATCATCATCATTATTTCATCTACTTCTGAATCTTTTCTGTTACTAAGTTTAAATATTCTTTTATATCGAATTACTATTATTATAAATATCAATTATGTCAAATCCATAAGAGAGATAATTTGCGGCTAATTGTCAGCTAACATATTCTATGCAGTAAATATGCACAGGACACAAAAATTAACACTCATCCTTACTAATATTATAAATGTGAAAGTGTGTTTGTTTGTATATTTGTTTGTTAGTCCTCCTTTCAAATGAAAGGAAGGAAAGGAAGTTTAGATACCTTAAAGTATCCCCGTAAAAAATATGTCAGTTCATTGGTTCCTTTTGACGTGAAAGAAGGACAAACAAACAAGAGTGGCAAAGGCTACTTTTTATCCCGCATAAACGTCTTATTCCCACAAGAAAAAAAGTTTTATTAAAATAATGACCACGCGGGCAAAGCCGTGGGTAACAGCTTGTATAAAATTTATGAAAGGCATTTAACTATCAGCAAAATAATGCCGAATGGATCCTAAGTCTAACACATCATGTACTTAATAGATATTAATATATAACTCTAATATATATCTGATCTAACAATGACATTTAATTTTGAATACATACTTATTTTCAAATTTGAGACACTCGAAGCAAAAAAAAAAGCAAAGTCGGATTATAGAGATCGTTAAGAAAGTCGTATATACAGCTGTGAGGCACGCTGAAGATGATTTTTATACAATAGTCTAGTTGTACTTATTACACATAAAATATATACGAGTACAATACAAATCACTGTACGATAATTACTACGGTGTGCTTTCTTAGGATAATTATTTTGCATTGTTTTATGTGTCTGAAAGAACAAATAAATCCTACACCTATCTATGTATTAACAAGTCCCTGTAACATAATACTGCAACAAAGTGTAACAATAATTACAATTCCCTACAAAGCCTGTATAAATTAAATCCAGTACAGGGCTTCTTACTTTCACTTTACCCCGGCCAATGCTCTCGCTTGCAACGGGGGACAATTGCATAAAATATGTGTTATACAATAGCTATTTAGCCATCACGTGCATAAACATATTTATAAGTTAAAAGATAAACACATAAATATACACATGAAATAAATACCCAGTCTATACGTAAAAAAAGAAAAAACACACAACTTCTTTGTAAATTTAACAAGAATAATCAACAACATGAATTAAAACTTAAAATAATTTGTTTTCTTAACTCTCTAACATATAGTTATCTATATATAATATTAATATAGTAAACTACACTAACTACACTTTATATAACTTTCTTATGGCCATGTGAACTGACTCACACAAATGGTAGTTTTCACATACTTTCTGCTTTATTATTTGATTCACTCCGTCGCGCCGAAAGAAAAGAATCATGATTCCGATCTTTTCATTATTACGCGTGTAACAATAGCGTTGAAATTTACATATTATCAGAATGGTAGTAGCAATTGTTAACTACCTAATTTTGTAACTTCTTGCATAAAGTAAACAAGATAGCATTTCCGATGTTACATAACATCTGTTACACGAAAATGGCGCACTGTTCAAGACGAGCGACGCTTACCAATGGACCGCTTGTGCCGGTTTTGGACCGACAATGACACCAATACGACTTTCTTTCATAACAATAACAATGAGTGACACCATTAGCTCATACGCACAATTTAAAAACAATTGCAAAAGTCGCATGTATACTAAATTAATGATCTAATACTTCTAATAGGTAGAGGAGACTACGTACTCTTCTATGTATTTTTTTGTTATGTTGGAAAATGACTCAGTTCATGATGATGCAGTATAGATGATCCAATGTTTATACGTAACTCGACATGGACTTAACATACGTGAGAGTGCTTTCACGGTCCCACACTTACTCGCAACGGCTCAGGCCGCTATAGTGCGCTGACATTATGGAGAATTATATAACGATAGTCTGGTCGCGAAAGTAAAAGTGAGTCTCCGCCTACCAGGGTTTCGAAACGATGACATGCTTTGCTAAATAAGGATTAAATCACATCTAATTTTAAGTTTCGATTACTGTTTCATAACTTGTTTGTTTCTACGTTTCAGAATATGCGGTGGTTCAGAGTTAATTGTATACTACTACCGTTAATATTAACTAGTGCTGCGGCTGATTGGTCATGGGGTGAAAAATCAAACGACCAAGTCGATGCGCAAACCGTACAAAAATCAACGGAGTTATTAGAGGGAGAAAAACTACCAGAAGCACAAGAGAAGAATTTCGAGTCCAACAGCACTGTACTTGACGATATTGTCGATGAACTGGTCAGCAGCAAACAAGGCAGGAGCTTAGGCGATTTCGATGTATACAGTGATCCCTCGCTCAAGGAAGCATTAGACGGTGGAGATGATCCGGAAGCCAGAAACCTTATTAAAGAGCGCCTCTGTACTTTAGGACTTGTCGAGGTTAATGTCATTTAATATTTACAAAATATTTTTTCTTGTTCAAAATCGAATAATCTATATAATATATTTATTTTATCTTACAGTGTGATGATGACCCGCAGGAAAAACGTACTTATTTATCTCCGGATGAAGTAATTTACGCGCAACCTGTTGATATTAAGCCGGTAGGAAGACCAATCGCTTCAATCCCAGTTCGTGGCCCACCTAGACATTATGGAGCTCCTAAGCCAATGCCGTACCCGCCTCGCCCACAGAAAATCCCACCCAAGAGGATTGGATACGGTGGCAACTACAAGCCAGGTTTCTCTGAGAAATATGGCAGTAACTTCCAGTTTTCACAAAGCAGCAACAGTGGCTTATATGGACAGGATTCGAATTACGTTACTAAACCACCTAGCTACGCCAACGAAGGCCCGTATACTTTTGATAACTCGAAGCCCAATTATCACAAAGGTCCAATTTCCCAATCTTCAAGCAAAACAGAAACTGTCGTGCAGCAACATGTTCATCATCATTATGTCCATGGTGACGGCGATAAAGATCCAAAAGTGATAATCAAGCCAGTGGCCATACCAGTAGGTTCAGTTGGACAATTAGGATCAGTTGGTAACTTCGCATCTCAATCACATCATGGACAACAGTCCAGTGATGTAATAACTGCAGGCGGAGCTGATTTTAGTGGCTTTTCTTCAGGTGGATTTAAACCTATGTCAGGAAGCTATCTAGAAAATAAACCAGTCTATGAATCTGACACCGTTTATGGTTCTCAATACGGGCACGATGGTTTCAACAAAGGCAGCACTAACATCCATGCACAATCGTTACCCAAACCCTACCCTAGCAACGCATTTGAAGACAACAAATATGGTAATTCACTGGGTACATATGGTACACAAAATTCTGAATTTTACAAGAAAGAGCTTAATGTAGGTTCAGCTAATAACTTGTATAATCAAGGCCCTGCTTCATTCGGCCAAAATAATTTATACCAAGAAAATTATCATGAAGCTAAAGCTCAACAAATCGACTGTGTTTGTGTAAATTATGATCAATGCCCAAACCAAGAAATTATCGGTCGCAGAGATGATTTGTACTTGCCCATCGACCCTCGCAACAAGGGTAAAGATATTGCTGCTCTCACTGATGACCAGCTGGATAATATAACAAAATCTGATAGTCAAGGAACTAATTCCGAAAATAAAACAAACACTACGGAAACAGAAATTAAAAAGATTAGCAAACGAGAAGTTAAAGATGACCCTGCTGCTGAATCCACTAAAGAAATTGAACCGGTAAGTACTAAACATCTGAAATTCTTATTGTGAACATCACATAACTAACATATTGTATTCATATGATCATTTATGCCTCCTATGTAATTATTTAATATGTCATATCTTCACACCCGCACATCATTTCTCAATCCATTTCCTAAAATTCCTTTTTAAATTGTTTACATCATAAAAACTGGGGTAACATTTGTTGCATTCGGGCGAGGTCATATTAATTTGATTTCATGTCCGACTGTAACGGCTTACAAAAGAATCACTAAACAAAGGGCACTAAAATAAACCTAACACTAGGTAAATACAGTTACATTTACTACATAAGTAAATATCACTACAGCGCCTCATTGGATTGGCCGGCTACGGCGGCAATGGCGGCAATAGCAACAAACAAGTGCAGCCTACGTTTGGTGTCTCTTTTGGGTTGCCCCAGCCATCCCACGGTGGATACCCAATCAATCCTTTCGGTTCTAATCCTCTTTATAATCCGTATGGTCCTGCTCTTAATAGTGGCGGTCTTAATTTAGGTCTTGTATCTGTCAATCCTTTACTATCTGTTCAGGTTACAAAAAATGATTATGGGGACAAAGTAATTAAGCCTTTCGTCAATTTACATGTTACTCCGAATGAACACGTAGTCAATAAAATAGGACATTTATTTCATGAAAAGAAACTTTATTTACTAAATAAACACGAACATTATCACCATCACAATCCTTATCACTTTAATCATCATCACAAACCAATACATCACGTCGTACATCCACCGCACTATCCTGCACCTCCACCACATTATCCTCCACCTCCACCACATTATCCTCCACCACACTATCCGGCAACACCAACACATTTTCCTCATAACGGGCCACCAATTTATTCTCCCCATTATACACATTATGAACCTGGCTACAGTAAGATTCCTCCACATAAAGTACACGAACCTGACACTAATGATGATTATTATGATGATTACGACAATTCTGGGCATTATGACGACCATAGCGATCTACATAACTATCAGAACTCTCTGTATAGCCCTGGTTTTGAAAGGTCGGCAAACATTACTTCAACTGATAGACAGGGCAGAAATAATTATGCTAATAGATATGGTTACTCCCGTTCCCTTACCCTTCCACAAAAAGATCCTGGGGCAAACCGGGGAGGCCAAACAATCCGATTTCCTGAGAACAGAAAGAAGAGAGAAATAAATCTTGAAAAGTCTAGCGAAACTGTAGAAGAGGTAATCAATTTCTAATATTGCAGTTCCTAGAGGTAAATACAATTCTAGGGATGGTTCCTGAAACCTGCGTGTTACAATATCGATATTTTTTGTAATTTCAGCGACAAGGCTACTTCGGCCAAGGCCCAGTGCAACAATGCAGACCTAACCAAGTATGTTGCCGAAGACCATTAAGACCACAAGCCGGAAACCGAGGACAATGCGGTATAAGACATTCGCAGGGAATCAACGGCAGAATCAAGACCCCAGCATACGTAGATGGCGAGAGCGAATTTGGAGAATACCCATGGCAAGCGGCTATATTGAAGAAAGATCCCAAAGAATCAGTTTACGTATGCGGAGGAACACTCATTGACGGTCTCCACATCATGACAGCTGCTCACTGCATTAAGTCGTAAGTATTTACTAAAATTTTAAATTAATTATGTTTATTTATTAGTTTATTATTCATTTAATTTTTTAAAATTTTAAATAATAAACATAATCATTACCTACGTAAATGCAAAAGATCAACGAGTACAAATTCTTATGATGAGCTCAGTGGTTAACCTATTACTCTAGGTACTTTAACCCCTAAGGTTTACCACCACAGGTTTGATTCTAATAAATATTTGTGTGCACGAGCATGTCTATTTGTCCTAGTCTTATTGTTTTCTATGTATACGTATTACACATAAATGGATCGAGTCTTAAGATTATATGCATGTAGGTGTCTACAAGAAAAAAAATATAGTTTATCGTTTATTCAATACTAAAACGGTGGTTTGCTTATACATATTTTATTATTTCAGACACAAAGGTTTCGAGTTAAGAGTTCGTCTTGGAGAATGGGATGTCAATCGTGATGTAGAATTCTACCCTTACATCGAAAGAGACGTCGTATCAGTACACGTACATCCCCTGTACTATGCAGGGACTTTAGACAACGATCTCGCTATCCTGAAACTCGACCACCCCGTCGAATGGACAAAATACCCGCACATTAGTCCCGCTTGTCTGCCTGACAAATACACCGATTACAGTGGCCAAAGATGTTGGACTACAGGTTGGGGCAAAGACGCTTTTGGTGACTTTGGAAAATATCAAAACACACTAAAGGAAGTTGATGTACCTATCCTTTCACATGGTCAGTGCCAGCAGCAATTGAGACAAACTAGATTGGGCTATAATTATGAACTAAACCAGGGCTTCCTTTGCGCTGGCGGCGAGGAAGGAAAAGACGCATGCAAGGGTGATGGTGGTGGACCACTGGTTTGCGAACGCGGCGGAACCTGGCAGCTCGTTGGTGTGGTCTCCTGGGGCATCGGTTGTGGTCAGGTTGGAGTTCCTGGCGTCTACGTCAAAGTTGCACATTATCTAGACTGGATCTCACAAATTACTGGAAAATTTGCTCCTTATTAGTAACAAACACAAAGTTGGTTACACTCAAAAATATGTCACAATTTGACGACTGAATGTATATTTAGGTATTTTAGATGATATACATATTTATTGATATTTATATTTTAAACTATTGTGCTTTGGATGGTAATATCCAGAGATACCGAGTAATTGCGTATGCAGATTTTACATAATAAAAATAAATTAATAATGTTTGTCTTTTTCATTTCTAAACATAACGACTTACTTCTCTTAGTCTCAAATGACTATTTAATTAGGAATGAAAGTTCTTTGAAGTTATAATTTATAGATAGTAATACCAAATCAAACTTTTCAAAAATCGCTATGTAACTAGTACTTACAATAAACCCTACTTCAATAGTCAGTTGTACTATGGTAACCAAGTATCCCAAGATTTTTTGAAGTGAAAACTTTTAAACTTTTTTGGGATGGGTAAAAAATGTTAAACTCGCGTCAGGGTCACGTGATCGTAAGACAAAGCTGCGAAACTACAAAATTCAACTTTAAGAAAAGACTATAAGAATTATAATAGAATGATGAAATACGTAGTGTCGCCTCATTCGAGAACGACGTTTGCGTTTAAAAGAAATTGCAACGTAATACCAATAATACTTACCTAACACATAAATTAAATTTTAGTGCGGCGCAGGACGCTTGCGCGAGTGTGCGTATGTGTTTGTACTACAGTCTGCTATGCGCATCCACGCATGGTAACTGCTGATGGCTTGAGCGTCAGTATACTCGTAAAATTACTGTATATAAAGTGTTTAAAATATGGAAATTGAACAAAGTGCATCTATTAATGAAAAAAGCAATTCATGCGAAATTATTTCCCAACCATTCCAAAATATTCAAAAATGCACTACGTTAATGTTTAAGTTTTCACTTCTGCCGGCACTCCCGGAGTGCAACCCGTAGTTTTTTACTCTTTGTATTGCCTTTAGGTCGATGATGTACATACAACATACATAACTACCATTACGTATCCTGACTATGATTAACTCATGTCCCGTATACGCAAAGAACAGTTTAATTAAGAGTTCATGCAGGCTCTACATCAATCCGTATTCATCCCACTGCTGGTATTCGGGTCTCCCCTAAATCGAAGGGAGTTTAGAGCATACTCCGCCTCGCTGCTTAACTGTAGGTTGGCAGAACCTAGGTTTTCAAGCCGACTAAAGGCCACTGACTTGGCTTAACGACTGTCATCTCATACAGCAGCCGAGACGGCTTTCCCTTCAAATCCCGTAGGTGGTCGAGATATATAAACCCGTCTATAGACGGTCGACGTTGCTTAACTAATCCGATTATTATTAGTTCTGTAAGTGCGAACGATGAGACTGACACGCGCAACGACATCATTGCAGCTCACTAACACTTAAGAGTTGCGCTCTTGTCGGTGGAGCTTCTGCCTTCTTATCCGTCGTTGCAGATATCCTAAATTCATTGTATGTCATAAAATGAATTAAGGAAGATTGAATTGAATTGATTTGATTGATTGAATGATTGAAATCAATCAGGTCTCAGAATCTATTTATAAATATATAAGGGTAGCGAAATTCCTAGGTCTATGGGTAAACATTCGTTTCTTTTTTATTCGCCGTTTACATGTTAGGCAAAGGTCCGAGACCATTCTGTAAAGTCTTCAGTAATAGTAATCTTATCCCCCCCCCCCCCCCCCACATACTAGTACTTAATTGAGAATCTCCCTGATTCTCAATTAAGTACTTGTATTAGTTCAACAGCAAAACCGATATAGTGCAATTTTGCTCCTATTAGTTTGTCAGTTGAATACTACAAAAAATATTTTGCTGTCTAATCCATCCACGGGTGTGTTTGTTCATTAAAACTTAAGTCTTTGATCATTATAATACTACAACGTTTAAGTACGTGGTACGTTTAGTATGTGGTTCATTGAAGTGTCCACCGCTGTACAAATATCCAAACGTGGTATACTCCGAGTTGTCAATGCCCCTTTATTTGACAGCCATCAGTTTTTGATCGATTTCAAAAACTGGAAGTGGTTCTGACAAAAGATAAGACAAGAACAGGCTAATATATAATATTCAAATACAATACAATTGTTACACGGCCGTAATTACTAAAGAAAAGTAATTATAAATAACTGACTATATAAAAATGGCAGGTAAAGGTACAGAACGTAAAGGGAAAAGTAAAGAGGCCAAGACGGCCGCTAACGAATTGATGGACACGTTGGCAACATTCACGCTCCCTGATAGCCTCCCATGTTCCGAGGTGGAGTTCCCGGTCTTGATAAAGAGCAACAACCGCGCGAACTGGCAGGAAATTCTGGAGGAAAGCAATCAAGAACGAGAGAAAATAAAAGAGTATATGGAAAGCAAGACGGAGCCAATTCCAAAGTCACCATTTTTAAGTAATGTCTTGTTCTAACATTTCTATAACTAACGAAATAACACATCAACATAGCATTTTGGATTCAATATTTGGGGTGTAACTAAGAGGTTTATCATCAACTTTGAGGCAATTTTACCTGCACGTGGTGCACCCTGATGACTGAAACGAGGCTCTGGCGAAAAGAGAGGTAGGGCATAGCGTATTTTTTAAGCTGCCCGACTGAGGAAGTACCTCCACCTCGCAGACTACCGCAGCCAAATAACAATTCCCTTGAGGGTTGTTGTGTTCCTGCGAGTGAGTGAGGTCACCAGAAAGAAAGAAAGGAAGAAGTGTGTTTGTCCTAAAGGTTGACTGGTAGAGAATGCTTTTAGCGTTAAGTCCGCCTTTTGTACACTTATAAATAATTTGTGGTCAATAAAGATTTTAAATAAAATAAAATAAGGAGCATAGGCTGGCAACGAATCGGCGACGCCTTGGTGTTGCTGATCTCCATGGGTGCTGGTGATGGTTTTCCATCAGGTGACCCACATGCTAGTTTGCCCCTTCTCATATAAAAAAATGTAATAAGCATTGCTACATATTAATGTAACTATTACATTATTATGTAGCAATGCTTATTACATTTTTTTGCACATTGCGCCGAGTTTGAAAAGTGTCATTCAAAAAAAAAGGTACGACACTCTTTAGGGTGGAGGACAATGTCACATGATTAGATCAGTCAATATCGTCACAAATAAAGACAAGCATTGCGAACTCGCATGTATCTACGATTTTTTTTTTATTTGTTGTTAGTTCCCTTGAGAGTAGTTTATACCCAAATTTGCAACCCTAACAACCCCGTCCTGCTCGAGAATTTGCGATGATCTTCGATTTTTTTTCAGTTTGTTCGGAAAACTACCTAGAAGAAGCCTTTTCAGCCTTTATCCTGAACTTTTGTATAAGCAGACAAAATTTGCTATGATTAAGAGCCCTATTACATTTGCACGCTGACGAGCTCTCGCGCAGTACTAAACCCGCGATGGCCGGTGCATCGTTTTTTGTAGTAATTTTGAAGTTGTATTTATCGTTTTTATTGAAATAAGATAATAAATTCATGCTACAAAGTTTATTCATCATGAAGTAACAATTATTCTCGTATAAATTTTGCTCAATAATATTATCGTTTATTCGAGAAATTAACAGTTTATTTAAAGCGATTTTCGAAGTTTTTTTGGTTAAAAGATTGTTTTTTTTTTTCTATATTAAATCAATGATATTTCAAAATTCCGAGGTCGCTATGTACTATACGACTATATAACAAAAACCATTCTATTTTTTTTATTTCATTTGTTTGGAACAGTAGTACAATCCAGGAGCGCAAAATAGTGAATGCGCGCATTTTATGAAAATCTTTCTCTGCAATTTTGGGTTTATTTAAAAAGTTAAGCAAAATTTACAAAAAGCGAGGCCGCTATGTACTATGCGAATAGCTATTCTGTACTATTCAATAAGTCAACATTGTTAATGTATTTTACGCAAAAATCACAGTCAAAATGTAATATGGCTTTTAAATATAACCACAGAACCCTAGCTCCATTGGTTACGTAGATACAACTAGCCAAGATAAGCATTTTCTTAAAATGAATATTTATCGATGGTCCATTAGGAGTTGTTGGACATGATATTTACCTATAGACGCTTGCGACACCAAAGACATCACTCGCGTGTTGCCGACCCTGTAACAATCCAAATATTTAATTATAAATACATTTAAAATTAACAATTTTACAGAAACCGAATGTGATTACATAAAATCCGAAGTATTCATACATCTGCTACCTGCTTTAGTGGAAACTCTGAACAAGGCTAAGATTTGGGAAGCTTTACAGAGACAGAAGTGTTTCTTCAATGGTATAGATCATATTGTACAGGTAATTAATTTTATGATTATCAAAATAATTTTAAATAAACAAGGTACATAAGTAGAAATAAATAAGCTATTTTTGAAAAAAAAAAAAATATCACTGACTTCAAAAGGCAAGGTAGCCAACATGCACGCATACACTGATAATCATACAATGAAGTCAATGCCATCATCATCAGGTCATTTTAGTCTCCACTACAGGAACACGACCCTCTCTCGTCCATCCCAGACAGAAGGATTTGGCCTACACTCCCCACGCTGGCCAGACAGGTTCGGGAGGCCTGATCGATGTTTTATAATGTATTTCCCTTAGTCGCCTTGTACGACATCCACGGGAAGAGACGGAGTGATTCTATTCTAGTTTGCCGGAAACCACACGGCCAAGTCAATGCCAATATATACTTCTAGGTGCATATAGTTTGTTAAGCAGTTTGGCAGTGACTGCAAATAGTTTGCTTCAAATGCTTGTAACATAAAACTGATATTATAGTAATAAATTTCGCATTTATGACAATAATTGTAAAAATTACATCCTTTACCCTCCTTGCCACTATGGAGACAGATAGAACGAATCTATATATAAAAACATCTTAGCTATGCCATATTTTTATTGCAGGTCTTGTGGAATAACAATCCTCGTCACCCAGAGCGTAAGGAAACAAAATTGCATTTATTTAACATGCCTTGGGTCCGCCGCTGTCTCAAAGACGAGTGTGTATCGTCAACCTTTTACTCTTTATTGCCACTCGAGTGGAAAATTAACGTATTAAACATACCCACTAACTATATGTACGTAAATGAGTTTAAAACAAATAGGCGAATTGGTCAAGCCTATGTATCCAATATAAAATTTGATAACACACATAATCTTGGTATAGATGAGAATGTTAAATACTCTAATCACAGATGATTGCACTGATAATGTTAGTGATTACCATCGCGAAGTAGATTTGTCCTGCTACTCCAATGTCCAATGTGCCGTCAATGGGCGAATTTCTGTCTGTTGTTTATTTATTTATTTTTTGTTAAAACTTTACCAACAAACAAAGCTTCGGGTGATAATAAAATCTCGATTAAAATGATTAAAAAAGCATGTAAGGATAACTGCTGAACCTATTTTGGTGGCTCTTAACAGGTGCATTGTAGAAGGACATTTTCCTGTAATCATGCGAAGTGGTTTTATCAGAATAATACTTAAGAGCGGCGAAAGACAACCCGATGATCCTGAGTCGTATTCGTATCGCCTTATTACCCTGTTGCCATCGCAGGGCAAACTTCCTTTGTTTTCTATTCTTTACATAAAATTTATTTACGTGCCCACTTGAAAGAAACCGGTACCTACCTAAAAACTTATTCTAAAATAAGAATAATATATTTCTAGTGAAATTAAAATATTAAAAATTAATTTCATTAATAATCTTGACAAAGTGAGATACTCCGTTGAACTTGTTTGGTTCCCCACATTGTCACAAACATCCCATTACCTTATTTTATTAACCTTGCTCTAACTAACCTGTTATATATCATTACCAAGTCAGAAAAATTCCTAGTACGTGATTAATCTAACGGTTATATTCATGTTATTGTCTTGACGCAGTGTGAAAAAATAAACGTATGACTTAATGGGCACATAACGATATTTACTAGCGTTTTGATAGCAGAAAGCCATCCCTCTAGCTAGGGTCTAGATGTATACCATCTACACCCGCTATACCTACTCAACCTGCGGCCCGCCGGGTCTTTGTTATTGGCCCATCTGAAGTTACAAATTTATTGTAAACCATTTTAAATTTCGCGCCCATCAGAGATGTGCCCAAATCCTACTAACATTCTTTGGGTCTACGTACGAGTATGTGTGCGAAATACACAAAGAACCTTTACAGAAACAAACTTACAGATTCTCTTCTGGATATAAATAAGAAGAATAGCACGTAGTGACGAGCCAGATTTTGAAGTTTTGAAAAAGTGTTCACAGTGTCAAAAAAAAAAGTGTACATCGTTAACTTGGAATTATGTTTTAATTAATACCTAAATAATTGCGGCCTTCGAACCCATGACTGAACGTGACGTATTGTGACGACGTATTGTATACCTAAACAGAATTAATTTAGGGTAATCTTTAATTCGACGACCGATTGTATCGGTAACCATTTCATGACGGTAACGTGTTATTTCGGTATTCAGACCCCTGGTTAATATTAGTGCTTAATATAAACGTGAGACGCCCCTTCTCTAAATGAGCCGTTAAAGTTAACTAGGCCGGATTCTAGCACTCGGGGCCAAAATCAAGGTTGAATGGATTCGCTGAGTGTATATTTTCCATTGATTTCAATGGAAAATATAATTCCTCGAGGACATGATCGATCTCAATTTTTTGTCGACACAAACCTCAAGCATGTCGAGGTCTTTAATTGTGACAAGTTTCATCAAAATCGGTTCAGTGGTTTTGGAGTCTACGTATTCATTTCCAAAAGTAACTTTTCAGCGTGTACAAGCGTTCCGCTCACTCCGCCCGCTCCACTCAAAAAGCTAGGCTAGACGCGCCTGGATGCGAAAAGCCGAGGATCGCATACGGTGGAATACATTGCAGAAGGCCTATAACCAGCAATGGGTAGATACAGATTGGTAATGATAATAGTAAGCAACAGTAAAAAAACTTAATGATTCATTTGACATTATCACTATCACTCACTAGCCGGCAAATTACCGACATTAGTTAACACCAGTCTGAGACCTTGCAGAAAAACTGTATTTTGAGACTAATTCAAAGTAAAGAATACCGGTAATTGACTTTTTGTTTCACATACCATTTTCATTATCATTCGGAAAGAAACCTATATCGTCTGCCTAATTATCAGAATACGTAATTCCACAAAATATCAAAGAACGAATTAGCGATTCGAATTTTGGTCTGTTGGGCGATAGGTACTTTTTTCACTAAGATAGATTTTTAGTTTCTTATTTTTTTATTATTTAATATACAAAAAAATATATCTTTCATAATATCTAGTGACTTACCGTAAAAACCTCTTTAGGTTTAACTATGCAAGAATTCGCTCTACGAGCGCGGCAAATACCACTTAATTACATAATATAGCACTCCAAAAAGAATGCTATATTATGTAATTATTTCCTTACTTTACATTTCCTTACATTACGTATCGTTTGTTATTTATATAGTGTTATGTGTATTTATATAGTGTTTTAAGCAGCCTACATAATTCTTTGTTTATTTATACAGAACTTGCAAGTGATCTGGAAGTTCATTTACATAAGTAGGTATTAAGTCTTCTAAAGATATTTTGTCGTAAACATTATTACATTTTGGCACAATGTATTTATTTGAATAATTAATTGACCTTAAGGTACTGTGCCTTATTTTTTCTATGAGATATTCTGGTTTATTATCTACCAGTTGTGTAGAAGGGAATCAAAAGTACAACCAGTTGAGCATAGTAATTGCGCCGTGAGTCTGGAACTAAATAAGAGATCTAGTGGAGTACCATCTAGTCGAGTATTTTGAAGCCTAACCATTGGAATATTTCATACCACCTACGAAAATATCACTTAATAACAAAACCACATATCTCCTGCCCGCTATTTTGTAATACGCAAAATGAACAGATTTAACAATAACTTTTTTCACTAAGATAGATTTCAATTAAACAAATCCTAAATGTTGCTCTTTTTTGCAGTTTTCACAAATAAAGCTCACCTTAGCTTTATTGTGAAAACTGCAAAAAAAAAAGCTAGTTAGGTTTGGAGATTACGAGAAACATACATACAAACAAAAATTTAAATAATTTTCTTTGTATCCCAGTACCTCTTTTCATAACACTCATACTCATTTTCTGAGAAATTTATGAAATGTACGCTCTACTGCTTTATTATATACTAGCGGCCCGCCCCGGCTTCGCACGGGTGGATTTTAGCTGATGCCCGCGACTTCGTTCGCGTGGACTTTATGATTCCGGCGTATTAATACAAATACAAACTACTGTAGATACATAAGAAAATATAAGTGGCAGTATTATAGATAAAAGTCAATAAATTATTATTTTAATTTAAGATAGTAACCATAGTTAAAAAAGAAAATATAAAATAAATGAAGGGAGTCTTTCCTTCGGGAGCTAATATGAAAAGACCTGAAGCGAACCCTCTATAAAGCCACGTAAAGTTAGCCATGCGAAAAACAACCTCATTTTTTATTTATTGTCATAGCAAAGCAAGTGGTCACAGAGAACTGTGTACGTTTAAAATTAAAATGGTAAATTGTTGGAGAAGAGTGGTATCATCACCATCAGGTCATTTTAGTCTCCACTACAGGAGCATAACCCTCTCTCGTCCGTCTCAGATAGGAGGATTTGGCCTACACTCCCCACGCTGGCCAGACGGGTTAGGAGGCCTGATCGATGTTTTATAGTGTATTTTCCTTAGTCACCTTGTACGACATCCACGGGAAGAGACGGAGTGATTCTATTCTAGTCTGCCGGAAACCACACGGCTATAAGAAGGAAGAGTGGTATACGCGGAATAAATACAGTTTCATCGGCACCACTCCCAGTGAGAATCTCAGCTTCAATTATACATATTTCGCTGCTAATCATTGACTTTACTTCAGGAAGGAGATCTTCCCCAAATTTTAACAATATTTATGAAAACCCTTGGACACGTAAAGTTCTATCTACAGCTTCTACTGCCTTATTGTTGGCCATTTTGCATTCATCTGAAACGATTAGGCAGCAATCCTGAAACATCTTCGCTTTGTCACAGTTTGTGTCATAATGCATGGCGGTTTGTCGGTGTTGCCGTTTTGTATAAATTGAGTAGAATATCGAACATTGTATTTGCGTCCTTCCGCCTAGAAGTAATATGGCTGCAATACCTGGCGATGCTGCTGTCAGATATTATTTTGGCGCCTGATTTCAGCGAGGATTGCTCTCGTCAGGTATGTTTTTCCAGTCCCTCCTGAAGCATTTAAGAAAAAAAGTTTCTCCTCGTTGTTTAAAAGACTTTGCATCACAAAATTTTGCTACATAGTGTCCCGCAAATGCATGCATTCTTCTGGTTTGTCCGAATATATACCAATCGTTCCATTTCAATTTTAGCGTACACGTCTATAATAAACTGACTAAATGGACCACGTTACCTTTGTAAATGAAAAAAAAACGATTGCGTCTAACTTGTATGGTAAGAATAAAAGTAGCACTGCGCGGTTATTTTTTTACAATACAATCAATATTTTGTTAAACTATTTATAGTAGTATATTTTAAGTAGCTTTTTTAGTTATTTGCTATTATAGCGTGTTTTTAGTTATTTTTTTTTAAACTATAATTAATTGTAAACACCATGTTGTTTATGCAAATAAATTTAGCTTCGTTCCGCATCAGGTGTTCCAAAACTTGGATTTTTATACCACAACAAAAAATGCTCATCAAGTTGAACAACTTTTGCTAAGGCGTCAATTTTATATTTCTTATAGTTTACCGGAACCATTATGATTCTGCATCAAGTGTTCTAAATCTTAGATTTTCATACCTCAACTAAAAATGGTCATCAGGTTGAACAACTTTTGCTAAGGTGTCATTGTTATATTTCTTATAGTTTAGCTGAACCATTATGGTTCTGCATCACGTGTTCCAAATCTTTGATGGATTTTGATGATGAAAAAATGGATTTTTATACCTCAACAGCAAATACTCATCAGGTTGAACAGCTTTTCTAAGGCGGTATTTTTATATTGTCTATAGTTTACCGGAACCATTATGGTTCCGCATCAGGTGTTCCAAATCTTGGATTTTTATACCGAGATGGAAATTTCGTGTCCACGTTTTCAAATCGATGCCAGTTACGTAATTGATGTCTCAGAAAACCATAGACTCAACACCTATATTGATATTATGACATTTCAACCCCATCGCACCCCCACAGGAGTGCTCTTGTGTCACGTCGGTTATTATAGATTTAGATTAGATTAGAAAATAGCTGTTGTTTTCGGAATCAGCGACCCGATAAACCATAAAAACAATACCCATGACGATTTTCAGACGTTTGCACCTCATTCACCCCTTTAGGGGTTGAATTATGAAAAATTCTGAAATACGTGTTTACTCTCTTATCTACAGAAGTGCTCGTGTAAAGTTTCGAATAAATTAGTCCAACTAATCTTGGTTCCCCATACAAACTTTGGACCCCCGTTTAACCCCCTTAGGGGTTGAATTTTCCAAATTCCCGTCTTAGTGAGCATCTACGTCTTGAAAGAAACCCCCATACAAAATTTGAGACTCCTAGCACTTGTAGTATCTGAGATTTCGTGATGAGTGAGTGATTTTCTCTTTTATATATATAGATATAGAATACCAGTCAATGAAAGACTTTGGATAAGAATTATTATTCCAAAAATACCGGTAAATGTAAAGGAATACTGGTAAAGAAACTTGAACAAGTGATTTCGTTAGCAGTATTCCAGTACATTTACCAATATTTTTAGAATAATATTTAATTAAAATTTTAATTTCTTTGTTTCCTGGTACCTCTTTTCTTATCATCCATACGCATTTTCTGAGAAATTTATGAAATGTACGCTCTGCTACTTAATTATATATGTAGAATACCAGTATTACCTGTTAATGAAAGACTTTGAATAAGAAGTATTATTCCCAAAATACCGGTAAATGTAACGGAGTACTGGTAACCACAATGTTCCGTATATTGAACAAAAAAATATTTATCAAAATAAAAAAAAGGTCTGAGGAGCTAGGACTCAAATATTCGTTTTTCCAGACCTCGCCCTTACTACCCAAAATCCTGGCTTTGGCCTGAAGACTACGCCGCCACTATGATACAGAAGACAGTCCGGCAGTACTTTGTGCAACGAGAAGACGAAGTGCAGGAAATGCGCAACTTCTGGAAGGTAAATATTTTATACTTTTGGATTATTTTTGGGGTGTAAGTGGCTTATCATGATCTTTAAGAGCCAAAGCCTACACGTGGTGCACTCTGTCGTCTACCGAAAGAAGCTCTGGCAAAAGAGAGGTAGGGCACAGCTTATTTGTAAGTTGCCCGACTGGGGAAGCACATCCAAATAACAATTCCCTTGAAGGTTGTCGTTTTCCTGTGAGTGAGTGAAGTCACGAGAAAGGAGTTGCTGCGTCGGCAGGGTGGCGGTGCGCGAGCGATATTTCATGTTGCGAGCATAAATATGACTACGGTCATCGCTTCACATCAGGCGGGATGTATGCTTGTCTGCCACCAGATGTAATATAAAAAAAAATACGCTAACTCAGTTCACTCCGTATTTTGGCGCAAAGCGCAAGCGCTCTTCTTTTAACACACTAAGCGTAGTGTCTATTATAGTGTGTTTTACATAATATTTAATACCCATACTTTAATATGTACCAATAGTACAGCTTTGGTTAGTTTGGTACTAGAACTTGCTATATAATTAGTCCAGGAATATATTTACTATCGGAACGACGTGATTCACATAACGAACATTCACATTGGTTACTTCATCACTACATAAAGTCCCCGCTACGCCACATTTACGTTTGTTCAGATTAATCGTTAAACCGTTAAACCGTACATGCACAAAAAAACGCGCACATCGCGAACACGAACTTCAAACACGGACATTTGGTCATGGTGGATAATGCACCCTGTTGACTGGCTAACGCGGCTTTGGCGAAAGAGATGTGAATAGATGTAAGTACAAGCCAATGTACGGTCTCAACCGTAACATTGTATAAATCAGCGATTAGGTAGGATTTTAATTCGCGCCTACTGCAGTGACTAATTAGGTATAAAATAAGTAAACACAATATTATATGCCCAGTGGATACAACATAACAACTAAGAAAGGAACAATATACGTTTTCTTGACAGAAAACGTCATCGTGTTTGATTTAACTACTACGGAAACTCCACACTAATTCTAGTGTCTGTCCTCACACGTGAAGTACGTGCTGGACGGTACAGCCAGCGTAATTGTAAATGTAAGCTGCTCGACTGGAGAAGTACCTTAACCTCACAGAAGACCGCAGCCAAATAACAATTGCTTGGAGGATTGTTGTGTTCCTGCGAATGAGTGAGGTACTATGAAGGCAGAAATTACCTTTGGAGCAGGGGTAGCGGCGCATGGGTGACATTTGCAATAATTCATGTTACGATGTGTAAATGTTTATATGACTGCGGTAACCGCTTCCCATCCTACCGTATACTTGTCTACCAACTGAAGCGTCTTGAGTGAAGTTACCAGGAATGAAGTTGCTGCGAGTAAACGATACTTTATGTTGCAAGCGTCTAAGCTACGGCAACCGCTTCACATCAAGCGGGCAGAATGCTAGTCTGATAATGCCATCTGACATAATATAAAAAAAATAAGTACAAATAATTACAGCTATCTAGAACCGTACGGCCGTGTGGTTTCCGGCAGACTAGAATAGAATCACTCCGTCTCTTCCCACGGATGTCGTACAAGGCGACTAAAGGACATACATTGTAAAACATCGATCAGGCCTCCCCAACCCATCAGGCCAGCGTGGGGAGTGTAGGCCAAATCCTCCCTCCGTCTAGGATTTGGCCTACTAAATCCTCCTTCTGTCTGAGAGGGAAGAGAGAGGGTCGTGCTCCTGTAGTGGAGACCAAAATCACCTGATGATGATCTAGAACCAGTTCAGTTTGGAACTAAATAGAATCATCACACCCCGGCCACTCCATACAAATGTCGCGTGGGTAACTAATACATAAACAATGACGTCTGTGCACGGCGGGAATGAGCGTGTGTTCGTGCGGCGCAATACAAACTATTCCAAATTCGTCTCAGAGGGGAGGTAAGGCGATACGAGAGAGCGGCATGGGGAGGCCATGCTGTACGTAGTACTATTTATTATACAGTGGTATCAAGTCAATCGTATTTTTCTAGCTCAATAACTATTAATCACAATGTTACCTTTCAGAAACTACAGCTGGAGCGGTCGATTCACGACATGGAAACCAATCCATACCTAGCCAAAAAATTTGCTACGATGCAGAAATTTCGCAAAAACTGAGTATAGAAATCATAAATACATATTTTACTTATAAATGTTATAATTCTACATGTTTTAAATTATCTATTTAGTACTAATTTATGGTTAATATACAGTTTAGTGCTCGATGTATTATTTAACTTAGTGGTACTCCTTCATACAAAGATGGACTGGCCGGTTTTCCAAGGCTTATCGTGAACTGCACGGTGGGCTGTTCCCCAGGCTTTGCAATCCTGTGGACTCTGTTTGGACTGTAATTGTAGCTAATGGGCATCATAAACTCCTTCATCGGCTGAAAATTTAAAAAGTAAATATAAGTAAAAAAGGAATATAATAAAAAAGGAAAGAAAGGAAGGCTGGCAACGGATCGGAAATCCCTTGGTGTTGCTGATCTCCATGGGCGATGGTGATTGATTACCATCAGGTGACCCAGATGCTCGTTTGCCCCGCTCTCATATAAAAAAAATAAAAATGAAAAACATTAATCTATAGTGCACCAATTTAGTACATAAATATGACAGGAAAAGGACGCGTCTTATGCTTGGGGCACTGACGGGTCATCATGCCTGCCATGTACACTTATGCAAGATGAGACTTTTTGCTAGCCCAGAGTGCCGAACATGCAAAGGGTCTAACGAGACCATGAAACACATGATGTGTCAATGTGACGCCCCAGCCGGCAAACAAATGGCAATCCTAGGAAAGGTATACCCAGACCTGGAAGGCTACAGGCTCTTCCCAATAAGCGGCGTACTGAATGAAGTACATGGAAAATGTCTCCAGACAGTCAGGGGAGAGTGACTAAAGGATAGGGAGCGCACAAAAGATCCACGAGGGTCAACGTGTCACCGATGCTGCAGCATTAGGCGCACTCTAAGATGTACATAATGACCTGCGCAATTAAAATGCTCCATGTTTCTGTGCAGTAGTCGGACACCACCTTGAAAGCTTTATGGAATCAAAATATTATTTTCTGTGACTAGATCTAGACAATGGTCCTGTATACGCTTGTTTTCCACTTCAAGCCACCGAAATTACACCACCAGTGGTGTCATATTGAATCTTTATTTTTTTTGACGCCATTATTGAGCAATTTACCAAAGGTTTAAACGTTTCTGAGAAATAAAGTTTCTTAAGAAAGTTTATTTCTCAGAAAGAATTACATAATTCACTTACCGAATAACAAAAACAATATCTATGTCACTAGTGTTGTGTCAAAAGGAATAGAGATTCTGCTTGACAACACTGGTGGTGGGAACTATGAAAATATTGTAATAACTTTCGAGATACAAGCAAAAAACTAAAAATGATACTTCCCCCTGTTATATTTGTAGTTCAGTGTATGAGTTAAATGGCATATGTGAGTGCAATTTTAAATCGCAAAGTGACAAAGAAACATACCAGCCATTACGGGCAAATGATGCCACTGTTATTGCAAACGCCCATGGCTACAGTAACCACTTATCATCAGGCGGATGTATGACTGTTAGCTATGTGTTTATAGGCTAGGGTAACTGCTTCCCGTCAGGCCTTAGTGGCATAAAAAAGTCATTCCAATAAGCTCTTAGTCGGCAATTGCGACATGCGCGCGAGGCTGCTTTAAAAGAAGCGTCACGGAAATTGTCGTATACTCCGAAACTATGATCGGCTTGGCTGCTAGTCATCAGCTAGTCGGCCAAAGTCGGCACTTCTCTTGTTAAAATAAATTAGGGTATTGGATCTCTACTGTTTCGAGCCAAAGCCGAGCTAGCCTTAAGGATGGCTCACGCTACGCCGAGCCGGGCACGAGCCGAGCGCAAACATGTAAACAATGAATTGCAATGCTAGCAGTCCCGCCCGGATGACCAAGACTCGTCTTGTCCATCCTGGCGGAAAATTATTGGATTATGTATGGGAATACATAATCCAATGATTTATTTTTGGTAATAAGGTTTATTTTTCATTGCACGCGTGCGCTCGGCTCGTACCCGGCTCGGCGAAGTGTGAGCCATCCTTTACTAACACATAGTCCACCTTGCTGTTTTACAAACGAGGCTGTAATAAAAGGGTTTGGCATCTCCAGCCTGACATCACAGTCAGATCTGTACCTCAGAGAAGACTACAGCGAAATAATACAATAGCAGTACATATAGGCTGCAGTAACCACCTTAAAGTTTACCTTATGATTATTTGACACCTGATGTGTTAAAAAGAAAAAATACCTCTAATCCTTTTTTCTCATGGTCCTTGACTATGAATTTCTTCATCAATGGTGGCATCTCAATGCTGTTCGGGAGAACTACTTCTGTACTCTTGTATTTTTCTGCTAAAGCTAGTAATTTTGCTTCCTCGTTCTTTGGTATCAACTGATAATCAGGTTTGTAGGAGGTACGGTATATTTCTGTCAACTCTGGTAGTTTGCGACCCCTGAACGTTTTCTCAACCCACACACGAACTCTTCGTCTTTCCTGAAACCAGACAAATCAAAAAATGTTATCTTACAATGTTATTAAAATTCATGTGAGACTCTTTTGGGTTTCCCAACAGAAATACATATGTGACCCATTACATAGAATCAATAAATCATCATCATCAGGTCCATTTTAGTCTCCACTACAGGAGCACGACCCTCTCTCGTCCGTCCTAGATGGAAGGAGGATAATGTATTTCCCTTAGTCGCCTTGTACGACATCCACGGGAAGAAACGGAGTGATTCTATTCTTGTCTGCCGGAAACCACACGGCCAATCAATGAATATCGTACTATTATGTAAAAGTTCATTATACTATTATGTTAAAGTTCATGATAATGTATGTGATAATATTGTGATAATGTATGATTGTCACTCTTGGCATTTGGATGGAATTTAGCATACATATACAATACTAGCGGCCGCCCGCGACTTCGTACGCGTGGAGTTAGTTATTTGCAAATAATTTTTAATTACATTCGAAACAGCTAAATACCTAATGAAAGGAAAAAAATAAAAAAAAAAACAATCAATATCTAGACGAATTTTTAGAATCAATGAAGTCGACGGATATTATTTTTTAAAACCTCTTTGTAAAACTTAAAGTACTTTTTATTGTTATAATAAAACATCCCTCCTTATAATAGTAAGTATGTAGTTGTTTTCAATATTTTTTATACTTAAATATCATTTAAAATCATTCTGCCATAATTACTTTAACTTTAATAACATTTGATATTCATACAAATTTCCAAACCCCGTTTTAATTCAAACTCAAACTCAAAAAGGGGTTGATTTCTAAAGATACATTATTAGTACACCTCCATACCATCTATAAAGCATACATTTAAAATTTCAAGTTTATTACTTCAAAAATATAGAACTTTCATACAAACTACAACCCTCGTTTTTACCCCAAAAAGGTGTTGATTTCTAAAGATCCATTATTAGTACACCTCCACATCATCTATAGAGTATACATTTTAAATTTCAAGTTTCTTACTTCAAAAACATAGAACTTTCATACAAACTTCCAACCTTAGTTTTAACCCCAAAAAGGTGTTGATTTCTAAAGATACATTATTAGTACACCTCGACACCGTCTATAGAGCATACATTTTAAATTTCAAGTTTCTTACTTTAAAAACATAGAAATTTCATACAAACTCCCAACCCCCATTTTAACCCCAAAAAGGGGTTGATATCTAAAGATACATTATTAGTACACCTCCACACCATTTATAGAGTATACATTCTAAAATTCAAGTCTCTTACTTCAAAAACATAGAACTTTGATACAAATTTCCAACCCCGTCTTAACTCCAAAAAGGGGTTGATTTCTAAAGATAAATTATTAGTACACCTCCACACCATCTATAGAGCATACATATTAAATTTCAAGTTTCTTACTTTAAAAACATAGAACTTTCATACAAACTTCCAACCCCAGTTTTATCCCCAAAAAGGGGTTTATTTCTAAAGATACATTATTAGTACATCTCCACACCATCTATAGAGCATACATTTTAAATTTCATGTCTCTTGCGTCAAAAACATAGAACTTTCATACAAACTTCCAACCCCCGTTTTAACCCCAAAAAGGGGTTGATTTCTAAAGATACATTATTAGTACACCTCCACACCATCTATAGAGCATGCATTTTTAATTTCAAGTGTCTTACTTCAAAAACATAGAACTTTCATACAAACTTCCAACCCCCGTTTTAACCCCAAAAAGGGGTTGATTTCCAAAGATACATCATTAGTACACCTCCATACTATCTATAGAGCATGCATGTTTAATTTCAAGTCTCTTACATCAAAAACATAGAACTTTCATACAAACTTCCAACCCCCGTTTTAACCCCAAAAAGGGGTTGATTTCCAAAGAAAGATACATTATTAGTACACCTCCACACCATCTATAGAGCATACATTTTAAATTTCAAGTCTCTTGCTTCAAAAACATAGGACTTTCATACAAACTTCCAACCGCAATTCTACCCCCTTAGAAGTGGAGTATCGTAAAATCCGTTCTTAGCGGATGTCTACACCCTATAAGGAACCTACCTGCCAAATTTCAAGTTTGTAGGTGTTATAGTTTCTGAGATTTCGTGATGAGTGAGTGAGTGATTTACTCTTTTATATATATAGATTTTGGGGGGCGGAGTTGCTCGCGTCCGTAGGAATTACCACCTTTCATTAGCCACCCTACACGTGTCCCCCGGGTGGTGCTAAACGAGCAACAACGCCGAGTCACAGGCGGCGGTCAAGTAACCTGTTAAGGCCACAGCTGACCTAGGGGAGTTAAATGCCCTCAAAAATAGCTGCAGTACTGCCTTGGGAAAGTGGTACGAGTATTTTTTCCCAACCCCCCCTTTTTTTAATGGAAATGTCAGATAACGAGAGTAATTGTACGTCATGCGATCCGGCTAACCCCCGGCGCTCTCCGGTACCCGGGCTGGAGAGTGTGAAATTAGTTACCGAAGACTTAATGGGAGTAGGCGACCAGGCTTCCATTACAGTGAATGCTACTGGCAGCAAGAAATTTGTTCAACAGGCCTTTCACCGCAGTCTGTTTATTACCAGGCCTAGAAGCAATTCCTTGGGAAGTAAACCCCCAGAAACTTTACAGTTTGCGGCCACGCAAAATGCATCAAGCCAACAAGGCACTGTATGCCCCCCACCTTGGCAGAGAGTACCAGGCATTAGAAATCCGAAACGGAAAAAAATCGGCGACTCGCCAGAGAGTATTACTACCAGCAACATGTTCAGCCAATTACCAATTGATCTGACAGAAGAACCCACCGCATCCAAGAAACTAGTGGAGAAAAAAACCACCAAGCCTCCACCCATAATATTGTACGGTATAGAAGATGTCAATAAATTAACTGAACTTGTGGAAACTGTTGCAGATAAAAGTTCTTACACCTATCGGATTTCAAACAGAAACCAACTAAGGATTAACACCCTAGATAAGGAGGCCTACAAAGGAATCATCACTAAATTTCGTGAAAGTGGTCTAATTGGTCACACATTCAACAAAAAAGAAGAACGACTCTGCCGTATCGTCATTCGAAATCTGCACCACACAACACCCAAAAGTGAGATAAAGGAAGAAATTGAAAAAACTGGAAACACTGTTGTCGGGGAAATTATTAACTCCAGATATGGTCCAGAGAAAAAACCTACCTCCACATTCTTTGTTAATCTCCTGCCTAGCCAGAACAACAAAGCGGCTAAAGAAATCAAATATATATACCATCAATCTGTAACCATAGAGGACCCCAAGAAGAAAAAATCAATTGTACAGTGTCAACGGTGTCAGCAATATGGGCACACAAAGAATTACTGCATGAGGCCTTTCCGTTGCGTGAAATGCGCTCAGGCACATAAAACCTCGGACTGTCCAAAGCGCGATAGAAATACACCAGCCCAATGCGCCCTGTGCCAAGGCTCCCACCCGGCAAACTACAAGGGTTGTGAGGTGTACAGAGAAATACTTGCCCGAAAGATTAACAAATACGGTCACCGAAGAGTGGATAGACGCGTGGATAGAGTGGATACACATGCTATTGAAAAAGACAACACCATTCGGGACTCAAATCCTCGAAGAAATATAGCCCAACAGTCTCCCTCCATTGTGAAAGAAATTGAACCACTCTCTTACGCCAAAGTCACTCGAAAAGCGCCAGGTCAAGTGACCACAGAAAACTCCATACCTAATGTAAGCCAAAACGCAACAGTACTAGAAACACTCCTCACTAAAGAAAACGAAAAATTTGACTTAATCTTACAACAGATGAGTACTCTAATGAGCCTCATGACTACACTCATAACCAAACTACAAGGTTAACAGGCCTTGGGCTAAGACTGGCGACTTGGAACATTAATGGACTTCCACCTAACAAAGATGAGCTCGAGATACTAATTGCCGAGCACAAGCTAGACATTGTCTTAGTATCTGAAGCACACTGCACAGACAAATCAAATGTTAAAATCAAAGGGTTCCAGATATACACTACAAACCATCCAGACGGTACAGGACATGCGGGATCAGCTATAATTATTCGGGACAAAGTAAAGCACCATTTACTGCCTGAATATAAAACCGAACAAATACAGGCCACTACAGTCGCAATACAAGACAGATGTGGATGCTTTAATGTCTCAGCTGTATACTGTCCACCAAAACATCGAATAGACTCAGACTTGTTCTCTCACTTTTTCTCAAGTCTAGGAAATCGCTTCATAGCAGGAGGCGATTGGAACTCTAAACATGTTCATTGGGGTTCGAGACTAATAACAACTAGAGGGAGACAACTAAAGTTCAGCATTGATATAAATCACCTGACCACAATTGCCCCACGAGAACCTACCAACTGGCCTGCTGATCACAATCGGATCCCGGACATTCTCGACTTCTTCGTGACCAAAGGACTCTCCAAGCAGTACATGAAGGTTGAGTCATGTGTAGACGGGTCATCTGATCACACCCCGGTCTTACTAACTACCAGCTCAACTGTAATTGAGGTCGAGAGGCCTGCAAGATTATATAAACGTTATACTGATTGGCATTCCTTCAGAGAATACATAGAGGAAAACCTTAACCTAAATGTCAGACTCAAAGAAGCCGAGGAAGTTGAAACAGCAGTAGTGCAATTTACTAATCTGGTACAAATTGCTGCATGGAGAAGCACCCCTACCACGGAACATAGGAACCAGCTGTCAAACGTACCTATGGAAATTAAGATCATGATCCAGGAGAAACGTAGATTACGTAGAGTTTGGCAGTTGAGCCGTAATCCGCAGGATAAGGCTCCCTCAAAGCTATCGTAGAATTGAAGGAAGCTATCAAGAATGCCAATGATTTAACAATGCAAGCAAAGTTGGAGTCCCTAACTGCTACTAAATCCAGCAACTACTCTGGAAAGCTACCCGCTCTTGCGACAGGCCTAACATACAAAAGCCCCCAATTAAAAAAGAAAACGACTGGGCCAGGACAAATCAGGACAAAGCGGATCTATTTGCGGATCATCTAACAAGCGTCTTTAAACCAAATGTAACACTGGACAATTCATCAGAGGAATATGTTGATCCCATTCTAGAACAAGACCTTCAAATGGATTTTCCCCCTAGACCTGTTTCGCCTGCGGAAGTCATAAAAACGATTAAACGACTGGACAGTAAAAAAGCACCGGGTTACGACCTGATAACTAAAGAAGTACTACTGGAACTACCGAGAAAAGCCATTGTCTTCATCACTACCATCTTCAATGCTATGTTACGGATAGGGTACTTCCCAAGTGTGTGGAAAGTCTCGGAAATCATAATGATCTACAAGGCTGGCAAATTAATTACCGATAAAACATCTTACAGACCAATCAGTCTGTTGCCTGCTCTATCCAAGGTACTGGAGAAAGTAATACTTCGTAGAATAATGCCAGGCCTTTTGGAACGCAAAGTAATACCAGATCACCAATTTGGCTTTAGAGAACGACATGGTACAGTGGAACAAGCCCACAGAGTATGCGATGCCATAAGAAAATCTCTAGAACAAAGGGAATACTGCTCGTCAGCGTTCTTGGACATCCAGCAGGCATTTGACAAAGTCTGGCACAGAGGCCTGCTGTGCAAGATCAAGCAGAATATTTCCCATTCATATTTTCTAATATTCAAATCTTACCTTGAGGATCGCATATTTTATGTCAAAGAGGGTGACGCCTCTTCTGACTTCAAAGAGATTGACGCTGGGGTACCACAAGGATCTGTACTTGGTCCCATGCTTTACACGTTGTACACTGCTGACTTACCAGTCACTTCAGGGATAACCACAGCCACATTTGCGGATGACACCGCTATACTTGCAAGCAATAAAGATCCTAGACTGGCATCAGAAAACCTGCAGAAAGGCCTCAACAACGTAAATGAATGGCTCCAAAAATGGAAAATAAAAGCTAGTGCAGCAAAGTCAGTACAAGTGACATTCACTCTCAAAAAAGGAAATTGCCCACCTGTAAAGTTGAGTCAATATACTCTGCCCCACAGCGATCAAATAAAATATCTTGGCTTACACATTGATCGTAAACTAACCTGGAGGCATCACGTCCAATGCAAAAAGCAGGAGCTTCAGCTAAAGTACAACAGCCTATACTGGATGCTAGGAAGGAACTCGAGACTCTCTTTGGACAACAAATTGCTTATATATAAAGTCATCCTGAAACCCATTTGGACATACGGTCTGCAACTGTGGGGCAGCGCAAGCGATTCCAACATAAATATACTCCAGCGTCAACAAAACAAGATCCTAAGATCCATTGCAAAAGTGCCATGGTACATAACCAACAACGAACTCCATGAACACCTTGAAATGAGAACAGTGAAAGAGGAAATTCGGAGATTGGCAGCTAAATACAAAGAACGGTTGATCCATCACCCTAACAATCTTATCTTATCTTGAAATGGGTCCAGTGCTGTAGCACCGGTGGCACGTCGACCCTGTCGGATCTTTTGTGCACTCCCTATCCTTTAGTAACTCTCCCCTGAGTGTCTTGAGACATATTCCATGTACTTTAGTACATCTTTAATTGAGAAGAGCCTGTAGTCCTCCAGGTCTGGGTATGCCTTTCCTAGGATTGCCATTCGTTTGCCAGCTAGAGCATCACATTGACACATCAAGTGCTTCATGGTCTCATAGGATTCCTTGCATGTTCTGCATTCTGGGCTATTGACAAGTCTCATCCTGTATAGGTGCCCATGGCAGGCATAATGTCCAGTCAGTGCTCCAAGGATGAGACGTATTCGTTTTCTGTCATATTTCTGTACATATTTGTACCAATTTATCGTGCCTTCGCCGATGGTTTCCTTGGAATGAAGTATTCCACTCATCTTCTTCCATTCAGCCAGATGCCTAGACTGCGCCATATTATTTATGGCCGTAATGACTGTCCCATACGAGAGACCTACGAAGGGTTCAGGTCCAATAAAATCTCTGCTTGATCCCTCCCTTGCCAGTACTAAACCCTAACAAACTTGCTCGCCAACTCACCATAGACCACTATGTGAGACGACTAAAACGTCATCATATCCTAGAGCTAGAAGACCGGCAGTAGCTCTGGGCAGCGGATGAGTAGGCGCTTCTAGTGGGAAGCCACTCTGCATGACAGTTTCACTAAACAGATTCGCTCATAGTCTTAAGACTGATTGCAAATACACACAGAAAAGAAAAAAATAATAATATATATATAGATAATCTGGATTGACACCCAGGATACTTTTTATCCCTGTTTGTACTGGATTTAACCAGAGCAAAGGTAGTTAATTACAAAACAATATTTACATACAAAAATAACTATCTGGCTTACATATGAATTCATAGCCTCAGTTTGAATTGCAGTAGCAAAGTTATTTTGGATGTGTTTTTTTTATACCATGTCCAACTCAACTCCCAACTCCCACAACTCCCACAATTTGCAAGGAAAATCATGAGTAATAGCTAGTAATGTTTTTAAAAAGCCAAAATCATGCACCAACCATGATGATTCAATACCAACCAACCTAACCATGACACCTCTGGTAAACAAATAACATACATGGTACTTATGAGACCGAACATTGTTTTGATATTATTTTACATATTTTACGCCCTAACATTGTCTTCAACAGTCTAAGGCCCACGTCCAAACTCACAATGCAATACAGTTCACCCCTCTGGGCTGGTGCACTCCAGTACCTGCTTGCTTCATTTGACCACATATGACAGAGAGTGGGTTGAATTGTCAGTAAGTGTAACCCAAATATCTGACAAAAGATTTTTTATTATTTAAATAGTTGATTTCGACCAACTTGCTGGAATATTACAAATATTTGTGTTTTTTAAAAATATTTGTAACAGATTTTTTGTTTTACTTATGTCTATGGAGTGTGGATCGCTTACTATCATGTCTCACAAAAAATGCCCCACGTTCAACGAAACCCTGGACCTGATGAATATTTGAAAACAGCAAATATGCTCTTAAGACACGACTATAGATACAAACAACTGTTTGTAGGAATACTCTTTCACGGATAAATGGCAGAATTGTATGAAATTTAGTATACAGAATAAGTAATATTCACGATGGACACATTCGATTAGAATACTTTTTGTATAGCTACAAGTCGCAGGCAAAAGCTAGATTATGAGAATCAGAACAAAAGCAGTAAATTAACAGCAACATAGGTTAGTTATAGGTTATGATATATAAAATTGCATTACCATTTCTGTTAGTAAATATATTTTGCTTACCTCATCAGGACAGGGTTCTACCTTCACTATTTTCATGAAGCTGGGCTCTTTATACCTTTGAAATACAGACCTCACAATTATTCTGCCGACACCAAAGTTCTTGAGACTCCCTACAATTTCCCACAAAGTTTTGCCTTTAAAGTCGGTAGTTCTACCAACGTATTTGATAACAGTTGCAGCCATACTGTTATCTTTATAGATGTTTTTATTTATGTAATTATTCTATTTCAAAACACAAAATAATAGAAATTTAATTAATTGTCTAGCGTAAGTTGTTGTCCTTTTTTTTCTTTCTATAGTTTCTTTATTTCGTTTTGGCAATCACTCTCCAGTTAAAGATAAATTTTATCATAATTAGTGTGTTCGTGATACAGCGTACACATACCCAATTTGTTTTACCAAAAAATAGTGCTAGTATAAGTTTACTACGTACCTACACTATGACCACTCCCTGCCGCTTTGTCGTGTCGACCTCACACCTCACCTCCAATGGCCAATGGCGCCTCACGCACACACGCTCATTCTCACTTTGCATGGACATCTTTGTCTATGTAGTTATTTACGACGCAACATTTGTAATTTTGTTTATAGTGACACAACAAGCTCTGTGGCACAGAATAATATACTCTAACAGAAGTTTCACTTCCGACTCAATTGGAATAATCACAATTAAAATATCAACCTTCGATACGCGCTAATACGGTCCAAAATAATTCTGCAGCTGTACTCGTACCTGAGTCTTTCAGCGGCAGGGACAATCGAAAGTAACCCCTATATCTAACGCGTTACGAGCGACAGCCGCTGCTTTTACAAAATGGTTTGTCTCGGGCTTGACGTAACTTGGCAGCGTGTCGCTCATAGGGTTGAACCAAAACGCTCGCGACCGAGCCGCGTAGATATACATACGTAGTAAATACGCTTGTTTATTAATGTTCATTATAATACATATACTTAAACTACCAAAAATTGTAGTAGATTTACGTATGTGTACGTTTATTACTCTGTTGTACTTATTTATGTTACTATATCATACTCTGTGATTATTAAACATAGGTAGGTACTTAGTAACAATAATGGTAATGTTGACACTGATAGAATGTATAATTTTAGTGTAAGTTTTAACAGGAATCATGACTGTACGTACTTACAGATCAGGTTTACTATTCACGTTGTCCCAATAATAGCTCGGATGTATCTTTAACACGGAAAGTATTTATAACATTGGTGTAGGTATGTATTTTAAGTCTCTAATCTACTAAAGTCATAATGTCAGCAGAACTCACGCGCCGATAGATCAATTAGCGTACATTTTTTAACAAGTGCGAGTGATCGCCCGTGGCACTCACACACTGCTTAGGTATAACCCAGCATCAAAATTATCGGATTTCACACTGGCTTCATGCTGATCGTCAACTTGTCTTGTTCAACCTGCTTTTGTTCTTCGTTCGCGGTGGGACAACTGTCATAGTCCAGGAGCCTTGAGCCAATTTACAATTTTCACAATTGAAGTACATACTAAAATTGAATGTGTTAGAGCAGAATATTATTATTGTTTTTCTTGTAATGAGGTTCAAGTAAACATGTACTTTAGGTATAAAGTTATTTTAAAGATATACCTAGATATTAATTATAGGTGCAGTTAAGCATCCGAACGAAACAGGTTTTCTATCTGTAAGAAAACGAATCTTGGCCCGGCCTTCAGTTACGACCAAAACCTTTAAATGAGTAAAAATGTGTACTTACTAAGTCCTATTTTGTCTTAAGCTTCTATTTTTCACACATGTAAAAGAAGAAGCGTCAAGAAATCTGTGATTGAAATTTGATTTTGTACCCGAAACTGATCTGTCGGTCAGGCACAAGTTAAATATATAATTATTTCTGCAATAATGTTCTCTGCGGGTAGTGGATAAATATAGACAGGTTTTTGCTCGACCATAACAGATATCAAACAAAATGAAAATATAAAACCAGGTTAACATTTATCAGGAGGCAATAAAAAATGTTATTAATTACACTATAGGATATAAATGGTTTACAGTGTATTTTCAAGAGCATATGTAATGCAGAACAGTAACGCTTTTGTTTAACCATCTTGGTCGCGTCGCATAGCGCGTGCGAGAGCGCGTGAGTGACACTCGACTAAATTGTGCTCCCGGGCGCGTCGGGCTTGTAGGTAAATAACTCGGCCGAATGGCGGAGTGACACAGGCCTGTCTGTGGCCTAGGCAAAGTAGGCAATTTTACTATGCCAGTGTGTATATCAGTAGGTTACACAAAATTATGTTACAATGTAGAATTTCAAAATATCGATTTGTAGACACAATTAAAATTTGATTAAAAATTTTACCTAATAGGCTGATACGCATAAGATCTAAAGTGGAAATAAAGTTGTATAGTTTACGTATCTGAAAATTTATATTATGTGTTCTATAATTTGTATTGTACATTTTTTTGATTATATCCATAAATTTAAATCATAATATATTTTTAAACGGCTATGTTGATAAAAAGAACCCTTCTTTTTGAATGTGTTTTTGCCAATCTAGCTTGTTTTCTTAGCTTGGTTTCTACCGTAAAATTTGATTTTTGCAATTATC
Source organism: Hypsopygia costalis (assembly GCA_937001555.2). Taxonomy (NCBI): domain Eukaryota; kingdom Metazoa; phylum Arthropoda; class Insecta; order Lepidoptera; family Pyralidae; genus Hypsopygia; species Hypsopygia costalis. The sequence goes on along the minus strand of OW443340.2, from coordinate 13,644,576 downwards.
GGTATTTTGCCCGGGGCCATCGATGCAATTGAAATTAAATTACGATCTTTGTGTCGTCATGACGAATCAATCATGACGAAACCTGACGAAACAATCCAGTCATATCTACTTTTGACCACTGATCAAATCAGAAAAACAAGGCTTTTAATACTACTTTTGCTTAAGTCAATCATAATCATCATAATCTACCTATGCGTGTGTATTTTCTATTTTCATTCCTTTCTTGGCTGCGACGAATACTACATATTATCTAATGTAAGTAGCGATGCCATGCCATGTCGGAAGTCATTGTTATGATGTCGGAACTAGGTAGCATGCTACTATGCTACTTTAACATGTCGGGAGTGTCAATCTTTTCTCCGAAGTTCCTAGATATTTTACGAGATGGCGCTACATTAACCATTCGCAATGTATTGTTCGTCATCTGTCTGGGTTGAATGCCTGATAGTAAAATTTAGTAATTCATAAAAAATAAAGTGAAATTGCAAACAATTTATGTGACCATAATTTTGTAGTATTGTGTGGTATAGTGTCCTTTCAGTGAAAGTGTTTATTTGTTAGTAAATTTGACAATTAACCTCCAATTTGTGAATGCTAGAAAATTGGTAACACGATTATTATCGAGGTCATTTACAATGGCTGAAATTGACGGTACGTATTACATATTTTCCCATTAGATAAAAAAATATATATTAGTACCAGTAACATAAATTTCTATTATCAGATGTCTACCAATATTGTTTTCCAGCAAAAAGCACTGCCACATAACCAAACTTTCGCTGATTTTATACTCTATGTACTCTACTAGACGGCCTTGAATCTAATCTCGTCAAGTCAATGCCGTTTGTTTATCAAATAATAATTTCGTCTACCTACTTCAATGGCCGGTGGAACGAATACGTACCTATGTTATTATAAGTTTTCTGTTTTTTATGTTTATTAAGTATGTACCATGTAACTTATATTGAAACACCGTCGATTAAAATATTTAGTTAACGAATACCTAAGTAGGTGACCTATTTCTATGATCGAAACTTTGATTATTAATTAGCCACCGCCTGCCGCAAATAACTAGCAATAAAAGCAGTTATGGCAGGCGTCCGTCCCTCTTCTGTAATAGCCCGGCATTAAGTTCACCCAGATCTCATCTCCATAGCCCATTTATTTTCCATCACACTTCGCAATAGTCTCAACGCCTGCCGAGACCTGCTCATGGGTATGTCGTTCCATTGACATATCCTGGAGCGGGTCACGGCGGGCGTACAACATTACATCAAACTTCTCAAAGGGGCCTCTACGCGTTGGATCCATATCCCCGCGCATGCCTATCAAATGACCGGGCTTGACCCGTGATTCAAAAAAAAATAGATACATAATAATAATAATAATAGGTCCGCAGAGCAGCTTGTGTGACGAGCTGTTGTGTGAGTAGCGACACCACGGACCCGAGTCTCCAGAGAGTCGGTCAGGGCCTTCGTATCCGACGTGTCTTCATCGGTCGGAGTGTAAACACAAGAAACTCTCAACCCGCAGGACTCTCAGCTCTGGCTTGCCTTCATTGGCCGCTAGAGCTATATGCTCCAGGGGTGGAAGTGTTAAAGGGCATCACGCCGCGAGTAACTTCGGAGAAAGCGCAGCACACCTCTCGACATCCCTGAGTCACTCACACCGGTGTTGCCCCCGGCCGTTTTCCTGGCATTTCGGGGGCCCATCTAGTGAGTGGCAAGCCACCGCCTGCCGCGAATAACTAGCAATAAAAGCAGTTATGTCAGGCGTCCGTCCCTCTTCTGTAATAGCCCGGTATTAAGTTCACCCAGATCTCATCTCCATAGCCCATTTATTTTCCTTCACACTTCGCAATAGTCTCAACGCCTGCCGAGACCTGCTCATGGGTATGTCGTTCCATTGACATATCCTGGAGCGGGTCACGGCGGGCGTACAACATTACATCAAACTTCTCAAAGGGGCCTCTACGCGTTGGATCCATAACCCCGCGCACGCCTATCAAATGACCGGGCTTGACCCGTGATTAAAAAGAGATACATAAATAATAATAGAAGAATCGACGATACCTACTTGCTTAGGTTATGTAGCAGGTTAGTGTTACCAGTTTTCCGCCCAGTACTAGTTTGCGGACTTTGCGGCCAATTCATTCATTTATTAAGTATGTATGTAGGTACATAGAACTTTTTAGAAATATAGGTATATATTTTTTTTGCAACTAAGATTCAGTCTTAATTTTTTTATGTAGGTACCTACTTATAACTTTTTAGAAATATATATATTTTTTGCAACTACGATTCAGACTTATTTTTTTTTATTTCTTAAAGTCGAATACTTTATCATCAATTTGATTAAACTGGTCCCAAGAATTTACGTATTTAAAAATTTGCTCTTAAGATCTGGCCTAATTTTGTTTTTCCGCTGTTAATTTTGAATAGCTATTGTTAGTTCTCTTCAGTAGGTTAGAAATGTACCTACTTAGTTGTTATTTTACCCTATCAATAAGTAGGCACTATCTATACGTGCAATTCTTTTATTGTGGCGATCTAGCAGACTTTTAGTAAAAATTTTGTTTCCGGGGGCGAGAAATCGATGAAGCTAGGTTACATTTCTGGGAAAATTCGCTTTCTCCTAAAAAAAAAACGCCCAGCGACGCTTGGTCATCCAGGATTTATCCAATAATGCAATAACACCAGTGCTGCGATTCTCGTGAATTCGAAATATCCAAATATCGTTAACGTTCAGAAGTCGTTCGATCTAAGTCTTAACTGAAGTTGATATTCTCGTGGGTATCACTTGAACGCGCTTCGATAAGACTTCAACTTAATAATAATCAGGAACAGGACTTGGTTAAAATCAAATAGACACAAAATTTTGTTTGAGTCGTGCCCAGTTGACAAGACGTGCTGGTCAATTGGCTAACAATGATTACTTTGATTCCAAGTTCATGGGTTCGATCCCATCACAAGACAAACGTTTGTGTGCATGAACGCGTCTGCTTGTCCTGACCTGGGTATTTTCTGTGTATTATATGCATGTGTTTACAAAAGAAAAGTATTTAAGCACATTATCAGTTATCTAGTACCCATAGTACATGCTTTGCTTAGTTTGATACTAGATGGCGCTGTGTAATTTTTCCAAGATTATTTATTTATATGATGTTTAGTCGTCGCTGTCCGTCCGAATTATAGCAGTATACGAGATACGATGTTATAGCTCGATGGCATGTCAACTCGCACTCAATTGAGATACGAGTAGATAGAGAAGTATGTAAGTAGAAATACAGTCGTTATGCCAACTCAGTGTTGGCATAACAACTGGCGTCTAATGACAACAATCGGGACACGAATGGTTTCATCATCATCAGGTCATTTTAGTCTCCACTACAAGAGCACGACCCTCTCTCGTCCGTCCCAGACAGAAGGAGGATTTGGCGTACACTCCCCACGCTGGCCAGACGGGTTGGGGTGGCCTGCCTGATCGATGTTTTATAATGTATTTCCCTTAGACGCCTCCGGAAACCACACGAATCGTTTAATATGCCTTTTTTTAAGTATCGAAGATCTCGAGGTAAATAAACCCATCCAAAGACAGGATACGGTCGACATTGCTGAACTTGAGTGTTCGATTCAAACTGACACACGCAACCACGCCAACGAACTCTGTCTACCTATAATCATGTTTTTTTTTAAATAAAATCGCACATAACATAGCAGAAAGACGTTGCTAGTGAAAGTCTCAACAAAAAGTTTCACGAACGTTGTCACGAACATTTTTTGGGTGTAAGTGTTAAATCCACTTTGATTGACAATTGAGCCACTGTGTCCTCAATAGGACATCAAGTAGTACGATAATGAGGGCTTCACAAAAGTGGAGAGAAAGAAGCCCGCCAGCCTTTACGATACCACACCGACCGGACCATGCCAGCTGTAGAAACACTTGCGTGTAGAAACACTATCGACGCAGATGTATGTTGCCCGATTGCACTAGAGTACAAAGGATGAATACTTGTGGAATACGAGCGCGGGAAGACAAAGTTCACCCTTAGGGTTGAGCGGTTGGAGTCTCGCCATAAGGTGAATTTTAATTCATTTGTGGTGAGAATTCCAACCCATCATCTATCAACCTTTTTAAGGGAGGAATTCTGGCCGGAGGACGTCGTATTTCGGAAGTTCGAGGTCTGTTGTCGAATGCAACAGCGATACACGTGGCCGACTGAAAGTGCCGTAGTTTAAATTAGTTTAGTGTATTATATTATATGTATGATAGTTATAAGGCTTTTGTATATGGACTTACGTTTATTATTAATTGTAAAGATGTTGGTCTGCAATAAAAGATTTTATTTTTATTTTATTTATTTAAATCGTCATCTTTAAGCCAAAGCCAACTTCAACTCACCTGCACGTGGTGCATACTGCTGACTAACAAACGAGGTTCTGGCAAAAGAGAGCTACAGCACAGCCTATTTTTAAGCTGCTCGACTAGGGAAGTACCTCGCAAAATACCGAAGCCAAATAACAGTTCCCTTGTGGGTTGTTGTGTTCCTGAGTGAGATCACCAACATATTTCATGTTGCAAGACTTTGGCAATGCCTACGGCAACCGTTTTTTTTTATACCACTATGGTGATAAACAAGCGTACGGCCCGTCTGATGGAAAGCGATTACCGTAGTCTATAGACGCCTGTAACACCAGAGGCATCATATATTTATCAGCATCAGGCTTTATATGAGGCGGGACGTATGCTGTCTGCCATCCGACGTAGTATATAACAAAAAAACAAATAAAAATCAATAATCTTTATTGCGTTTTCCAAGTCACATAAGAAATAGTTCAGGGCTGAGTCTATCTTTTAAGCAAACAGATGCTTGTGTTATAAAATACAAATGTCTCCTTCACGCACGTTCATTATTGATTAAACTTTCGTCTATTAATGAAGCATGCAGTAATTGTTTGTAACTTTGTACAGGTGTCCATAGCACACGGGCAGATGGCCACCAAGGGCGTCAACAACTAGGTTAAGGCGTCATGTCCAAGTAACCAGGTCGTGATTGCGGAACAAGGTAAGAGTCGCCGCCTACTATGGTAACGCGCGCTAAAAAAGCGACGTAGGAAACCCGGCAAACACTGATTCATACTCGCGTTGTTTACACAGCTGACTTTCTTCCATCTGTTAATTGCATTAATTCCATACCGTTACAGTCTGTTTCGTAACATGCTGTCAATCATTTTTAATTGTAATAAATCAGTAAGTGGTGTGCGTTTGCTTCTGGAAAATTCGTTGGTAACCACAGACCACCCTATGTGGTCTGTGTAATGTGTTTGTAACACTTTCGTTTGGAAAACTCCTATGACATTTCAATACATCGCCATGTATTTTTTAAACTTCGTTTTAGACAGAAACGAATTTACCCGGAATTGGGATTGGGACCTAGCTAGATTGTATCTTCTCCCCCTTAAACCCATATATGCTGCTGTGATCGCTGCTTCCCTCGCGTTAATGTCAGTTATTGCGCTATATATAAGGCAACATAAGTCCTTTCACGGGATATAATTTCTGGAATGACAGCAGATACAATTGTACCAGATATTGTATTTCTTGATAAAATTTGTATTTCTCAGTACCTATGTGAATTATGTAATTCTTTATGAGAAATGAAGATTCTTAAACCTGTCTATATATGTAATATTAGGTATTTACATATGAAATTGGCTTTTTGGCGAACTGGCCACTTTAATCACAAATATCCGGCGTTTGATTAGGAATTCCAAATTCAAATTTATTTCAAATTTTGCTTGACTATTTGTGTTTCGAATTTAGTATTTCATTTTGTTTTCGCGCCATTTAATTTTAATTTGACATCGTTCTGTGAACAATATGGAAAACTTAAAATATCGCATTATATTCGAATACAAGTTCCATCGTGGCACCGACGTTGCAGAAACGGCTCGAAGAATTAATGATGTGTACGGGGAAGCCACTGTAAAAGAAAACACAGTACGTTTTTGGTTCCACGCTTTCGTTCTGGAAATTTCGGCCTATACAGAACAAACCTCGTGGACGGCAGGACCCTAGTTGACAATGACGAATTGAAAGCGATCGTGAAAGTGGATCCATCTCAAACCACGTTAGAATTAGCTGCAGCCTTCGGTGTGTGTGATAAAACCATTTTGCATCACTTGAAACAAAATGGAAAATTCAAATAGCTTGAAAAATGGGTACCACATGAATTAACTAAAGTGCACAAAAAAAAACGCGCGTCGACTGCTGCGTTACTTTACTTAATCGCTACAATAACGAGGGGATGTATCCTAAACGACAATCGGAAACGTTCATCACAGGGTTAAACCCAGGAGAACCGGCCAAACCCTGCCCCAAGCGCGAAAATTTACCCAAAAAAAGGTATTGGTGAGTGCCTGGTGGACTAGGGTTGGTGTCATCCATTACAGCTTTCTAAAATCTGGTCAGACTATTACAGCAGATCTGTATTGTGTACAATTAGAAACTATGATGGAAAAACTAGCCATTAAACAGCCAAGACTAGTCAATTGCTCTAGGCCATTGCTGCTTCAGGCCAACGCTAGACCACAAGTGCACAACAGACGGTGGCTAAACTCGACGAACTGCGATCGGAGTGTCTCTGTCACCCACCATACTCTCCGGACCTTGCTCCAACAGATTGCCATTTTTTTCTAAATTTGGATAATTTCATAAATGGAAAAAAATTCAATTCTGACAAAAGTGCCTTCAAAGATTTTATTGATTCTCGCTCCAGCAATTTTTTTACCAAAGGAATCAATCAACTACCCATATAATGGCGAAAGTGCATAGATAATAACGGTGCATTCTTTGATTAAGCAAATAAATAATTTGTTAAAAAAATATGTTTTACTTTTTCCATATTAGAACACCAATTTCATAGGTAAGGACCTAATATTTGTACAATAATTGTACATGTTCCTTGAGGAAGATGTACAATTGTACATGTACAATTATTTAACCTTTTTAATTTAATGTTTAATGTTTTGCTAGCAGCATGCTGCTAGCAAAACATTAAACAGTATACCTACTTACGTCTACAAATGATAAAATATCAAAATGGTATTAGTAGCACACACCACGATATAATAATAACAAATTTAATAATTTTAATTAGAAGCCAATCTATAATTATATATTATTATTAAACTTATTTATAATAATAAGTCAAATTAATACATTAATACATCGGTCGATGCTTTTTTGTAGATAACGAATTTTCCCAGAATTATAATCTAGGTAGATCAATTTAGCCACACACAGGCAATGCTTCGATCATAGAAATACAAGATGGAGGGAGCAATTAAATAACTATTCCCTACCATATTCGTGCTACTACTCGATGGGGTTTCTTACTCCACCACGCTGCAATAATTATTTTCACAATACAGGATAGATCTTTCACTATATAATTTATCGAATACCTAATGAAATGTTAAGGTCGTCCAATACTGCCATCGTGGCGGAAACGCTCGACGTAAAGTGAAACTATGTAATATAACCTTCGAGCGGGCGTGTTTGTAAACAACACAACGTGAGCACGCTTGCGTGAATGCCATCACGGAGTCACATGCATTTAACTGTATCTGAAGTTATTTTGCTGCGAAATAATTGCCTTTCCATTTGGAAATGTCTGCACATAGTGAAATTGAGATCGAGTCACTGTAAATCGTTCTTGTTAGTTGTCGACGGTGAAATGCTGAATGCTCGAATCCGTACACGATTTACGTCGAGCGATTTCAATATTAATATAACATCATTGTTAATCTAAAACTATAAATAAAGTTTTAGTTTAAGTAATAGAGTGCGGCCTAAGCAATACAGTATACAGATTGTTACATACATATATAAATCTTGTTGGGCAAAGCAAAAAAAATGTTTCATATTAAGAAACTCATTAATATAATGTATGGTTATTTGTACAGGGTTACATGTTAAGTCGACCTAGATCTTTTTGGGGGGTTGTAGGTTCCATCATTACTAACCGATTTGACTATGAAACACGATACTAAACTTCAACATTGTTTTTTTCTTTCTATGGCCAAGTAACAAATTTGACCTATAAGCATGTTTAGCTTTTATATACATATAAGCCTTTCATCAATTTTTTTCCTATGAATTCTGCAAATATTTTAGACATGCTATACTTATTGGATAGCTGAATAAACGTACCTAGATGTTTTAAAGTATATTGCAATTTAACTGCCATATATTTCTTTTTAATACTCTTCAAAAGAAGTAAATACTTTGTACTCATTTCTTTTTTTTTAACTGTCAATCCTCTACTACAATCCAGTTTGTTTTTACGTAGGTACAATTTTAGTGCTGTAAATGATAAAACACTTGTTTAATATACAAAAATCTTAAAGAAACTAAAACTACGTGCACAACTTAAAATAAAAGTAGAATAGACAAAAAAAGTATTTTAACAAAAAAACTTTAAATATCAATATCTTGAAAACAGTGAAGTTTCGGGAATGATCATAACGTTATACTAAAGCACTTGTACTTTTCCGCGTAATTGTATTTATTTTTAACGACCGGTTTCGCCCCTAAGGCATTATCAAGGTAAACAGATGGTGTTTGTGGAAACACAAATAACCTGCAACCTGTATATTAACGGCTTCGTAATATGAAACAATTAATATTATTTATATACGTCGGGTACTATATTATATGTTACGGATTCGTAATATACTATTAGTTTAACAAACAATTGGTTTTTGTTTGTATGATAATAAACAAAAATAATGACATTAGCACAGAAATTTAAATAATAATGCACAGTAAACCATAAAGTTAATTTACCTAGATATTAATTTATGCATTAATCACATTAAATATGTAGTGTTATTTAGAATTTCTGTGGTAATGACTAATGAGATTGTCGTAATGTTCAATTAATATATTTCTGAATTATGTTTTTATTATTAACTTTCTGTTACCCGCAGATTTGCCCGCGTGGTCTATATTTTATAAAACTTTTTTTTCTCCTGGAAATAAGATGTTGTTCTGAGGTATAAAGTAAACTATGTCACTCTCCAGACCTTTAACTATCCACGTAAAAAAATCATGGAAATCCATTTGGTTCCTTTCGACGTGCAAAAAAGGACAAACAAACAAACACTTTCACATTTATAATATTTGTATAGATATAGTACATATACTTGGCCATCTTGGCCAACTACAACTAGACATCCTAAGGGAGGGGCCTGGTGACCTGTAACACAGGTTTTTTTCCAAAACCTACTTCAAGCACCAGCCTCTCACTTAAAATGGCTTAGCATTTAAGGAAACGAAATGTTTAGAAATTTAAGTTTAGTTTATACGCCTTTTATTGTGGGAGGAATTAAAGATTATTATTATTATTATTATATATAATACTAGCGACCCGCCCCGGCTTCGCACGGGTGCAATGCTGATACTAAATGTACTACAGAAGGTCTTTGCGCTTTGTCCTATCCAGTCCTTCCCCAGTTATAGGCACACGCCGCCGGCTCCGCGGCCGGTACCGCCACAGCCGTTATGTCCCTGCATTTTAAATGTGTAATATCTTCTAAACTATTCATTTAAATTACATGCTGTGAAGGGCCATATTGATCTATATTAAATGCGCAATGTATTTAAGGTACTTAATTGGATAAGGATTAATTCTGTATTGCTTAAAATCGCTTCGTAAATAAGGTATTATTTCTTGTAAAAAGCAAAGGATAAAATAACGGTTATTGTGTGTTACCACTAAGAGATAGACATATACCATCGCGAACTTTTTTGTAGACCATTTTAAGGTGAACAATACTGTACTACATTATTTTGATCTATCTCGTTGGGTTCAGCCAGCGTTTGCAATGAAAGAGCAAAAAAATGTGTTTATTTACGACATCACATTAGAAACCTCTAAATTATCATTGTTTTTCTACTATGTTATGCATATATTATACATATAAACTTTCCAGTTGAATCACTCTATCTATTAAAAAAAACCGCATCATAATCCGTTGCGTAGTTTCAAAGATTTAAGCATACAAAGGGACATAGGGACAGAGAAAGCGACTTTGTTTTATACTATGTAGTGATTGTATGTTCAAAAGATCTCCAGGGTGTCCTAATGGTGTGTATGAAACAATAAATAAATTACCTATCATACATTAATGCTATCATACTAGGCGTATGCATATCATTATCATGCTATGCGTGCCAATACAAACAACAATTAATTTACTGAGAATTTTGTAAAATTTTAAAAACTTTTGTTTTTTTTTTTTACATTATAAAATGATATGAATCGGGTTTAGATTTTTGTGTCTAAAATGCCTAATGTGTCTAAACTTTAATTATAGATCTTTTATATAAATGCCTTTTTGGTCAATATTCTTTTATATAGAAAAAATACCCCACAATAATTGAAATAAAATTCTTATTGACTGAACGGGACTGGGGCCCACCACACATTCCCACCACTGTGTCTCCGGTGTAGTCAGGATTAATAATGGTGACCACAATAAGGACAAACAAGAAAGTTCTTATTGACTGGTATATAAAAAACTGTTGTTGATTTTTTTATACTACGTCGGGTGGCCAGCATACGACCCGCCTGATGTGAACCGGTTACCGTAGGCATATTAACGTTTGCATCATCAAATATCGCCCGCGCGCTGCCAACTCATAGAAAGGTATATAATAACTATAGAAAGGTAGGAGGTATATATATATATGTGAATTTCACCAATGTTATTTTTGAAACATATTTTAATCACTATAAATATACATTGCATATTTTTTATACTTTTAGATAAAAAGGTGATTTCCTCTCCGGACTCCTGGAAATGAGATTTTGTTGCCCAAAAATCTTAATTTACCTACTATGCCATATCAATTAGACAAGTTCAAGGGACCGATGTTTTATAAACAAAAAGCAAAGTTGTTGGTACCCACATTGCCGTTCTTCATCTTGGATTCACACCCCAAAACCTGCCAGTGTTTAGCAAAATATTTTAAAAATATAATTTTGTTTGTAGCGCCATCTGTTATCATCGAGTAGAGTTATTAAATAGCAGGTAATCCGTTTCCTCGGCAAGAGAGTACGCTAGAAGGATTTTATCAATTAAAATAGTCTTATCTAAAAATATTTTTATAGTCCCTTGCCCCTATGTGATGCCCCTATTGTTCATGCGTCCATAGGCTGCGGTACTTGATTCTCGTCAGGCAGTCTGTATACGTATTTGCGACATGCATGGTATAAAAAAAAATTTCGTCGAAATCCTTTTGCGTTTGCGAGATCGTTATGAGCTCATGGCGGTAGGTATACTATTTAAAGGAATCGTTTAAAAAAACACGGTTTGATGTTTGTTTTGTTAAGTCAGTCAGCGCCTGCTTTAATTATTTCGTAAAGCATATAAAAAATATTAACAGGAATATGACGCTACGAAATGCTGTTACCCAGAACAAATACAAAGTGAAAACTAAGTAGAGAGTGATATCGGAGAGCGGAATGCGAGCGTATTGCGCAACTTGTTTTGACGGCGGCAAGCGGTAAACGTTACTTCACGTCGTCGGCGGCGGCCGCGGCTGCGCGGCACGACTGGCGGCACAGCGGCGTTTTCCAATTGGTGTCTGAAACGAACACTGTGTCGGTCGCTATTTATGCACACACATGTGTAAATGAAGCCTTATAAAAACACTTGATCATCTTATTGAATCGTCATTATCAAACATCAACTAATAATAATCAAGTCATTCAAATAGAAAAAATTGTAAAAAATATTTTTTAAAAACAAACTTTTATCGCATTATGCCCACATCACGGGGGACGGATATTTTGTATCTGCTATTTACCGTAGTTATGAGTTCCCTTCTCTTCTCTTGGAGTAAAAATTATTTTGTAAAACCGCTGCTGTTGATCGTTGAAAGAGTTCATTTATCTGGAAATATCCTTGATGCTCATTCACCATCAGCCCAGTCATCGAGAACTGAACCAATATGTAAAAAAATTACTCCGTGGCATAAGAGGAAGTGTTTCTGGTTCAGCTTCCAAGACCCAAACAAACATACAGACACTGCAAGATAAAATTTTGTAAAAACATGTATTGAAATCAACAAACTCGTGCGTGACATTCCTCTTTTTAGGTCGGGGTTAAATAGTCTCGAATGCACAAACAAATAAGTCCAAAGTTACGTGATTAGACGTGGTTACTGTTTAATAAATTTGGTCGTTAAATAAAAATAATATGTGCATATTCTTGCACATTGCATTTTGCTTCTTTGGACCATTGGACATCGCGTGCAGGGGAGGAGGAAGTACTGCCATTTTGAGATAATTTTAGTGCATATAACCATAGAGTAACTTGTAATATATAGAAACATATAAAGTATTCACGTAGAACACGTCCGTGTCCATGACACAGGCACACCCCATTATTTTCTACAATTTTCGTGTCCGTATATTGTCATTCTGTTCTTATATTTAAAATTGATTTTATTTGCTGATCTTGAGAAAATAATCGTATAAATATCGAATAATTTCAATTACGTCATTTGCTGTGGTTAATATTTGCAATAATTGAAATGTACAAATGACGTAAGTAACTCAATTTTAACTTTTTCGACAAACTTGGCTTCGCTTATTGTTTTCGTCTTATTGTTGTAACGAATACAGCAATAATTTGGAAACGGAACGACCTTTGATCGCACGATTTAGAAGGTAATTGTTTTGCTTTCCGTTTGATGTCTTAGTTGGGTAACCTCTGGAAAGTTGTAAACAAGCGATTGTACGTTTTATTTACGTCTCTTTGTATGCTTATGACTAAACATCGCAAATTTTATAACCACCTGAATTCATAGTTGTTTGTGTACGGAGTGTGCGGTTCTTGGCCTCGTGTGACCAGCAATTTAAACATTGCGCACCATTGTGCCGTTAAAAATAACAGTTCCGAAGAATACGCGCAATTACGGATTATGGCTCCTTTTACTGCTGGAATGCGTATAGCATTTTCCTGGTACGTAAATTTTACTTTGTTGTGACATGTCTTCGGTTCGTGGATTTATCAAAGCATACCTGCCTTTAGGGTTATGGATAAGTGACCTTACCATCATTATTATAACGAAAGGCAAACTCACTTTATCGTGGCCTCACCTATTAACGAAATAGAAAATAGCAAAAGAAAATTGCGGTGTGTGTCACGAAACTTCATCTCTTCTCTCAGTTCGTGGTTAAACACCATGTCTGATTTCAATGGCATTGTTCTAATCACTTTCATCCGCCGTGGTCCTATCCGTGGTACAGCCTAAGAAAAGGTATTAGTACCTACGGGAGAAACATTTTTTTTAGCCGTCTCTTGATAACTAAAGCAAAGGTCGTGTCTGACAAAAGTAGCTAACTTCAATGTTCTAATCACTTTCATCTGCCGCAATCCTCATGTCAACACTATGTTGGTGATCTTCCTCTGGCCTCGCGCCTGTAACCTCGTCTATAACCATAAGCCTTTCGAGATTATTCTCTAGGTACTCATTATGCTATTATGACCAAAGAATCCCGAGTATCATTTGGAAATACTTATTTATAATTTTATTGCATAACTAATATAAAAAGTCGATGTTTAGGTGTAAACAAAGGTGAGCTTATCTCTACAAGAGATCTCTTCCAGTCAACCTTAATGATTGTATTCGAAACAATAAATGTGTGCAATATGTAAAATTAACAAATCATATTTTATGATCTAGGTAACATAATATTGTGATAGATAATCTTAATTTTTAATTCTGATAGAATTGACAGGTTTAGGCGTTTTATTGTCCAATGAATACAGATCATTCAACAGCAGCGCCACATTTCGTCAATCAACTATACTTTGCGCTTTCTACAAGGTTTATGTTATACTTATTACACACGACGAGCATTGAGCGTTTCTTAAGAACGGTTGGTGTTTTTTTTTTTTTTTCAAAACAAATAAAAAAATCAACCAATCTGAGACTCTTGTCTCATCTTGATTTGAATCGTGAAGTTTTTATAGGAACTTATCTTGATGTTCGAAAATTTCATGGCAAACCTCACAAATAATCTGTTACGATAACAAATCAACAAAATCATTCAGTCTTTTTATCTCTTTTCTTTTCTTAAATAATTTTCTTAAATAAAAATCCCTTAACAGAGTTTGTCCACTTGCCATAGTAATCTTTTAAATAAAATCTAACGAGGTGCTACATTGTAGCAAAAAGGTGATAAAGCTAATTTACAACAGACAAAACGTTTAAATATATAAAATAACAAAAAAACTAAAAAAAAGTGGGGTGCGGCTGTGTCATGGACACGGCCGTGTGTTGTACGTAAATACGTTATATGCACTAAAATAATCTCAAAATGGCAGCGCTTCCATTCCATAGTCCTTACTTAGCATAATAAATTCTTTGATCCTTCATCTATCGAGTAGTGTGATGAATTTTGGATGGAAATGATAGATTTGCAGATGCAACCCCAAACCGTATCCCCGATTTTGTTATCATTCGTTTTTTTGAATTGCCTCCCTATGGAAGTAATTTTAATGACGGTTTCACGTCAAAACTAGTTGTATAAAAAAACACTAGATAGATCGTCATTATGCAAGGCCGTTCAAACGTACCGAGTGCGTTGGTAGCCATTATGTTTGTACACGACAGCCTTGCCAGAGGCTGTGTTTTTGCAAAACAAACAAGCATTGCAACATAGACTGGCTCTCTCTCGCGAGTCGAGCCATTGCGAGAATAACTACGCGGTTCCTATAAATAAACAAGGCAATGAATGGTTCTCGTGAACAAATACGTTGTCACGATGTTTTATAATTAGATACAAACTGTTGTTTTTTATCATGGTAGTTGCAATGGTATGTGATATTAACAGTATGGTGACACTAGACTGAAAAAGTATTATATAAAATGTACGATGTTCTTGTGTATTGCGGAAAGATAAGAATGTAAATAATCAAAAAAGAATAGAAGTAATAAAAACTGTATATAAAAATCAGGTAGGGCAGCGTAATTGTAAGGTCCACCACAACAATAAACGCATTTTCTAGTTTATAAATTTATTTATTGATTGATTGAAATAAGAAATCATGTAATTGATGAACGTTTGATGTTTGATGCAGCAAAAAAGATTATTTGTTTATAACTGTTTTTTTTTAAGAAAGAAAAAAATCGATAGCTATCGATATACCGATGGTCTAGAGCAATATTTCGATATCAAACTAGTTCGATATATATCGTTATCGATATGTCATACACACCTTGCTTCCTTACTCGTTAAAAAATCAGCAGGGTGCACCACGAACAGGTGAGGTTGACATTGGCTCGAAGACCATTCATTTACTAAGAATATTCTGAAGCAAAAAAAATATTTTTTTTGCATTGCTTTTAAAAAGGGCTAGACGTCAAAGTGGGCGGCAGTAGGTGGGATAAATTTGAGAGACTTGTCCTCGCACTTCAAAATTTACCATCGCTTCGCTTCAAAACAATCTTGACCTTAAGATAGTTTTTGCCAACACCGCTCACCTTGTCTTTTGTATTTATTTTGATTCAAGAGCAGTTTCGAGATATATTCAGCAATCGACACTAGCGGGCCAATTTATATCAGCCATACTACAATCCTAAAATGGGTTCAAAAACTCTTGCGGATCTCACCCTACCCTCGAGCCATTGCACTGCTTACCTAGTGAATAGTACTTACCTGGAAGAGCTCGACGTTCTGTTTATACCATCCAATGACATACTGTGTATATACACGGACCTATCGCGCCATACAAAAACCCTATCAAAACATGATTTGGGCGATGAACATCAGAAACGCAAAATGCCAGGTAACGCAAAATGACTACATGTGGTAATGACAGATTTGTGAGATGTAATGATTTCGCGTAATGACAGATTCGGATAATCTTTGAAATGGAGGAAATTGATACCTGCAAATCCAAGATAAATATATTTTATTTTTTTGTTTGTAATAAGTCTATTGTTCAGAATTACATAATATAGGTACATGAAAAATAGAGTAGTAGAAAGGCGGACTTATCCTACAATATTTATGGTTACGTTAAGTGGCATTTTATATAGGTATATTAATAAAATTCAGATCTGCTATAATTATTTTTTCGTTCTGTTCTATAAGCTTGCCGAGAATTCTGCTGATCATTCAATAAACATTGACACTAATAGTAATAATTCAAGGAAACACAAAGAATGATGAGAAAAATGTTGGATGTTAAATCCTTCTTTAAATAGCTTCTTAGAATTGGCTACTTTCAGCTCGAATCTGACAGCATGCTGGAATGCGTCACTCGCAACATGATATTCAAACACATTCTGTGCATTTTTGGAGAGAAACAACAATACGAGAGAAATAATATATAATAAAATAAAATTTTAGGGTGTGCAGCTACATTCACCAAAAAAACATTGACGTGCATACGTCTTTACGGGGACAATCCTAAAAATCCAATTATAACAAAATCGAGGGATACAGTTTGGCGTTGTAGTTTCAAATCAATGCTCTACATCCAAAATTCAATCACACCACTAGATAGATGAAGGATCAAAAAATTCGCCCAAAGGCGAGATGGACTCGCTTGCCAAGGGCCATGTTAGTAGGGCACGCGCAGCGTTTCTTTGATCTGTATATTAGACTAGCTTTCGCCCGCGGCTTCGCTCGCGTGAAATTCGGGCATTTTAGATTATCCAAGCCAACTCTGCACTTCATGCACCTTTAATTCTACTAAGTACGGATGTAAGAACTTTCCCGATAACTACTACACCCGTCCCGCTCCCGCCGCGCCGCCCGCGATCTCATAAGCATGGATTGACGCCAAATACAAATTTAAAAATCTATTAGGATAACCACAAGTCTTATTCCATCAGCTTAAAAAGGATAAATCAAAATTTAAGAAAATTACACAGATTTCAAAAATCTCAAGAGGTAGGTAGTAATTATTTTTGGCTTTTTCGTGTCAGTATTTTTCAGTTGGTTTATTTTTTTTTAAGTTTATTTAATTTTTAGTGAATATTTATTTTATTTATTTATTATAATAATGGGTAAGTAGTAGTGACATGATGCCTTCTAGACGAAAATACATGAATAACTCTTAATTCATAAAACTCAACACGATTGCCTAACTTATAGCCATTCCTCATCAGCTCAACAGTGTCACATGAAGACTTCCAAGTGCAACTTAATAACATCATGCCATGCCTATAAATTTCAACTCTTTCTCTAGATTTGTCAGGGAGCCCATCATCAGATCTTGATTTGATTAATATGGGACCACCTGAAGAGTATCTTCTCAAACAAATAAGAATTATTAAAATTGCGGTACAATTCACGGAGAAATCATTGAAACATAAAAAAAAATACAATCGAACATAGAACCGCTCTACAGGTACAATAAATATTAATAATTTCTTGGAAAAAACTATCTTATGTACTTTTCCAGGACTCAAGGTATCTAAACCAAATTTCATTTAAATCCGTCCAGCGATTTAAGCGTGAAGAGGTAACAGACAGACACTCTGTCGCATTTATAATAATAGGCATTAGTATGGATTGGCTCTCCGAAAAACCGTAAAATCAACACATATATAGACATTTCAACCCCATCGCACCCCAATAGGGGATGATGGTCACGTTAGCCACGTTGAATTCTAAAATCGTTGTTGTTTTCGTAATGAGCGACCCCATAAACCATAAAAAGCAATACCCATGATGATATTCAGACTTTTTGTCTCCATTTTACCCTATTAGGGGTTGAATTTTGAAAAATCCCGAAACACATGTATACTAATTTATCGATAAGAGTACTCGTGTAAAGTTTAGGATAAAATAGTCCAACTAATATTGTATACGAATATATTATATACTCGTGTGTTCTTTATGTTGTACAATAAAGATACTACAAACAAACAAACTAATCTCCTTTCCCCATACAAATTTTGGACCTCCGTGTCATTCCCTTAGGGGTAAAATTTGAAAAATCCTTTTAAGTAATTTCATGTCCACTATGTTATATTTTCAAATGGATGTCATTTTCGTAATTGAAGTCCCAGAAAACCATAGAATCAACACCCATATTGATATTATGACATTTCAACCTCATCGCCCCCACAGGGGTGATTTTATGTCATGTCGGCTATGTTGGATTATAAAATAGTTGTTGTTTTCGTAATCAGCGACACGATAAACCATAAAAACAATACCCATGACGATTTTCAGACTTTTTGACCCTAATTTACCCTTTTAGGGGTTGAATTTTGAAAAATCTTGAAACATGTGTTTACTCATTTATCTATAGAAGTACTCGTGTAAAATTTAGGATAAAATAGTCCAACTAATCTCCTTTCCCCATACAAACTTTGGACCTCCGTGCCATCCTCTTAGGGGTAAAATTTGAAAACTCCTTTTTAGTAATTTCATGTCCACTATGTTATATTTTCAAGTCGATGCCATTTTCGTAATTGACGTCCCAGAAAACCATAGAATCAACACCCATATTGATATTATTACATTTCTACCCCATCGCACCCCCACAGGGTGGATTTTATGTCACGTCGGGTATGTTCGATTATTAAATAGTTGTTATTTTCGTAATCAGCGACCCGATAAACCATAAAAACAATACCTATGACGATTTTCAGACTTTGTCACCCCATTTTAGACATTTCCAGCCAATCGCACCCCCACAGGGGAGATTTTATGTCACGTCGGCTACGTTTTATTAGAAAATAGTTGTTATTTTAGTAATCGGCGACCCGATAAACTATAAAAACAATACCCATGACGATTTTCAGACTTTTTCACCCCATTTCACACCTTTAGGGGTTGAATATTGAAAAATCCTGAAACACGTGTTTACTCATTTATCTATAGAAGTACTCGTGTAAAGTTTCGGATAAAATAGTCCAACTAATCTCGTTTCCCCATACAAACTTTGGACCCCCGTTTCACCCCCTTAGGGGATGAATTTTGAAAAATCCGTTCTTAGTGTACCCCTAGACGTCATAAGGAACCTACGTGCCAAATTTGGAATCTCTAGAACTAGCGGTTTGGGCTGTGCGTTGATATATCAGTCAGTCAGTCAGGACTTTACATTTTATATATATAGATGTTATAAAAAACATTACTTGAACCATCCTACCCTTAGCATGAAACAATGAGTCTTGAATTTAGGAATTTAGGTCCCCTTATAATTCCATATAATATTTAAATTTACGGATATTTCCCGTTACTTGTTACAACCAGGATTTGCGTGATTATCGACTCGCAGACAAAAGAATTAAGATTCAAATGGGTGCTAAATTCTGTAGATAACCCAGATTTTTTTTAATATGCAACATTTCAGGCAAATAGCTACTGCTAACCACTATTTAACACACTGTCCCACAGCTTGGTTGGATGGTTGTATAGAAGAGATCTCTATTAGAGATAAACTTGCCTTTGCATAACCCTTACGTGTAGATCTTGTAACCATTTTGTTACGTGTAAAAAGGGTATATTCTGAAATAAATTTTAAACACACTTTCTTGTTTTACAACTACAACGATGCTATTCTACAATATACAGTAAAATATAAAGAAATATCAATATATGAACATTTCAATAAAATTTATGTAAAATTGTGAAATTTTGAATTGTGAGGAAATTTCGTTGTAATATCTTCATACAAAAATCACTTATATAATCTTCATACAAAAAAGTAAATGAAAATTCTATTTTTATTCTTATGACATTTAAAATGTTACAAAAACTTCTTGTCGTAATCAGTTACGATAGTAGAAAGATACCCTTTATTACGAATATCAAATGCGATGCTTAAGCGTCGAAGTTTTCCTACCAATAATGCCTTTTTAGGGTCTCGGCCACCTCAGCCTCTACACCCAAATATTGCGTCGTTAACTATTACCACTATTACATAAACAGTGACGTTTGTACAGACCGTAAATGAACGTGTTTACATGTGGCGCCATACAAACCGTTTCAGATTCGTCTCATCGGGAAGGTGAGGTCAATACGAGAGAGCGGCAGGGAGTGGCCATACTGTACGTAGTACTATTACTTATACTGTGGTTCCTCTTTAGGCCCCAAAAATAATCCTCTGCCCCCTTCTCCGTTTACAAAGCACTGCCGAAATAATTTGAGGTGATGAAGGTAATAATAAATATTACAGGAAAAATACAGCGGTACTATGATAGCTTTTTGAAGAATAAATCCTCAAAAACAAATTTATTTCCGAGAAGCTTCTTTTCCAGCTCGCAGGGTGCACCACGTGCTGGTGAGATTATCTTTATGAGACTAATTACATCCCAAACTTGGCTTGGATTTCATTTGGCACGGTATGGCTCATTTGATATATTGTGTAAATCACACAACAAACTTCAGTTAACTACTTGCTTGCTTGCGTTGCTTTTGTCGTAGATTCAACAAAACGAATTGTAGAAAAATCTGTTCTTTAGCCCGAATCAAATTTTCACTTCATAGTAGGCCCCAGAACTATTAGCTATTAGCGAAATTTCAGTTAACTCTATTCGATTAAACTGATAGGCAATTCTCGTAATCAAAATTCAGTTCTGATCCAGTCTCGATCTCACAAATGTACACCAAATGTGAAATTATTCTTATCACAATATGAAACTTCAAAATTTTATTAAAGTGTATTAAAGCGAAATATGACCGAAAATTAGACGGACTAATAATGGTATTCTGCTTGCTACGAGAATTAATATTAATTGCGTCGTAAGTGCTCATCAAGGTCTTTAGAGCCCAAAGCCAACCTCGCCTGCACGTGGTGCACACTGCCGATTACCAGAAAGAGGCTCTGGCATAAGATTGGTACACCGTATTTGTAAACTGCCCGACTGGGGAAGTACCTCCACTTCACAGAATACCGCAACTAAATAAATTGACTTGAGGGTTATTGTTCCGTTCATTCCTTTCACCAAAAAGGAAGGAATTGCCAGCGGAGGCGGCGGCGCGCGAGCGATATTCCATATTGCGAGCGTTATTATGGCTACGGTAACGGCTTCACATCAGGTGGGCCGAATGCTTGTCTGCCACCCGACGTAGTGTTAAAAAAATATGAATGAAATCATTTTAGTCAATTCATAGATCAATCTCGATTCTGTTAACTTTCATTCTGCGATCGTAAAATAGGTCGGGATTTGGATTTCTAGTTTAAAATTCACATAATACGATGCTACCTACGTACGAATATACTAACAGATAAATTGAAAGTATGTAAAATTAATTTATAACAAGAGTCGACGTTGTTTCTGGGTAGTCATTATTTAGGTACATAAATTAATCACGGTTCCACGGAAAGACTTAAATAACCCAGTTCAGGAATATTGATCCTCGTAAACAGCAGTGTCATGCATACGCCGCTGTGCTGGCCGTCTTTCATAAACAAATATTATTTGTGAGGCCAGTTTTAAGCGCCGATGGCGTAGCAATTTTTTTTTTTTTTATACTACGTCGGGAGGCAGACAAGCATACGGCCCGCCTGATGTAAAGCGGTTACCGTAACCATATTAACGCTTGCAACATAAAATATCGCTCGCGCGACGCCACCCCCGCTGCCAACACAGCATCACCTTCCTTTCTGGTGACCTCACTCACTCGCAGGAACACAACAACCCTCAAGGGAATTGTTATTTGGCTGCGGTATTCTGAGAGGTGGAGGTACATTCCCCAGACGAATAGCTTACAATTACGCCCCCTATCTCTATTTTCGCCAGAACTTCGTTTGCCAGTCAGCAGGGTACATTGCGTGCAGGTGAAGTTGGTTTTGGTTCAAAGATGTTGATGAACCACTTACACCCCAAAACTTTAGAAAGGAGGTTACAAATTAGAATCCATCTCTATTAGTCATGGCCTAAACTAAGCATAACTTGTACTGTGAGTACTAAACTCATAGAACAAGCTTTAATCTAGATGGAGATTCCCGTATTCATTATCATCATCATCAGCCTTTATCTACCTACTGCGGCATATAAGCCTTCCCCAATGCTTTCCACGAAATCCTCCTCGATCCGATCGATTCTCCGCCTTCCGCATCTAACCGCTTTCTTAAGGTTATGGTCATCAGCCATCTCTCTCTAATACCTTCCTCCCCCATCTGCCATCACTTACCTACTCAGCAGATGTGACCGGCCCATTGCCACTACAGCTTGCAAACTCTGAATGCTATGTCGCCAACTTTGGTTCTCCGTCGAATTTTTTCATTCTGGATTCGATCCCTCAGAGAAACCCCGAGCACAGCCCTCTCTATCGCTCGCTGCGCGACCTTTTAGCCTATATTCGCGTATTAGTTTTTAGACAGTCTATCATGGGTAATCTCGCTAGTATTATAGAGATGTAAGCGAGACGAAACAATAATAGGCATCTTATCATCATTTCAGCCAAAAGACGTCTACTGCTGAACATAACTTCCACAGTGCCTCCCCCATAGTCTTCCACAGTGATCGTTTCTGTGCCGTTTGCTTCCATCGGCTCTCTGCAATCTTCATCAATCGTGTGTCCATCTAGTGGGATGTATTACGCTACGTGTTCTGATCATCTTCTGGTGTGTGCTATGTGACCTGTCACTTCAGGTTGCTGATCCTTAGACAAGACAGACAGGCATCTGAAAGGCCCTATAATCTGAAAATAAAGAAAACAAGTATTATTTGAGTCCCGACTCACGACGCCATGACTAATAAGGTTTTATTTAATATTTCTATAAAGTACTACCTACTTAATTAATAGGTACTAACTTCTGTCCGCAGATTCGATAAATAGCATAATCATAATAGGTACTAGGAGGAAAATTGTCCTATGTTTATGAAATTTCATCAAATCCATCCATCGATTACACGACGTGACAGATAAACTAGTACTACTAGTAGGATTCAAAATCCAGTTTAAATTTAATCTTTACAAAAATAGACCATTAAATGTAACAATAACACATGCACAGTAACATGTCATTCTAATAACAATAACACATAAACACTTAGCATTGTTGCGGAATAGAACTGACGTGATCTTTTGGAACGATTTTGGCTTAAATCTTGAATACATTCTCAAAATTGTTTCTCAAAATATTTTCTTCAAAAAGCGCGTATTCCAGAATTTTCGCGATTATCGTCCACGGTTTGTAAGGTGAAGAGATGCAGAGGAGAGACAAGAATTTATGATACAGGCAAAAATTAACCTCCGCATTCTCGCGACTTCACGCGCATTTTCACACATTGCAGCAAAATTGCCAGTTACACTACCATCATCCTCGTTAGTATAGTGTGAGCCTTATTTAGTATCCTGTTTATATTTCGTCAACCCAGTGATGTTTCAATACTCTCTTGGAGGTCCCTAGTAGACGTAGTCGCAGGAAAAACAGATTCAGAAGATTATAAATTCACTAGGTTTGTGACTACAGCTTCGTTATTTATCTTCTCTAAAGTAGGATGTGGGGAAACCCCCGTCGAGTTTGTTCAAACGCACGTTATTAATGTTAAACTAAATTAAATTAAACCTGCAGAGTTCATTCCTTGCTAATCAAATCTGAATTTACTGTAAAGGTAAAGGTGATCTACCTGCACTGCAAAATAACTTAGGTACTTAATGTTACATTTAAAATAACATAAATTGGTCCAGCTGAAGCACTAGATTAGAGTAGCAGAGCATTTCGTTTCCATATTTTAACTGATAGATATCAGTTTGTTGATTGAATTTTGATCCGTCCTAGAGTCCCCGTATTCGTTCTAAGTTGTAGGAGGTCTGGGATGCGTCCGGGTCAGCCAGGGTTTGCAGCACGGGTTTTTGTGTTTCTTGTGCTCTCGGCTAAGAAACAAAACAAGCATAACTCGGGAGTCGTGCACTTTCCAATGCATAAGAGGGAAAATGTTTGCTTACATTGTATGTTCTACCGTTTGTGTAATAATGTATTGCGGGATTGAGGATTTGTTTGATATATAATGCCAACAATCACATCACTTGCCATTTACAGGGAATTCATCTTCGCACTTTGGAGCAAAATGTAAATATTTAGATGAAGATTCGTCAGAGTTTTGTGAAATCTTTATGTTTGCAATATGGATGAAATTATATGACTTTGGTAAAGCAAAATATAAACTAGTCAGCCATGGTCGAATCGCTAGCAATGGCTACTTGGACGCCGTGGTTGCGGTTTCGATCCTCGCACGCGGGAAACATTCGTGTGCATGAACATTATGTTTGTCTTGGTATGGATGTTTTCTATGTGTTGTATATATGCATTTATAAAAAATATATTTAAGTATAATTATTGGTTATCTAGTACCTATAGAACAAGCTTTGTTTATTTTGGGTCTAGATGGTGGTATGTAATTTGTCCTGGAATATTTGTTTTTCAAATATTGTCAGACAAGCTGTACTTAGTTGTTATATGTTGTGTATGCTGCCATACACAACATATAACAACTAAGTACAGCTTGTCTGCGTTCTCATATTACTAGGTAGTGTTCCACTGGTCATGTAGGTTTTAGCGCGCGAGTGCGGTACGTTGGCGCCCCGGCGCCGGCGGCGGCGCTCGCGACTCTATGTCGCGCGGTTACAAGTAGGCTAAGGTCACATGCGTGCAGGCGTGCATTTTGCATTGCATTGCATAGACTGCAGTTGTATAAAATAAATTCTGTGTACCAAATGTTTATGATTAACATCTACAAGCAGTTTGAAACTTAAACTTTTTAGACTAGGTAATTAGTTAAAACTAGTAATTAGTCTAAAATATTTAAGTTTCAAACTGCAAAAATCAAACCTTTATTTTGAGCTTGTTAACAGCTCAAAATAAACGATTTGAGATTTGTATTTGTACTGCAGTATATAACTCTAATGTTGAGTACAAATGTACGCTGAAGAGCTCATCTAATGTGACGTGGTGACTTTCGTTTATAGAGGAATAATTTTTTTTTCGTTTATAGAGGAATAAAATTGCCCCCCTCTCATATAAAAAAAAAAAAAAAAAAAAAGTCAAAAGTAGAGTCGCGGATAGAGAAGTTCTTTTACGTAATAATTTATAAAATTTTTGAGATTAGATACTAATGTATTTGTACTGACCAACTACATTCAGTATGGTAATTAAATAAGTTACATAAACTCCAATAAACCGCACAACAAGACTATAATGTATCATTTCATTAGTAATACTATGTATACTAAATAAATAACAAGCCAGTCTATAAATACTTAAAAGACTAAAGTGATCCCAACACGTCCATTAGTCTGGACTCTATGTTTCCAGTATATGGTAAGCAGGCGTGAGGCGACTCATATTCATGAGACCATCATATAAATAATTTAAAATAGCCACGTTGTAAAGTTTGCTCGTTACGTTAGCTATAATTAGCCATTAAATTATCAACTATGTGAGCTGGTATGGCTGGTACGTGTTTTGGGAACTAAATTGCAACAGGACCGCGCCGCCGCCGCCGCGCGCCTCTCGGCCCGGCATGCGGCACTCCGGCAGCGTGGAGGAAGGGATCATTGTGAAATGTACTTTCAATGCGATGCGGCTGCGCTACGAATCTGGGTCAGCGAGTAAACCTAACCGCCGTTTGGTGCGGGTTTACGACCACCACTTCCTGGCGCCTTCCATTGTGTTTTGTAATAAAATACTTATCAGTCGTAACAATGTTTTAAAGATGCTGTGTTTCGTCTTCATTATTCGGCATGAAACGCAATTCCGGGTTTTTCATGAAAAAGTCTATATCGTTCATGATGTTAAAAAATAGTAAGACTAATGCAATATATTAGTATAGAATGCATTTAATATTGAAAAAATCAAAATAAGTTTTTAATCATTAAAGGTTGACTCCTCCATAACAATAACAATATCTTTCTCGGTTACTTTTATGTATTCTTAAGTCATCTACGCATAATTATACATATTTTCAAGACACTGCACTAAACGCTATTACAAGGATTGAAATACATTTTAGATATTTGACGGCCCTCATTACGATTATACGTATCGTATATCATAAACTTTATACTTTTTACGTGCAATTTTTCTCTATACTACACTACAATATCTCGATCTTAGAAAACAAAAGTTCTTCCTGCATTTACTACGGTTTTCCAAACATTACTTAGAAGTCATCAGTGTTTCCCGGTAAGATTGGTTTGCCAAAAGGGGGTTGTGCTCGAATCGAAGCGGGTTAGGCGCGGGCGGTAAGCGGTGCGGCGGGCGGAATGGCGGCGTCACGGCGCGCCTGCATGAATCATGCCGTAACTTGCGCCTCAGACGCACTCGGAATGTGGGTCACCTGCTCGCGATAGTTTGTTTGGGTCCCCCGAATTAGATTGTGTTAATAATACGTCAACCTTTGCCTGCCGCTCGTCGACGGCCGACACGCTCAGATACTTCACTCAATCTATTTTTATCAGCGTTTTTGAACGTACACCAACTCGAGTGCATTTCGTGAGATCTCACTGGCGTCAAATCCTATCGTTTTCCTAGTATTTCTAGGAACTATGGTTATAACTAAGCATATCGGTTTTCCTTGTATCTATGTAAAGCCACAAGTAAATACATTAAGTACATAGATAATATTTGCGCTATATTGTATTATGGTGCTGTGGAAAACATCATATGTCAGAATTTATAAAATGTGGATTACAATATTTTCATCTGTATAATATATACATATAATTTCACTTTACTGAAAAATTTTCAGGCTGTTTCAAAGAACATTTCAAATGACTTTTGAAGAAATATCATTTCGTAATTTTGTGTTCTGATGTCTATAAAATAAACGTCTACCATTCATAACATTTGCTTAGTCCATCAATAGAACAGGAATGATGTTAGAAATTTTACCCAAAACAAGGATTATGTTGACGCTGTACAAGTCGATAACAGTAGAGATCAACAGTGCACTCTCCGGTTTTGCAGGTCGAGGGCAAATAGGTCAGTTGCCCACGGTGCCGCATCGCCGTTTGTTTGGGTCCCTCGTATTGATCAAGCGGCAGAGTGTGCGCATACCCTCGACACCAGCCAACTTTGCGTAACATCGCCCGTGCACTCGACTGCATTATGCTCTTCTTGCGCAACACAAATTACGTTACATCACAGTTTGAAACCCGGGAAAACTACTGAAACTTTGTTGATGAAATATTATTGCTAGTCAAGATGATATCTTGTCTATTAGTGGAATCGAAGGAAATTAGAATAAAAGTATATTCTCAATAGAACTTTGAGAAAAACAATTGCTTATAATATGGTAGGAAACTTGATGTCATACCGAGCGCCTTGGCATTGATGGTAAAAAATTTAGGAAGATTGGTGAGGTCATTTTGTCAATTGTCCAGTGCTGTTTTGTAGTTACTGATTTTTTTTCGAATTTTTTGTTTATTAGACAGTGTGGAAAGACTCGTTCCTGGGTCAATGTTCACGTGGGCCTCTGATATCGCAATTTCAAATTAGAAATTTGACGAAGAGCTAAGTGTCAACTGTTATGCATAATTCCACCGACTAATGGCTCTATCACCTCAGCTAAAACGGATTTCATTTCGAATTTTTTGATTGCAAAAACCAAACTTCAGCTTAAATTAGTAGAAGTGATGGTTTTAATTCATATTCATTTAAATAGATTTCTTTTTCACAGTAATTCCGCTTGGATATTTTACATATTTTTTTTCGAAGCAAGCAATGAGTTATCATCAGTCCCAAATACTGGTAATAACTATTACAAAGAAACCAAAAAGAAAAAAATTGCTACTTTTGTTTACAGTCCTAGTTTTTAAAAAATAGGTTTTCGAGTAATTCACACCTCGACCGGACCGTGAATTCTGCGAAGCGATTTCATTTATTTACAATGAAATCCGAATACAGTGGCTGATCTTTTGTTTTCACGACGCCGAATTCTTTGTTTGGCATACGACTCGCCTGATGTTACGCTGTTACCGTAGCCATATAGACGCTCCCAATACAAGGAGTATAGCTCACTCGCTTGCAGGGAGGCCAGCATGCTTGGCATGGCTGCTAACGCAGCATCCCTCACATCTAATGACCTCACTCAGTCGCAGGAATCCGACAATCGTCATGGCAATTGTTATTTGGCTGCGGTATTCTGTGAGGTGGTGGTACTTCCCCGTAGGGTTCGAATACGCTCTATCTCTTTTTCTCCAGAGCTTTACGTGCAGGTGAAGTTGGCTTTGACTCTAAGATGGTGATGAGCGCTATTTGTATTTGTTTTTTTTTTTTATTCGGTCCGCCTTTATTGTTTTTTTCAATGTCTCCACATCACATGCTTGGAAGGACAGGTGAAGACCAATCTTATATATTCGTATAGGCCTTGTAGGTTGAAGCCACCAACGCAGCGCTAATCGCAGTAATACCTGTGGTAATATACAATAATAGTGGCGACCGGCATTACTATCTATTACCATAATATGTATTTCTAAACATAAGTAATTTGGGGTGTAAGTGGTTCATCAACATCTTTGAACCAAAGCCGACTTCACCGGCACGCGGTGCACCCTGCTGACTGACAAACGAAGCTCTGGCGAAAAGAGAGGTAGGGAGCGTAATTGTAAGCTACCCGACTGGAGAATGTACCTCCACCTCACAGAATACCGCAGCCAAACAATTCCCTTGATTGGTTGTTGTGTTCTTGCGGGTGAGTGAGGTTACCAGAAAAAAGGAGATGTTGCGTTGGCAGCGGGGGTGGCGGCGATATTTTATGTTGCGAGCGTTAAATATGGCTACGGTAACCGCTTCACATCAGACGGACCGTGTGCTTGTCTGCCACCCGTCATAGTATTAAAAAAAAAAGTACTTCACGATTTGCCGAAGTCGAAGTGACCGAATATATGACCGCAAGTAGCGGTACGACGTTTGAAAATGCATTTCATAAAATTTTTCACATGCTACTAATAAAATTTTTCGTGTTCACTACGAAAGACCTCCATTTACTGATGTGGCCTTCCTGGTAATGTTGCCAGATTTGCCAGATACATTGCCAAAATCGGAAATTTTCCCAAAATTGCGATACAAATTTTTTGCCTTTGGTAATATGGCCTGGAGCGGCTCATCTCTACCTCCTACAGGCCTTGTCAACTTCTCATCATTTCTTGATTTTAACGACGTGATCATGACGTCAATATATTGTTGGCCCAATGTTAAAATTCATGACAATTTCCAAGTTGGGTTGGGTCCAAGTTAAATTTAATAGTGTTGAACGTTCACCACGCTATTACACTATTAAATTTCATGTCAATTTCCAAATTGAATCGGTAATGAGATAATGTAATGAACGCTTTACTGGACTAGCGGTAAGCACCTATATTAATTTCTTTGCTGTTGTATAGTGTTAAACGTCCACCACACTATTACACTATTCAATTTCATGTCAATTTCTTATTTGAGTCGGGAATGAGATTATATAATGAACGCTTTACTGGCCTAACGGTAGGCACCTGTACTAATTTCTAAGCTGTTGTATAGTGTTAAACGTCCACCACGCTATTACACTATTAAATTTCATGTCAATTTCGAATTTGAATCGGGAATGAGATTATATAATGAACGCTTTACTGGCCTAACGGTAGGCACCTGTACTAATTTCTAAGCTGTTGTATAGTGTTAAACGTCCACCACACTATTACACTAATAAATTTCATGTCAATTTCCAAGTTGAGTCGGGGATGAGATAATGTAATGAACGCTTTACTGGCCTTGTGGTAGGCACCTGTACTAATTTCTAAGCTGTTGAATAGTGTTGAACGTCCACCACACTATTACACTAATAAATTTCATGTCAATTTCCAAGTTGAGTCGGGGATGAGATAATGTAATGAACGCTTTACTGGTCTTGTGGTAGGCACCTGTACTAATTTCTAAGCTGTTGAATAGTGTTGAACGCCCACCACGCTATTACATTAAATTTTATGTCAATTTTGAAGTGAATCGGGGTTGAAATAATGCAAAAGGATCTCATACTATAGTCTCTTGGGAAAACCTGGCAGGGTGTTAAGGTGACGTGAGTCCAGGGCTTGGCCGTTTTCGAGGGGGTGAGGTGCGGGGCTTGAGAGGAACCGGCGCGGGGTACCCGCTTACAAGCTCGCGATCGCTGCCGAGACGCCACAGTATAGCGAAGCGACTATCTACACCCGTGTAGTATTACACCCGTCAATACAATAGTTAAAAGTACTGGAAATATAATTATATGAAAATAAATAAACCACATGTAAAAATACATTTTTTTTATTAATGAAGTATATTATATTCAACATGCAAACAAGTGATGTTTTGGTATATTATGAAAAAGTAAAGAATTCAAAATAAAAAGAAAACTATTCAATAATTCTTTTATATTCAATTATATTTATTATTGGTCAAACTAAAATAGGTACATACTTAGACTAACTAGCTATCACGCGCCAGCATACACTATTCTTCATCCTTCTAGGAATCGATATGTGCCGTACAGCACGCGTCTGTCCATAGCTACTATGCCCGAGCATACAGCGGTATTGATATTAACAGTATTTATATTTGACAACCCCGGTGCTCCAATGGCTAACCATGTCCGGTTTGATTCCGAGGTCGTGGGTTCGATCCCCGCACAAGATACGAGTAAATATTTGTGTGCATGAACATGTCTGTTTATCTTGATCTGGGTGTTTTCTATGTATTATCTATACTAATATTATAAAGCTGAAGAGTTTGTTTGTTTCTTTGTTCGAATTGAAAAAATATTTTAGTGTTAGCCTATATTTCAAGGAAGGCTATATATAGGCTATATAACATCACGCTAACACCAATAGACGCGGAGCACCGATAAAAAACGGGGAAAAAATATTCCTTTTGAGGGCTTAAGTTGCGTGCGCTGCGTAAATTTGCGCATATGCCTATCTTTTAAGATTAAATCATTATAGCATAATATAGGTAAAAGGTTGTTTGTCCTTCTTTCACGTCAAAAGTAACAAACGGATTTACATGTTTTTTTTTATATAGTTTAAGGCCTGGAGAGTGACATAGGCTACTCTTTATCCCGGAAAAACATTTTATTCCCACGGGAAAAAATAAAGTTAATCATTTGTCCTTCTTTCACGTCAAACACGAACCTAAGTACGGACGTGATTTTTTAATGAGGATAGTTTACGATCTGGAGAGTGACATAAGCTACTTTTTATCGCGGAAAAACATCTTAATCCAATGGGAAAAATTAACTTTGTAATCATTTGTCCTTCTTTTACATCGAAAGTAACCTAAGTACCGACATGATTTTTGTTAACGGGGATAGTTTACGGTCTGGAGAGTGTCATAAGCTACTTTTTATCCCCTCAAGTAAAAAAATGACAACAAGAAAAAAATATACACAAATTAATGGCAGCTTCCCTGGACCACGCGGGCGAAGCCACGTGTAACAGTTAGTATGTATGTATTTACAAAAAAATATATTGATTTGATTTCATGATTGATTGAGAGAATTGTTATTTGGCTGCGGTATTCTGTGAGGTGGATGTAATTCCCCAGTCGGGTAGCTTACAATTACGCTCCCTACCTCTCTTTTCGCCAGAGCTTCGTTTGTCAGTCAGCAGGGTACACAGCGCGCAGGTGAAGTTGGCTTTTGTTTAAAGATGTTGATGAACCACTTACACCCTAAAATATTAATGATCCAACGTCCTAGCTCCTACACCAAAAAAATATTAAGCGTAAGTCGTGTCCTACACCAAAAACGTTGGTGGCGGAAGCACGCAAAGTAGTGTAGATCAAATTGCCTGTAAATTTGACTTCCGCAATATAACACCTGAATCAATTAACTATCTACCTACTAATATTATAAATGCGAAAGTATGGATGTCTGTTTGTTCCACTATCTTTGGGATTATCACTATATCTGGGCTGTAAGTGGTTCATCAACATCTTTGAACCAAAGCCAATTTTACCTGCACCCCGTGCACCCTGCTGACTGACTAACGAAGCGCTGGCAAAGGGAGGTAGGGAGCGTAATTGTAAGCTACCCGACTGGGGAATTTACCTCCACCTCACAGAATACCGCAGCCAAATAACAATTCCCTTGAGAGTTGTTGTGTTCCTGCGAGTGAGTGAGGTCACCAGAAAGGAAGGAGTTGCTGTGTTGGTAGCGGGAGTGGCGGTGCGCGAGCAATATTTTAAGTTGCGAGCGTTATTATAACTACGGTAACCATTTCACATCAGGCGGGCCGTATGTTTTTACGGCCCGACGAAGTATAAAAAATAAAAATTATGACGCCTAAACGGCCAAACCGATTTCGATGATCGCGTACCTACATGTATGCGATAAACTCAATCGCTACTGAACGAATTTCAATGTGGGTTTACAGATATTCCAAGAAAGATTTATAATAAAGTTTTCCAAAGAAACATCTAGCATGAGAAAAAAAAACCGGGTCTCAGTAAAAAAATAAATATCATCATCATCGTTGTTTTGTTGTCTTACTGATATTCCTACACTGTGTTTATTTCAACGTGTTTATTGACAACGCGTTGAACGGACGCGCGGCACAGGTACTACCTCGAACGCAGCTCCTAGAGCACTGACGTTGAGAGCGATCGAGAATCGGGGAGGGTGCGCGACCGCAAATCGTTATTCTTTTAATAATTTTATTTAAATTATTTTATTTTTAAAAGTAATAGCATAGTGCTCTCGTAATTAAAATTATGAAAATTTTGGTATAATTTCCTTATAAAAAAATTGTATTAAATAGTTACAATTTTTACTTAGTGCAAATTTAGAGAGTAAGTTCGCGATTTTTTTCTATCGAGCCAAAAATTATTAATTGTGTTTTCAATAGCTTTGTGCCCTGCAGAAAGGACTTAAGATTTCATAGTAAAATTTCTAGGAACCAAATTGAAATAGTTTAATAGAACTATTCTTTCAATAAGCGTGTTTCCTGGACTCACTTCACCTTAATTCCATTACTACGCCGAATAGAAGAACAATAATAGTTTATTTCCCTAAGTCCACGCAGATGAAGTAGCGGACGGTCACTCAGCTAGAGTTTCCTCTTAAATGTATCCTTAGTAATCCTCATACGTGGATGTAGCTCATATAAAAACGTATACCGCGCTACAAGCCACTAGTGCATAACGAATGCAGCGTAGTTTGTACCGAAGTAGTGACCTGCGAGTACGATCCAGGCAAGTAGGCCACGGCTACTAGTACCGCTCGTGATCGCTGTCATAATTCTACTATGATACCATCATTTTACTAATGGATACAGCCATTTGCATACATTAAGTATTACCAGCAGATTAAGCTGATAAACCCGCCCAAGCAGATGTTAATTTTCCGGTTTGCCGTTTATTTTTTTCCGAACAAGAATTTACGAAAAACACTTTATGATCCCGGATCGTACTTTTGCATTTTTTACTAAACGCGGCAAATTGTGAGTGAAACTTGTCAAGTAGCTCTATTTTCGAGATGCTCTATTTCGTACCGGCAGACAGATAACGCATTGCATGCTTAACAATATGTTAACTTTTATAGCCCATGCCATCCATGTTGGTATTGAACAAAATTTGTGATATGACCATTTTTTTGTTCGTTGTGTTTTTTTTTTGCGTTATATGTGTGCCCGTACGAAATGTGATATATAAAAATAAACTAGCGGCCCACATGCTTCGTTGCGGTTCAATCTTCCCAATCCCATTTCATCTCAGTGGATTTCCCATACAAACCTTGTCCTGACAATAAGGAACACAACAAAAAAAGAATTATCCAATTTCATACAGCAGTTTTTGGGTATGATGTTACATCTCAAATGTTATTTTTAATATTTTTAAACTACAAAGCATTACCGTCTGACCTTGTGCCTTTGATCCAAATAAGTCCATATAGACTAGGAAAAAAAAGATTACTTATAAAAGTATTGAGTTTATAAGTTTTAATTTTTCACGCATAACTAATTTGTTAAAAACGCAACTTAAATAAATCCTTCTATAGAAAGAGCACTTCCGAAACAGTAAAATAGTAGTAGTATAAAGTTTGGTGAAGATTTTATAATTAAATAGCGAAAAAGTAAAGGTAAGTGATAACTAAATTAAAACAGAGATACCGCATTCATTGACATCGACACCCGACGCTGTTGTTTTTCTAGCATCCGCAACGACGTCAAAGTAATCGGTATTTTTTCATGATGAAAGGTTTTTCCCTACAATCTAAATAAATAAATATTCAAATTGGTATTTGATAGGCTTGTATTGTAATCGGTATTCAATGTTCTCGGAAATCATTGCACCTAGTC
Organism: Hypsopygia costalis; assembly: GCA_937001555.2. NCBI lineage: Eukaryota > Metazoa > Arthropoda > Insecta > Lepidoptera > Pyralidae > Hypsopygia > Hypsopygia costalis. The sequence goes on along the minus strand of OW443340.2, from coordinate 13,610,273 downwards.
TTTGTAACCTTGTATAGCGGATTTCATACGCCTTTCCCACATCCGGGTGCTAGAAGGTATGCAGTGCACTGTACAACGTTAACTCGAGGCAAATTGCTTGTAAAACCATATCATAAAATGAGATAGCGACTTAAATTTTACTACTTTGTCAATGCGAATAAATAAAGGGAACTTATATTATGATAATGAAGTTTATTACCATCCATCAAGCCGCCATTAAGGGCTATTTTGCATTGTGAGTGTGGTATAAACTTGAAAATAAGACGCAGACGGACGGTCGCCACGCCGAATATAAATTATAATGAGAGCCACAAAATGCGTTTGGTATTTATATTAATATTTATATTGCATGAGGTATTTTAAATAAATACTTATAAATTATGTAAATATTTGTAAAGGTTACTTGGATATCTCAGTGTTTTTGTTATTTAGTGGATATTTGTGAGTGTGTTTAGTTACATATTTGCATTAAGTTTTTTGAAGATAAGAATTATTTAGAAAAACTCAATTCCCTGTCTTGACGTATGGCGCTGAAACTTTGACTCTGACCTGTTGGGCTGGTCAATATACTGAAACACAGCTTGCGACGGAAACAGATATGCTGTTAGCGAACTGAAGTGGCGGCGTTATGGGCCAGACATCTTTCGAATCAATGATGGCACTTGTTGAGGGAGGATCGCATGTGGTGGAAGGCATTGGGGAAGGATTTAAGGTGTAAGTGACTTATCATGATCTTTTAGCCACAAAATACTTATATAATACCGCAGCCCAATAACAATACCCCTGAGAATTGTTATGTTTCTGCAAGTGTGTGCAGTCGCCAGACGTAAAGAGAGGCTGCATTTGCAGAGAGGTTCCGTTTTACATCAGGTGATCCGTACGTTGTTTGAGCGTGCTAAAAAAATACGTCTGTACTCCATCTGTCCCCATTAGTCACGTTTATAATATTACTAGGGTTATATATATATACCTAAATGAAACTACATCACAAATTCAAGCTATGTACACAAAAAGTAAAATATTTGAAACACTCTGAGCTCTCTGAAACTCACTCACTCTGAAAAATGTCAACGACCAGCCGACACTAAGATAAGCCCAGCGAGGCTTCTAGGGTGCGGTGTTACGAGTACTTTATATGTATTAGGAAATAATTTTCAATAAATGAATGAATGCCTTTTCCAAAAATATTTCATTAACCATAGCGCGTTATTTTGGTTAACCACGTCATCCACAGTAATGATTCCCTTGATATTGATGAATTGTTCTAAGTTCAAGGTAATTTCTGAATTTTTCGCGATGGATCTATGGCCTTCTATGTAGGGCACGCTGCATACACAGCCAGTCAAGTCGTCGGGCGCGCTTGCGCCCCTGTCTGTCTTGCCACCCCTCTTCTGTTCGATAACGTTACGTAGACGGTACGTGAAACGTAATCGTAAGTAGGTCGGTCGCTGGTAGGTGCGCGCGCACTGCGCCTAGCTCACTACGTCATTATTGATCGCGCACGTGGCGGCCGCCGTGAGTGACGTAGCGGCTGGCGCGGTGGGGCGCGTCGATACTACACACACCCTGTCTCCGTACACCCCTGAACACCCAGCTTTCCCACTCACCCCCTAGCGTCGACGTTCGCCCTGCACTCTCTAATTATTAATTCCTTGCTATTACTCGTACGTAAGCCTAGATTTCAGCTTTAATGGAGGTTTTTAACATGTTCATTCATTTCCCGCCAAGTTTATAGCCTAGCGGATTTCTAGAGTTTTACTTAGTGTGTAATGATGAGATCATCAACCGGGGATGATTCATACAAGTGAAACATAAAATAGATAAAACAAATAGTATTCAATTATTGTAGTATTGCAAAGAGGTCTTTATGAGATCATTTCCAGCCAATTGGGCCATGCCAAAAGAATTGAAAGAAAAAATATTTTTTGTTTGTTTATATGTATATTTATGTCCGCGATAACTGTTAAACAGATACTTCGATTTTGATGAAATTGATACAACTTTTAAATTCGTTGGACAATGAAAATCAGTGTGAAACTACTGATAGTTTTTGAGGCATTCACTGAAAATAAATATCACACTATTACTCGCAAACGGCTGCTCCGATTTTGTTGAAACTTAATATATATGTAGACACAAGTCATGAAGTATTGTAGTCAGTATAGTAAATTTTTTTTAAATAATCGCGAGGTCGCGGTTTCGATCCCCGCACAAGACATATATTTGTGTGCATGAACATGTCTATTTGTCTTGGTCTGGGTATTTTCTATGTATTATATTTATGCATGTATTTACAAAAAAATGTTTTTAAGTATTATATCAGTTATCTAGTACCCATAGTACAAGCTTTGCTTAATTTGGGATAGATGGCCGTGTTTTTTTTATATTAACGCTCGCAACATAAAATATAGCTCGCGCGCCGCCACCCCCGCTTCTAACGCAGCATCTCCTTCCTTTCTGGTGACCTCACTCACTCGCAGGAAAACAACAACCCTCAAGGGAATTGTTATTTGGCTGCGGTATTCTGTGAGGTGGAGGTACATTCCCCAATCGGGTAGCTTACAAATTACGCTTCCTACCTCTCTTTTCGCCAGAGCTTCGTTTGTCAGTCAGCAGGGTGCACCGCGTGCAGGTGAAGATAGCTTTGGTTCAAAGATGTTGATGAACCACTTACACCCCAAAATTAATTAATGTGTGTAATTTGTCCAGAAATATGTATTTATTATTTATTGGTATTGTTGGATTAAAGTGGAGATACTTCCCCAGTTTGGCTTAACATACTCTACCTGTCTTTCGCCAGATCCTCATTATGCTATATGTGAGCGTAGTCACCAGAAAGGAAGGTGTTACTGTTTTGGCAGCGGGGGTGACAACACGCGTGCGATATTCCACGTTGCGAGCGTTAATATGGCTACGGTAACAGCTTCACATCAGGTGGGCCTTATGCTTGTTTGTCACCCGACGTAGTATAAAAAATTTGAGGGTGACTTTAGTTTTAAAAATGGTAAGCCTTACACCCTAAACTGCCTTAATCATGAACTCCAATTTACTTGAACCACACCCGGCCACTCCATACAAATGTCGCGTCGTTTACTACTACATAAACTATGACGTCTGTGCGGAGCGTTAATAAGCGTGTGTGCGTGCGGCACCATACAAACTTTACCAGATATATCTGAGAGGGGACGTGAGGTCGACACAAGAGAGCGGCAGGGAGTGGCCATACTGTAGTACTATTACTTATAGTGTGCGTGAACTAAACAATTGAGCAATTTAAACATAAAACCAATACATTGCCAAAGTTTTATCGGAAAACGTGTTATTATTTGCAAAGTCGTTTGCGTTCTTCGAAGTATGACTGGGCGATAAAGTGACAAGTTGTTTCAATTTCCTGCTACATATTTGTACGGTCATTCGTATTGCTATCTATATTTACGTCATACTCGATGTTAAAAATAGATACATTTTTAAATTAGTAAACAACTCGTGAAATTCTGATTATTAGAATTGTTTTCCTCTTTCGTCACACTTTCTAGTATTAAAGCCTGAGAAGCCTGTGACTGCTAGACTTTCGTTATATTATAAAAAATAAATATAGTTTAAAAAAAAAAAACAAAAAAAACACGCCTTTAAAGCACATCAAACTAAAAAGTGAAAAATAATTCTTTATACAAGCTGAAAATAATAATGAGTAAAAAATACTAGCATTATTGTGAAAAAAGCGTGGGGCGCTTTGTGCCATATTTTACTTTTCTTTTTAAGCACCCCACGCTTTTATTACTATACAATCACAATATTTTGTTAGTTTATTTATTGTTAATTTAAGTTGCTAGATATACGAAAAATATGGTACAAAGCGCCCCACGCTTTTTACAATAATGCCAGTATTTTTTACTCATTATTATTTTCTGCTTGTATTAAGAATTATTTTTCACTTTTTAGTTTGATGTGCTATGAAAGCGCCCAAGAGGTCGCCGATCCATTGCCAGCCTATACTTGTTTTCTTTCTGGTGACCTCACTCACTCGCATAAACACAACAACCTTCAAGGGAACTGTTATTTGGGTGCGGACTACTGTGAAGTGGAGGTACTTTCCCAGTCGAGCACCTTAAAGAATACGCTTTGCCCTACCTCTTTTTTTGCCAGAGCCTCGTTTGTCAGTCAGCAGGGTGCACCACGTGCAGGCGAGGTTGTATTGTTCCCGATAGGTTTGTTCTAACCTTGAAACCTGATCGTGTTCAAAGTCCATTACATGGCCTTTCTCACAAGTGCAAACACGACTATGATACGATATTCCATCATAGAATGCCAGTGCCTATCTTCCGGCCTCAATATCAGACCTTGAAACCTAAACCTGGTCAAAGTTCATTACAAGACTTTTCTAAGAAATCCAAAAACTAGCTATGATACGATGATCCATCATGAAGTTCCAGTTCATATCTTCCGGCTCCATCATCAGATCAGTTCGACAGTACCATATTACTGTATTGTCATCAGAGCTACATACAGCTGCCAATTTTCATTACGCTACGATGCTTGGTATACAGGTCGACCTAATAAAAGCGTGTTAAAAATTTAAAACTTGCTTTTGCTTACCATTCTTACCCATGTTAGGGGCAAGCAAAGAGCCCCTAACATGGGTAAGAATGGTAAGCAGATATGGAGTTTAGACTTTCGTAGCTTTAGCAGATAGTAGGTATCAAAGGTGTAAAAAATTGTTTCAAAAAATCTTGAAAGTATAAAGTATATAATATCAGAAATCACGTCCTTAATTGCCAGACACTTTGTATTGTGCCAACCCCCTATCAGACACACCTAAACTAAAATAAATTGTAATTATACTTGCGCTATATGTACTTATAAAAGCTAAATTTTATGTACATTATGTTACTTGAAAAACTATCAAAACATGTTTCATTAGTAGCGAGTCAGATAGTTTCGAGATTTTTTTTTATGTATACAATATACAGTAGTTTTTTCTATGTGTTGCTTATTTCACTTAGACTAGAGAAAGCCTGATTTCAATAACTGTCATATTAGAACAACCTGGACATTATTTTAATGAGAATCACACGAGAAAGAAATAAATATAAATTTGGTGGTATAAAACCGTCCAGGGCTGGACCGTTACTTGCATGAAGTTTAAAAAAGTAACCTATCGGGCTTGCAAGGTAATTTCTTTTGTAGTATTAATAAATCGCAATTTTACTCGTATTTCACTATAGGATACATGATATTATTACAAGTAGAAAATAAAGCATCGATGCGGGATCGTCTTCAACGATTGATTTCATAAATCTCATTTGGCGCAGTCGATTGTGATGTGACCTTTGAAATACTGCTATACATTTAATCCAAAGAATTTTAAGATAAAAATTCAATACATTAAAAAAAAATAGTGCTAAGGTACAAAAAATAATCGTTTTAAGGTACAACGATTTTTTTTTTGTATAGTTAATAAAATGAATGTATATTAATTTGATTTTTGGTTAACAACAAACATATTGCTTTATTTAAATTATGCAAATAATGTTTTAATTAGTCGAAAAACCTTTAATTTGGTGTTTAATTTTCTTTAATGACATCAAAATTATTTTAAGCTAATTACGAATAAAATGTTTTTAACTAATCTTTTTACTTTGTAAACAAAATAATGATATATGAATTAAGTAGTAAAAAACTATAGAATGGGGCGTACATATTTTTCTAGATAATTTGAAGAGACAGACAAGATAGAACAACAAGGAACAGCAGAGACAAGTATATATTTACTTGCCACCACGGGTTTGTACTTTACCCACCCTAGTCTAGATTCTAGACAGGCAATGCAGTAATGGCGCCGACTAAACAGTTGTTGTATGTATTTAATTTATACACAAATAGATCTAGGATCCCGCTACATACATGCAAGTGACTAGAGATGTCCCAAATAGTGATTTAGCCAAATACCGAATATTCGGCTACTCTTTTTTTGTAATATCTGTTTTGTACATAAAGTAACACAAAGTTAACAAATGCAGATTAATTAAACTATTACGTACAAAGATGAGCTTATCTCTGTAAGAAATCTCTACCAACTAACCTTTTAGTGTTGGACAGTAGTCTGACGAGGTACAAAGGTATACAACAACAAAAATTTAAAAAAAAAATTCAATTAAAATAACAAAAGAGAATACAAAGGGGGGAGGGAGTTACCCTATAAAACATACTTAAATATTCAATAACATATTAATTATACATAAATATATATGTTACATAATATTAGCTGAATTCTCATACTTATTATACATTAAAAGACGGGATTAGAAGAAGTATAAAGAGGAGTCCATTCTCACATCTATGGGGAAAAATATCCAAAGTTTTGCCGTTTTGACTGTAGAAGAATTAGAATAAGTATTGCTACGGTGTTAAGGTATGTCCATTAAAAAACTTCCGCCGGAACGCATTTTTTTTTAACTCTAATCTTTCCCAAAGATAATAAGCCATTGAAAAGTAAACGATCTCTAAGCGGAAACACAGAATATTTGGCATAAATTGTGCGCATTTCGAGCGTGTCAGGGCACCACTCGTTTCATTACGGCACATGCGGGGACAGCGGAGGGCGCGTGGGTATATTATTTGGTGTCAGTTCTTGATCAAGGGTAAGACAAAAAATGCTCTGAAAATAAGCCAAGCTTTAAGCTTTTGGGCTAGTAAGGATTCGGCATTATCACAAACGGCGAATATAAGTATCACTGATTTAAATTTTCAGCTGATAATTCATCATAGTGAAACTATACTGCACAACGGAACATACTAGTTCATCATAACTTACCACTATTTTCATTAATTAATAAAGATTTGTAATGTGTTATTAAAATATAATAAAGTAACTAGCTTCCACCCGCGGATTCGCCTGTGTGAATGTTGGTTGTCGATCCATAAGGACAAACTTGTGATCATCCCTCAGGCACAGCTCATTTTTTCGGAGTAAAAGGTAACGTTCTATTTATTCTGGACGTCGAATATAGAGTATCATATGTATCGATTCATACAGCCCTAGAACATGCAATCTCTTTCTAAAAATGCTGTGATCCACAAGAATCTGAGAGGTCTGATAATCCCGCTTCCGGGATAAAGTTTCAACGACTGACAGAAATTCGTCCATACTAAGTAGTTTTGTGTAATGTATGTGCGTAATTATGTGACTTTTTTTAATTAATTTGGTACGATATTCGGCCAAATACTACGCACTATTCGGCCGAAACCGTACAATAGCCGAATAATCATGACATCTCTACATGTAACCCTCAGAACGTGCCCTACATACACCCTTCACTTTATAACGCATTCCGTCGCCACCGTATTGATAGTAGAGACGCGACTATTATGCGTTCGAGCGTTTACAATTATGTCGCGTGACGTGATATTCTTCATATTTATGTCACAGATACAGTTGCGCCATTTCGCAGTGTCACTAATGATTGAAAAAAGAAAATGGAAACTGTCACGCATGCTATATTTTTTTTGTTACTTGACCGTTGTTTTAGGCAGTCATATCACGACTTCCCAATCTTTTTACAAGTTTTTATTTAGTTTCAACTGTCCCGGTGGCTATAATCAAGTTGTAAATTAATTTGACCCACTCCTATTGATCTGAAATTTGAAACATTTGAAACCTTCTTTTGGTTCTGGTGACCATTCAAGATTAAAGCTAAATGCCGCCATTTTTAATCCATTGTGGCGATTAATAACTACCACGTTAACCCATACGAATGCCTACGATATGTGTATCAAAGATCCATTGGTGGTGGTGGGCGAATGGTTAGCAATGGCTACTTTGACTCCGAGTTCGATCCCCGCACAAGGCAAATGTTTGTATGCATGAACATATGTCTGTTTGTCTTGGTCTGGATGTTTTCTATGTATTATATGTATGTATGTATTTACAAAAAAAAGTATTTAAGTATAATATCAGTTATCTAGTTCCCATAGTACAAGCTTTGCTTCGTTTGAGACTAGATGCCCGTGTGTTATTAAATATTAAAATTAAACCACAATTTCACTTTCAAAATACAATACGCAGCAATTGTTCACATACATCGGTTTAACCGTTCGAGCGTGAAAGAGTAACAAACATCCATCCATTCATACAAACTTATGGTAAAAACATAAGTGTTTGAAGCTGAATTTCAGGAAAAGCTTGGAAATAACTTCGCGATTAGATTCCTGAACCATTTATAATGATCCTACGTACGGAACTCTCGGTGGGCGAGTCCGACTCGTACTTGTCCGAGTTTTTTTTTATACTACGTCGGGTAGCAATTCTTTCTGGTTACCTCACTCACTCGCAGGAACACAACAACTCTCAAGGGAATTGTTATTTGGCTGCGGTATTCTGTGAGGTGGAGTATTCTCCAGTCGGGCAGCTTACAATTACGGCTCCCTACCTCTATTTACGCCAGAGCTTCGTTTGTCAGTCAGCAGGGTGTACCGCGTGCAGGTGAAGTTGGCTTTGGTTCAAAGATGTTGATGAACTACTTAGACCCCATATATAATATATTGTTATGGTTGTTTAGCCAAGTTGTCGTTAAGCCAAGTAAGTGGCCTTGCGGCTTGAAAACACTGGCCTCCGCCAACAGGCAGTTGAGTAGCGTGTTGGAGTACGCTCTAAACCTAAATATAAATAATTATGGGTTGATGTAGTACACATTCTATCGTACTACTGCACTATATTATAATTGTATCGTAACGGCATAACGTATGTATGTGCATAAGTCATGACGTAAATATGGTATAATTCAAGTTTATCGATCGCCTGTGTATGTAACTTTCATTACGTGCTGAAGCCACACTTACATCAGCACATAAGAATTTACTGAAATGATTCTTATCAATGATTATTTTTTATATTATGTGTATATGCTGATACCAAATAAAACCGGTTACTTATCGCCCGAGTATTTATTTGTGTTCAATGTTTTGTAGTCACATAACTTTTACGATAATTTTAATTAAAATTATTGAAATCTTGGTGTTAAGAGCACGCAGAACGCTTGGACGAATTCGTTAGAAGGTTATTTCTAAAATGGTTGTTACTTCACTAAGCGCCCTTTGAGAAACAGATAGTTCCAATGATGAACAATTAATTAGCTAGTTCACGCACACATTATGGCGGCTCTACATTAGTGCCGCGAAATTATGCCGTGAATTCGCGCCATGATTTCACGACAGAGCTTGTGCCCCTCTACATTCACGGGTCACACATTCGTGAGTGAAACCTGCCGCGAAATAGATGTGGAAGCTGCGGCTGCAATAACTTTGTTTGCTGTAGCAACATATAGCACCATATTTGTACCTATAAAATAATTAGATATCGTTGGAGAAGAAGAAGATGGCGGATGACTAAAATTGAAATGACTTGTAATGGCGGTTTTTTGAATTCCATAGTACATTTGCTAATGCACCCATCCGTATGCATCGGTAATACGTGAATGTGGATGTGTAAGCATGAAAATCGCGCGAACCCTTTGTCGCGGGTCAAAATACCGACTACAATCCGGGAACAGGCGTGAACGCCCGTGAACCTAGCAAAAACCATCTACATTCTATTTCACGCCTGTTCGCGGAGCTTCGCGGCACAAATGTAGAGCCGGCATTACACTACCACCGTGTTTTGACGTGAATACGTCTTTAAAATTGCTTCCATAGGGAGGCAATTCAAAAAAACAATTGACAACAAAATCGGGGGATACAGTTTGGTGTTGCAGCTACAAATCTATCATCTCCATCCAAAATTCAATCACACCACTGGATTGATGAAGGATCAAGAAATTTATTACGCTAATGAGACTATAAACGCTAGTAAGGACTATGGAGATCGCGTGCGGGGGTCAGCCATTTTGAGATAATTTTAATGCGTGTAACGTGTTCACGTACAACACACAGCCGTGTTCATGACACAGCCATACCCTATTTTTATTATTAGGTATGTTATTTGAAAAAAAGGAAAGGGGAGCAAATTGTGTAGTCCTTTGAGAGAACTAGAATTACAGAAAAACGTCAGTGTATTAATGTAAAGTTATTTAAACTTTCTAATAAATAAACTATGTCAGTTGCTTAATTATTTTGAAGTTTTTATACTCATAATGGTATTTATTTACGTCCATAGTTGCGTAAAAATTGGTGTCAAAAAAACAGATTTCTCGAGGCTTATAATTTCCAATGTTTTTTAAATGTAATAATGAGCAACAAGCCTAGATTATGCTGGGAGAAATCCATATCACCCATCAATTTGGACGTACACTATTAAAGAGCGAACTAATTCCCTTTCTACGTCTGTATGGAATTGTAACCGAACGGGGAGCCTTAAGAGGGTAGCACACTAGCGCGCCATTAAAAAAAAAATAGGTCGTAAATTGAATTTAAGATATTAAATTATGCTCTTTATCACTATTATAAAGTATTTTTTATGATAATAATTATCATGATGACGTCTCTCAAAAGTAAATCACTTTTTCAATGGTTGAAAATGTAAAAAAATTGTTGTACTAGCTGTGCCCGCGGTTTCACCCGCGTGAAATTAAATTTATTACACAGTTTTAAATCGCGCTTATATTTTTAGGAGGTTCTCAATTCGACTGTATATACTTTTTGAAGTGAAAACTTCTTTAGCGGCGTTGTGCACTTTTTGGGATGGGTAAAAAATGTTAAACTCGCGTCAGGACACGTTACCTCATCGAAAATTCGTAAGACGGAGGAAGAGTAGACCGCGCGCGGCGTAGGAGGGGAAGTAATATCCCCCTCTCTTTTTCCGAAGTTATTCCCTATCCAGTTAATAACAATCCAATCCAGAAGTTATTAACAATCCAAAATATTCAAAAATGCACAACGTTAATGTTCAAGTTTTCACTTCTGCCGGCACTCCCGGGATGCAACCCGTTTTTTTTTTTTGTATATATATTACGCGATAACTCCGGCAAATATGAACGGATTTCAAAAAAAGAAAGAGCCAATTTTGTAGGCAAAATCCTGGCATCGAAACAATGTTATCCGCCCCAAAAGATGTCATATGGAAGCATGTATTGTATTTATTTCCTTGTTTTTTAGAAAACGGCGAAACTCATCAGTTTCATAAGAGAAAAGTTCTTTAAGAAGTTCAACTGGCTCGTCTAATGTTGAAAGGGTTACTTTTCCTCCCGAACAACACATGCCTGCACCTTCCTCTTTCCATTTAAGAGCACCGCAAAATTTTCATTCTTTATTAATCACATCTATTTTTTTATAAGCTTGTGGCTTTCGTAATGTAAAGCCTCGTCGTACTCAAATGCAGCTTTATCGAATACTCCTGACGTGTTTCTTGTGAACATTAGACGCCGCTGTTGTTCTTTCAGCTACTGCGCATCTGCGAGATTCAGTTGCTTCAACAGTTTCTGTAGCTATGGGACGCCATGTAAGTTGCCTGCTGAATAGGCCGAGCTTGGAACTGTTCGTTTGTCTCAAAATCCCGTTTGAGGTGCCAGATATTCAGCGTTCTGTTGATGTCGAGCTTGAGACTATTCAGGTGTCTCAGCAGCCCGTTGAGACGCACGATACGCATGCTATCGACGTCGATCTTGGAACTGTTCTGGTGTCTCGTCAGCTCCTTGAGATGCCACATATTCAGCATGCTGTCTACGCCGAGCTTGGCACTGCTCTGGTGTCTGCATTACGCTCTGCCTGTTCAAGCCTTTGCAGTTCGGCTTGGGGAAACGTCTCGTTTAAAAGTAAAATACAAAGTTTATCTAATTTAAATACCAGAAGCGTTAAAAGTATTTATTTTGATTTGGATCAATTTATTACCACCAATTGTGCATTAGAAATAAAGTTTAAATATTTATTAAATTTATGGTTCTCTATTTTGGCAAAGATGGCTTACACATAAAAGATAGATTTATGCTGTCGTGGGCCTTTTTGTAGGTCTATTTGAAATTATAGCGAACGCCCGCGGTTTCACCCGCGCAATCCCGTTGTTTCCGTCCCCGGTGTGATTTCCGGGATAAAAACTATCCTATGTGTTATTACAGATTATATTTTACCCTGTACCAAATTTCATCACAATCCCTTCGGTAGTCAGTAATTTACACGTTCAGTCCCATTATTCCCATTCCTGTGGGAATTCCAAGATAAAAAGTACCTTATGTGTTATTCGAGATTATATTCTACCCGGGTACTAAATTTCATCACAATCCCTTCAGTACTTAGTGATTTACACGTTCAGTCCCATTATTCCCGTCCCTGTGGGAATGTCGAGATAAAAAGTGCCCTATGTGTTATTCCAAATTATATTCTACCCGTGTACCAAATTCCATCACGATCCATTCAGTAGTTTTTGCGTGAAAGAGTAACAAACATCCATCCATCCACACATACTCACAAACTTTCGCATTTATAATATTAGTAGGATAGTTAAGGTTTCGCGTTATTATCCATACTACCCATACTTTTTCGTCTGTTTGTTACCGTGTCACGATTATACGACTGAACCGATTTGAATGAAAGTTGGCATGGACATAGATTATATCCCGATGAAGGACAAAGGATAACTTTTGACGCGATGCAAACCGATATTCATGCAGGCGAAGCCGCGGGCGGAAGCTAGTGCAATTGTATATCTATAAATTTATTAGTAGTAGCAACATTTACTTTTTCATACAAAAGCGCTCAAGGATTACCATATGAAAACTGTTAATACGAAGAAAGTGGCGCCTTTATGTTACTCTACTCTTTTAATCTATATATATAAAAGAAAGTCGGGTTTGTTACAACACTTATAACTCGAGAACGGCTGGACCGATTGCCATGGTTTTTGATTTGTTGGATTTGTTTCCGTCCCGAATAGCAGAATAACTCTTAAAAACATTGGAAAATTCTCGAAAAAATAAAATAAAAGAAAAAACATTTTCCCATACAAATGAAAGTGTCAGTTGAAAAAGGGATTACGATATTTATTGGTTGTCAAATATCAAAACGTCAAATCGATTGGTGTCACGATTATGTCGCGAAAGTTGTCTGTGATTTGTTATGAAAATTTAAAAATGTCAAATCGATAGGGGTGAAAACGCTTTTCCCATGGGGTTCGAGCGCAAGAATCAAATCAGAGTAAACATCAAAAGAAATGACAAATTTCAAAACTAAAAAAAATAAAACAAAACGTTTTTTTTTTAAAAAATTAACAATAAGGAAATCTTTATTTTTATGAAATCTTCAGTTTTTATGGATACGGGTCTTCCCTCAACCGAAGGGGTTTAGAGCGTACTCCAACACGCTGCTCAACTGCGGGTTGGCGGAGGCCAGTGTTTTCGAACCGCCTAAAGGCCACTGACTTAACTTAACGACTGTCATTAAATGATAACAACCGGGACCGACAGCTTAACGTGCCTTCCGAAGCACGGAGGAACTCAAGATGAGCTAATGATAACAACCGGGACCGACGGCTTAACGTGCCTTCCGAAGCACGGAGGAGCTCAAGATGAGCTAATGATAACAACCGGGACCGACGGCTTAACGTGCCTTCCGAAGCACGGAGGAACTCAAGATGAGCTAATGATAACAACCGGGACCGACGGCTTAACGTGCCTTCCGAAGCACGGAGGAGCTCAAGATGAGCTAATGATAACAACCGGGACCGACGGCTTAACGTGCCTTCCGAAGCACGGAGGAGCTCAAGATGAGCTAATGATAACAACCGGGACCGACGGCTTAACGTGCCTTCCGAAGCACGGAAGAGCTCAAGATGAGCTAATGATAACAACCGGGACCGACGGCTTAACGTGCCTTCCGAAGCACGGAGGAGCTCAAGATGAGCTAATGATAACAACCGGGACCGACGGCTTAACGTGCCTTCCGAAGCACAGAGGAGCTCAAGATGAGCTAATGATAACAACCGGGACCGATGGCTTAACGTGCCTTCCGAAGCACGGAGGAGCTCAAGATGAGCTAATGATAACAACCGGGACCGACGGCTTAACGTGCCTTCCGAAGCACGGAGGAGCTCAAGATGAGCTAATGATAACAACCGGGACCGACGCACATACGGGTATTTAAACAATCTATGCGGCCAAAAGTCGATTTAAAAAATTTCAACGCAGGTAGAAAAAAAAGTTTGTATTGCAAAGCGGAAGAACGGACGGATAGAGTACAGCGCGCTAGCCGCGCTCCAACACTCCTAACCCCCTCTACGATCAGTCGGATCTTGGTCATCACTTTGAGTGCATGTATCGTTCTCGGCGTTCATTGCGTATAAGTACGTTCGGCAGTTATTATTTTTGTTATTTATATACATTTTGAAGTGCAAATCATGGATTGTGATGAAGCAGGTATGTGTCTTATTTTCATATAAGTTTTTATTGAGAGAACAATTACACTTACCGAGAAATAGGATTTTAAATTAAATGAGTATTCTTACTGTTATTTTCTGTATTATTTTAAATTTTGAATCCTTTTTTTATACTTCCGGATGTTCCCCGGCATTCATTTTGGTTTTAATAGAAAGCTAAAGACCTACTCTCTATGATATTTGAAAATTGGCCGCTAGTTTTTGCTAGTTTTAAATATTTTGCTGTTTGAATACCGACAGACAGTAAAATAAAAAATGATCACGTGTGATTTTTTTTCTCATAGACACTTTTTTTTGTTTTAGGACCAGCAGATGTCAGAATATTGACTAGAAAATATTTATTCACTCTTATGCAGCAACAAGATTTGGCCAATATTAATGAGAAATTTGATTTTTTGGAAAATTATCTTTTAAAATTGAACGATTTCTCTGATGAGCATATTAATGAATTAAAGCATACTTTTTCGCGTTTCAAGTCTGAAATGAAACGACGATGGACAGAAGCGCTCAGAATAGAGAGTAATTTTCTGATTAAAAATAAAGAATGGCTCGAAGGCACCATTACCATTCCAAAAGTGACACCTCGATCGGGACGGCCATCGAAGCCATTTAGTGAATCAAGCGAGAGGAGTAAAAGAAGGAAAACCGAAGAATTACGGAAATCTGTCCAGTTAGAAGTGCTTACACATGCTGCACAGTCAAAATTACGAGAAAGTGGGAAGAGAGATGCTTCTTTAGTTCTAAAAGAAATCATCACATCACCGAAGCGAGGTACAAAATACAAGAAAGCTTTCTCGCGTGCTAGTACTGCTACAACGACTATAAAATTGGATCCATTAAAGGCGTTATCCATTTTTGTTGAAGCGAATCTTTCAAGAAACCAGTATGAAATAATAAGGAGAGTGCATCTTAACTTATATCCGTGCTACAGTATCCTACAGAAGGAAAAACAGAAATGTTACCCCGATAAAACGGCTTACCGGGTGACAGAAACATATGCCGAAATAACGTTGCAAAGTTTGATGGACCATACAGTCACGCGTTTGTTAACATACTTAAATAATGTTTTACCACATTTGAAGGAAGAAGAGAAAGACTCTTTAATTTTGATATGTAAGTGACGGGGCACAACAAGCTCAGTATAAACAAAAATTTGTGAACGATTCAGATTCGGACTCTAACTTATTCCAGAGTTCTTTTGTGCCGCTTCAGCTTATTAGCTCTAAGAGTAATAAAGTCATCTGGCAGAATCCAACGCCCTCCTCTCCACGTTATTGTCGGCCGATAAGGTTACGATTTATCAAGGAAACCAAGGATATAACAAATGAAGAAATAACTCATGTTAAAAATGCCATAAATGCGTTACAAGAAACTAAAATGACGACTGCAGATAAAACATATTCAGTAAAGCACAGGATGCTTTTCACCATGGTAGATGGAAAGGTGTGTAATGCAGCTACGAACACCACTTCTACTATGAAATGTTATATATGTGGTCTCACCTCCAAAAATTTCAACAATTTAAACATCAAGGGAGAAGTAAATGTTGAGGCACTTAATTTCGGGTTATCTATCTTACATGCCAGAATTCGATTTTTCGAGTCAATTTTGCATCTCTCCTATAAGTTACCTGTCAAAAAATGGCAGTTGAGAGCGGAGAGTGAAAAAGCCATAGTAAAGCAGAAGAAATCAGAAATTCAAGAGAACTTTCGCTTAAAGATGGGCCTACTTGTAGATGTACCTAAAGCGGGATTCGGTAATACCAATGACGGTAACACCAGTCGAAGAGTTTTTGCTGATCATGAATTGACGGCTGAAATTACTGGAATTGATGTCAATCTTATATACCGTCTTAAAGTTATTTTAGAAACGTTATCGAGTGGACACAGAATAAACTCAGATTTATTTTCTGCTTATGCTAAAGAAACTGCAGAGCTCTATGTCCAGCTCTACCCATGGCATCCGATGACTCCAACACTACATAAAATATTAGTACACGGATCGGAAGTCATACAAAACGCGTTGCTTCCGATAGGCCAATTATCAGAGGAGGCTGCTGAAGCACGAAATAAACACTTTAAAAATTACAGGCAAAACTTTGCACGTAAGTTCTCGAGGGAATCCTGCAATATGGATGTGCTAAATAGGCTACTTTTGAGTTCTGACCCTGTCATAACAGGAATGAGGCCCTGGCCTAAGAAAAAAAGCAAACCATTTTTAAAGGAGACAATTTCAATGCTACTTCCTTTTGAACCTAATTTGAAAGGTGATGACGACTCTTCCGATCAAGATTCTGTAGATGAAGACTTCTCGGATGGGGACGAGGCGCAGTTTTCAGAATAGGAGCCTTACCTACTCAGGCTAACAATATTAAGTCATTAGAATTTGTCAGTATTTTCTTCCTAATATTATTTTTAATAATAAAATATCTAATAAGTAAATAATAACGTTTTTTTTTATTCCAAACTATTTTTTACCCTATATAGTAACAAGAAATAGCTTAAAATCACTTTTAGTAACGATAAAAATCAACAATTAATTTTGGCCGCGTAGTTTGTTCAAATACCCCTATGTGCGACGGCTTAACGTGTCTTTCGAATCACGGAGGAGCTCGAGGTAATATAAACCCATCCGTGTACAGGCTACGGTCGACGTTGCTTAACTTGCGTGTTCAATTAGACTGACACGCGCAATGACGCCATCGAGCTTCTCTATTATTTTCTATTATTCATTGTTTTAATTCCATAAAATCATAAATTTAGTTCAGCTAATATGTACCACGACATTCATTTATTGTTAGGCGGTACGAAGTTCGCCGGGACAGCTAGTCACACTATATATAACACGCAACATTTGAAACATGGACTAAGTAACCTAAATAAACTTTATATCTGAGGGATTTATAGATCGGCAGGCTGAAGTGGCAGTGGGCAGGCCGTATACATAGCTCGTAGAACTGACCTCCATCATCATCATCAGGTCTATTTTAGTCTCCACTACAGGAGCACGACCCTTTCTCGTCCGTCCTAGACGGAAGGAGGATTTGGCCTACACTCCCCACGCTGGCCAAACGGGTTGGGGAGGCCTGATCGATATTTGATAATGTATTTCCCTTAGTCGCCTTGTACGACATCCACGGGAAGAAACGGAGTGATTCTATTCTAGTCTGCCGGAAAACACACGGCCAACTGACTGAACTGACCTCCGTTGGAGCAAAAAGGTCATAGAGTGGCGACCAAGGACCGCAAAGCGCAGCGTAGGAACCCCCCACTAGATATGACTAGATTTTTAGTTGAAAGAGAGGTACGACATAACGTATTTTATAAGCTGCCTGGCAGGGAAAGTACTTCCACCTCATAGAATACCGCAACCAAATAACAATTCCCTTGGGATTTATTGTATTCCTGCGAGTGAGTGAAGTCACCAGGAAGGAGGGAGTTGCTCCATCTAGACATTTTATACACTCTGGGAATATTAAAGAATAAAATTTACAACCATGAGAATCTACTTGAAACCATTTGATTTCCATATAAATAGATAATAAATTAAATTACATACGTGTACTTATACTTAATGTAAATATTTTTATTTATTTCAGGTAAATATTCAAGATTATTTTGATGAATGCTGTTGCCATCATGCAACTGGAGGTAAACGTCAAATTCTCTTAGTTTTATGTTGTCAAGAAGTTTTCGAAGACAGATATTCAACGGCAGAGCAGTGTATCAGTTGCACAAACAGATTGCATTTCAACTATCTGCAATATCATGTCAATAGGTCGGTGCAAACTTCATTTTGTTACACTTGCTGTCGGTTGGCCTTGATGCTTTTATGCTGAATGTGATGGCAATTCTCATAATTTAAATATAGTAAAAATTCAATTGCGATCTAGTCTCGATACATGTCAATCATGCCAATGGCACACACTCGATATCACATATTTGGTATTTTCGTAAAACAATATGAAACTTCAAGTTTAACTGTACTGTCATTTTAACGAATTATAACTGAAAGTTAAAAATACTAATAATATTACTACATATATATTGTAAATACTAATAGTATATTCTTCTCGCAAGAAGACTTGATATTAAGTAATGAAACAAACCAAATGCACAATTTTTGATCAATTGATAAATAATTCAATCTCGATTCGGTCAACTTTCAAGCTACGGTGTCAAATATTTAAGAGAATTAGCCTCGTATTAATAACACAGTATTAGCACTCGTTGCATCCTACCTCTTGTGCCATATAGTGCCTTATTTCCACTCGGCGGGTGCACCACGTGCAGGTAAGGTTTACTTTAGCTACGCCGTCGGTAAACTAATTGCACCCTTTAAAATGTAAACATAGAAAATAAATAAATAAATAAATATTCCTGGACAAATTACACACGACCATCTAGTTCCAAACTAAGCAAAGGTTGTACGATGGTATGATGGGTACTAGATAACTGATATAATACCACACCCCGGCAACTCCATACAAATATCATGTTGTTTACTACTATATAAACAATGACGTCTGTGCACAGCGTGAATGAGCGTGTGTGCGTGCGGCGCCATACAAACTGTTCCAGATTTGTCTCTGAGGGGAGGTGAGTTTGAAATAAGACAAACCATCGTATTATTTAGATTGAATATAAAAGGATTAAAGAAAATAACAGGGTTTAAAATACAGTTGAATCCAAATAATTTCGTACCCTATAAAAATCCATAGACGTGAAAAGTGGAAATCCTAAATTCAGTGGAAAATACTCTAAGGTAATAAAATCTAATACTATCAGAATCCTTCCGTATCCTTCTATTCGGTCGATTCGTTCGCATTTGACGACGTCATCCGCGCCAAGTCTGAAGACGTCATCAGAATTTTTCTAGAATTTCTGGGGTTTCTTCCAATTTGCACGATTAGACTCTGATAGGTGGGCGAGGTATCATAAGATTTGATATAAATAATACTAAAATTTCGGTTCGTTCGGCGCGTTCGGGTCGGATAGATGTGCGTTCAGCTTTGCTCTGACAAAGCCTTATCTAAATTACCAGGGATTCACAGAGAGTTAT
Source organism: Hypsopygia costalis (assembly GCA_937001555.2). Taxonomy (NCBI): domain Eukaryota; kingdom Metazoa; phylum Arthropoda; class Insecta; order Lepidoptera; family Pyralidae; genus Hypsopygia; species Hypsopygia costalis. Next base: position 13,590,856 of record OW443340.2, on the reverse strand, counting down.
TCTCTGTCTATGTATATAAAGAATACGTAATCAAAATATTGCGCTTTGTCTAAACAAATACACATTGAGTTTTTTTCATAATTTTAATAGAATCGAATTCAAAATTTTCAATTATTGTAAATTAAAATAATAATCATCAAGCATCATATATTTCTTTGTTTTGATTCTTCACTGTCAATCACAGATTCCTTTCAGGGAGTGGTTGACTGGATTAGATCCCTTAAAGGGATAAGTCCGCCCTTGTTCATCCATTCATTGCAGCCTAATATATCCGGCTTCGGACATAGGCCTCCTCCATACCATTTCAGCTTCGTCTCTCCCATGCCATTTGCGCCCAACTGCGGCCGGCATCTCTTTATGTCGTCTACCCAGCGAACCTTTTTTGTACACAATGTTTATTTTATATTACGTGTTGAGTAATTGTTTACGCATTTAAGATTTACTATATGACATATGATAATTAAAATGTATGATAATTAAAATTTTATTTCAGCTTACGTGAGTGACATGGCTGTTTACTTAAGTCCCATTATTTTGTTACTTCATTCGAAGTTGATAATTTACTAAAATATATCACAGTTGAAAGAACAAAATCAAACAAAACACTAATGTGTTTTATATGTTGTTGCGGCAGGTTGTGCAATCTGCGCGTACAAACAACATAGCCGTCATTAAAACGTGAAACTGAAACGGTCGTCCTACGCAATGGGGCCGCCTACGCCGACAGCCGCCTAGCTCACGCCGCCGCCGTTAAGCGCATGACGCGTCGGAAAATTCGAAACTGCGCAATTTATACAGCCTTTATTGCCTCATGTATTGAAATATGACGTACATCCACGAGGACACTCTTTGTTGGTAGCTTAAAACCCCCTCTTATATAATAAAAAAACACAAATTTATCCCCTAACATAATTTTATTAGTCTTCTTACTTAAGTACCTGTACAAAGGTCAAACAATTACATCGATCAAATATTTGACTATGCAATAATCTTCAGGAAGATTCAAATTACATACACGTTTTTTTCTATAAAATTAATATTGCAGTCTTACTTTAATATACATGTGTAGGTGATGTACGTCGTATTTTTAAGGTCAGTAGGTTACATAGTTCGGCGCAGTTGTGTGGTTGGCGTCGTAGCGGACCGCGCAGGCGGCTTCGGAAAGGGTAAAGGTTGTGGTGCACTGCAGCTGCATAGCTGCATAGGCGTGGGTGGAGGGGGGAGGCGCCAGGCGTCTTGTCGACGCAGGACCGCCGCTAGCTAAGTTACATAAGACCAGCTGTACTAACCGAGTTCCGCTAATACTGAAGGTTGCTGCGCCATAAGGTCGTCCGTCTGGGTCACGTTGGCCTACGACGCTCTGTTGTATCGATTCCCACCGTCAAGTCAATCAACTGAACGTGTATAGGTCAGACAAAGTAATAATCAGACATGATTTTTATAAAGTATAGATTTAAAAAAATATATACATTTATATACATCTATTTCTTACATAGTAGATACGTACAGGTAGGTAAAAATGAATGAATTATTAGGTGTAGATACAAAAATGTTAGTATCTTTTTTTTTTAAGACAGCTTGCACCAAATAAGCATATCACCCGCCTGTTGTTGTCACCGTATCTATAGAATACGGTTACACATGATGTTTACATCTGATGATCTCACTCATTCCCAGTAACTCAACAATCCGCAAGTTAATTGTTATTTTACTGCGTTATTCTGCGAGGTGGAGCCCAGATCGTCGTTAAGTAGTGTGCAAGGTGCATCACGTGCAGTTGAGGTTGGTTTAAACTCTGATTGTACAGCTTAAAACACTTTAGCAAATACATACATCAACTTAACTTACCTACATTAATATTCTTGAAATAAGTTATTATGTACTAAGTTCATAAACATGTATTTCCCAGAATAGGGGACTATATCCTGTTATTATTTTCATAACAAACTATATTACATAAGATGCTGACGTAAAATGAGTACAATTACAGTAGTCTCACTCGTAAAGCCGTACTCGATGTAATCGCATTACGAACCCTGCAAAACCAACATCAACTAACTGTAAGTCAATATTTTTCTATGTCAGTTCAGTGTGCGGTATGTCAATATGCTGGCTATCGGGCTACCTACCGATTTTAATTCCATAGAATTGAGGCGTCATACATTGTGTACATAGTCGATAATCATCGCATTCATCGCACATGTTATATGTTCAACTAATCAAACAGTTTTTTTATAACTCACGTCATATTTCCTCGAACGGTAATCAAAGTTAATTATTAAACGGGTTTTTTTGTAATTTCATTACTGTAATCACAAATAAATACACAGTTCCTAAAATAATCAGTTTTACGATAGAGAATCAATAATTCTATTGAATTGTATAAAAACTAAATTTTAAATAAAATTGCGTTCTATTTGTTTGTCCTTCCCATCGTTGGAATTACATACGTTAATCGCTTGATGAAAAAATAAAACGAGCGAGCGAAGCGGGCAATATCATAGCGGGGAATTTGTGACTGAATCTATGCATATAAATATGAGAGCTATTAAGTATATATTATTATATAAAATAAAACGACACACTTATGTTTTATTTAGCTAAAAAAATGTTAACTACTAAAACCTATCAAATCGACACTGCCAGGGAGATGGTAGACTCTCCTTAACGAAAATTTTAAACGTTTGACATCGAAGCGAACCGAGGGCAGGTCACTAATTTTCTTCTTTTATCTATAAAAGGCAACCAGTTCAAACCACTGGACGGATCATTGGCATCTGCTAAGAAAGTTCCCATTAATAATTTCGAAAATTCCCACGGAGACATGTCCGTATGAAGTCGCGGGCGCAAGATAGTTATAAATATTATGAAAAAAGATTTTTTAAGTTCGTTATGTAGGTTTAGTAGTGTTGAGAGTTTAGGTGTGAAAGTAAACCGCCGCAGGCCGCATATTTAATCATACTTAGACGAACAACGCGTAGGCGGAAACTGAACCACATGAAAGATATCAGTTTATAGAGCACCAGGATCCAGTAGTGGGTGTTTGAAATGCCACGACCGGTGACATTCGGCTGCACTGAAGACCGTAGTTGTGGGAGGTAGCTTATCTTTCGCATATGGTAATATTTGCTTGCTTTTTCAAAGTATGACCTTTACTCGAGAATTTGTATTACAGACAATTGAGTTTCGATTGAGTGAACTTTGTATGCTGACATTAAACCATAAACAGGTTAACCTTTACGCTTCAACCCATCAACCCATCGTCATCCCACTTCTGTGGTTTAAAAAGTACTGTTTGTTTCAAACAATCAAAACAATTATCCTCCTGTACTATTAAACAATCTGTTCTTATATATATTTTTTCCGTCTTATATGAGAGGGCGGCAGACGAGCATGTGGGTGATGTGGGTCATCTCATCATCATCATTATCAGCCTGTATCTACCCACTCATGGATATAGGCCTTTCCTAATGATTTCCACCATATGCGATCCTCCGCTTTCCGCATCCAACCTCTACCAGCCACTTTTTTGAGATCGTCGTTCCATCTAGAGAGGGGGCGCCTCACGCTGCATCGCCCCATACGTGGCCTCCACTCTAGGACTCTTCTCCCCTATCTGGCATCGCTGACTTCGCAGATGTGGCCTGCCTACTGCCACTTCAACCTACTTTTGTACTTTTCTTTTACTTTTACGTTGACTCTGAGAGCTATTGTCGACTACTTTGGTTCTCCATCGAATTTCTTCGTTCCATATTCGATCTCTTAGTTCCCTAATCTCCAATCCAATCGAGAGTCACCTGATGGAAAGCAATCACCACCGCCTATGGAAATCAGGAACACCAAGGGTTTGCCGATCCGTTGCCAGCCTATGATCCTTCTTTTCTTTCACACTCACATACATACCGACATATACATATATGTAAATATAATAAGCGACGAGGCTGACAAATGGCTCTAACGATTTCGATTAAATTTACGCGGACGAGATATCGATCTAGCTAGGTATTATCTCTAATCATGTGGTATCAGACTCTGAAAATTCGCCTTATCTTAAACTAGATACTGTATATAAGTGTGTGTATATTATTATATTTATGTTTTTATATGCGCATTATTCTTTGTTGCAATATTGCATATTTTGTTATAGTCTCCCGTCTGATAAGTTTTCTATTACTATATCTAGAGTTAGCTGAATGAGATCTCTTGTAGAGATAAGCTCACCTTTGTACACTTCTGATAAACTATATTATGTAATTATTTATTTGCAACATGGAGATGATAAAACTCTACAGTGGAACACAAAAGAGTAGAAAGGGAACTAAATTTGTTAAGAATAGCAACATTGTCTTTTTTTTACACAAAAGTGCTCAAGGGTTGCCATGTGAGAACTGTTCTTACGAAGAAAGTGGCGCCCCTATTTACCCGACTGCGACAGAAGGAGGGCTATGTTTTGCGAGAGTATGTATGTATAATTGTTTGGCACTTGGCACGCTCTGCAGCCTGAACGGCTGGATGGATTTTAGCTTGCGAGGTAGATTCGTATTTGCTGTGAGAGTAACACTGGGTACAAAATAAAAAAAAAACAAAATGGCGGTCAAAGTAAAAAAAAAACAAAATGGCGGATTTTTGGCGCCTAGTTTAAATGCAAATGCTCGCCGCAGTCTGAACGGCTCGATGGATTTTAGCTTGAGGGGTGTCATTAGATATGTATTTACTGTGAGTAATGTCACACTCACGCATATATCAGTGTCGCATATATCAAAATAAATAAAACTAAAAAACATAAAATAAAAACGGTAATTTAAAGAACTAAAAAACCCGACTACTTTTCTGTGTAATTTGGAAATAAAAAACCCCTAAAACAAGAAAACATGTAGCAGTCGGGACCCTACATGTGCTCTAAATTCACTAAGCCTCCATTTCTAGAATGGGTCCCGACTGCTACATGTTTTCTTGTTTTAGTGGTTTTTCATTTCCAAATTACACAGAAAAGCAGTCGGGTTTTTTAGTTTTTTAAATTACCGTTTTTATTTTGTCTACTTTTTTGTGTCGCACTGTAAATATTACTAGATATTTAGTTTATATATACAAGTAAGGGCACATTATTCAGCACTTTGTAGACATTTTTTTTTTAAAACTACGTTGTGTATACATACGGCGCGCTTGATGTGAAGCGGTTGCCGTGGTTATATTAACGCTCGCAACACGAACCAACGCAGCAACTCCTTCCTTTATGGTGACCTCACTTACTCGCAGAAACAAAAAAAACCGTCAAGATAATTGTTAATTGGCTGCGGTAGTCTGTTAGGTGGAGGTACTTCCCCAGTCGGGCAACTTACAAATACGCTGTACCCTATCTCTCTTTTGCCAGAGCGTCTTTCGCTAGGGTGCAGCACGTGCAGGCGAGGTTTTGGCTTTAAAGTTTGCGATAAGTCATGGCAGGTGCACAAGGCGAACATTATTCTAATTTAGTAATATAAAAAAAAATCAATCAAAATATTGTTTTACTGGATACAACGATGATGATTAGCACCTCACTTGTTTCTTACTAAAGATAGAAATCACCTAGATAATGTATGTAAGTTTACTATATATTTATATATACCTGTATATTAATAAGTTTAACAATATATAGCTTTACAATAATTAAAGTTTGAGATACAGATTATGCAACACTGCCCCCTTACCACCAACTCATATTGCGATTCAATAACTGAATAGAATGCTTATTCATACCAATGAATAAGCATTCCATTCAGTTATTGAATCGCATTAAGAGTTGGTGGTAAGGGGGCAGGTGCCTAAACTAGGCGAAACCTGGTTAGGATCTATAAGATCAAATATGGATAATCTAGCAAATCTACTAGCCTTTATGGATAATCCCCACTATATTATGGAAAGTCCCCACTGTGTAAAAACTCTTAGAATAATTTAGATTTTTTTGTATAATAACAATAATAAATTAGACGTCATTTTATGTTTACAGTATTAAAAAAACGATGAACTTTGATCAGATAAAGTACATTACGTTACGTCAACTGCTCACGTAAGCGTTATCAATTTTCGTAGAAAAATGTTATTTGATTTATTGGAGCTTCCATAACCTTATCTAAACACTCTATTTTCGATGGTCCCCGCGTAAATCATTGAAACATAAACTGTAAATTCCAAAAAAAAATCCGTATATACGTGTAAATGTGTATAACCAACCACACCCCAGCCACTCTATACAAATGTCGTGTCGTGAACTACTACACAAACAAAGACGTCTGTGCAGAGCGTGAATGAGCGTGTGTGCGTGCGACGCCGTGAACTGTTCCAGATTCGTCTCAGAGGGGAGGTGAGGTTGACACGACAGTGCGGCAGGGAGTGTCCATACTGCACACAGTACTATTATTTATACTGTGATATAACGTAATCAAGGTGCTTTTTTTTTTAGATGCAGCAGGGTTAATGTACGTTTCGTATTTAAATAATAATGTCATAATCTAACTTTGAAACGCTATACTATAGTATAAAGTATCTAAATACTTTCGATGTTTTACGTAGGGGCCGTCGTTTTATCTTCCTCGCTTTAATTTGATTCAATACACTATGAATCAAAATATATAATGAAACTAAAGAGTTCCTTTTTATATGTGTAAAGCTTAAAGAGCTTGTATCCCGTCGTTTAGCGATTTAGATTTTATTATATACTTAGTATAGAATGGTATTTTAAAATTATATACATTTTTTTTTTATATATGAGATGGGGGCAAGCGAGCATGTGGGTCACCTGATGGAAAGCATTCAACATCGCCCATAGAAATCAGCAACACCATGGGATCGCCGATCCGTTATCAGCCTTTTATAAGAAAAATTGACTTTGTACTTGATGGCTCCCATGTCGTATTTATTTGGGAATACTGTTGAGGGAAGTTGATTACACAATTTCACAGTTGGTGGTAGAAAATATCTTAAAAAGCAATGTATTTTTTACAGACAATGTATCAAATTGGTACTTATATAACCAAATACGATTTATTGCATTGACCAAGGGTTAATCATTATCATAAGATAAATTGGCAATTTAATTATTAAAGATAACTTTAATAATTAAATTGCCAATTTATTTATTAAAGATAACTTTAATAATTAAATTGCCAATTTATTACAGAGTCCGTAACATAATAGGTAGGGGAAAAAGTCTTTTCGCATTTTAGTATGTATGAACTTGTAATAAAATCTCTTTGGTTATACCATTTGTATCTAGCAGGTTTTGATATCTTTAAAAAGTTAAAATTTTATAAAAGATAATTCCAAATTCAAATTAGGTAAATGTGTGATTTTCATTTGTTTTTTTTACTGTCAAGATGAGTGAATTTAATGAAGAAATTCGATTCATTTTAAAATTTTACTACAAAAAAAGTAAAAATGCAACGCAAGCTGCGAAAAAAATTTGTGACGTTTATGGATCTAGTGCAGTGTCTGTGAGAGTAGCACAAATTTGGTTTAAGCGTTTTCAATCAGGAAATTTTGATGTGAAAGATGCACGTCGCTCTGGTCGCCCTGTTACGAATAAAATGGATGCCATTTTTGAAAAAGTGGAGCAAGATCAGCATATCAGTAGTTACGACGTAGCTGAAGAATTAGGAATTGACCACAAAACAGTTTTGGCGCATTTGAAAAAAGCTGGGTACACTAAAAAGCTCGATATTTGGGTGCCTCACGATCTCACTGAAAGAAACTTAATGAACCGTGTACTCATTTGCGATTCTTTACTACGACGTAATGAATGCGAACCGTTTTTGAAGAAGCTTATAACTGGTGATGAAAAGTGGATCACGTACGACAAGAACGTGCAAAAAAGGTCGTGGTCAAAGGCCGGTCAGGCTTCACAGACTCTGGCAAAACCCGGGTTAACCCGCAATAAGGTGATGCTGTGTGTATGGTGGGATTGGAAGGGCATTATTCATTATGAGCTGTTACCGCCAGGCAGGACTATCGATTCTGAACTCTACTGTGAACAACTGATGAGATTAAAGCAAAAAGTTGAGAGAAAGCGGCCGGAATTAATTAACAGAAGGAGTGTGATTTTTCATCATGATAACGCTAGACCTCACACATCTTTAGCCACTCAGCAAAAATTAAGAGAGTTTGACTGGAAGGTGTTAATGCATCCGCCGTATAGTCCTGACCTTGCACCTTCTGATTTCCACCTGTTTCGGTCTCTTCAGAATTCTTTAGGCAATGTCAGGTTAACATCACGAGAAGACTGCCAAAACCACTTGTCGTGGTTTTTTGAACAGAAGTCCCAAAATTTCTATAGTAATGGGATCATGTCTCTACCTACAAGATGGCAAAAAGTTATCGAACAAAATGGCACCTACATACTTTAGTTAAATGTAAATAAACTTTAATAAAAAATGTTTTGAATTTTCATATAAAATACGAAAAGACTTTTTCCCCAACCTAATATATTGGAGAAACCAAACAAATTTTCATAGATGTTCATAGTATAAATTAAGCTATAATGGAAAAATGCCAAAGAAACATTAATGATTTACAAATACTACGCCATAATTGACTTGGTATTTCATTATCTCCTAACAGTTACATTTTTTTTGCAATAACATTTTCACGGCGACATTTACGAATTTAAAATGTAGGCCACACCGAGGCTGGCTCGTGGTGACGCAAGTTGTTTTGCCAACTTCACTTAGTCACTACGTACTTGAGTGTTTTGCAAGAAGAAAGGTGCCCTCGTTTCAATAGTAAACAAACAACGAGTGAGTTCACTGGGAGTGCCACTCGCAGTTATTCACACCAGTTACGTGTAAATTTGTTTGCTGCCTGCTTTAGAACTTGATTCATCGTTTGCTTAGAATTTTGTAACTTTGTGTTTGTTCTGAAAAACCTCCTCTTGGCTCATTAGCTTATTACGGTATATGTCTGTTTGTGCAAACAGTACTACAAAGTAGAGGTTTAAAATTTGGCACATTGCACATGTAATAGCCACCTACTTCTACTTGTTATTTATTTACAAATTCACTCATGTGCTCACAGTGATCTAGAGAAGCCTTTTACATTCACTCACGTGTGTCTGCTACGCGCACGCTTATACGTGCGTCACGCTGAAATTTTGGCATAATGTAATGATATAAAGCAGTAATTATCTTTTTTTTTTGTATCTATAAAAGAAAATCACATAGCTCAAATCACTGGATGGATCGCGTTGAAATTTGGCATACGAGTAGACATTATGACGTACACACCCGCTAAGAATTTTTTTTTGAGAATTTGGTCTACACCGAGATATGCGTGTACAAAGTCGCGGTCGCAAACTAGTTGATTATATAATTTTGTTAGTTTTAAGAAAGAAGGAGCCAGAAAATTTTAAGAAAAAAAAATTGTGGGCGACAGGAGAGGGATGGAAAGAAATCGTATAGTATTGTAGGGAAGACCAAATTAAAAAAAAAAATGAAATTTTTTACGTGAATGTTAATAAAAATATTAGAAGAGGTAGGGCATAAAGTTAGAAACGTGAAAGTCAAGTTAGAAACATGAAATTTTGAGAGTGTAGTGGAAGAACATGTGAGACGCTAAGAGATGTATGGGCGGGAACGGGCAACAGACCGAAAGTTATATTTGCATCCAGTAAAAAATATCAATAGAAATATTATCGTATCTACTATTATCGTATTTTTAACCGTTTTTAAAAAAGGAGGAGGTTCTCAAGGTGACAGATTTTTTGTGTAGAATGTGCTTCCATGGTAATCTATATATATAAAAGAGTAAATCACGAAATCTCAGAAACTACAAGTGCTAGGAGTCTCAAACTTTGCAAGGGGGTTCCTTTTAGGACGTAGGTGCTCACTAAGACGGGAATTTGGAAAATTCAATCCCTAAGGGGGTGAAACGGGGGTCCAAAGTTTGTATGGGGAACCAAGATTAGTTGGACAATTTTATACGAAACTTTACATGAGCACTTCTGTAGATAAATGAGTAAACAAGTGTTTCAGGATTTTTCAAAATTCAACCCCTAAAGGGGTGAAATGAGGTGCAAACTTCTGAAAATCGTAATAGGTATTGTTTTAATGGTTTATCGGGTCGCTGATTCCGAAAAAACAGCTATTTTATAATCTAACATAACCGACGTGACACAAGAGCACTCCTGTGGGGGTGCGATGGGGTTGAAATGTCATAATATCAATATGGGTGTTGATTCTATGGTTTTCTGAGACGCCAATTACGAAAATGGCATCGATTTGAAAACGTTGACACGAAATTTCCATCTCGGTATAAAAATCCAAGATTTGGAACACCCTGATGAAGAACCATAAAAGTTCAGCTAAACTATAAGAAATATAAAAATGATGCCTTAGCAAAAGTTGTTCAGCCTGATGAGTATTTTTTATTGAGGTATAAAAATCCAATATTTGGAACACCCGATGCAGATCCATAATGGTTCAGCTAAACTATAACAAATATAAAATTGACACCTTATCAAATGTTGTTCAACTTGATCAGCAATTTTTGTTGAGGTATAAAAATCCAAGATTTGGAACACGTGATGCAGAATCATAATGGTTCAGCTAAACTATAAGAAATATAAAAATGACGCCTTAGCAAAAGTTGTTCAGCCTGATGAGTATTTTTTGTTGAGGTATAAAAATCCAAGATTTGGAACACGTGATGCAGAATCATAATGGCTCAGCTAAACTATAAGAAATATAAAAATGACGCCTTAGCAAAAGTTGTTCAGCCTGATGAGCATTTTTTGTTGAGGTATAAAAATCCAAGATTAGAAACACCTGATGCAGAACCATAATGGTTCCGGTAAACTATAAGAAATATAAAAACGACGCCTTAGCAAAAGTTGTTCAGCCTGATGAGCATTTTTTTGTTGAGGTATAAAAATTCAAGATTTGGAACACCTGATGCAGAACCATAATGGTTCAGCTAAACAATAAGAAATATAAAATTGACGCCTTTGCAAAAGTTGTTCAACTTGATGAGTATTTTTTGTTGAGGTATAAAAATCCTAGATTTGGAACACCTGATGCAGTACCATAATGGTTCAGCTAAACTATAAGAAATATAAAAATGACATGCAAAAGTTGTTCAGCCTGATGAGTATTTTTTATTGAGGTACAAAACCAATATTTGGAACACCTGATGCAGAACAAAGCTAAATTTATTTGCATAAACAACATGGTGTATACAATAAATTATAGTTTAAAAAAATAACTAAAAAACACGCTATAATAGCAAATAGAACTAAAAAAGCTACTTAAAAAAACAATAAATAGTTCAACAAAATATTGATTGTATTGTAAAAAAATAACCGCGCTACTTTTATGCTTACCTGCTACAAGTTATATGCAATCGTTTTATTTATTTACAAAGGTAACATGGTCTATTTAGTCAGTTTATCATAGACGTGTACGCTAAAATTGAAATGGAACGATTGGTTCCATTTCAATTTTAGCGTACACGTAGCGTAGTGGATATATTCGCACAAACCAGAAGAATGCGTGCATTTCTGGGACGCTATGTAGCAAGATTTTGTGATGCAAAGTCTTTTAAACAACGAGGGGAAACTGTTTTTCTTAAATGCTTCATGAGGGACTGGAAAAACATACCTGACGAGAGCAATCATCGCTGAAATCAGGCGCCAAAATAATATCTCACAGCAGCATCGCCAGGTATTGCAGCCATATATTACTTCTAGGCGGAATGACGCAAATACAATGTTCAATATTATACTCGATTTATACAGAACGGAAACACCGACATGCTTTGTGACACGAAACTGTAAGTAAGCGAAAATGTTTCAGGATTGCTGTCTAATCGTTTCAGATGAATGCGAAAAAAAAACAATAAGGCAGTAGAAGCTGTAGATAGAACTTTACGTGCCCAAGAGTTTTCAAAAATATTATTAAAATTTGGGGAAGATCTCCTTCCTGAAGTAAAGTCAATGTTTAGCAGTGAAATATGTATAATTGAAGCTGAGATTCTCACTGGGAGTGGTGCCGATGAAACTGTATTTATTCCGCGTATACCACTCTTCCTTCTTACGGCCGTGTGGTTTCCGGCAGACTAGAATAGAATCACTCCGTCTCTTCCCGTGGATGTCGTACAAGGCGACTATGGCAATAGTTTTTGTCCCAGAAATTACCTATTATTGTTGTTTATTGTACCTGTAGGGCGGTTCTATGTTCGACTGTATATATATTTTTAAATTCAATGATTTCTCCGTCAATTGTACAGCAATTTTAATAATTCTTATTTGTTTGAGAGGGTACACTCTCCAGGTGGTCCCATATTAAATTGAATGTTGCTAAGCGCAAAACTCGAGAACGGCTCGACCAACTCTCCTAATTTTTATTTTAATATTTTCGTTAAGGTATAAGGAAGGTTCTTATAGATATATATAAAAATTGCGAGGAAAAGAAAACACTTTCTACCCGTGCGAAGCCGGGGCGGGCAGCTAGTTGTAAATAAAACCTTAAAATGTCATTGAGAAATCGTGAAATCAGATGGCAATTCTCGTAATTCTTAAATTAAGTCAAAATTCAGTCTCACAAATATCACATTTGGTACACATACACACACACACAATATGGCATTATGAAACTTAAAAGCCTTATTAAAATGAGGTTATATGACTGACTTAAACAAATTACTAATGGTGTGCGTGCTACTCGCAATTGGAATTGATAATAATTAATTAGTTATATATTTCCAGTCAAAACGTATTTCAGTTTCCATTCGATCAACTTTCTTTCTTATTCTGTTATGCATTATTCGATTATAAATTAAAAGTGTGCGTACATAGCTTTTTTTAATAAATTGCTCCTATTAAAGGATTCCTGTTGAATTTATACGAGTGGAACCGAAGCTAAAATAAGTTTAGTGTATAAATAAATCAAAATAACAATGCTGTAATCACAATGTTTTGAAAAACAATATGAAATGTAAATAAGGAAACATAAAAACCCGTGAGTCACTCGGTTTAAAATTGCAAGAATCCAACCGCAATGACTAAAGTTGTTTTAGGCAGTAGGCCGACCGTCCACGTTTACATGAAACAAACTTTCTCCATTCTCACCCCTTTGCTAACTTGACCCCGCATACTAACTAGTTGGCATAACTGATATGTTGTTGCAAAGTTTTCCTTGTATGTTATCCCATAATTTCATTGTCAAGTCAATCGTGAAAATTCTAAGATAATTTTCTGCTCTCGGAATGCCTATTAAACCTATAACTTTTTCTAATTCACTATGAATAATGGTCGATAATAGTGTCCGACCGAAACTGGTTTTTACGACCGAAACCGAAACTGAATTTCGCCAACGGTCTCAGTTTCGGCCGAAACCGAAACTTCCTTACAAGGATCGTGTTTTGAGGGAAAAATTAAGTAAACATTATTATCAGTCAGTTTTATTTTTTTATCTTTAAATCATATTGCGACGTTTTAACAGTTAGGCAATTATTTATACTAAACATCGCACTGAAACAGCATGCAACCCTACCTTACCACTCCAATCTTACTACCAAACGACGGAAAGATATTGTTTGCACTCGACATACTCCTACGCACCGTGCATTCTCGTCTAGGTTTTTCGTATTTCTTGGACCTCTACTTTATAATAGATTAAACGCTAAATTGTATGTATATCCCCTCTCCTATAAACTGTAAAAGTAATCTACCAAAAGTCCTCCACAATATGTCATATGAAGATACGGAAGAATTATTAAATGCCCTTTTTTAAATCTCTTAATATTATGCATTAATCAAAATAACTGTAATTAAACTATATATTATACATTGTATACTGTTCGTCTTAATTCAAATAATTTAAAATGTGAATATTTAATGTAAAGTTAATAATGAAAGCTCTACTTTACCTGAAACACAGGTTTCAACCTAGTTCAGGTAGTTGTTAGATTGTTATCTTATATTAATATTTTTATCTATGTTGTTTTTAGCCTAAGTTTTAACTGAATAAAATTATTATTTTATTATATTTATATTACATAGTCGATAATATTGTGCGGCCTTTGCTTCATAGTTATTGTTATTGCTTAAAGGACCTTATAGGGACGGGAAACCTTATCGGTATTTGTGTTCGGTTATCTATTCTGACGCGTGCGCTCGAGGCTGCTAACACCATCATTTGTGTTAGCGCTACAGATTTACCTTTTTTTTTTCTGTTGTGGTTTTGGATCACTTGTTGCATGTAATATGTATTGACAGATTATTATACCATTAACTTTTTATTTACTAGTGATTTCAGTCGAGCTGCCTATCTAAGCTCCCTATTATATGTTAACCTCCTTCTTCATAGCTGATGTATATTTTTATAAAAGAAAGATACCTATATTGTTGGGACGAGCTCGGTGGCGTAGCGGTCAATGACGCGGCTTCGACACCAACGCTCGTGGGTTCGATTCCCACACAGGACAAACATTTGTGTGCATGAACATGTCTGTTTGTCTTGGTCTGGGTGTTTTCTATGTATAATAAATATGTATTTACAAAAAAAAAATGTATTTACGTATGTTTATCAGTTGTCTAGTACCCATAACACAAGCTTCGCTTACTTTGGGGCTAGATGGCGCTGTGTAATTTGTCTGATATTTATTTATTTATTTATTTATGTTTAACGTTTGTCTAATATATCTTTAATGAACATAGATTACCTATGTTCATCGTAAAGATAATTTGGAGAAAAAAAACCATTTGCATAATATTTCGTAGTACCGTTACATGCAAAGACTTCTATGTATACTTAGAAATCTTTGGTTTCAAGTTTAAAAATTAAAAACTACAAAAAACTTGTATTGATCCCCGTAAAGGTGAAATACTTGACATAGTCAAAGAAATATTAAAATCGAATAAATGTATCAGATAATGACAATATTATTTCAAAATAACAGTTAATATGCATGCACTAAGAGCAAAATTTCAGAATGTATGGACATCGGTACGATTTGGCATCTTGGGTGCCGACATATCGAGTGACAGTTTCGCAGACTGCAAGGCCAAACTGGCCTAATTTCTAAGAAGATCAGTGTCATCAATAAAGATATTGGGGGTTTAAAATCGGTATTTTACACCCCGACTTCGCCTTCAACTATATAAAGCCTACGTTCGGCCTCACATGGAATGCTGTTCGTATCACTGGGTGAGTACCTACTAGGGCACACCGCCCCAGTACTACCAACACACATACTCTTGGTTAAGAGGAGACTGTTGATGTCCTCCTAAATTCTCTAATCCCAGATGATTGCACAGATAATGATAGTGATCACCATTACCATCACGCAGTTGTGAGCGCGGTGGATTTGTGTCCTTCTACTCCCATGTCCAATGTTAAAACTTTACCTAAAAACAAAGTGATGACAAAATCTGAAAAAATATAAATAAAGAAACATGTAGTAGCAGCTGAACCTATTTTAGTGGTTCTTAACAGGTGCATTGTAGAAATAAATTTTTCTGGAATCTTGGGAAGTGGTTTTATCAGAATAATAATTAAGAGTGGCGAAAACCAACCCGATGATCATAATCGTATCGCCCTATTGCCCTGTTGCCATCCCTGGCTAAACTTCTGGAACGGTTAGTCCCACGTTATAACATATAACAATGATGTTTCACTGCTGGCATCTACTGTTGATGCGGCGCTCTCGGTGCGCAGAATTGTAGTACTCTCGAACAGTAAATATGTTGTAGATATATTCTTGGATATTTCAGGTGCCTTGGATATTTGGTAATGCTTGGTAGCCAATATTGTTGCTGAAACTAAAGATGAGTGGTTGCTCTTGCAATGTCTACTCGATCTTACTTTCGAAACGGGACAAAAAAATTAAAACTTGGTCATTACACTATTCCAAAGGTGCTGACCTCAGGGGTCGGTACTAGGTCCGTGTCCCTGATATATTGGTTTTGATGATTTCCTTAGCTGGCTTCACCGGAAGGATGCTCTTTAACTGGATATGCCGATGACGGTCTCTTTTTAAGACGAGCAAATTCGAGGTCAACTATTGAAAAACTAGCCAATACTAGCTTCACGCTTTGCCCTTCATAAAACATATCAGCTCTTGATGAAGGGTAGTTTGCAGGTTCCGCTGCGAATTGAATTGAATGAGTAATCAATTGCTAACAAATCCTCGATCTGTTACTTGGAATTACTTTTGAAAATTTCAATTACGTTGAGCATATAAAGCGGGATGGAGAAAAAACTAAAAAGAACTTCTACGCGTTAACACGAATTTCAACGCCCGCGTGGGGGTTGACTTCTAAAACATTGAAAGTTATTTATACTGCCACGTAATTGGGATGTATCACTTACGGTTCACCTGCTTGGACTGATCGGGCTTCTATAGGGGCTGTCCGTAAATTGCTCCAAAAGCCAACGCCTTATTTTGATATTTTATAAACTGTCAGCAGCGAGGCATTACCTGTGCTGGCATGCTTATTGCCGGTAGACTGAGAAATACAGCGCCGCGCATCGATGTTCTACACATCAAAGAATATAGCTCCTGATTTTCTCCAAATACGCGATCGTAACAAAATACTAAGACCATTCAATCCTATTGACGATACGATTTGTTTGCGACAAGGGAGAATTACCAAGCGTTTAGGTGATTTAGTAATCGATATTACTGGGATGTAGATGACAACTGACAGTTGTAGGTCCCCAGTATGGTATATTTAATCATCCGTGGTGCAAGGCAGTTGAGCTTCACTTGACCAGCCATCTCTTTCTAGGCTTTTAATGTCATATTGGTCATATTACTGTCTCTCACATTTCTATCACATCCAAGGTCTCCCCTTGCCAACTGCAAAGCTTCCTACTCCTACTAATTTCTTCTGATCTGCCTTGGAACTCACAACGAACTTATCGGTGTGAGCTCCAAGGCAGCCGTAGTTTTACCCCTGGGACTACAATGGACTTCATTGTACATTACCTTTTTCGTGGTTGCTGCTGTTAATCCTGGGTATACAGGAGAAACAGTGGTGTTAATGTTTGGTGGTCCTCTGTCCCGTTTATGTTCGCATTTGGGGCGCACCACCCCAGTACTTGCTTGCTCCATTTGACCGCATACAACAAAGAGCAGGCAGTTCGAATGATCTCTAGACTCTCGCACTACACGTAGATATGTAGCGTATTTTTACGTTCTATACAAATTAATATATGAGAGCCAAGCGAGCATGTGGGTCACCTGATGGAAAGTAATCAACACAGCCCATAGAAATTAGCAATACCAAGGTGTCACCGATCCGTTGCTAAAAAAAATAGCATTTTAAGGAAAAATATAGTATTATGCGGTCAAAGGTAGTCTCGTATGTATTACAAAGATAGTATGCAACGTATCATATTCTTTTGTAGATTATATGTTGCTGTCAAAACCAGTCATGATCACTTTAACTTAGAAACAGTTTAAAGTGGTTTCCGCCTATGTTTTTACGTTCCACAACCGATTTTTACTGCTAATGTCAATCACAAGTGGTTTTGATTGAGCACGTTAGTCAAAACCGGAACTTCATTATGTTCAGGTATAGTACTCGTATATATAACCACTTTTTACTGAAGATGTCATGCAAAATCACTTTTAACTAAAAATGTTAGACGGATATAACAACTTTTAACCGTTAGTATTAGTCAAAACTGCTTTTGCATCGGTCTAAACCACTTTGGTCTAATTTTCGCAATTACAAGTGGTTATTATTTATAGATAAGTTTACTTGTTTGTATATGTGCGGAGTTCCCCTGCGATATAGCTTTGTTGTAGGTTGTTTACATCGCGCCGAGTACTTGGATAAATATTGCTCGACAAGTATGAGAGGAAAATGGAAAACATAATAATAAATAGACAAAGTTTTTACTATGGGCTTCCCGAGTTATAGATGGCTCTTTATAATATAATCTTTATAATAACATCGCTGAGGAAATTCCATTGAAATATTAAGTATGGTTGCAGAATTATAGTAAAAATTGCTCTGATAGGGTGATAATTAAAAAAAAATCCGTTAGGGCTAAAATCTTTAAGCACAAATAGGCACTATATTCTATTATAGATGAGATGTTGTGTAGTCCGCACACTTCAAGAGCTACTCCAGGGAAGCGTACAATTCCCCATACTAATTATGCTTACAGTGTACATTGTACAACCTCTTCTATTAGATAAATTTGTCTTATCAGTATTACAGTAATTGGTCGCAGATCAACGTCGTGACCTTTGGATCGTTCTTATTCCATCGTAATAAAGATCAATGATATAATTTAATATTTATTAAAGGAGGTAGATATCATAATAGCGCGCGGAAAATGAGGCAGTCGAACATTGATATACAAAAAATCCGTGGAATTAAGACAATTGTTGTAATTTGATATAGAAGCATCTTTTTCTACATCTTTAGTTGGACGTATCTGTCAGTCGGAGCTTTCTGTAGAAGCGGAGCAATTAAAAACAAAGCACGTATCCAACTATTTTTATACAATTTCATTGATAATATTTGACAGTGATAGTTTCTACATCGCAACAGTTAAGCACTTGGCCCACCACCGGCGATGAACGAGACACGAGTAAAGCTACTATGAGCGACTTGGCGAGCAGCGAGTACCGACTGTGTAGCTCTGATAGTTTTGTCGCTAGGTTATAACGGTGTTTGCGAATACGACGGGCGACTCGCATTACTCGCACGCACACCTCACTTGTTTGTAAGGCTTGGTATTAAGCGAGAGTCGATTAGCGGGTTTTCTCACCGCCAAGTTCATTTAGCGATTATTATCTTTGATAGCTCTTGTCGTTGCGACAAAACTAGTAGAGAAAGAGTCTCGCCAGCAATGCGAACAGGCACAGGCAACGATCAACTATTTATATATGCATTTCTATCATTCACACGCGATCTATATCTATTGTAGTTTCTTGAGCGAGAAATCAGTCGCTAGTTAGTCGTTTTCACGCCGGTGGTGAGACAAGTTCCTTACACTCGACATGCAGCCGAACTTAATTAATAGGCCCAGTACTAAACAGATGATGAAATTCGTTTATTTTTCTCACTTACCCTTACTTTTATTACATGTTCGTGATTTATGCATATTGTGTAGCTTATCTATGGTCACAGATAATAAAATAAGTACTATATTAGTATTAGTAGTAAAGTACAGAGATAAAAAAATGATACGTTTCGTGGAATTCCACAATCGTACAGGAAATAACTTTACGCGGGCGGGCGGGCAGAGCTACGCGTGTTATTTTTTTATTTATCTTTGTTATACTTAGCATTACAGTGTAGCAAAAAATACTATACCTATGATTACAACAAAGTGGGAGTCATATGGTACCTAGAAATGAAGAGACTTGCGGAGAATAGAGGCGGATAGCAGAAGCTCCACCGAAAAGAGCATAGCTAAGTATTGGTGATGATGATATGATTACAACGCAGCACCTAAAGCTAGATGAAATTTTCATCAAACTAAATGCATCGTTCAAAAATTCTTAAATTGGTAAAATTATGACCCAAATAATAAAACGTAAACGCATATAAATGAATCCCCCGGTAGTAAAGTCTCTCGGGTAACCCAAAAGATGGAAGCTTCGATAGTAGTGCTTATACCACAAACGATCAAAGGCTTTTGCCATGTCCAGAGTAGCAGCTAAATCCTTAACCCCTGCTCTCCACTGACTCCGCCCAACGGTGAGTCAAATATATCAGAAGATAACGGGATTATCCCCGTATATGTACGGGAAAATCACCTGGGTGCATTAAGGGCTACACACAGTAGACTTAATGCATCTAGATGAATTTAGCTTAACGGAAAGTTATGAGGATCGCATAAGAGAATAGGCTATTTGACAATGTTCAAAAATTGTATACATTATTTAACAATATCGTAAAATACACAAAACTATAAACATCTGCAAACTTTCATTCTAATATCTTCCATCAGACTTATTTTAGGGTCGATCAAAGTTTGGCAAGAAAGTCCATTTTAAAAGTATGAAATTATTAAAAAATAATATTTCCATTGGAGAAGCAATAAAAAATACTATAACTTTTATTATGATACTAATTACATAAACGTAATATTTGAGATAGCTGTCGTACAATTTTCTGATTTGATGCATACAAAATACAAACCTGTGACGTCAGATCATAACTCAGTAGTCTTTTCTATGGAGCGATTTCGGGAAATTCCAAAATTGTGATTATCAAATAAACATATCTCGAGAGATTTTTGTGCTATCGAAGTAATTCTTTTGGTTATATTATTGAGACATATCAAACCGAAAAAAATGTTAGTCAAATAGCCTATTGTGGAAGGCATTAGGGAAGACAGTGGATAGATACAGGCTGATGATGATGATCACCTATGTATATTTTTTGACATGCACTACAGCTAAACCGCGTGACGGATTTGAACATATTAAATATGAAATCTACGAAAACAAAATTGTGGGATAATAACAAAAAAAAAATGTTAAAATTTTCAGGCAGGTTTTTGTATCGGCTAATAATTTCTTGTTTAGGATGTGTTATGGAAATTTTCGGAACTGAAATTTTATCGAAAGTGCCTTTAATCCACCCAGGTGCACCAAGTCTACCGTGCGTAGCACCTAAATTGCACTCAGGTAATTTTTTCCATATGAATTAAGGCAACTGGGCCAAATAAACATTATAATCACTTTATTATCATACCTACGCATAATAGCTGAAAAATACGAGCGTCACATAAATAGGTAAACCACAATCAGTTGGTTATTTAAATCGATCGGCGGTTGTGGCTAATTGCATTTGATCCATAAATAACCGAAGGGAAATCCCGTGGTGAGTAGGCGTGCTGTGAACGCTCCATTATGTTATTGTTTCCTTATTTTGTAATTATGAAACGACAATGACCTATAACTTGCATTGACCATATGTGCATTGTAGTATTTATATTTTTTATATGCTAGAGCATACCCACGCCATATATCACGAAATACACCCAAGGCGCCCCTACCGCCTAAGCTGAAGCCGATACCCATCAAAGCTCTATCGACTACGATGAAGATATTTGATATTAACTTTAATATATTTAACTTTCTTGATTTCAAAAATAGGTCTTTTGATTCCACAAATAGGTCTTAGGTTAAAGTCAATGTCAAATATCTTCATCTTAATCAATAGAGCTCTAGGGTTTCTGCCAGATAAGCTAAACACAATTACTACCAATCGAAGCTGAAGTTTGATTTTCGTAATCAAAAAAACCGATGGTAATCGGCAGTAGGGCCCCAGTTTAGCTAGCTTTATAGGTAAATCGTCAAAAGGCCAATTTCTCTTAATTAATTTACCCCGCAGAATAAAATATCACCGAATCGAGAGTGATCTATAAATTGACTGCAAATTGTATACTTTGATTCATTCACAATTAATGACAATTCTTACTGCGAGCAGAATACAATTATTAGTTTGTTTAACTTTCAGTCATGATTCGTTATAATCTTACTAACTTTGAAGGTTCTTTTTGTATTACGAGAATACCAAATGTGGCATCTGTGTAATTAGGACTGAATTTTTACTATATTTTAATTGCGAGAAATTTTCCTCAGTTTAAATCGATCGTACGTTTATATATACATAATTTAATTATAAGTAAATAAATATAAATTAATCCTAAACAAATTACACAGCGCCATCTAGTCCTTAACTAAGCAAAGCTTGTGCTATGGGTACTAGATAACTGATAAATATACTGTAATACATTTTGACGTGACAACGTCTTATAAATTGGTTAGCCGGGTGACACTTCAAGAAACGCGCTCACGTTATGCGCTTACAATGAGAGCGAGTGAGAGGCACGCGTCCCGCCTAAGAGCGAGAGAGACAGACATAAAAAGTGAAAGGCATGCGTCCCTTCCACTCGAAAACATTTTACCACTCAAAGTCGTTGTCACGTAAAACTTTCGCCCGTATACCGACTTTACAGGCAACCAATTTTTTTTTTGTAATTACCTACATATAATACATAGAAAACACCCAGACACCAAGACAAATAGACATCTTCATGCACACAAATGTTTGTCTTATACGGGGATTGAACCCGCGACCTCAGAGTCGAAGTATCCATTGCTAGCCATTCGACCACTGGGCTCGTCAAACTAAATGGAAAGCCCCTAGTGAGCTGGCAGTCTACATTTAGAACATTCCGTCATAGACTGTTTCCTTGTTTTTAACTATAATATGACACAATGACCTAACTTTTATTATGTGCTCATTACCGTATTTGTTTTTTACTAAAGTGGCAAACAAGCACCCGTCTGTCATATCACAGAAGAAGAAGTCCCGCCTGATATAAAGCAGTTACCGCAACTTATGAACGCGTGCAACACCATGATCATACTCGAGCGTTGCTGATACTGTAAAAATGAAACTAAATGTTCAACGTTTTAAATGCCATAATTATTTAACTACAAAACTAAGCATTTTGTGGAATGCCGCTGTTCAATGAAACAGCTAGCCGTGCAATTGGCTATTTTAACCAGAGTCGGAAACTCCCAGTCGATTTAAAAAAATATATTTCTTGCAATTGACTGGCCCAATTCTTGAGAGGGCTCCTTACAGGTTTTTACATCACGTTACGACCATTAGGATCCCAAATGGCGATGAAACCACGGCACTTTTTTTATATATATATATATGAGACGAGCAAACGAGCATGTGGGTCACCTGTTGAAAAGTAATCACCACCGCCCATGGATATTAGCAACACCAAGGGGTCGCCGATCCATTGCCAACCTATACTCCTTCCTTTCTTTCTTTCTGGTCTTTACAACCAATGTGAATTGAAAGAAGATACTTTGTATGCGAAAATGGTAGTACTATTAGGTACACAGTTTAGAAAAGTAACTGTAAATAATGCAGACGTCTAGACCACGCTAGATTATAGTTTTGTCTAGACGGGCCATGACCCCTTTGATACAACTACTTGCTGGAATTTAATGTCAGTGTCGACGTGGGACTGCTCAGTTCAGTTTTACTTTGCAATTATATTTAATTTCTTTATAAGCTATATATTAACTAGCTTGCGCCCGCGACTTCGTACGCGCGTATCCCCGTATCCCGTATACGGGGTTATAGTATGCCCAATTTCAACTCGATCCGTACAATGGTTTGAGTTGTGCGTTGATAGATCGGTCAGTAACTTTTCATTATTTTTTCGAAATTTCCACGGGATACGGGGTTATAGTATGCCAAATTTAAACTCGATCCGTACAATGGTTTGAGTTGTGCGTTGATAGATCAGTCAGTAACTTTTTATTCGGGACGGGGTCCCGCCGCACATTCCTACCACTGTTTCTCCTATGTAGCCAGGATTAACAGCGGCGACCGCCAAAAAAGGCAATGAAGTCCATTGCAATCCCGGGGGTAAAACTACGGCTGCCTTGGAAGTCACAACGAATTTAATCAGAAGAAATTAGTAGGAGAGGAAGCTTTTGGAATTTGACTTCAGTCAGTAACGGTTACTTTTTATAGTAGCGATCTTTGCAAAAACTAATTCAAACATATATACGCTATCTTCACAAATGCAAACTCGAAGTTTGAGGAATCCGATGAAGCTATGTCTAGGTCAGTCTCACACAACGCTTCTTAACAAGAGTGTGTTCCAAATGTCTGTAATAGTCTATAACCATCTACCAAATTACATAAAGGAGCTACCGTTAATAAAGTTTAAAAAACGATTGAAAGCAATGTTGATTGATAAGGTCTACTATCGAGTCGATAATTTTTTGAAGGATAAAGATTTCTGACATAATTATGATTATTAATTGACATATTTATATTAATTTAGTGACATCTTATATTCAGACAAATTTTCAATAATATTTATAACATGACATGATTCTATTAATATCTAAATATATAAAAGAAGAAACTGACTGACTGACATATCAACGCACAGCCCAAACCGCTGGGTCTATAGATTCCAAATTTAGCACATAGGTTCCTTATGACCTCTAGGGGTGCACTAAGAAAGGATTTTTCAAAATTCATCCCCTAAGGGGGTGAAACGGGGGTCCAAAGTTTGTATGGGGAAACAAGATTAGTTGGACTGTTTTATCTGAAACTTTACACGAGTACTTCTATAGATAAATAAATAAACACGTGTTTCAGGATTTTTCAAAATTCAACCCCTAAAAGGGTAAAATGGGGTGAAAAAGTCTGAAAATCGTCATGGGCATGGTTTTTATGGTTTATAGGGTCGCTGATTACGAAAATAACAACTATTTTATAATCTAAAAATCTAACATAAAATGTGGGGATGCGATGGGGTTGAATTATATAAAATAAGAAACTGAGTGACTGACTGATATTTATCAACGCACAGCCCAAACTGCTGGGTCTAGAGATTCCAAATTTGGCACGTAGGTTTCTTATGATGTCTCGGGGTGCACTAAGAAATAATTTTTGAAAATTCATCCCCTAAGGGGGTGAAACGGGGGTCCAAAGTTTGTATGGGGAAACAAGATTATTTGGGCTATTTTATCCGAAACTTTACACGAGTACTTCTATAGATAAATGAGTAAACACATGTTTCAGGATTTTCCAATTTCAACCCCTAAAGCGGTAAAACGGGGTGAAAAAGTCTGAAAATCGTCATGGGTATTGTTTTTATGGTTTATCGGGTCGCTGATTATGAAAACAACAACTATTTTATAATCGAACATAGCCGACATGACATAAAATCACCCCTGTGAGGGTACGGTGGGGTTAAAATGTCATAATATCAATATGGGTGTTGATTGTATGGTTTTCTGGGACGTCAATTACAAAAATGGCATCGATTTGAAAATATCAACCCCTAAAAGGGTAAAATGGGATGAAAAAGTCTGAAAATCGTCATGGGTATTGCTTTTATGGTTTATCGGGTCGCTGATTACGAAAACAACAACGATTTTAAAATTCTACGTGGTTAACGTGACCATCATTCTCTATTGAGGTGCGATGAGGTTGAAATGTCTATATATTATAAATGCGACAGAATGTCTGTTACCTCTTCACGCCTAAATTTCTGGACCGATTTAGATGAAATTTGGTTGAGGATGACCGGTCGATTGCTCTTCCAACTGAGCTGCCAGGAAGGTTTGCATCTTATATTCTACTGCGTGAGTCACAGTGTGGTTATTCCATTTTTCAGAATATTTATAATATTCTGGCAAGTTGGCCAAGACAACTATTTAAATAATAATAATAATAATAGTTTATTTCCAGAAAAAATACACAAATTTTATGCTTAAGTCTAACTTATTTAGCCAAGTATTATACAGCAGTAGTAATACAGCATCCGTAGCCGAACTAAGTTTGAAACCTGTATTTCAGCATACGGCGCCACTCGCCGTGGTGATTACCATTATTAGATATACATACAATTACATATTGCATACAAATTACACTTTTAACTAACTAACTAAACATATAAAAAAAATACAAGTATAAATAATAATAAGATACATTGAGTCCTGGGAAAGGACATACCTATGATAGTTTTTATCCCAGAAATTACCTATTATTGTTATTTATTGTACCCGTAAGGCGGTAACGTGACCATCATCCCCTATTGGGGTACGATGGCGTTGAAATGTCTAAAATGTGGTGAAAAAGTCTGAAAATCGTCATAGGTATTGTTTTTATGGTTTATCGGGTCGCTGATTACGAAAACAACAACAATTTTAAAATTCAACTTGGCTAACGTGACCATCATCCTCTATCTATTGAGATGCGATGAGGTTGAAATGTCTATATATCAATATACATATGTATCGTTTTTACGGGTTTTCGGAACACCAATCCATACTAATATTATAAATGCGACAGAATACCTCTTCACGCTTAAATCGCTGGACCGATTTAGATGAAATTTGGTTGAGAGATACCTTGAGTCCTGGGAAAGGATAAACCGAAGATAGTTTTAATCCCAGAAATTACCTATTATTGTTATTTATTGTACACATAGGGCGGTAACGTGACCATCATCCCCTATTGAGGTGCGATGGCGTTGAAATGTCTAAAATGTGGTGAAAAAGTCTGAAAATCGTCATAGGTATTGTTTTTATGGTATATCGGGTCGCTGATTATGAAAAAAACAACTATTTAATAACCCAACATAGCCGACGTGATAACTCTGTAGGGGTGCAATGGGGTTGAAATATCATAATATTAATATGGGTGTTGATTCTATGGTTTTCTGGGACGTTAATTACGACAATGGCATCGATTTGAAAATATAACGTAGTGGACACGAATTACTTAAAAATATTTTTCAAATTTTACCTCTAAGAGGATGAAACGGAGGTCCAAAGTTTGTATGGGAAAACGAGATTAGTTGGTTTGTATGGGAAAAGATTAGTTGGACTATTTTATCCTAAATTTTACACGAGTACTTCTATTGATTAATGAGTAAACACGTGTTTGCCCCGAATGTCACGCGAGCGAAACCGCGGGCGAAAGCTAGTATAATATAATTTAATGTTTCACATATTTCAGAGACTTAAATACGTATTTATGTCTATTTATATTGTAAGCCCAGTGGCAGGTCATAGCCGATCAAAAAATTTTTGTATAAATGACAACATTTACATACCTATGTACCACAATAAAGAATTATTATTATTATGTATCTCTTTTTAATCACGGGTCAAGCCCGGTCATTTGATAGGCATGCGCGGGGATATGGATCCAACGCGTAGAGGCCCCTTTGAGAAGTTTGATGTAATATTGTACACCCGCCGTGACCCGCTCCAGGATATGTCAATGCAACGACATACCTATGAGCAGGTCTCGGCAGGCGTTGAGACCAGGGATCGAAAAGGTTCGTAAAATACCGGTAAAGTACCGGTACTTAGAGGTTCTGATACTAGAACCGGAACCTAAATCTGGAACCCGGACCGAAACCTATATTTTACAGGTTCTTCTTTAAATCTTGTCCGAACTTGAATTAAACTTAGAGTACGTCCACGCGGCGCGTTACGCCGTCGTAACGTAATAATTTTGGCGCATTGCCGGCCACTTTTTAACCGACTTCAAAAAAGGAGGAGGTTCTCAATTCGACTGAATATTTTTTTGTATGTATGTTATTCGATAACTTTGCGAATTGTGAACCGATTTTCATAATTCTTTTTTTATTTGAAAGGGTATGATTGCAAGGTGGTCTCATATTCACCAGGTCGTTGCTTTCCACCAAGTAACCTACAAGCATGATTCTGCGATTTATGAGCACTCAATCAAAAATCAAAGGAAATTCCCATACTTGGAATTATGTGAAATTCCCATACTTAAGGAAAGAAGTATGAGAATTATTATTGTTAATGTTATTATTACAATCAGTAGTAGAAAATTAAAGTTGCGTTCCATTATTCCAAGCTGTCTACTAACTGACAGCTGCAAGAAATAAGAAATATGCCAGATACGGTCGAACGTATCCCTTCTTCTTAAGGAACCTTTAATTTGGAACCGGTATATTGGAACCTTTATTCAGAACCGGTTCTTCGGAACCGGAACCGAACCGGAACCTGAACCGGAACCGTACCGAAAAGATGAACCTTTTTACGAACCGAAATGACGAACCGGAACCCAAATTTGTACTGGTTTTCAATCCCTGGTTGAGACTATTGCGAAGTGTGATGGAAAATAAATGGGCTATGGAGATGAGATCTGGCTGAACTTAATACCGGGTTATTACAGAAGAGGGACGGACGCCTGCCATAACTGCTTTTATTGCTAGTTATTTGCGGCAGGCGGTGACTTGCCACTCACTAGATGGGCCCCCGAAATGCCAGGAAAACGGCCGGGGGCAACACCGGTGTGAGTGACTCAGGGATGTCGAGAGATGTGCTGCGCTTTCTCCGAAGTTACTCGCGGCGTGATGCCCTTTAACACTTCCACCCCTGGAGCATATAGCTCTAGCGGCACCTCTCTGCCAATGAAGGCAAGCCAGAGCTGAGAGTCCTGCGGGCCTTCTTGTGTTTACACTCCGACCGATGAAGACACGTCGGATACGAAGGCCCTGACCGACTCTCTGGAGACTCGGGTCCGTGGTGTCGCTACTCACACACTAGCTTCAGTCTGTACTTATCTTTTACATTCACGGCCTTAGACCCGGTCATTTGGTAGGCGTGCGCGGGGATATGTATCCAACGCGTAGAGGCACCTCTGAGAAGTTTGATGTAATGTTGTTCACCCGCCGTGACCCACTCCAGGCTATATCTATGGAACAATAATTATTATTTTATTGGGGCACGGCATGTGACAACCAGCGCCTGCTAGATGGACCGCAGAACACTTGAGTCAGGGAATGGCTTCATGTCATCACGTCGCATCCACTATGCCTTCCTAGAAGGTGCCTCTTCACATTTTTGAAGGCCCCAATATCGTACTCATGTGGAGCAGGAAATAGCTTAGCTCCGTGTGGGTAATATGTTTACGCGGGATAAATTACTTCACAAAAAGAATGAAAATATATTTATTTAACAGGAGAAGATGTAGGTTCCCTGGTGTCACATAAAAGGGCCGGGTCCGCAACGATCACTTTAGGGGGAGCTTTAGAGTTGCAAGAATAACTAATAAGATAAGCTCAACGAGTCCAGGCTCAAATGGTAAGGTCATGTACTACGACGACCCAGATGACCAGGTCGTGAGGAAGTGGCCATGGCTACAAAAAAAGGGAAAGGAGACGACCTCAAACCACCTGGATGACGGTCCGCAAAGATATGACGGATCTCTAACTTGAAAACGAAGATGCACAGGAGAGAAACAAGTGGCGTCGTATGCGATGATGACCCCGCGCAGCGGGGTAAGGTGAGGCCAAAGAAAAATAAAAGAATGTAGGTACCCCACACTAGGTTAGGCCTATCTCGTGATGGTGACGTGACGTTATTTCGATCTAAATCAGTTTCAACCTGGGACCAGCTACATAGGTTCGCTGCATGTTGAACTTTTCCTTGGTAAATAATGTAGATACTTGATCAAATAGATCGTCAAATGACATCAATTTAATGAATAAACATTAAGTTATTACATACAGAGGTCATACTTCGTGATTTCACCTCAAAAGGCTTATCTTCATCTGTTATTGTAACATCGTAATCAAGTTATGTTTATACTGAAAAGATTTAAAACATACGTTCCATTAAACGTGACATGCCACATGCACGTTTAGTTGTCGCAATCTGATATTAGTTTGTTAATTTCACTGTTATTGATGATTAGCTTTCACCCGCGAATCGTCATTATTATCATTATCAGTCTGTATCGACCCAGTGCTGAATGTCTTTCCCAAAGTTTTCCACCATAATGCGGTCCTCCGCTTTTCCCAAAGTTTTCCACCATAATGCAGCCGGTTCCAGTTGCTTTTTTGACATCATTGGCCCACCTAGAGATGGGGCATCCTCTATTTCTAATCTGTAGAACTCACCTCTCCATCCGCCATCGCTGACTTGGCAGATATAGCCGACCCACTGCCATTTCAGCTTGCTGATCCTGAGAGCTACATCAACAACTTTGGTCTCTCCGTCGAATTTCTTCGTTCCGGATTCTATCCCTTAGAGAAATCCCAAGTAAACATAGCTCTCGCTGTCTTACTTTCTACCAAACCTTACCATCTTATCAAACTGTCTTTACAAAGATAGCCCCCCGCGATTATATATAAGCGATTTCCGCTTACCTCCGCCGCTTTCCCCACATAGGCTCTTGTTTACATTATGTTTACAATAAAATATGTTTAATTTATATTTGTCTTAAACTAATACATATAACATAAATAAATTTCTTCTTCTTCCGACCACTCTTTTCTTTCAGGTTCCTCGGTCCATCAATAGGGAAGGCGGTCGTCTCTGCGTCGAGCCATATGCACTCTCTTCGCTTGGACCTTCTTTTTGTTTTTTTTTTTAGGTGGCGCAGGTTTTGCTATAGAGCAACCGCCTTAAGATTTTAACTCGAATATTTTAAAGTGATAAATAAATACAGGCATGTGAATGAACTTGATTCGTCTTATCGCTGCTGAAAGGGGGCGCGCTGCCAGCCGTCATTCAGCATTATTTCGGTGACATTTGCATCTTATTTTCATATAATTTGAAACAAAACGACGGTGCAAATGGAATTAAAATTTCAATTCGCCAAGGCATTGACCGAAACATGTTTCAAAACATCTAGTTTGTGTTTAATGTAAAATGAGAGCGTTAGATATTCGGCTCTCTTGTGAAAATAGCGCGAAAAACAAGTTTACTTAGCATTATTACTGTTTTACTGTTTTAAATTAAAAAACAAAAGTATTGGAACTGAGGCTTTATTTATTGAGTACTAATTTAAGGATTATGATGAGATTAAAATAATCATTTTTATTTGAAATTTAAATAAAATAAAAGTAACGGTTAAAAAGCAAAAGAAAATAAGAACAAACGTGTACAAACCTATATATTCTAAATGATTAATAATTTCATGTAACAAAACACTACATAGTGAAAGTAATGCCGATAAGCGGCAACAGATGGCGCTGTACGCTTGGTGTCTTATTCTACATTGTCTACATTGTATTTGTCACGAATTGAACGCCAGTACCTATATCTACTTGTTGGGATCAAAGCACCGGTGTGTAATACGTTTATCCTTTAACTATATTAACTACCGTACGACTTAATCGGTGTTGTACATACATATTTTTATATAACACCGGGTGTCAAGCAAACGTACAGTACACCTGATGTAAAGCCGCTACGTGGCCGTATAGACGCTCACAATAATAACCGCATGCTGACGCCACCGCTAGTAGCGCATCATCTTCTCACCGCATTAGGTGACCTCACTCACCCGCAGGAACCCAACAATCCTCAAGGATATTCGGCTATTATATAAGGTTATTCGGTTATTATATAAGGATATAAGGTTATTCGGCTGCGGTCTTCTGAATCTTATGCAAATCTTCTTCTTATCAAACAAAATAGACTCTCAGCTCATAATGTCTTTTTCTCAAAATGTCCTTTCTCAAAAGTTCCTTTTCTCTAAATGTCCCTTTGTCAATATGTCCTTTTCTCAAATTCAATAATATAAAAAGAAAATGCATTGGATGACATGTGTTATACCTACACATACAGATACAATTGCGACGTAGATTTAGAAGTCGTTATCTACATGTGCGTGCATCATCATTTGGCAGCTAGGGATTAGATTCACCGTCAAAGGCCACGGGAATACGAGTAGATTGGCCTCCAAAAGTATGACTTGCGGATTATTTAAATACAGACGCAAAATACTCGTCTATTAACTATGTTTCTGCTATTGTTATGCTATGTTGGACATAATGCAGGTCAAGGTTCAGACTATATTTCATTACAACTCTTGAGAGTAAACAGGTAATTGGGTTTTATATTTTCTACAATAGAAGTATAACTCCAACGCTAACGTATAGATTTTTTTTATATGAGAGGGGGGCAAACGAGCATGTGGGTCACCTGGTGGTAAGCAGTTACTACCGCGCATGGAGATCAGCAACACCAATGGGTCACCGATCCGTTGTCAGTCTTTTAAAGTAAATATAGACACCGTTCTTAAAGGCTCCCATGTCGTAATTGTTCGGAAATACCGCTGAGGGAAGTTGGTTCCACAATTCACCGTTCGTGGTATAAAATGTCTTAGGAAACGTACTGTAGTAGATCGCCAATTATCAAGAATTTTACCCGAAGTTCTAACATATCCCTGAAGCAGTTAGATTCGGTAGCGTAGAGTTTTCCATTAACCCATATTTATCCCAAAGCCGGGAATACGGGTCTCCTCTCAATCGATGGGGATTTTGAACGTACTCCATCACGCTGCACAATTACGGGCTAGCTGTTTCAAGCCGCCCGACGGCCACTGACTCTTAAAGACTATTCTCTAGTAACAAGATAAATAAACCCATCCGTAGGCAGGCATAGAAAGGCCGACATTGTTTAACGTGTGTGATGAATTGCACTGACACGCGCAACGGCACCACCGAGCTCCTCCGCTGACTGACTATTCGTCTGAGCACGATATATAAAATAAATCATCAATCATCCTAAAATGGCTTATCTATCTTATCTAAATCTATAAATAATAATCTAAAAATATAGTTTTAAGGACTTGATACTGCAAACTACAGATTACCGCAGAGTAACAACAAATAGATAGGGTTACCTACATTTTAAGTCGACCTAGATCCTTTTGTGTGTTGTAGGTTCCACTATTACTAACTAATTTGACTATGAAACACCATGCACCGAACTTAATTTTTATTTCCTTCTACGGCCAAGTTACATATTTGACCTATAATCATCTTTATATTTTATCTACTTATAAGCCTTTTATCATTTTTTTTTCCTATGAATTCTGCAAATATCTTACACTGTTATACCTTGTTCCTGTACCTGTATATGTGGATTCTGTATTCACTCTGTGAGGTGGTGCTTCGAAAATCAATTCGGAAAACAGTTTTACGCAAATATTTTTGCTTTCTTTAAACATCTCCGGGTGTCGAAATGGCATACGGCACGACTGATGTAAAGCGGTTACCGTAACCATATAGACTCTCGCAATACAAGGAATGTTGCCTGTGCGCTGGTACCCCTGCTCCTAATTAAATAGTAAATAAATAAATATTTCTGGACAATTTATACAGCGCTATCTTATCCCAAATTAAGCGCAAAGCTTGTGTTATGGGTACTAGACAATGATTTTTAAATACATACTTATAATACATAGAAAACAGACAGACCAAGACAAACAGACATGTTCATGCACACAAATGTTTGTCTTGTGCGGGAATCGAACCCGCGACCTCGGAGTCAAAGTGGCCATTGCTAACCATTCGTCCACCGAGCTCGTCAAATTATTAGATGTTACCAGATTAACCTCACTCACTTGCAGAAACGCAATAATCCTTAAGGTTGGTTGTTATTTATCTGCATTCTTCTGTAAGGTGATCTTATCTTGAAATGGGTCCAGTGCTGTATCACCGGTGGCACGTCGACCCTGTCGGATCTTTTGTGCACTCTGTAAGGTGATACACTCGACATGCCGTAACTCTCTTTCACCAAAGCCTCTTTAGCTAGAAAACATTGTTCAGTACGTGCATGCGTAGTTGGTTTTAGCTCTAAATATAGTGGAGAGCCACTTCCCAATTTACCATCTAAAATAAATTCTAATATATAAAATTCTCGTGTCACGGTGTCGGCTGGACCGATTTTCGTGAAATTTTGTGTGCATATCGGTTAGGACTCGGAAAACATCTATTTTTCATCCCCCTAAATGTTAATGGTGGTCCACCCCAAAATTTTTATTTTTTACACAAAGTTTTTTGTTTTTATTTTTTTATGATACAGCATATACATACAACCCCAAATTTTCACCCCTCTACGATCAACCCCTAAATTTATATAGCAAAACAACGTTTGCGGGGTCAGCTAGTATATATATTTATAGACGTCCACCACTAACTGCATCCAGCACCATCAGGTCATTTTAGTCTCCACTACAGGAGCACGACCCTCTCTTGTCCGTTCCAGACAGGAGGATTTGGCCTACACTCCCCACGCTGGCCAGACGGGTTGGGGAGGCCTGATCGATGTTTTATAATGTAGTTCCCTTAGTCGCCTTGTACGACATCCACGGGAAGAGACGGAGTGATTCTATTCTAGTCTGCCGGAAACCACACGGCCAACTAACTAACTGCATACACGTGCCTAAATTAATTTTAAAAGTAAAATATAATAATTACCTGTCTGCTCGTCCGGGTACGTCAGACGAATTATCATAAGTAAACGTGTATATTTTTTAACCTTTAAATACAATGTAGATGCTATTG
Source organism: Hypsopygia costalis (assembly GCA_937001555.2). Classification (NCBI taxonomy): domain Eukaryota; kingdom Metazoa; phylum Arthropoda; class Insecta; order Lepidoptera; family Pyralidae; genus Hypsopygia; species Hypsopygia costalis. The sequence continues at coordinate 13,557,011 of OW443340.2, read as the reverse complement.
AAAAACATATTTATTTTACGGTTGTTGTTCCTGGAGTTATGTGTAAACAACTGACGATGACGATAATCATCTTGCAAATACGTTAGACTATCTATACAGCCACTTTGTTTGAATCCATTATTCGTAGAATGAATACTTATTACATATATACTACTTAAAAACAACCTGCTGGCTCCCCAACCCGTCTGGCCAGCGTGGGGAGTCTAGGCCAAATCCTCCTTCTGTCTGGGACAGACGAGAGAGGGTCGTGCTCCTGTAGTGGAGACTAAAATAACCTGATGATGATATACTACATAATATATTTATATATGTACTATAGTTACAGTGGCCAACGAACCGTTTGCGTTGTTCCGTGGATCCTTTGCTGAAAATTCCTACATAATAGTTTGACTTACACCAAATCATTTTCCGTCCAAGTGGCAAAACTGTGGAACTCACTTCCTTTGGACATAAAGATGTCTCCTACTCTTGGCTCCTTCAAATCGGCTCGTAGGACGTCTCTTAACAACGTTATGTTGACTGCAAATTAATTGTTTTTTTAGGGTTCCGAACCTCAAAAGGAAAAACGGAACCCTTATAAGATCACTTTGTTGTCCGTCTGTCTGTCTGTCTGTCTGTCTGTCTGTCTGTCTGTCAAGAATTTCTAAGTCGAGAATGCGTGGAGGTATCAAGCTGAAATTTGAACTGTATACTCAGGTCTACGGTCCCATGAAGTTAAAAAAAAATCAAACTGCTAAGTTTACGTAGAAAAAAGTTACGGCCGTTTATTCAGCAAAAAACGCATATTTCGACACACTCAAGGGAATCAAAACCTATAGGGTACTTCCCGTTGACCTAGAACTATGAAATTTGGCAAGTAACATCGTTATACACTACAAGTACAGGAATAAATCTCAAAACTATACATTTGTAAATAGATCTTAAAAAATAGGGGGTCTATATTTTTTATAGGGTGTCGAAATTTCAAATTGAAACTACTAGTTCAAATGGGGTATCATATGAAAGGGCTTGATGTACACATTGCAAAATATATTTTTTTTTTTTTTTGACGCATTATTTCTTATTTATAATGAAAAATATCAAATTTAATAATGATACTACCTACGGAATACGGTACCTACGGAACCCTCGGTGGGCGAGTCCGACTCGCACTTGTCCGGTTTTTTTTTTAGATGTATTTACCTATATACTTATACACATATCATAATATAAAAGTGTGTTACGAGGAATTAATTCGTATTTAAACTATGTTATATTTGTTGTCCTTTCTATTATCATCACAGCGATTACTGTACTTTGTTATTACACACCTTTAATTTTATTCCGTTTGATACTCTAAGTTTGACTGGAAGAGATCCCTCTAAGGGATAAGTCCGGACTTTGTATTGCCTTTTATTGCATTTTATTTGTTATTTATCTGTGATGTACAATAAAGTTATAAGTGTAGTTATAATAAACAAACAAAACTTTAAATTACTCATTAAAAGTACTCATTCTTCGCATAATGGATTCTTGTCTAACAATTTATATTTAGTCTCTCGGAAATGGCTCCAATCACTTCGATGAAAATTTGTATAACATTTTACCGCTCAAGTTTATTTATTATGTTTCTTCTCGGGAAAAATGTGATTTGACTAAGATTGGACGTAAAAAATATTTTTGTAATTTTATTTAATATTACCATATTAGTCACATTTTAGCATATTTAAAATAAGGTACTCAACAACAAATAGTCGTGCTTAAATGCTATAAGTTTAAAATGTCTTCAATAAATTCGAGTAAGACCATCTTTTAATTGTACAAGCTCATAACAACTAGCAATATATGAACAACCACGAGGCCAATTCTCGTAATTATTTTACGATCGCAATATGAAAGTTTTTGAGAGAATGAATTATAAATTGACTAAAAATGATATACTTGATTTCATTAATTAATTATTATCAATACTTATTGCTGGCAAAAGAACATTCTTATTTTGTTTAATTTTCGGTCATATTTCGATATAATCCCACATTATACTTTGATGTTTTGAGATCGATACTGGATCGGAACTGAATTTTGACTACATTTTAATTACGAGAATTGCTCCTCTAGTTAGACCTGAGTTAAATTGTTAAGCTAGTTGCGACTAGCATTACATAGAGACGATATATTTAGCGCGAGACACTGCTAGGTGAGACATGAGTGACTATATTAACGTCCCTTACACGCATATGTCAGTGTCTGCTTCTAAATATATCGTATCTGCTTAGTGTGTGTTGCCCTTATTCTCGTTTAATCTTGATCTGATTATGTAGGCTACGGTAGCCACTTCACAGTAAAACTTGAGCTTACTGCTTGTTTACCACGCGAGTGGTATAAGACTCTTACGTCACGCGAGTGTATAAGATATCTTATCTGACATGGTATAAAAACGTAGGATATCCCTTTGTTGTCCATAATTGTTGTTTTTTTAGTCTATTTCAAATGTTATTTTTATCTAAAAAATTTTATTTAAGAGCCTTTATGTAGCACAGCACCGATGCCTTTTAATACAATATAGTAAGTGAATCGAGTTTAATAAGTGAATTATTATTATGTTTTTAGCGTAGAGACGGTAAAAATTATTATCCATCAAAGAGAGTTTAGTAAATAAAGAGAGCTTAATAATATAAATATTTTTGCTTTTGTAATTAATATTTATACTAAAAACTATAGTAAAGCAAATCTAATAATCTAATAACGACTAAGTAACCTAACATACTTATGTATCTTCTTGATAGACGGTGAGGTGCATAATTTAGTTTCATAACTCGATTTATAAACTATAGCGCCTACAGCGGGATGCCATGTACTGTAACACATGCTTAAGTTTGTTAATTTTTTTAGACTTAGCGCCAGTATGCTTCATAAACACTATTAATAAGTCTTTTTTTTGCCGCCAATAGAGCCGTGAAGAGATACACTGGTATCACTGCGCGATGTACATACATGGAGCTCATTACAGGTGGCCAACGAGCCGTTTCTTATTAGTTTCCGCGGCCGGCGTGATGACCCTCCGGCTTGGGGCTCCGGTATAAGACGGTTGTTAGTTCCGCACTATTGCGGTATAACTGTCGCATTCCGGTTGCTTGCCCCCGTTCTTTACCCAATTCCATATTGTATTTACTGTAGATAATACATTATTGGTTTCATATAGAGACGTCCGTGGAAATGTTTTGTGGGATTCGAATTTCGGGATCATTTTTTCTTTAATCGATAAAGAAATATTTCTTTAATCCATGCGACACCGCGACGGAACGAAACACAACTTTGGTGATCTTATGAATACATCATAATCATTAAACGTTAAAACCAGTTTTGACTGCAGTTTGAAAAATTAGTCAAAAATTGATTTGACTAATGACACTTACAATCTATGTGCAGTTGAGCACTCCACCAAAACACAGTTGAGCAACGGGATGAAATACGCTCTAAATCCCTTCGGTAGACGCGGGACTCGTATCCCAGCAGTGGGATGAAAATCGGATGATGACATACAAGTCATCCTCTTATTTTTCGTCTTTCTTTTTTATCAAATATTCACTCTAGGTTAAGCAGGTGGTTTATCCCTACTGCTCAACCTGGCAGCACACCTGGTGCTCTCGGCAGTTTCAACTTAGGCTCTCGTGGCGTGGCTGACTCCCTGAGGTAAGAGGAAGCTAGTGCATTCCAACACTCTCAATTTTAAATAGATCAGTGTGATGCAACATTAGTTTTCTTACGTGTTTATTCCAGGAAGAAATTTATATTACTTAAATTCGGTCTACTGTTTTACCAGAATCTGTGTTTCAAGAAAGTTTACGATGGTCAAGTCAACGCGCCAATTCGGACTCTATTTTAGTACCAAGAAGAAGAAGTTCTTACTTACCGCAAATCATAGAAAGAGTCCACTGAACAGAGAAATGAATCGGAGAAATAACAGCCTGCTTCTTTAATCCGTTGTTCTTACCATCATCACGGGTAATGACTTCAAACCGTTGACGCTGTGTATATAAAAGGTTGTCCCTTCGTAATGTAAACGCCGTTTAGTTTTAGAGAGTGCAGCATATGGGGCCATGATCGTAGATAAAATTTATGTCATTTATATTTCGTTGAAAGCGATGATAGTATCTACGTAATATCACCAACATGTGGTATGAAGTTATGAGAGTTTAATCACGTTTAATGGTCGCACGCGCCACTTCCGGGACCGCGCGGGCGGGTGTGCCGGGCGGTGCGGGCGCAGCACTCTCGCGTGGGAACCTACGTGGGCACCTCGGCTCCCACAGCCCATTGTCTAAGTCGCTGTGACCGACACACGGCCTAACCTTCGGCGTACCTAACCACATCTGACCCACTAACGAACATTACGTAAAAAAATCTTTCATACGAGTCATTTGGCGTGTGCACAGATCAGAGATGTAGGTGTGTGTGATTGGCCACCAAATACAATACGGTTCATGTTTTTTTGAGCATTTCATACGTCATGGTCGTACTTCTATAAAACTTACCGAAACAAAATTGAGCTGTCGCCGCGTCGTGTGATGTGACGCCTGGATGTGACACACCGTAACTATTTTGTATAGAAAATCTGCATGAAATCCTTCTGGCGCTAGTTGTTTACTTATCAAATAGCCAATTTCTCATTCTACCTACTTGATGATGATGCATGGTTTATTATTCTATATATTATAGGAAATAAAGATGGCACAATCAAAAGGCTAAATTAAATACTGGCCGTGTGAATTCCGGCAGACTTGAATAGAATCACTCCGTCTCTTCCCGTGGATGTCGTACAAGGCGACTAAGGGAAATACATTATAAAACATCGATCAGGCCTCCCCAACCCGTCTGGCCAGCGAGGGGAGTGTAGGCCAAATCCTCCTTCTGTCTGGGACGGACGAGCGGGGGTCGTGCTCCTGTAGTGGAGACTAAAATGACCTGATGATGATGATGATGGTGGTAACACTATATATATTCCGCTACGAGACAGGCGGGAAAGTTTCAAACCGAGGTTAGGTTCAGACGTAGCAGGCAATATATAACTCGTTGCACCATGCCGCCTCAGTTACTTATGATCTTAGCCCACTGGAGTACTATTTATTATTCTGTACCACTGGATTGGAGTGGAGGTTACCAGTCAGAACCAGGAAATATTTATGAGACGATTGCTACATAATAGATAAATTGGTCAATAAGGTAAACAGTCGATAATAATACGAGCGACAAGCGACGCGTGGTGACAACCACGCGAACAGCCAGCCTGACCATTATTAGATGTTTGACATAAAAAAATTGGTTGTCTGTAATGGCGGCTCATGGACGTTAATTTTCCGTGATATCGTCATAAGAAAACATCGGCCGATGGAATGGAAGAGATATAGATATGCGTCTCTATCGCTTGTTCCGCGCTCTCGCTTGCACGTTCGACTCAGGCGGAACGTGACAATGAGTCATGCTTTTTCGTACGTGCAGCCGGCATTCATCGATAATACGTTATCGCGTTAAAAGCTAATGTCATCAATCGTGATCGTTGCGATATTAAAATTGTTTGTACTAGCAAAGTATCCGTGCTTCGCTACGGGAACACATATTCAAAGTTTCAGGTTTCTAGCTTTAGTGGTCTGGGCTGTGCGTTGATTAGTGAGTCAGTCAGTCAGTGAGGACAAAGCCTTTTATTATTATAGATATTTAAGTATGTACGCTGTATACACATGATTAAGCGTTTTTTCAGCATTTTACATTTGTCCTTCTTCTTTTTAACCTCTGGCACGAAAACAAGGTGTACCGGTACAGACCGATACACAGGTTGATGATTATGAGGATGACGATTCCAAGATGTAGATTAGCCGTTTATACACCTATGTACCTATATATACAGGGTGATTGGTAAATAGATGTATTCCTTTGAAAGGGATATAGAAGAGGGCAAATGCAGTCGATGTAACCATATAATGTCTTATCCAAAAGTGAACCATTTCAGAGATATTTAAAATTTAAGTATTTTTAAAAAATATCGCCTGATTCCTGAACAATAAATTATAAAAAAATAATCAGACCTTACTTTAATATCTTTTTATTAGTTTTGCATTGGTGACATCCCAAACTATAAACAACAGCCATCAAAAGTACATTATTTACACAAAGTTTCACACTATGCATTGAAACATTCAGTAACTCATAAAAATTTGCAAGTTTATAAATTTTGTTTTAAAGATTAGAACAAAAAATCATTATAGAATTATCCGTGCATATTAGCTTAAAAACATCTGCATCTTATCAGCTTTCGAATGCGGTATAATAACCATAAATCGATAAAGAAATGACTAAAATAGGACCCCAACAATAGAGACAGGTAGAGTCAACCGGAAGTAACAATGCTAATTAGTAGGCGATAGACAAAGGGTAATGGGAGGGGTAATGGGGAAATCCTTTCAGTCTATTTGTTTGTTTAATCTGTTTGCTTGTATGTTTAGTCCGCTTTTGCAACTTGTTGTGTTCAGATGTGTTATACTTTCTTTGGATTTTGTTCTGATAATCGGCTCTTCGACTGATTTTCTGTGTTGGCATCTTACCTGGTGATTTGGCGTATTGATTTGGATTGAAGATGGCTCAAAGAAGAAGAAGACGTTCTTTCACGAATGAAGAGTACACCGACATTCTGTATTTCTACGGAGTAGCCAGAGGGAACTCTGCCGTTGCCCGTAGTGAATCGCTGCTGAGTTCCCTAACCGCCGAATACCCGACGCCCGTGTGTTTGATACGTTATATCGTGGGCTCCGGGAAACTGGCACCGTCCATAGACGACGAGGTGATTATTAGATTTGGATGGGGATCATTGACAATTATTTGATTGGTCCTCACTTTCTTATAATTTAAACGGCATGAATTATGAAGAATTTCTAAGAAATATTTTATTTGAACTGTTGGAAGATGTTCCATTGGAAAGACGGCGTCTAATGATTTTTCAACACGATGGGTGTCCAGCCCACTACAGGCTGTCCGTGCGGTCTTGGCTCAACGAGGAATTTCCCAACAGGTGGATTGGCAGAGGCGGCCCAATACCCTGGCCAGCGCGGAGCCCTGACATCACATCTATGGACTATTACGTTTGGGGCCATATGAAATCTTTTGTATACCACGATGAATCCCCTATCCCCATCATAGACGAGTTAGGAACCAGAATCGAAAATGCAGCCTCAACAAATAAAAAATACTTTGACTTCTAAGGTAGTCAAAAGTGAATTGCGTAAAAGAATACACGCTTGCTTACGATACAGAGGTGGTCAAATAGAAAATAAATTGAAATAATTAAAAAAAACAATTTAAGATGATCTATTGTTTTAATTGAGATGTTTTTTTATTTTATTTTATTATTTTCTAAATGTACAAGTTTTTTACCTGTCCCTATTGTTGAGGTCGTATTGTAGTCATTCCTTTGTCGATTTTTAATTATTATACCGCATTCGAAAGCTGATAAGATGCAGATGTTTTTAAGCTAATATGCACGGAAAATTCCATAATGTTTTTTTGTACTAATCTTTAAAACAAAATTTATAAATTTGCAAATTTTTATGAGTTATCGAATGTTTCCTAATAATTAATGTACTTTTGATGGCTGTTGTTTATAGTTTGGGATGTCACCAATGCAAAACTAATAAAAAGATATTAAAGTAAGGTCTGATTATTTTTTTATAATTTATTGTTCAGGAATCAGACGATATTTTTAAAAAATACTTAAATTTTAAATATCTCTGAAATGGTTCACTTTTGGATAAGGCATTATATGGTTACATCGACTGCATTTGCCCTCTTCTATATCCCTTTCAAAGGAATACATCTATTTACCAATCACCCTGTATATATATATATATATAGGTACATAGGTGTATAAACGGGAAATAGGATTTGATTGCCGGTATTTTCGGGAAACGACATGCGCTATAAGGAATTTCATTTCTGTCATTGAAAGTTACTGGCAGTCGTATAAATATAATGGATTGGCGAGACACATGAATAGACTCTCTTGTGGAGTTTCAAAACCCTGAAACGTATACCTATATAGACATATATAGGTATATATATATATATATCAATCAAATCCTATTTCCCGTTTCTTGTGTGTTAAGTCCAAAGAACCGGAAATTCCCGATAATTTAAAGGTCGAGATTTGCTCAAAATCATAATTATGACAATACGGTCTTCTGATGGGATGTTTGTTACATAGCATAATTTGACTCCGTTTATGGATTGTTATGTTTTTGTTTTTAATTGGGTCTTTTCCAAATAATACTTCTTGCCGATGTTTTCACTGGATTTTAGTTCTACATCCCTTATTTTTTATGCAAATCCTATATGAAGCTACATACGAGGTTTAAGATTTACAGAATAACACTACATAGTAGGTACTACATATTTCTTATACTGTGGTAACACTATGTACAGGCGGGCCAAATGCAGGGCAGGGGGCATTTACAATAAATTCATATATCGAAAAGTACAAACCTACAGTCTCTCGACCTCAACCCATAATCATCCCACTGTTGGGATACGGGTCTCCCCTCAGTCGAAAACTGTTTAGAGCATACTGCACCACGCTGCCGGGTTGGTGTAAGCCTGTGTTTTCAAGCCGTCCAAAGGCCTCTGATTTTGGCTTAAGAACTGTTTTCTAGTGACAACAGCCGGGACCGACAGCTTAACGTGCCCTCCGAAGCACGGAGGAGCTCGAGATAAATAAACAGACATGCTACAGTCGACATTGCTTAACTTGCATGATCGATTAGACTGACACACGCAACGACGCTATCGAGCTCCGCCTACTACTCCTACAGTCTATTTATGCCCAAAAACTGGGCAATTATATGTACCTACTTCATTGGGAATTTATCGTTAATGTCCGGCATTTTGCCAATCTCTAGGTATATGTTATTTTATTACAATACAAAATAAGTCACCCATTTATATTAATATTTAATAATAATTAAAGACATATATACGTACTGTTACACAATATTTTTTTAATCTACGGAGCCAAGACACTGTTGTTTGCGTCGGCGCCGCCAAGGTCGGGGTCATTGAACCTATTTACGTCTTTCAGCAGGCACCGCCTCGCGCCGGCACTAGTGGAAATACTATTTATGTATCTCGCATAAGCAAACTAGCTGATACGAGTAATTATGTATTCTAATCTATGCTATCGCACGGCCAATGTTTGTAAATACAATAACATCACTTTTTGTGGCGCAATACCGATATTTAACTACATTGTACATAGACTTCATATTAATAGACAATAAATAAATAAATATTTGTGGACAATTTACACAGCACCATTTAGTCAATATGCACAAAGTTTTATAGATCCCGGTTTGGTAGTGAGAGATGACCACATGAGATAGTGAATGTCGTAGATTACATCGCGCTGTCATATAACAGTGTGGCACAATGTTGTGCTTGCTTTGAAAAACTGGCACGCGGCGCGATACAAACAACCGTCTTTCATTTCCAAATTCAAATATGTACTGACTATATCACTGTATCATGGCGAATGCTCAGTAGAGTTTTCGACGTTATTCCCGCCTTCTCCGTTTAAATAACCACCGTTCATCACATAGTGCACATACTCACGTATTTTTTGAAAAATCACCTCCAAGATGGGATTTGAACCCACGACCTCTCGATGACTGGTCGAGTGCTCTTCCAAATACTCACCTCGTTGAAAACATCTATCCGCTACCTCGCACTAAATGGTTTAGCCAATCTTTATTGTGCTGAACCACTGACCTACGTGATAGACTGCCCCGGTGATGTGTTTCCTGCGCTTACAAGACTTGCTTTGGCGTGTACGTGGCTCACCACCATCTTTAGAGCCTAAGCCTGACGATGCTGTGGCATAAAGAGAGGCAGCGTATTTATAAGCTACCCGACTACGGAAGTACCTCCATGTCACAGAATCATTATCATCATCAGGTCATTTTAGTCTCCACTACAGGAGCACGACCCTCTCTCGTCCGTCCTAGACAGATGGAGGATTTGGCCTACACTCCCCACGCTGGCTAAGGGTTGGGGAGGCCTGATCGATGTTTGGTAATGTATATCCCTTTGTCGCCTTGTACGACATCCACGGGAAGAGACAGAGTGATTCTATTCTAGTACGCCGGAAACCACACGGCTAACACCATTCACACTCTCACAGAATACCACAGCCAAATAACAATTCCTTTGAGGGGGTGGTTGTATCCCTGCGGGTGAGTGAGGTCACCAAGAAGAAAGGAGTTTTCATGTTGCGAGCGTTAATGTTGATATGGCTACTGTTACGGCTTCACATCAGGCGGGCAAGTGCGAGTCAAACACACACACCGAGGGCTTTTTATTAACATATCATCAGTAAAGTAAAACCTTTAAATATAGCATCTATTATACCAACAACTATACCTTAACTTAACCAACAACAACTATATACCAACAAACCAGTATCATCTGCTTTCAACCGCTGTCAAGCCTACCAACCACTATCAGTCACTATTAACCACTACAAACCATTATCAATCACTATCAACCATTATCAATCACTATCAAACATTATCAACCACTGTTAAATTGCTATCGTCGTGTCGTTGAACCTGCGTTGTTATTACAATCCAAAACTAACCAAGAAATAATTTGAAATTTGACTACGGTCGACGTTGCTTGATCTGCGTTATTACAAAACCAAAACCACAATAATAGTATAGTAGATAATATATATATATATATATATATATATATATATATATATATATATATATATATATATATATATATATATTATCGTTTCAAATTTATTTGTTATTCCGTAGCGGCGCTGTTAGGTGTACTTTGATTTGGTTGTTTACATTAAGTTTCCTTTTTCAAGGGAAAAGGTTTTGCAGGTTTAGTAGTAAGTTACTACTAAACCTGCAAAACCTTTTCCCTTGAAAGTTACTACTAGTAACACTTGGACAAAGTGCATTTTAAGGTCTCAGCATACGTAACGGGATCTCCAACGGGACGGGTGTTAACTAACGACTTAAAGTGACGGTCATAGGGTACTTTTTTCAAGTGCCATCACGTTCCGTCCCTGCCCTGTCCGGGACGGGGCGTGTTGAAACACAGTGGTTGAAAAAATACTTTATCACCATTGCTTTAAAGGTCGTTATCAATATGATGTTCCGTCCCTTCCGAGTTCCCGTTACGTATGTTGAGACCTTTAGAACCTTCTTAGGTTCTTGAAAACACTTTTGTTAGTCCGCAAGTTATCTATTACTACTAAACCTGCACAAAGTCCATATACATATATTTAATTAATCTACCTACGTAAAATTTTAAAGTTTACACCGGACACTGTAATCTGAGACAGGACACCGAAAATATTCTACAAGACTAGTCGTGCCAAGCAGTAGCAGTAGTTTAAGAATTATTATTATTTAAATAGTTGTCTTGGCCAACTTGCCTGATAAATATTTTTTGAAAAATGGAAAATTCACCTGCCCCCCCTAGGTGGATTTGAACCCACGACCTCTCGATGACCGGTCGAGTGCTCTTCCAACTGAGCTACCAGGAAGGTTTGTGTTGCTGACGAATTTTTTCATCTTATATTTCTACTGTGTGAGTCACAGTGTGGCGTCATCAACCTATTAAGTAATTACAATACTAAAGTAGGCATAGCAGTCCATCGTTGCAGATGAAATTCAGCTATTTTTTGATAACACCAAACTAATTAAATTATTATTATTTAAATAGTTGTCTTGGCCAACTTGCCTGATAAATATTTTTTGAAAAATGGAAGAATTCACCTGCCCCCCCTAGGTGGGATTTGAACCCACGACCTCTCGATGACCGGTCGAGTGCTCTTCCAACTGAGCTACCAGGAAGGTTTGTGTTGCTGACGAATTTTTTCATCTTATATTTCTACTGTGTGAGTCAAAAAATATTTATCAGGCAAGTTGGCCAAGACAACTATTTAAATAATAATAGTTTAAGAATACTTAAATACATCTTTTTTTGTAAATACATACTTAAAATACATAGAAAACACCCAGACATGCTCATGCAGACAAATGTTTGTCTGGCGCGGGGATCGAACCGGCGACCTCGGAGTCAAAGTAGCCATTGCTAGCCTTTCAACCACCGGGTTAGTCAAAACAATAATACTCAACCTGAGTAAGGCTGCTTTACTCATTTAGGACTACATACCCAATTTTTTTGCCTAGTATGCTGTTGTGCACTATTCAGTCCACTGGTGGGATACGGATCTCCCTTCAATTAAAAGTTTATAACGTACCTACTCCACCACGCTGCTCAACTGCGGGTTGGCAGAGAACAATGTTTTCAAGCCGAACAAAGCTGACATAGCTTAAGGACTGCCATCTGACAACCGTTGCCGACCACTTAACGTGCGCTCTGATAGTAAGCAACGGCCGAAGTTGCTTACCTTTCTTGATTAATTAAACTGATACTCTCAACAAAATTTACTGGAGCTGGTTTGATGACGGAGCCTCAAAATGGTCAATGGAAGTGGGTGGAACACCAGTATATAATTCGAGTTTTGACATTAAATCATTTTTTGACGTGATAATGTCATATAAATCGATGAACGCTGGCTGCACGTACAAAAAAGCATGACTCATTGTCACGTTCCGCATGAGCCGAACGTACGGCAAGGGTGATAGATGAGTCAGAGCGCGGCTGACTGACTCATCTATTACCCTGCCACTCCATCGGCCGATGACTCCGAGTTCATCAATGTTTTCTTATGACATCACGTAAGATTATCGTCTATAAACCGACTTCTTTTTTATTTAATTTGTTATTTTTTTATTTACATGTCAAATCAATTATTAAGACATTTCTATAAATTCATGAATTTACGATGAAAGTAAACAAATGTACGTGCCAACTTTGTTCGAAGACCACCACAACAGCCACGTGCGTTGATAGTAAAAGTGCTGTTATCACCTGTGTGACGTAAACGCGCCACTAGGAGTAACTAGGCGTGTAAATTTTCACATTGTGCAAAGTGTAACAAACTGTACGAAACAATGGCTGGTGAGACGCTGTCAATATTTGTCGAGGCGCTGACGTCTTTCGATGGTATTCCATGGCGTAGACATAGAGCGTCGCCGCACATTTCCATCAATAAATAATAATATTCATGATCGATAACGATAAAACTAGAATATTTTTGTCTAACATATAACTTTCTTTGTCTGTTTTTATTTTATTTTTTTGTTATTTACTTTTTATTTTTTTTCGGAACAGTTTCGGAAAAGTTTCATATTGACAAGTTTCTTTCAAGCATTTCTTTTACGCCAATGGTCTATTCCGAAATGCTAGCAGATAAAAAAAAGACGATAGATCCTAAAAGGGCCTACAAAGGCCAAATGGCAGAATATAGAATATAGATTTTATATCTTAACCATTTACATCTTTCTAAAAAATCTAGATATAAGATTTCTTCTTTACTTGCCTACAACATTAATTATATAACGGGTTTACACTGTAAACAAAATAATTGTAATGTAGGCAACTTGACTGCAGATTTAAACTGCTTCACAGGACAGAGGGAAAGCTTGCTGAATTAAAAATTGTACATCAAAACATACAAAGCTTTCCTGGCAGCGAATTGCTTGTACAATTGTTTTTAGAATTGAAAAATGTCGACGTTTTGTGCTTAACTGAACATTGGTTAAACGATAGTCAGATGATTTTTCATATTAATAACTACAAAGTTGCTAGCTGTTTCAACAGGAAGTCGACTACTAGAGGCGGTTCGTTAATTTTAGTGAAAGATTGCATGTTAGTCAAAGAGCGTGTGGACATTACTCGGCTTTCTGTTGAATGTACTATCGAGATATCTTGTGCCGAGTTAGACAAACATTTAATTATATGTGTATATAGACCCCCAAATAGTGTGTACAAAATATTCGAGGAGGTCATGGAGGATGTATTAAAGTTAGCATTTAAAAGTAATAAGAACCTAATTGTTTGTGGTGATTTCAACATTGATTTGCTTGTTGATAGTACTATTAAATCAAATTTTTTAAATTTATTTAAATCTTTTAACTTGCATAACTTATTCCTTGAGCCCACGCGAATTACTCCAACCTCCGCTACCTGTCTGGATAATGTCTTCTGTAATTCGGAGTACTTAAATAAATGTATAATTAATGACTTACCTTCAGATCACTGTGGACAGTTAGTCGTATTCAATAACGTAGTTGTGGAAAAAACCAAACTTATTTCGTTCAGACCAATTACTGGTAGTAAAATATCAAAATTCAAAAGTGTTTTGAAGGATAAGTTGCCACAAATAGTATACACGGAAAATGATCCTAACAAGTTATATGGTGATCTTTTTAATGTAATGTCTGAAGAATTTAATAACATATTTGAACAAAAAATGGTTAAAGTCAGAAACAATATTAAATTTTGTGAATGGGCTACCAAAGGTATTTATAAAAGTCGAAATACACTATATGATTTGTATGCTCAAAAATCGTATAGACGGGATGGCAATTTTACAGAACACGTTAGACAGTATTCCAAAATCTTCAAGAAAGTATGTAAGGTAGCCAAGTCTAACTACATAAATAATAAAATTAAAAATTCTACCAACAAGTGTAAAACTGTTTGGAACATTGTCAACAAAGAGACTGGCAAAATAAAAGTTAAAGAAAACGACTACTCTTTGAAATGTAATAATAATATATTAACTTCAAATCAAGATGTTGCTAATGCATTTGGAAACTTTTTTACCAATGTTCCCATTGATACGACTGCCTCTCTCAATTCATCAGCCTCAGAATCCATAAGATTACTTGAGGATAATGTACAGCCCTGTGAGCATGCATTTAAATTTTGTCACATTACCCCAGATGACATTATGCGAACATTCAAACATTTAAATATTAAGAAATCTGAGGATCTCTGGGGAATGTCCACTCAAATTCTTCTTCCTATTTTGGATACTGTTGCTGCTCACCTGGCTATAGTTTTTAATGAAAGTATAGAGAGGGGTATTTTCCCAGACTTAATGAAACTTGGCAAACTTATACCTTTATTTAAATCAGGAGATAATCGTGAGCCTGGGAATTACAGACCAATCTCTATTCTGCCAGTATTGAGTAAAGTGTTTGAAAAGATCATGTCAAATCAGCTGCTCGCACATCTTAATAAGTTCCACATTCTACATAAGAAGCAATACGGGTTCACCGCCGGAATGTCCACTACAGACGCAGGAATCGCGCTCGTGAAATACATATTTGAGGCTTGGGAGACGTCTCAGGACGCTATCGGTGTGTTTTGCGACCTCTCCAAAGCATTTGATTGTGTTGATCATCAGACACTGCTGCTCAAATTAAATCATTATGGTATTAAAGAGAAGGCTTTGCAAATGGTAGAATCATACCTTAGTAATAGAACTCAAACGGTGGATGTAAATGGCACAAAATCAAATGCATTTGAGGTAAAAATGGGCGTGCCCCAGGGTTCAATTTTGGGTCCTCTCTTATTCTTGGTTTACATCAATGATTTGCCTGATTTGGTAGAAAAATTTGCCAACGTAGTACTGTTTGCCGACGATACCTCACTTATTTTTAAAGTTGCTAGGTATAAAGACAAAATTGATGATGTTAATAATGCTCTTTCTGCAATTTTGAACTGGTTTACTACAAATAATCTCCTTCTTAACTCATACAAAACTAAATGTATTAAATTCACGTTACCCAATGTCAGGCAAGTCCATGCTGATGTAGTCATAAAGGACACCACCCTAGTTTATGACAATGATACTGTTTTTCTTGGTATTACCATTGATTCAAAGTTGCAATGGGGCCCTCATATAACGAAACTAGCTCGCAGACTCAGTTCCGCAGCTTATGCGGTTAGGAGAATAAGACAGATAGCGGACGAGACAACTGCTAGGCTCGTTTATTTTAGTTATTTCCATAGCATTATGTCATATGGCATATTGCTTTGGGGTAAAGCAGCTGACATTGATAAAATTTTTGTATTACAAAAGAGAGCCATTAGATCAATTTACAATTTGGGTTCTAGGGATTCACTCCGTGAGTTATTTAAGGAGATAAACATCCTCACTGTCGCTTCTCAATATATTTATGTAAATATTATGTACGTCCGTAAAAATATTTCGAATTTTACAAAAGTATGTGATATAACTAATTACAACTTGCGGAACAAAAACAAATTGGTTATTCCAAAACATAGACTGGGGAAGGTCAATAATTCGTTTGTCGTAAATTGCATCCGCTACTACAATAAGTTGCCGGAGTCGGTCCTGATTTTACCCGACACTAAATTCAAACAGCTTATTAAGACCACCTTATGCAAAAAGGCTTACTACAGGACCGACGATTACCTTAATGATAAAAATGTATGGCAAATTCTCGGCACAGGATGTGAAGCACAGGCGTCTTATCTTTACAAGTAGTATTGTGGATATACATATTTAGACTTTTATACAATATGTATATACACTCTATACTATGATTTTTTTATATTTTAATTTTTTTTACTATTTTATTTTACTTTATTTTTTTTTTTCTCTTATTTTGGTTGAATACCATTTTTTTTTATTGTATTATGTATAATGATAATATTGTATGACTATTTAAAAAAGACCTATATTGACAGAGTTTCTTTCGGCATTTCTTCTCGTCAATGGTCATTCCGAAATGCTGGTAGATAAAAAAGTATACCTAATTGTAAAAGACGTGTCTAAGTGCCCGCGAGGGCCCACAGAATAAAGAATTTTGACTTTGACTTTGACTTTATCATTTCAGTTGCGACCGATCCTGGACGGGTGCCGGCAGTCAGCAGTTAGGATAAGGCAGTCCGTATGCTTGTTTGCCGTCTTAGTGGTATAAAACAACCATACACATGTAGCTCAAAAACCCATGAGCCTCATGACTGATCGTTTTAAGCTGCGATTGCATAGGTCACTACAATCTTCTATCCATTGGAATACATGACACCGCTTGAGCATTCGCGTCTGTTTCGGCGATCAGCAGCATGGCGAAAGTCTATGAGATGTCAATCAATTCCAAGAGATGCACTGGCATCTCGATCTGTTGACTGTTCTAGCGCTGTTTTTCATTCGGCGCGCATAAATTGTTAATAGTGACTGCAAATTATCCTACGTCATCAAGTACACGAAATATGCAGTGCCCTTAAGGTCTATTACTGCAACGACAGAATGTTTGAATCTTAAAAATGCCTAACTATGTATTGGATGTTCATTTCGCAGTGAGCCCCCTGATTACAAAGATCCAATGAGATCAGAAGAGACGAGGCTGACACCGCAAGTGGAGTATAGCAAACTGAGGAAGGCATAAAGAAATGTATGGAAAAATATTTCCTTTTTACTCAGCGGAAAGGAGATTTCAGTAGGTCTTGTAAATCGACTAATATAAATTATAGCTACAACTGCTACAAGTGTAGACAACTTAAATATATGTAGTTTATGCGAGTACTATTAGAAATACCTAGCGATACACAACTATCTGCTGCTTGACACACTATATTTTTACTATGACACAGGTGGCAGGATATTGCGCACATTTTTATACTCTATGTGTAATATCCCGTATTGAACCAGTATGGTAAAGATCCGCATTTAAAGGATATTGTATTTGCGTCTCTCAATCACCTTAGAGTACAATATTATTGTATGGATTTAACATACTTTGTTTTATAAAAAGAAAAAATGTTTCTTTTTTAATTGCACATTGACGCTATAGCATACAGTACAGCTTATTTAATATTGTGAAGTGTAACCATTCATTTAAAATTTATTGTCTTAAAATCCTTCTGTTTTTTGTTAATATTTCCTGTTAGATTAGAGTCGATAGCTCGATGGCGTCAGGAGCTCGATGGTATCGTTGTGCGTGTCAGTCTAATCGAATACGCAAGTAGAGCAACGTCGACCGTAGCCTGTCATTGGATGGATCTTTTATCTCGAGTTTCTCCGTGCATCGGAGGGCATGTTAAGCCGTTGATCCCGACTGTTGTCATTAGATGATAGTCATTAAGCCAAGTCAATGGCATTTAGGCGGCTTGAAAAACTGGGGACGCCCAGTTTTTCAAGCCAACCCGCAGTTGCCAACCCGCAGTTGAGCAGCGTGGTGGAGTATGCTCTAAACCCCTTCGATTGAGACGAGACCCGTGTCCCAGCAGTAGAATTAATAAGGGTTGTCGAAGTTAGATAGTCTAGTCATTTATGTACGAGTATATGCACATATACATACGCATCTGCTAAATCAATGGCTCTGTGCCATAAGTTGTTAAAAATACAAATCAACAAAAATACTAGGAACAAGATCAGTTAAATCATCGTTCACAGAATCTGTTTTAGAGTTACCCTGAATCATCGCGCGATGGCTAACAGACAAACAAGATCAGGTTTGGTCCTGACGTCATCCATTTTGCAAGGTTTAATTTTTTCATTTATTTTGACTTGTCTCAAAGTGTTCTGTAATAGATATATATAAAATTATCTTTATATCTACTCTTTTGCAATATTACTTAACATGTTAACCAACTAAAAAAATTGGATACCAAAATATTATAAAAATTAAAAAAAAATGGAAAATCCACCTCCTCTGCCTGGATGGATTTAATAATAATTATTTAATCAGTTTATCAAAAAATAGCCGAATTTCCCCTGCAACGATGGACTGCTATGCCTTGTTTAGTAGTGTAATACTTAATAGGTAGATGGCGCGACACTGCGACTTCACAGCAGTAAAATATAAAATGCAAAAATTCGCCACCATCACAAAGAGCACTCGACCGGTAATCGAAAGATCGTGGGTTCAAATCCCACCTAGGCGGGGGAGGTGAATTTTTCCATATTAAATTAATAATATTCAAAATTTGGATGTTACTATTTTCTCAACTGTAAAATTAACTATAACTAACGATATATAGCAAGCTACTCTTGATCCTTACTCCTTTCTGCCGGAGCTCGCTCATCAATCACCGGTGTACACCACTTGCAGGTGAAATTGGCTTTGTCTCTAGTATTATATGGCTCACACTTACGCCCCAAATAAGTCAATATTGACGAGCTCGGTGGTCGAATGGTTAACAATGGCCACTTTGACTCCAAGGTCGCGGGTTCGATTCCCGCACAATACAAACATTTGTGTGCATGAAAATGTCTGTTTGTCTTGGTCTGGGTGTTTTCTATGTATGTATTTACAAAAAAAAATGTATTTAAGTACATTTTTTGTTGTCTAGTACCCATAACACAAGCTTTGCACTTAATTTGGGACTAGATGGCGCTATGTAAATTGTCCAGAAATATTTATTTATAAATTTATAAGTATACCAATTTTAGACAGTTCTTTGGGTTTACTTTACTGAAAAATTTTAGTGCAGCAATGGTCAAAAGAAATGACTGCAGTGGTTTTCCTTACAATGACACTATATAAAAGAATCTGAATCGACTACAAATATGGCTGCAATCTATGCATCCCGTAAGATCTATTCACATAGATCCTATTGCACATAAAATTTTCCACATTTTTTATTCCTACTGGGTATGTGACAGGTACTGCCTCACTTCCTTTCCTAAGCATCTGTACTCTTAAGTTCAGGAAATGAAGTGAGAAAGGTGCGTTTACTATGCCCCGGCCTAAAAAACTCTATCAGTAGCTTGGTATAGTAAAGATTTATCTTTTGGTACAAGGTAGCGAGTAGATATTTGCAGCTACATTAGAATAAATAAATAATAAATATTGTCAGACAAATTACACAGCGCCATCTAGCCCCAATGTAAGCGAAGCTTGTATTATGGGTACTAGACAACTGATAAACATACGTAAATACATTTTTTTTTGTAAATAACATACTTATGATATATAGAAAACACCCAGACTAAGACAAACAGACATGTTCATGCACACAAATGTTTGTCCTATGTGGGAATCGAACCCATGAGCGTTGGTGTCGAAGCCGCGTCATTGACCGCTACGTCAAATTTATATATTATTTATTTATCTAACAGTCGGATTATACAATACACTTTATTGCACCAATACAAAAATATACAAAAAAAAATACATGTACCTACAAAATTAGACTACAACGGGCGGCCTTATCGCGATGCGATTTCTTCCAGCCAACCATTTATTGTAGATGAAAGGTGGAAAAAAGCAAAAATATATTAAGTGAATTAACTATTTAAAAGTTAAAACATGTCAATTTTTTTTAATAAATTTAAAACGGAATGGAGGAATAAGGCCGTAGAGACCTGATAAAAGTGGTTCAGTGCAGCGACTTCTCTGAGGAGTTGCAACACCTCTTGAGATGCTCCTAGCTTAGAAACATCAATAAGCCGAGCAGACGTGCAGTCCGCACACCTTTCCAACAAATAAACAGCATCCGACGACAGTTACAGACCGATATTTTTCTGAGACTTCTAGTACATATGAAGTCCATAGACGCACGGCCTGATTTGTGTTTTATAGAACAACAGTCGTTATGCGGGTGTGAAGTAGTGCTGCATCCATTAACTTCACCCTAGTGAGCTACTCCATTTAGAACATCATTTATCTCTAAGATCACAAACCCCTGTAGTACCTAGATATGCCACTCTTGATCCCGACGTAATCCTCATAAGCATGTCAGCAGAATAACCGTGGATATATTACGAAAAAGTTATTAATTTCTAGAAGAAATAGCACGAAACCTCAGTGAAGCTCAGTTTCACAAGCATGAGCTCAGACTTAGAGCCATTTTCTCATGACCCGAATATTGTGCTCTGTAGAAAGCAAGCAATCCATACACAGAGCCAGTCGAGAAGCCCATAGGCTGGCAGCATAAAGCAGCGTTTTCGATCCTGTCAAATGCCTTCGCCAGGATCTGACAAAAAATACTGCTCATGCAGGCTTAAAGGCACTGTTTCTTCGTCTTTAAGTACTATATTAAATGGTTAATAATAGTATGAAGTAGATTATTTTTATCGGTAGTAATCCAAATACAGGTTGGTATATTTGCGCAGACCTTGACGGGTATACTATTCCGGTGACTGACCGTCATCGGTTACTGACATTAGTTACAGAAAAAACTCACTAAAGGCCAAACAACTCCTATTTTATTGGGTTTAAAAACACTTAGTATACGTAGGTTACAATTTAATAGATGTATCAAATTCAAATGACTGATTGTGTGCTAATAAATGTCAATTTGTTAATGTAAAAATAAATCGTTTGTTAGTAGTGGACCGTTATGCATACATACATCATTGTACTGATGGTCCGCATCTTCAATCGTCAATCAATAGACATTGTCAACTATTAATGCTGCTAGCTGCTGCTGGGTGGGATAGGAGTTGCTCCTCAGTCCAAGGGATTCATTTTACTTCGCCACGCGCCGCTTCACTGTACGTTGGTGCCACACAGGAACTGGTGGTTGTACAGGAAGCCCGTCTGCCAACCGAAACGTCTACGATCTTGGCTTCCATACTATTGGCTTTGTACGTATGCGTATACGCATGTGTATAAATTTCTCTCTTAAAAAAAATTGTTGTTTGAAATGAAGTCCATTAAATACATAAAATTGTCAATTACTAACATGAGTAATGAACGCTTGAGTAAAAGTGCTTTATCTTGTCTTTTATGGTTTTCCTTTCATTTAATTTACCATGTTTGTTAGAGATATTTAATCCTTTTGATTGACCCTAACGAGTGATGCCATAAAAGTACCTACAGGTGATGTTTTTCGAATTTTAGCCGGTCGATTCCTGGGAGTGGAATTTGCTATCTCCGTTGTTTGGAGTATTTTCCCTCCGGGTGGCATTTAAAACTTCTACCCTGTATAGTTTTCTGTGAAATTTTACTGAAAAATATTGAATTCACTTTTGTAAATTTGTATTCTATAAGATTCAGTATAATTGTGAAAATAAATAAATATTCCTGGAAAAATGACACACTGTCATCTAGTCTCAAACTTAACAAAGCTTGTACTATGGGTAGATAGTACAAGCTTTAACTGATATTATACTTAAATACATTTTTTTTTGTAAATACATACATATAATATAGAAAACACCCAGACTAAGACAAAGAGACGTATTCATGCACATAAATATTTGTCTCGTGCAAGAATCGAACCCGCGACCTCAGAGTCAAAGTGCCATTGCTAGCCATTCGACCACCGAGCTCGTAAATAAATAAACATGAAAAGATTTAAATATGATAATAGAAAATAGAAAATTAACTGATACCACAATACTGATACAAGCATTGAAATGAAAACACGCCATGGAATATTCTACTATAACAAACATTGTTACCACCTTGCGGCAGGCTTCTTAATCCGCTCCAAAAAAAAAACAAAGATAATGACATTATTTTCTTTTGTACAGTTTTGCACTTGTTCAAAATACGTTACGTTATGTCTTCGTTATGTACGTAATTTTTTTTTTCTATTGTTTCTAACTTAAATCTTCTTTTAGTTTCACTATTTTGTTTATATCTGTTTGTGAACATTAGTGAAAACTAAAGGTGTTATGCTCTTTGTTTTCTAAAGTAAATAAATATAAAGACGCTGACTTCAATGTAGTTGATTTTAATTAAAATATGTTACTATTAACTCTAATAAACAAACAAAAATATTTTATTACTATCTGTCATTGTTATAGCACATTTTGTTACGTACTTGTTCATGTTGTTTCTGCTCTGTGTTTACATTCTTTCAGTTTCTGTTATTTCATAACAACGATTGTTACTTTATACTCGTATTGACGTCATATTCTGTGGTTGTTTTTCTGTTTTGTCATTATTTTTCCGTGTTTGTCTCTGCGCCACGGATATATCAAAGGTAGCAGACCAAACATTATATACTTTAAACACGATTTTTCGCTTGTAGCTTAATTGTAATTAATTGCTGATAATAATATACTTATAAACAGTCTAACTCCATCACATTCCGTGGCGTAACTACAGGGTGGCGGAGCGGGCAAAATGCCACGGGCCCCCGGACTAAGGGGGCCCCAAGCACGAAGCTATCCACTGCTGGATATAAACCTTCCCCAATGCATTCCACCAAATACGATCCTCCGCCTTCCGCATCCAACCGCTTCCAGCCGCTTTCTTAACGTCATCGGACCATCTATAAGGAGAGCGTCCAACGCTTCGTCGTCCTACGCGCGACCTCCACTCTAATACCTTCCTCCCCCATCTGCTATCACTTACTCGGCAGATGTGACCCACCGATTGCCACTTCAGCTAGCAAACTCGAAAGGCTATGTCAACTTTAGTTCTCCGTCGAATTTCTTCGTTCCGGATTCAATCTCTCAGAGAAACTCCGAGCATCCCTCTCCATCACATCCCTCTCCATCACATCACGAAGCGTACTACAAAAATAGTTTTTTTTTTTTTTTAAGTTAGACTATAAATATACAACATACAAAATTTTTATAAGTAGGTACACTATCATAATTCTTGAAAATAAAATTATAGATTATTAACGAAAAATGTACATAATACTTCTGTAGTGTTGGTTACTCAGATGATTTGTTAGAGAGGGTCCCATCCTCTGAGGGCCCGTCTGATGAATTTGCCACGGACCCCTGATGGTATAGTTACGCCACTGATCATATTCATAAGTATAGTATTTTATCATTTTTGTTTCAAATATCATCAATTATAATATAGAAAAGCAACAAAGGCTTCTGTAGCTTATTTGTTACTTCATAGCACGCGGCACGTATTGTACAAGTAGTGTTGAGATTGCTTCCCTTTATATGGCTGTGATCTGCGCATTGTTACTCTACTCTGTTATTAGCGATGGTATTGTATCGTTATCATCATTAATATCATCATTTGATCACTCCGTGGTTCTTGGTTCTCACGGAATGACTCTTAGGTACTTGTTGTATTTTTTCTATTATTTTTGTTATTCTTACTAATAAATTTTAAGTCTTGTTTACTAATGAACTAATGGATCACTGTTACCTGTAATAAATAAAGTGAATTAATTTGTACTTTATAAAAATTATTCATTGGTAAAGTTTTGATTATTGAATATTATTGTATCCTATTCTATTGTAATGACATTTAATCATGAATCTTGACATGTGCTTTTTCTTTGACAATTATGGGTATTGTCACCTGAAATAAATGAATTTTATTTAAAAAAAAAAAGCTTAAAAGCAAGGCTGACGGGTTCTGGGCGCCACAAATTTCGGGTTGACCCTTAAGTCGCCACGCAGGGGAGTCGGGTTGACGACTGTATGTTAGACAGCACCGAACACCACGTGCAGGAGAGGTTGGCTTTAGCTGAAAAGAGGGCAATGAACAACTTCCACCCCAATCTCCATAAGGACCGACGATCTCAAGAACATTTGTTCTAGCGGTTAAGTTGTGAAAAGCGGAGGATTGCATATGCTGGGAAGTATTCATCATCATCATCATCAGGTCATTTTAGTCTCCGCTACAGGAGCACGACCCTCTCTCGTCCGTCCCAGACAGAAGGAGGATTTGGCCTACACTCCCCACGCTGGCCAGACGGGTTGGGGAGGCCTGATCGATGTTTTATAATGTATTTCCCTTAGTCGCCTTGTACGACATCCACGGGAAGAGACGGAGTGATTCTATTCTAGTCTGCCGGAAACCACACGACCACTGGTAAGTATTAGGAGAGGTCTATATCCAGCAGTGGGTAGATACAAGCTGACGATGATGATGAATGATGAAAGCTTAAAAGCAAATAAAGCGGTAATCGTATATTGCAAAACTGTTGTGGGCGATAAATATTGGTAGGTGCATATTTCTTCGTCCAACAAAAAAATTGCGGCGAGCGTTGTCTGTCTGGCCTTTCACTTGTGAAACTCATTTACCGATTGACGTAATTCTGTCAAAAAAGGTAGGAGTTTTGGCCGCTGCTGGAACGAAAATGAAGCGACATAATGCAAATACGTATTTATATTATTAAACTTCGTTTTCTTTGTTTCTGGCAAAGTGCATAAATTTCCTAGATAAAAACACACTAACAAAAAACAAAACTAGTGTGTTTGTTCACAAAATTGTTGACCTACCATGACAAAATCTAATCTAGTATATAAATAACTCACTAGACAAAAACGCACTACAAAAACAAAAAAACCGCCCAAGTGCGAGTCGGACTTGCGCACGAAGGGTTCCATACCATTATCTATAAAAACGGCAAAAAAAAAACACGTTTGTTGTATGGGAGCCCCCCTAAATATTTGTTTTATTTTAATTTAATTACAGTGAATATATGTATAACTAAATATTATGTGGGTATTCCAAGCGACTACCTATTGCCGTTATCAATTGCTAGCAAAAACGAGCAAAAACATCACGTTTGTTGTATAGGAGCCCCCTTAAATATTTATTTTATTCTGTTTTTTAGTATTTGTTGTTATAGCGGCAACAGAAATACATCATCTGTGAAAATTTCAACTGTCTAACTATCACAGTTCATGAGATACAACCTGGTGACAGACGGACGGACGGACGGACGGACAGCAGAGCCTTAGTAATAGGGTCAGTTTTACCCATTGGGTACGGAACCCTAAAAACTATATTGTTCACAAAATCCGTTGACCTACCGTGTCGTAATCTAATCTATTTGATGAACATCGGAAAACCAAGAAACAAAAATGGTGTAACCAAAGCGTGTTAGTATTTGTGGACGCAATCCGGGGTATTTCCTGTGTTGTTTGTTCTATAATGTTTGTGTCAGAGATCCGAACATAGTCCGACGGAATATTCTCGGAGTCATTCGCTTGGAGCGCTGCCCTGTTTATGAATGTGTGCACGCTTATAAGGAAAACTGACATTGATCGTGCCACTAACCTCATATTCTGAATGTTTATAAAGAATTTTCTCCGAAAACATTTTTATGAATACTCATTATAAAATTTTTATGAAAAAATATTTTTGATTATTTACAAAAATACGAAGTGTTAGTGTGGCCTGATAATCTAAAATGACGTCACTGTTAGGCTAAAGTGACTGGAAGAAGTTGGCTGAAGGACACCAAAGATTGCATATACATATAATATGTAGTTTTACCAGTATTATAGTTTTCGGATGTAATTGGCTCACCACGATCTTTGGAGCCAAAATCAACCTAACCTGCACGTGATGCACCCTGCCGACTACCGAAGAGGCTCTGGCAAAAGACAGGTGGGATACAGCTTATTTGTAAGCTGTCCGTCTGGGGAAGTACCTCCACCTCATAGAATACCGCACCCAAATAACAATTCTCTTGAGTATTATCGTTTCCTAAAAGTGAGTGAGATCATCAAAGAGAAAGGAATTGCTGTATTGGCAGCGGGGGTGGCGGCGCGTGAACTATATATCAGCTTGCGGGCGTTGGTATGGCAACTCTTTAGATTATTTAATGATGGAATTAAAAAAAAACATCCTTAAAAAGTCTAGTTTAGATGAAAAGTTTATTTTAATGATGAAACTTTTCATCTTAAAAAAAACAAAGTAAATATTTACTTTGTTTTTTGTTGGCATATGCCAACAATTTTTTTTAGGTCGGTGCCAGCCATATCTTAAAAGAAATATTTACACGAGTAACTTTATATTGATGTTACACACTACGGCTGGCACCGACTTAAAAAAATAGTTGGCGTATTTACTTTACATTTTTTAATTATGAAAGTTTTATTTCTCTCTTTTTTAATTAATTAAATAAATTACAGTTTAGAAATCGGTTTAATTTTTCTCAAATTAATTACTGTTTATTATCACTCTCTCCTCCACTGTGATGAAGTAATTTCTAATCACGAGTATGTGTTCCTAATTGATATTATAATAATTTACTTACTCCAAGCGTATTTGTTATTTTTAAGCCACGCTAAGTGCGCACGCAAAGGACTCGTGATTGTCATACGATTTCTTTTGGTTAAACTACTTTCGTATGAATTTATTTCACGGGTCACTGCGTAGGGTACACTTGTTATCATATCTATTGTATTTACATAGAAATTGTGTGTATTATAATATCAATGCATTATATTATATTTGAGGTTCAATCAAGATTTATTCTGCAAATTAGAAAAAGAAAGGAAGGAGTATAGGCTGGTAACGGATCGGCGACCCCTTGGTGTTGTTGATCTCCATGGGCAGTTGTAATTGCTTTCCATCAAGGGTCCCACATACTCGTTTCCCATAGAAGATACCTAATGAAATAACTACTAAGAATTAAGTACTCCTTACGTGACTAAGGTAAACAAAAAAGGAAAGTTATGATTTTAGCAGTTATGTATGATGCTATACAGTATGTTTCACCACATTTTGAATTTTGACAGACCAGACATCGTTGGTTTTGTTCTCTTTTTGTATTAAAAATAAGCTTATACTAAGGTAAGGTAAGTTTTGCGTAAAGGTAAGGTTAAATCTCGATCTGCGCACACTCAGCGGCATTTTACCGCTTTAGTTAGTTTGGGACTTCAAAGAAGTTGTAATCGGTCAGGTAGACGTCTGCTTTGTCTTCGTGTGGGTGTTTTCTCTTTATTATGTTGTATTTATATAATTATGTTTATCGTTTAAATAGTAGGGGCAAGAAGGTTCTCGAACGACCCCGTGCTTGCGAGCTCAATGAGGGATGACCCCCTACTACATGTAGCGACGACCTCAAGACCTTGTAGGGAGCCGATGTAATGTAGGTCGCTCAGGATCGGGGCGTGTGGCTCTCTAGAGCGGAGGCCTGTGTTCAGCAGTGGACAAATACTAGCTGAGATGATGATCATTCAACTAGTACCACATGACGTTCGGTAATTCGGTCGGTCCTTTACCCAATAATAATTATTAATATTTACTCTGGAATCAATCCAGGCTTAAGCTTGGAAGAACCAAATTTTATGGGTGCAAATCGGCCTGTTTTTAAGTGTATATTTATATTGTAATTTAGATTTATAATATTATGTATCTGTTCATATGCCAAATTCGTTTTCTCTGGTCCCGATGGTTGACTGGTAGAGAATGCTATTAGCATTAAATCCGCCATTTGTACCAATTTATTGTGGTCAATAAAGTTAAAAAAAAATATAGTTTACAATTTCCATAACAAGGGATAAAACAAAACGCGCGTTTGCAAATAGAAAGGCATAACTCGAACTCAGCAGGTCGTGTACATCCCACTAGGTATCCTCTCTCAATCTCTAATCTCCATCAATGGAGATTGTGGGAAGTTTTTTTCCCACTATACCCTTTAGTAATTTTTCAGACACGTTTCAGTAATAACTGGTGATTCATTATGAAAAAATATTAATGGGGATAATCTATTAGAACAGTATTCCCACTATCTCCATACGTCATGACAATGGGGATAGTGGCATGTACCGACCAGATCATCGATCACGCTGCCGAATCACATCGGAATAATGACATGGTTATTGCATACACACTAGAGATGTGATTTGGCAACTTAGGCGCTGGCCCCACTGCCGGCGGTCTAGCGGTCCAGAGTTCCGAGTTCTGCGTTCCGCGTTCACAATTGCTCACATTTCTTGCGGTCTAGAAATCTAAAGTTTGGTAATTCTTACCAGTGATAACGTGTCATACGCTCTTCTTATCTATATATGTCACATGGAATTAAATAATAAATAAATATTCCTGGACAAATTACACAAGGACTTACAGTCCCAAACTAAGCAAAGCTTGAACTATGGGTACTATAACTGATAACTGATATTATATTTTAGTACATTTTTTTTTTGTAAATACGTACATATACCTAATAGAAAGTAAGTAGAAAACACCAAACCCAAGATTTATTTATTTAATTCAACATTGCATTACAGATGGGCCTTAATTAAATTAAATTAATTAAATCAGATACATATGCACCTTGTCATTTATATATTTCGTCGTCTCAATTCATTGAGGAAACGTTCGTCTCGCACTAATTCAATGAACTTTTTAATGTCATCGGACATCGTGACCTTCCAGCTTTTGACACAAAAATGGAACTTAGCCAGAACCTGCATTCAGTTTGACCGCCGCTGTGGTCCGATTGCTTTTAAGTGTGTAGGGTTCTAAGACACCGCATATATTACAGTGAACGTGGAACGCAGAACTTGGAACTCTGACCACTAGACCGCCGCGGTAGGGCCGGCGCCTTATGTATATTTTGTTCTACATCTGTTACAGATGGGAAGAAAAAGTTAAAATGACATATTTGCGTCTTCATTTTTAAACTATTCATGACGCAAACGAGCGAAATGTGTTATTAAAAACAAAAATTTAGTCTAAATTATGTCATTACTGACGATTGTTTTGTTAGACTGTGACCGCAGTCGAAGTTTTTGTTTCTAAGAAGTAACATGTTATTTTTATAAATTTATGACCTATTGACTTTGACAATATCTAAGTAATATTTCCCAAGATCCGAGATCGTCGTCTTATTTACTTAATTCAATGACAATAAAATTGATCTCATCTTGATTTATTTCAGTTTGACCTTTATGTCGAAACGGTTCGGACAAGAGTAAAATGTGAAGTGGTGTTATATTTACAAACAAGACCTTACGATAATGTAGGTTATCATGAATGTTATCACACGTTTACATATTGAACATACATATTTATGTGTTATTAACGGAATGAATGAACATGTAGTTAGGTTCTAGTCAGGTTCATCACAATGCTCGCTCGATTGTACAGCATGACGGTATTGTTTACTGTGTGCGGAATGCGAGGAATGAAACAACTAGGCTTGTGTTCTATTCTTAGCGGATGATGAGATAAAATAGTGATGGATGGATGACGCGGCCTCGCCGACGCGGCCGCTGCAACCGTTGGCTCGGCTGTTGGCGCCCGTCGCCGTCACAAGTCGTGCGGCCGCGGCCGTTAGATCACGAGGACGACTATACACATAAACAATACACCTACATCACTATCTTTACCTGAATTCACACGCACTCCTCGGCCTCGGCACACTGGCGCAGATGCGATGCAATGTCAAAATACATTGCTTGCTTTTTAGCGGCAATTATAATTAATGCACATAATTATTGTCAAGGTAAAAATTAAATTCATGACCAATGTAGCTCTATGTTATGTACATGTATAAAATCCAGCACTTGTGAACATGAAGGCGATACCTTCATAAAAAACACAAGGCGCTAGGTTTTTTTTGTAATAGTCCATATTCATATAATTAATAAGCCTGCAGTAAAAAAAATATACATAATATGTACGAGCATATGGACTAAATTTTCAAGCTACCTAAAAGTGAAGTCCTGACGTTGATCCTTCGAGCCGTGAAGTTAAATAGTCGCGTGTAGGAGCTGAGTTGACACGCGTCATTTTTTATACCCTAATGAGGTTAACAGGTATAGTTAGCATCACTAATCGCCTTAAGACGTGACGTCGCGACTTTGACGTATTATTCAACACGGCGTCACGGAAACATTATTTATAGGGCAAGGTTTAAAAATGGATCATGTTAATGCGGCAGCCGTGCCGCAGGACAAGACGGATTTGGTCGCGGCGCTGCCTGAACCCACGCGTCTCATGATTCACGAGCTTGGCTGCAGATCGGTAAACATTTTACTAATTACATGCAAATAAACATATAGCCGTGTGATGCCAACCTACACACTGCATCACGAGGTATAAAGACAATGCCGAGGTATATGGTCGTACCTTTGCTTTCACAACATCCCACTGCTGTGATACAGGTCATTCGTATTCACTATGAAATACTGGCCTCCACCAAACCGCGTTGAGCAGCGTAGTGGAGTATGGTCCAAACCCCTTCACTTAAGGAGAGACCCGTATCTCCAGCAGTGAGATGAATATGGGTTGTATATATGAAGCCACGCTCCATTGCGGTTTGGCGGAGGCTGTCTTCAAACCACTCCCGAGACGTTGAATTTGTTTACTGACTGTCATCCAAATATTAACATGTAGAATCTTATTTTTTAGAGTTCAAGCTAAGCTGTCGAGCTTAGCTTGAACTCTAAAAAATAAGATAGCTTACAACATTGCTTACTTTGCGTCTTCGTAATTATAATTGTGCTGAAAGGGCCAAGAACATCCAATGAGAAAATTTGACGGAGAATCTAAATTGTCGAAGTAGCTCTCTAAAGCAGCAACCTGAAGCGGCAGTTGACCGGCCACATCTGCCGCTGGCGATAGAGATAGAGGAGTTTTAAAGTATAGGCCGAATATGTGGCGACGAAGCGTTGATGCGGAAGCAGAGGATCACATATGGTGGAAGGCATTAGAGACTTTCAGCAGTGGGTCAGACTGATTATCATGATAAAGTCCGAATTCTGTAATGTGCCATAAAATCTTATAATAAATTCAAAAGAACACCGATTTCACTGAAGTAGACTCCTTAGTGACAAATCTACGTTTTACAAGACAAAAATAAAATAAAATGGCTCCCTAAACAGAACCTGTCCTAAATCGAGACTGTCCTAACTGAATGAAGATCATAAACAACAGCGCTATCGCGTATCGCGAAGCAAAAGTAATAAAAACATGCAGTTTCCATAAAAACCCTGTTTATTTGAAGGCATTTAAAAACAACATAAATATTGCTTGCATAATATTATATACGAGTAGATCGTAAATAGATCATTGCATTCCATAATTACTTCTAAGTACCTACTATTTCTGTTAATGCAAATGCATAATAATTACATGCAGGCACAAAATGATTTAACGATAATTAAATTTAATTAGACATTATTGTTGATTGCTGTCATAAGTTATAAATGCATACTAAAATTTAATAATATTGAAAGCTGTTAGCAAATGGAAACCTTTAATATAATAGTGATGGTGTCTGCTGATGTTGAAAGTCAGTCGTACTTACTGTTGTCTGCACACATAAATAGATAAGCAAGTAAAATCTGAAGAAAGGGAGCTTTTGAAAGAGAAGGCCATGATCTCTACATACATACGCCTGAGAAAGCCATGATTAGGATCAGAGTAATACATGGTTAAAGATTAATTTAAAGGCTGGCAACGGATCGGCGACCCCTTGGTGTTGATGATCTCCATGGGCGGTGGTGATTGCTTTCCACCAGGTGACCCACATGCTCTTTTCTCCCCCTCTTATATAAACAATATTGACCGGGACATAATATATCGGTAATGAATAAATAAGCGGGCACTATCTAAGATGTTTTTACCTATAGATGCGTTCTATCTGCCTCTATTTTGGCAATAATAAAGCAAGGTAATTGCCCGTCATTCACTCAGTCACAGCAAGACTTTAGTGTTAATCAAAAACAATTATTGAAAAGTTGTACATGTCTTCCTGAGCTTTCACGTACATTGTACCTTTCTTTGCGAACTGCATGTCTAAATGTGTAGCTATTGGGTAAGCGCTTTGCAGCCTATTTTTTTGCTGTGATGTTCGCTTATGGTCCGTCTACATATAAAATATTATAGAGCACAATACTATGAGACACTGCGAGGATAACAAAAGCGTATGTGTATATAATTTGAATGCAATAATAAACTGACATAGAGCCCTAGTGATAACAATAGCTTACTCCCTATTTGATGGTATGCAGTGATTCACTTTGGCATGCATCCTGCACTTTTTATGTCCGTTGACGCAATCAATACTATACTTATTGTCAACGAACATAATTGGGTACACCCCGTACACCACCGTCGTAGATAATAATAATAAGTATTACTGGCCTAAAGAAGCTAAAGTAACTGCCCTTTACAGAAGTAACGCACCATAAGTTATGCAATAGAGTGACTATCAGGCATATTTATGCTGCACCACTAGCTTTGTCTTGTGTTGTAGGGTGTAAGTAGATTACCTTTTTATCTGGCAAAAGAGAGGAACAAATACGCTGTACACTAGTACAGCGTATTTGTAAGCCGCCCGACTGGGGAAGTACCTCTACCTCACAGAATACCGCAGCCAAATAACAATTCCCTTGAGGGTTGTTGTGTTCCTGTGAGTGAGTGAGGTAACCAAGGAAGCAGAGAAAAGCAAGGAGTTGCTGCGTTGGCAGCGGAGGTTGCGGCGCGCAAGCAATGTTTAATGTTGCGCGCGTTAATGGCTGCGGTAACGGCTTCACATCAGGCGAGCCGTATTTTCGTTTGTCGCCCGACGTAGTATAAAAAAACCACCGTTTGTTTAGCCAAAGCCAACCTCAACTGTACGTGTTGCACCCTCCTGTTGCAAAAAAGGCTCTGACGAAAGATAAATTAGGACATGTCGAGCCTGTCAATCTACTTCGCTGGACTGGGTGGTAAATTGTTTATGATGCAGTGCATCCTGATGCAATTCTGCTTAGTAGATATGTCAACGCACTGCTGAAAGTTGACATACCAACAGGTAGGCATTACGACGTAGTTATCCGCTATGAAACGAAATTTTTGTGTTCCCTTTTTGATATTTCCACGGGATACCGGGAATTGTGGTTACTTGTTGGTGTAAAGATAATAGATCGATAGACATCTCAATATCGGTATAATCGATCCATATATACAGTCTATCGAGATATCTATGAGTTTATTGGTTGCTACGATGGTTTTATTCTTACTGTATTTATGAAACACGCTTTGTATTGCCATATCTAGATGTCACAAATTCCATAAAAATTGCACATTAATGTACTACGATTGTATGTAACTATTACACAGTGAATATACGTGCGTACGAAGTCCTTGTGCAATCTAGTAATTTATAGTATTAACGTAACAGTACATAGCTTCGTACTGTTGATTTGTACGGATTGTACGTATACTAATCCATTGATTCTAAGACAGATAGAGTGATCAATCTTTCCCTAGCCAAACTTCATCGGCCCGGGCTCACAAAACCGATTTGTCTTGCTTACGGCCGAAACGTGTTACAAAGTCTCACACTGCTCCTGCATTTTTCAGCGCCGCCATCATCGCAGAAGAAAAAGCGCTCTCAGGAAGTACGTGATCCCCGCTTGAACACAATTATGTTTGGGGTTTACGAGATTTGCGTGCTCTTGGTATCCCTGGATCCATGTATTTTATTTTCATGTAAATAATCTTAGAAGAGTACAATATATTCGGGACTCTTCTCGACGTAGTCGAATGTAGTTATAAAAACCGTTAATAAGTTTATCTCAAACAACTAAAGAAGTATGAATTACGGTTAGTTTATGAACAAAAAAAGCTAAAACTTTTTGTTTGTTTGTTTGTAAAACTTTATTGTATATAAACCATAAGTACATAATATACAAAAATCATTACATTGTATACAATGGCGGACTTATCCCCATAGTGATCTCTTCCAGTCAACCATAGAATGTTTGAAAGAGAGTTGTCAATTTTGGCCTTTCGAGCAATACATGCATACCATCTAAAATCTACAAAAAAACTAAACAACATACATTCTACATATAACACAATACTCATAAGTATTAACAGTTTTCAGTATTTAGACAAATTTAGTTTTGTTTATGAATTTGTTATATTTTTGGGATCGTTTCCTAAACGCCTTTATACGACTTGCTGCTCGACGGGTTATGAACAAAAATAATATTCAAGACACGCATATTAGGGCAAAGTCGCCATGCTGTTTTTTTTTACAGCCAGACACGTGTAGATATCGCATATATGGCAGCTAAGTCATCAGGCCCTAATGAGAGTACAATTTTTATGTAACTCGGGACTCGCATGGGCATATTGAGTGTCGACCAGACATTAGACACATCCGCGTCACATGCGATTCATATATTTCCTTAAACTAAGAGGGTTCACTGGTGTTTAGGTTTTCATTAAATATAATGAAAACCTAAACAAATGTGTGCAACTTGTGTCTTTAACATAATGCTACTTTTAAAGTATGTTCTTAAAATACTCGATGTCTAGACGGTAACACTAACCACGCATTTTTATGGGGTTTTTTTTGGCGGCCACGACGCTGTACATCATATTTAATATGAGTATCTATTGGGGGTTATATACAATGCATAGCATTTTTAACATCGACATCTTGTTATAGTTTCTTATTATTTCGAGAAGGTGCATACCCAATGGCAAAAAATTAAAAGAAAATAACTTTTTTTAAAACAAGCTTTTATTACTTGTTAATAGGT
The DNA here is from genome assembly GCA_937001555.2 of Hypsopygia costalis. NCBI lineage: Eukaryota > Metazoa > Arthropoda > Insecta > Lepidoptera > Pyralidae > Hypsopygia > Hypsopygia costalis. The sequence continues at coordinate 13,521,922 of OW443340.2, read as the reverse complement.
TAAAAAGAACTAAAAAGTTAAAAATAATTTTAACCATTTAATAAAAGCGTGTTACATTGTGATGGAACATTGAAGAACATTCAGCATATTACACCTTCAATGTTTTTCTTTTGCAATCACAATGTAACACGCTTTTATTAAATGGTTAATATTATTAATCATACGAACCCAAACTCGATGAGGTTACGTCGTTTAATTACCAAGTTCCTATGGCCATCTTCCTCCTACACCATCAGATCAGCTCGATGTCATGATAATATTGTATTGTCATCCGATTTACATACGCATGCCAAATTTCAGCTCAATCGGTAAGCGGGAAGTGGATTAAATTTAACTCGCAAGATTTGATTACAGACAAACAAACATCGGGACAGGTCAAAAAAACAAAAAAGACAAACTCAAAAAAAGGAGGAGTCACGCAAGTCGACTGTATGCGATTACGCCGCCGGCGTCGTTTATTATCCGGTTTTTGTTTTAAATTGAATCCTAATGTTTGCTGAATAATCACTATCACTACATCACTACATAGTATAAAACAAAGTCGCTTTCTCTGTCCCTATGTCCCTTTGTATGCTTAAATCTTTGAAACTACGCAACGGATTATGATGCGGTTTTTTTTAATAGATAGAGTGATTCAACTGGAAAGTTTATATGTATAATATATGCATAACATAGTAGAAAAACACTGATAATTTAGCGGTTTCTAATGTGATGTCGTAAATAAACACATTTTTTTGCTCTTTCATTGCAAACGCTGGCTGAACCCAACGAGATAAATCAAAATAATGTAGTACAGTATTGTTCACCTTAAAATGGTCTACAAAAAAGTTCGCGATGGTATATGTCTATCTCTTAGTGGTAACACACAATAACCGTTATTTTATCCTTTGCTTTTTACAAGAAATAATGCCTTATTTACGAAGCGATTTTAAGCAATACAGAATTAATCCTTATCCAATTAAGTACCTTAAATACATTGCGCATTTAATATAGATCAATATGGCCCTTCACAGCATGTAATTTAAATGAATAGTTTAGAAGATATTTACACATTTAAAATGCAGGGACATAACGGCTGTGGCGGTACCGGCCGCGGAGCCGGCGGCGTGTGCCTATAACTGGGGAAGGACTGGATAGGACAAAGCGCAAAGACCTTCTGTAGTACATTTAGTATCAGCATTGCACCCGTGCGAAGCCGGGGCGGGTCGCTAGTAATTTTATAAAACAATGTACCTCTCCGCATTTATCTGTCTGAACGCGATAATCTCACTAGCTACTGAACGGAGTTTCATACGGTTTTCACCAATAACGGAGTGATTAATGTGGAAGGTACAGGTAGTAGTAAGGAAGGTGCAGGTAATTCTCGTTGTGGTTTTGTTTTTGGCTGAAATTACCATAATTTTTGAAGATATGGGAATAAATCATGGCGACTGGGAGCATTTCTGGTATGCGCCGCGTAATCTACTATATAGTTCTGACTATGTGAAGCCAAGGCAGGTCACTAATAAAGTATGTTTTCTTTTACGAAAGCTCCAGTGAACATGTACCTACGCGTATTGGGTATGTGTGCGACGCGGTCACGCTCGAGTTGACCGTTTACTACACAGGTTTATTTCTGCATTCGCTTGTCTTGTTTGTTTGCGTTTATTTCTGCGTACGCGCCGGTGTCGAGTCCGCTTTTAGCCGCAACATGAGCCGCGGGCGTGCAGTCGCTCGACGCCGCGCCGATGCATCGCGCCCGTCGCGTCGTCGTGCCAAACTAATTCCCCTGGCTGGCGCCGACAATAGGACGCCGCGCGACTATCGTACTCTTGTTTTAAATTCCTTTGAATTAACTGTTGCTATGTTACAGTAACTTTTGTTAGAACAGTTTATATGGCATGCTACATTGTGTTATAAATAGATCCGCCGTATTTTTCTTTAATTTATCCCCACATCTCAGAAATTGAGAATTTGATTAAACGGAATTTGCTTAGCAACACATATCTGACTGAAATATAACAATGATGTCTAAGAAACTTTTAGCGAATTAGAAACAAAGCACTTCTCTCCAAATTTCCAGCATACGACCTGTGACTGGATTGCTGGCTTTCTGCATGAGCGTAATATTCGATTCCTTATAGATGAATGCGCTTTGTGGTTCATGCCAGTGAATGCCGGTGTCCCACAGCGTTGCGTTCTATCGCCCGCCCTCTTTCTTCTTCATATCATATTCATTGCTATGCAGATCACAGTGCGGTCCATGGGCGATATCTTCGCCGGCCTGGTAGGACAAAATCGATAAGAAACGGGAGAGTCTTGTCGTTGAGCTGAATCGGGTTTTGGATCTCATTTGTAAATGGGGTTCTAATAAGTTGGTTGTATTTAATGCCAAAAAAAACTCCGGTGTGCGCGTTTATAGCAAAAGTTCCTTCCCACCCCCTGTCTTCAGGTTTGGTTTGGTCGCGTCGAGTATTGCTCGCATACCTGGGACTTCAGGCTCTCGATAGATTGTTGCGACGGGTTATCCGCATAATCAACGTTGAACCATTATCCACCTTTACCATTCCGTCACAGAACCACGCGTGCAGGGTCGGGATGTCATTATGCCACTATGGAGAACATCTCTTCGCAAGCTTTACTAAAAAGTTCGTCAACTCCCACCTTTGTCGCATCAATAATAATGGAACGTCGTCACATGTGTATCCTCCTTCCTACATTGGCTCCTTCTAACGAAGCGAAGAAGAAGAACCTATCGGGGCAGCATGCCTGTGTCAACTGACAGAACACTGTTGTCTAGTCAGTTGCCGCTGCAATTTGGGCTTCTCTTTTCGCTTACCATCAGGTGAAGCAAAAACACTATGCCGAGCTAAAATAAAAAAGATACCTTGTTAAAGAGTGGGTAGTTAGTAACTACAACGGTCAGTATTATACTCATACGGACACATTCTCACTCAATAGAATATGAGGAAAACTATCTCGTCATCAGCCGTTACTCATCCCACTGCTGGGATACGGGCCTCCAGTCATTCGAAAGGGTTTAGAGCATACTTCCGCTCGCTGCTCAACCGCGGATTGGCGCAGGCCAGTATTTTCAAGCCGCCTAAAGACCACTGACTTGGCTTAACAACTGTCATCTAAAGACAACAGCCGGGACCGACGGCTTAACGTGCCCTCCGAATCACGGAGGAACTCGAGATAAATAAAATCCATGCTACGGACATGAACAGGCTACGGTCGACATTGCTTAACTTGCGTTTTCGATTAGACTGACACGCGCAACGTCGCCATCGAGATAGGAAAACTACAAATTATATAAAATTATATATATTATATAATTTAACAAAGATGATGGGATACTAGACTGACGTTAGAAAATTGCGTCCCCATTGGTTATTCCATTACTAACTAAAAGAAAAAGAAAGGACAACGCGGAGGATACGAGTAGATGCAACAGGCAGCACGTGCCCGGCTCTTGCGTCACTTGCGTTTGCGCATTTGCTAGGTCTAGCTAGACCAATGATTTTCAAACTGTGGGTCGCAACCCCCAGGGGGGTCGCCAATTTACATGCAGGGGATCGCGAAGGAAATAAAGAAAATGCTTGTAGGTCATACGCTACAATAAAAAACGCTAGCAGGCCTGATTATTGTTCAATAATTCATCAATTCAAAACTTAAGAAAATCTTTTTTCACTTGAAGCCTAATTATCTAAGCATAAAATCGGCAGCAAATGACACTAACAATTTTAAAGCTTTCATAGCCAGCTGAATTGTTGAAGTTTCTTCAGGTAGGAACGGAGCAGGGAGGAGGGGGCCGCCAGAAATTTTTAACATGTAAAGGGGTCCCGTATTCAAAAAGTTTGATAAACACTGGTCTAAACACACCCTATAGGCAGGTCACTCTAAGCTCACATAATGCAAGCGAACTGCCCCCAAATCACACATGCAGTGCGCTCCTCGATTAGGTAACTAACCCCGTGGCTTTTGAAGATGTCAGGCGATAACGCATTTATTTTTATTCTATCTGCAGCATCGTAATTTTATTAGTCATCCAATGTAGAACTAGGTACATTGAAACTAGTTTTTACAATCAAACATATATTAAATAAGTTTTTTTATATTCCTACTGAGATGCCGGTAGTGCCGGTACACCAACGCTTTAATATAGTGCTGCACGGACAGTTCAAAAGTACTTAGTATTTTTAAGACGTATGCACTCGGAGACGCATACATGAAAAAGTACGCGTATTCGCTATGTGATCTGACCAACAAATTACCTATAATTAATTGGTAACACTTAAGCAAGTGGAATAAATAAATTCCTTTCCGAGCTCGTGAGACGAGGCACTTGACATAAAATTAACATTTCGCAATTCGTTTTATTGTCCTGTTTGTTTTTAAAATTATACACATTCTATGGAAAGTTTGCTAAACATGACTGACAGATTTTACAATGGTACGTGGTGCCCTTCGAATTACTCTCATTATAATAATTAATTAATTAAATTAAACGAGACACATCTTTTCGTCCAAGGAGCCGACTAGTTTCTATCTCAGACGGAGATCTTCTTCAGAGCAAATGTTCAGACGCGTCCACCCTCTCTCTATCGTGACCCAAGGCTCTGTAGTCTCATTTTGTACATTATTGCTGAGGGAAGGAGGGTAACGACAAAATTATTTGGCACGCTCTACAGCTTAATACCGCTCGACATATTTTAACATATTATTATGATATATCGTTAGTTTCCTCTCAGGTGTGGCAGTGGGGTAGGGTATTATTTCAATGTGGCTCAATGTGACTTCTGCGAAAAAAAAATACTGCGATAATAAAAAAAATGGTTGTAAAGTCGGATAACGGACGATAATTTTACGTGACAGCGTCATAAGAAAGCATCGGCCGATGGAATGGAAAATAGATAGATGCGTCACAAGCCGAACGCTTAGGCCGATCGTGCCTCTCTATCGCTTGTTCCGCCTCTCGCTTACACGCTCGACTCAGGCGGAACGTGACAATAAGTCATGTTTTTTCGTGCATGCAGCCGGCGTTTATAGATTTATAAGACGTTATCACATCAATACATATGTTTTTCGCTTCTTAGTACTTTATAAGCTTATAGTCAGCTTAGAAAGTACTAAGAAGCGATAGGAGTCCATGGTGCATGTCTAATGATGACTTGTCACGTTAGATTGAGGCTCAGGGAAAATTATCACCCCGAAGTAAACTGTATACTTGATAAGTAAATAGAAGTATGTATGACACATGATGTTCGCGACATCATTAGTGACGGCGGGCTACTTATAAAAACATGGGTTGTCTATGCGCCTTTTTGTCTTTGTCGTGACGTCGACTTAACTCTTTTACTGTAATAAACGAGCATTGAAATACAGTCCACTCGTCACTTATCAACCCTGGGTAAAGCCGTTACACATGCATCATCCTTGATTTTATGTTCTTAACAACTGTATCAATAAAAAAAACAAATTTTATCTGGATGTTTTTACATTATTTATTATACCTATTATTTACAAGTATACGTAAGGTCGTTTCATACGCGACCATGCTTTTTAATAAATATATATAAAGGCGACTTTACTTTCCTTCGGAGAAACTACTCGTACATATATGTCGATATGTCGATATTCGCGAGTTTTCCTTCGTTTATGGTGTAATTAATGATTGACTCTTACTCAGAAGAGGAAATTTTATTACGTTATACAAAAGAAAAAAATAAAGTTAAGTATGAAAGAAATAATCGTAGCTGCGTAGGAACCGCGGAAAGATACAAAAAAAATATTATTCTATGGAATATCGAAATTTATTCGTGTAACTTACAAGAACTTACTTCTGGCACAAATAATATATTATTTTGTTCGATCTCTGTGATATTCGTCGTCATTTCGCATGATACTTTCTCTTCGAAATTGATACACTTGCTTTTAGCCCAGAGGCTTTGAAAGCGAAAACTAACCTAACGACGAGAAGGAGGGCGAGTGCCGGATATCTTCAACCCAGGAATACGGACCAGTGAGTAGTGAGCCCCCCGCTGCAGCGCTGAGCCCCCACGACAGTGGGAATTCCAGGTCAGAAAAAGCTCTGGTCTCCTCTGGAGAGGACCCACCGTAAGCGGCTGCTTCACCACCGCAGAAGACACTTTGCGCGGACGGAATGAATGAAATGACAGACCTACTGCTCTAACTGCCATAAAACTAAGCCTTACACCTAGTCACCCTACACCGATAGATCGAGCAAGGCAAACCCGATGAACCTAGAACCTGTGGAAAGAACCTGTGAAATAAAAACAAAGCCCGCTACTGACGACCACTGTCCCTTTAGCTCCGCAGCCCCGGCTAATGGAAATGTAGGAACAATGGTCGATTTGAAGACACTGGAGACTTGAAAGAGAAAGGCGGAGATCATTCTAACAAAAGTTAGGCTCAATTTTTGCAAATTACAATGTAGTTAGAGTACATAGGGTGTGCCGCAAGCGTATGACACTATCTAGACGCGTAGTGACTCGCGTGCGTACAACGGGTACGCGGCGCGTTGCGTAGAGACCGCGTCTAATCGGTATGAATTCATATTATTATCTAACGGAAACATCACTACATAGTATAAAACAAAGTCGCTTTCTCTGTCCCTATGTCCCCATGTATGCTTAAATCTTTGAAACTACGCAACGGATTATGATGCGGTTTTTTTTAATAGATAGAGTGATTCAACTGGAAAGTTTATATGTATAATATTATGCATATATTATACATATAAACTTTCCAGTTGAATCACTCTATCTATTAAAAAAAACCGCACATAGTAGAAAAACACTGATAATTTAGAGGTTTCTAATGTGATGTCGTAAATAAACACATTTTTTTGCTCTTTCATTGCAAACGCTGGCTGAACCCAACGAGATAAATCAAAATAATGTAGTACAGTATTGTTCACCTTAAAATGGTCTACAAAAAAGTTCGCGATGGTATATGTCTATCTCTTAGTGGTAACACACAATAACCGTTATTTTATCCTTTGCTTTTTACAAGAAATAATGCCTTATTTACGAAGCGATTTTAAGCAATACAGAATTAATCCTTATCCAATTAAGTACCTTAAATACATTGCGCATTTAATATAGATCAATATGGCCCTTCACAGCATGTAATTTAAATGAATAGTTTAGAAGATATTTACACATTTAAAATGCAGGGACATAACGGCTGTGGCGGTACCGGCCGCGGAGCCGGCGGCGTGTGCCTATAACTGGGGAAGGACTGGATAGGACAAAGCGCAAAGACCTTCTGTAGTACATTTATTATCAGCATTGCACCCGTGCGAAGCCGGGGCGGGTCGCTAGTGAGTTATAAAATAAGTACCTAGCTCTAATTTGCTTATTCAATGAGGTACCAATTTTATAAGTCTAGCTCGTGTTCACTTGAAGTAAATGGAGGAATCGAAAAGTAAATTGCAATAAGTTACAATCGATATTATTTTTGTGTATCCCAAGCGTAATACAGCCGTGGATTTTGCCAAATAAATGAGGTGATTTATAGTAATGTCTGTTAAAATTGTTAAAAGTACATTGGTACATTCTTGAGATACATTGAACAGGCAAAACATTGCTATTAATTTGTAAGTCTAACTCGAGAGGCACCGCTAGACACATCCCATCGACGCGTATATGAACAATGGCGAAGATATTTAGCAGAAATTTCTGAGTGACCCGTATAATACACGTATCATATTCAAGTCATGATCAGCTCGACGCGTGGTCGTTAGGGCCTTACTGTTCATATAATAAAACGGTAAAAAAATTGTGTCTGTACATTGAATATATTTACAAAAAAACAATTGGAGGCGATGGAGATATAGTAATAGAGTATGAATTTAAAAAAAAATGTCTGTCTGTGTGTCTGTTTGGCTGTATGTCTGTTTGTCTGTTTGTACACGCTAATCTCTGGAAGTACTGGACGGATTCGAATGAAACTTTTTTTTGTTATATAGCTGTTAAGCCTGGGCAAAATATAGGGTATAATTGATTTTGGAAAGTGGAACACCTGATGCAGCACCATAATGGTTCAAGTAAACTATAAGAAATGTAAAAATGACGCCTTAGCAAAAGTTGTTCAACCTGATGAGCATTTTTTGTTAAGGTATAAAAATCCAAGATTTGGAACACCTGATGCAGAATCATAGTGGTTCAGGTAAACTATAAAATGACACCTTAGCAAAAGTTGTTCAGCCTGATGAGCATTTTCTGTTGAGGTATAAACATCCAAGATTTGGAACACCTGATGCAGAACCTTAATGGTTCAGGTAAACTATAAGAAATATAAAAATGATGCCTTAGCAAAAGTTGTTCAACCTGATGAGCATTTTTTGTTAAGGTATAAAAATCCAAGATTTGGAACACCTGATGCAGAATCATAGTGGTTCAGGTAAACTTTAAAATGACACCTTAGCAAAAGTTGTTCAGCTTGATGAGCATTTTCTGTTGAGGTATAAAAATCCAAGATTTGGAACATCTGATGCAGAACAATCATGGTTCAGGTAAACTATAAGAAATATAAAAATGACGAATTAGCAAAAGTTGTTCAGCCTGATGAGCATTTTCTGTTGAGATATAAAAATCCAAGATTTGGAACACCTGATGCAGAACCTTAATGGTTCAGGTAAACTATAAGAAATATAAAAATGACGACTTAGCAAAAGTTGTTCAACCTGAATGGCATTTTTTGTTGAGATTTGGAAAATCCAAGATTTGAACAATCATGGTTCAGGTAAACTATAAGAAATATAAAAATGACGCCTTAGCAAAGTTGTTCAATCTGAAGACCATTTTTTGTTGAGGTATAAAAATCCAAGATTTGGAACACCTGATGCGGAACCATAATGGTTCAGGTAAACTATAAGAAATTTAAAAATGACTCCTTAGCAAAAGTTGTTCAGCCTGATGAGCATTTTTTGTTTAGGTATAAAAATCCAAGATTTGGAACACCTGATGCAGAACAAAGTTAAATTTATTTGCATAAACAACACGTGTTTCCAATAAATTATAGTTTTCAAAAAAGGAAAAAAAAAACACGTTATAATAGCCAATAGAACTAAAAAAAATTTTAAGTAACTTTTTTAGTTCTATTTGCTATTATAGCGTATTTTTTTACTTTTTTTAAATCTATTTATTATAACAATAAATAGATTAACATAATATTGAATGTATTGTAAAAAAAAAACCGCGTGGTGCTACTTTTATTCTTACCTGCTACAAGTTAGACGCAATCGTTTTATTTATTTACAAAGGTAACGAACGTGGTCTATTAGTCAGTTTATTATAGACGTGTACGCTAAAATTGAAATGTAACGATTGGTATATATTCGCACAAACCAGAAGAATACGTGCATTTGCGGGACGCTATGTAGCAAGATGAGAGTTTATTTGATTTGGTTGTGGAAAGTGTTTTAAGCGACGAGAGGAAACTGTTTTTCTTAAATGCTCCAGGAGGGACTGGAAAAACATACCTGACGAGAGCAATCCACGCTGAAATCAGGCGCCAAAATAAGATCTCGCATCAGCATCGCCAGGTATTGCAGCCACATTACTACTAGGCGGAAGGACGCAAATACAATGTTCATTATCCTACTCGATTTAAACAGAATTGAAACACCGACATGCTCTGTGACACGAAACTGTGACAAAGCAAAGGTGCTTCAGGATTGCTGTCTAATCGTTTGAGATGAATGCGAAATGGCCAACAGTAAGGCACTAGAAGCTGTAGATAGAACTTTACGTGCCCAAGAGTTTTCAAGAATATTATTAAAATTTGGAGAAGATCTCCTTCCTGAAATAAAGTCAATGGCAGCGCAATATAATTGAAGCTGAGATTCTCACTGGGAGTGGTGCCGGTGAAACTGTATTTGTTCCGCGCATACCACTCTTCTCAACAAAAAAATCCATTTTAATTTTAAACGTACGAGGTTGCTTGCACTTGCTTTGCTATGACAATAAAAAAATCACTAAAATTCGCTGGTGTCAAGCTTAGGACTGGTCTTTTCATATTAGCTCCCGAAGGAAAGACTCCCTTAATATTTTCTTATGTAACAACATTAGTTCGTATTTGTATTAATACGGCGGAATCATAAAGTCCACGCGAACGAAGTCGCAGGCATCAGCTAGTAAATAATAAAAACGTCGACAAACAAACGAACCTTTAGCGACCTTTACAACGATTTTTATTTAAGAAGTTTTTTTTTATACTCTGTCGGGTGACAGACAAGCATACGGCCCACCTAATGTGAAGCGGTTACCGTAGCCATATTAACGCTCGCAACATGAAATATCGCTCGCGCGCTGGCACCCCCGCTGCCGACGCAGCAACTCTTTCTTTTCTATCTAGCTGGTTTGTAGTAGAAATACGTACACGTTATGTGTATTTTTGATAGGGCAACAATTTACGAAACAGATAAACGTCCTAGCGTCATTTATTATGAAACGCGTAAAAATTTGCCGTTGTGATTTTCGTCGAGATCGTAATAAAATTATTTTATTACCAATCGCTTTGATCTTTGTGGAAAATTTGTAAAACGTTTTACAAAAGAAAAACGGTTATGTTTTTTCTGTCGTGTCAAGTTGCAGAGTAGGTGAGGGCGGGCTGCCACGGCGGCTCGGGCGGGACGACTCAATGAAAATATAAATAAAACACGCAGACACAGCGCCCTCATGACATGATTTGTTTTCCATTCCGCGAACTGTGTCCAAATTAACGCCAAATATATTCGGCGAACTATTATTAGTCTCTTATTCTTGTTACTTAGCAAACTAAACATCTTCGGGTTGAACATGCCATATACTATCAAACATGGTAGGGTTTTAGCACAGAAATCTGAATAAAAGTTTTAGATTTCTATGGGTTTTAGGAAAGAGAAGTACAAGTACATACAACAGACGACTACGGGTTTCTGCAAGAAGGGTTGAAGGGGTTTTTACAGGGTCAGCAACGCGAGATTGATGCCTAGTGCCTATTGATGGTTGCCTACCATCTGATAGATCGTATCCCTATTTTCCACCTTAGTGGTATATAAAAAATAAACAATAAACCTTTATAGTTTTGTAATTTCTCCCCGTACGTTCGTCTGTATGTCACAGCCATTTATTTATTTATTTGTAAACGTGCAGGAAGCTACAATAGGCTTGTATCCCATTTTTTTTTTCGATTTGTTATTTAAAGACGTCACAATAATATAAATATAGGTGAAATAATTACTTCGATAGCATAAAAACTTCTCGAGTTAAGATAACTTGAAGATCACAATTTTGGACTATCCCGAAAACGCTCCATACAAAAGGTCACCACGTTATGACGTCACACCATGCTATTTTCTATGCATTAAATCAGAAATTTGTACGACAGCTATATTAAATATTGCGTTTATGTAGCCAGTGCCGTAACAAAAGTTATAGTATTTTTTATTGTTTCAACAATGGTAATATTTATTTTTTATAATTTCATACCTTTAAAATGGACTTTCCCATCAAACTTTGATCGACGATAAAACACGTCGGATATAAGTTATTAAAATTTTAAGATCGCAGATCGTTCTAGTTTTATGTATTATACGTTACTGATAGAGAGTTTTTATAATTTAGTAACATGGGCAACAAGCCTATTAGATATAGATATAGATGTCTATGTTACGGGCAATATAATAAATTGGTAATTAATAATGAACAAGCCTTGGTCCGTGTAATAAATTGTGTGTTGGTTAGATTTGATTTGCTTTTCGATTAGATTAGGGTTTTCTTGTCCTGTCATTTACCCAGTTGAAAAATCTGATGCCAAGTAAGCTTAATTGTTAATAATTACTAACATTACATTGACCGGTCATAAGAATATAAGCCAATTTTTTATATTCACCATAACACCTAACAAAGTTTATACTAAAAAAACACTAACAAAGTTGATAATAATAAAAAAATATTTTTCGTGTATAAATAATTAAGGCAGTTTCTCTACATCTAAACTGGGAGTGTTCTACTTCTAAGCTTCCGATTAGATCGAGTTGACATTTTAAGTAAGTACACAGTATAAGTAATAGTACTACGTACGTAAGTATGTAAAACTAGTGACAATGCAGTGATGCTCACGTCCTGATGTTGCAGCCAGAGTTGTATCCTGACGAGAGAACCCTCGTCTTTCAATGATCTCATATCAACCTCATATGGCTTCATCCACTAGTCAGTCAGATCTACAGAAATCTCAACTATCCCACATTCGTTTCTATCGCAGCCAGGTACGAAATACCACCATGATCAGTCTATTAAGCTCTTCGTCAATTCGCAGTTGAGCAGCGTGTTAAAGTATGCTCTAAACCCCTTCGATTAAGGAAAGACCTGTATCCCAGCGGTGGGATGAATGACGACGCACTCTATTGAGATACGCAAGTTCCAATTTGCTCGTCTGATGTCCTGATAAAGTACTCTGTTGGAGATCGAGACTAGCATGATTTCCCGACAAAAAAACGTTGAGTGTCCTGTTTAATAATTTCAATTAATTTACTATGTTCTTCCACGCGAGTTTTAATCATATTATTTACTATGATTTGGATGACAATCGATAAATTATAATAAGTACAATCGGTATGATTTGATGAGGAACCGGAAGGCGGGCGCCGGAACTCTTTAACGGTACACGATAGGACAAGTCGTGTTTGGACTCGTAATTTGTTCATTAGGTATAATCATATTTACATATGCATAGTATACTAAGTACGTGTAACTGTAAACTTGCATTTAAAAAAGGTTTTATATTTCTAATTTGTCCCTGTGGCAGTGGTTCATAAACTTCATACAATAATATTATTTGAAACCTACTAGAACAGTGGAAATCAAGCATTCGACCTGCCTCATAATAAATATAGCCTTAATAAACATTCTATGTAGTCTACAATAAACTTTTTCAAGTTAGTCAACTTGAAAAAGTTTCTTTTTAATACTACGTATCATTCATGATTCATGACATTCATGATTTCATCGGAATATAAAACTTCAATTTTTAGTCATGTGTCTATTCCATAATGAGTATTTTATTCGTAGGTATTTTTTTCTCAAAATTTCTAATTCTTCTCAACCCGATATTTAAGGCGATTATTAGAACTTTTTTTTTTTTCACAAAAAATAAAGACATTCTTTTTCACGTCTCAAACTCAACATTTCAAATATAACGCAGACTAAGGAATAGGCCAATTCCATTCCCTGTGTTCTTTAAATTTGTTAGCGAACTATGATTTTTTATAATTTTTTATTCAGACTGGTGACACTAGTTCTGCGCACTAATCGACACAATATACTGTCAAGTTAACTTCTAAAAATAAACTGTGGCATACCCACAAATTATTTAAATATTATCGTCTTATTGGACTCGACTTATGCAATATTTCGTATGTTTTTATCGTATCTGTTATTGCTGATATTCGGCTTTATTAAGACAAAAAAAACATTATAGTTGTTTGGCATTTCCAGTGTATTTCATCATTTTTTAAATATATACGAAAGATAAAAATACACGTATAAGTTTTATCACAGTATAAGTAATAGCACTACGTACAGTATGGCCACTCCCTGCCGCACTCTCGTGTCGACCTCACCTCACCTCTCCTCTGAGACAAATCTGGAACGGTTTGTATGGCGCTGCCAATACACGCTCATTCACGCTGTGCACAGACATCATTGGATATGTAATAAATAACGACGCGACATTTGTATGGAGTGGCCGGGGTGTGGTTTTATTCAAGTTTTTATAAACTAGTATTCTTTCATAAGTAGGTAGATAAATTTTCATTTTAACAGCTGTTATTTACGTGGTTTATACACCAAATATGACTCTCTGGTTCTCAGAATATCTCTATGCAAATGTCACATTGAACCGTCTTTGCTATGTTTGAACAAAAAATGGGAATTAAACATATTTACTCATTTAAATAATAGACAGATTATTAAGGGGACGCCTTCTGCCGAGACGATTTTGTATGAATAAAGCTGCAATCGTAAATTGTGAAAAGATTCTCGTAATTAGTAATTTTAGAAAATTATTTTAGTTAATTTCAGATGATCATATGTAATTAATTATTAATCACATGTATTCCGTAACAGCCGATATTAAAAATAAATGGCGTGGTTGCAACTGGATTCTGGATGTTAAATTAAGACCTATCTTTGGATTTGTTTTTATAGAAATCTCAAGGAAATAGCTTCGATGAGTCAAAACCCGTTATTAGTTTAAATAAGTTAATTGTAACAATCATAACAATCTTTAAACAATTAAGTAAATTGTGTATTCGTTTACCATAAACGCTTACGACTAACATGCTTCGTATCGACATTGGCTTCTGCCGTCCTCTTAAGGTTTGATATTTATTTTTTATTAGTTTTTTTTTTTATATTGACCCAGTATCAATATGTGAACATTTCTAATAATTGTATATGAAATAAAATCAACAGATGTTCAATTAATTTAAATTTTAAAGTTATCAATTTATCAGTTCCCATTTGAAATGTTTATTTTTTATTAAAGTTTAACATATTTATTTCGTTAATAAATATATTATTATGTATTCTTTGTTGTATATTCGTCGCAAGATTATTTCAGTGAGACTTAACAATTATAACTTCTTTTTCACCTCCAGACGCGACTCGAGGAGCGTGGTTGTTATTGTGAAACAGCAACTTGTCACGGTGGTGTCACCTTCAAGTGTCATTAATGTTCACTTATTATGAAATATATTATGTATATTTCATGATTGTTTAGGCCCGCGACTTTACCCTGCGCAAATACAGTAATGTGATAAAAAAATATCGTATATGGCAATCCAGAACATTATTACTCGTATATTCAGCCTCTAGGATTTAAAAGACACTCGTCACTGAACTTATTTTATTTTATGACTTTATTAATAATTTATAAAATATCTATTTGTCTACACTAGATTCGTCTTTAGTCCCGTCGTCGATTGTCCTACATATTTTTCCTCGCCATTTTCTTTTTAGTCTTGTCAGTCTTACTTAGTTCTTTGTCGGTGGCCAGTTGCGAGGCTGTCCACTAAAGAGTCCGCAACACAGCCATTTATGCATAAAAGTAAATATCCATATATCCATCCTCATATTTTTTTTATATCAGGGGGGCAAAGGAGCATGTGAGTCACCTGATGGAAAGCAATCACCACCGCCCATGGAGATCAGCAACACCAAGGGGTGCCGATTCGTTGCGAGCATATGCTCCGTTCTTTATTTCTGATACTATCATTATAAGCCTATCACAGCAACCTTATTTCTGATATGTAATGTCAATGAAATTGAAATACAAATCCATCTAACTTTTGTATTTAAAATATGATAGAAAATAGACTAGTCCTATTAATCTATCAATCATGGTTAAATCAAAAATGTTACTATTACGTTGGGGTGTAAGTGTCTCACCACGATCTTTAGAGTGCACGCGGCGCACCCTGCCGACTATCGTAAGAGCCTCTGGCGAAAGAGAGGAAGAAAACTACAGCGTATTTGTAAGTCACAGAATACCGCACCCAAATAACAATTCCCTTGAGGGTTGTTGTGCTCCTGCGAGTGAGCGAGGTCACCAGTGAGCGAGACCACCAGATGCTGCGTTGGCAGCGGGGGTGGCGGCGCTCGACCGATATATCATGTTGCAAGCGTTCGCTGGCTAACACAAACGGTAACGGTAACCGCTTCACATCAGGCAGGCCATACTTTAGTTTACCTCCCGACGTAGTATAAAAAAACGCTAATACCTCGTAATATAGTTCATTATATTAGGTACTTGTTCTATATTATAATTACAGAATAGCACATTTAGCTCACATATGATTATCTATTTTAGCATGCCATTGTTTTTATTTTTTCCAATTTATTCAACGAGGTGACGTCACGTAAAGCGACACGTGTAATAATGTCCCTCACTAAAATTACACATTGTCGTGGTACGATTACGGCCGCCGACGGGCGCCGCGGCGCCGCTGGCCGGGTTCAAAGTACGCTCGAACGACCATGTTATTGAAACAATCAGAGTGCTTAGGTGAGTTTTTTGTTCGCGTTCGATCATGTCAACGTAAACAAACCGACCAAATAATAAATAAATAATAAATATTTCTATACAATTTACACAGCGCCATTTAATCCCAAATTAAGCGCAAAGCTTGTGTTATGGGTACTGCTTGTGTTATGGGACAACTGGTAAATGTACTTAAATACATTTTTTTTTTTTTGTAAATGCATATAATACATAGAAAATACCCAGACCAAGACTAGCAGACATGTTCATGCACACAAATGTTTGTCATGTGCGGGAATCGAACCCACGACCTCGGAGTCAAAGTGGCCATTACTAACCATTCGACCACCGAGCTGGTCAATAAATAGAGAGGAACTCTCATGTTGTGAATTTATAAGACGCGTGTTACATATTTAAATTAGCTGGGTTGCTCACTTCAAAATGTGAGCAAGTAAGCCACATAATTTTGATATGTGACACGCGTCTTATAAATTCATAACATGAGAGTTCTTTTCTATTTGGTCGGGTTGCTCACTTCAGAACGTGAGTAAGTAAGCCACATAATTTTGATATGTGACACGCGTCTTATAAATTCATAACATGAGAGTTCTTTTCTATTTGGTCGGGTTGCTCACTTCAGAACGTGAGTAAGTAAGCCACATAATTTTGATATGTGACACGCGTCTTATAAATTCATAACATGAGAGTTCTTTTCTATTTGGTCGGGTTGCTCACTTCAGAACGTGAGTAAGTAAGCCACATAATTTTGGAATGTGACACGCGTCTTATAAATTCGTAACATGAGAGTTCTTTTCTATTTGGTCGGGTTGCTCACTTCAGAATGTGAGCAAGTAAGCCACATAATTTTGATATGTGACACGCGTCTTATAAATTCACAACATGAGAGTTCTTTCCTATTTGGTCGGTTTGTTTACGTTGACATGAACGAATGCCAATAAAAAAAGTCACTAAGCACTGTGACCAGCACCCGCGACGCGAGCTCTCTATCAACGTGATCAACGAACATTTAACGGTCGCACTATTTAAAATGACCTACATATTGTTGAAAGGAATATTTACATCGTATTAGGTATTCTACATTTCAAACTGGAGCTGTTGTTTCATTACGAAACCGCGATTTGGCCCCGCGCAAACACAGTACCCAGTAAACATGTTATTTATTTGATTATAAAAATAAAATAAAAACAACTTTGATGTTAAAAACACTAAATATTATTATAAAATTTCGTATTATATGACATCATTATAATCGTTTCAGCCGAACGAAGCATATTCACTACTGAACATTCATCGTTCGGCTGAAAAAACTTACTCAAGAAATATAAATCAAGGTTTATATATTTGTTTTTATAATTACAATTTTAAATCGAATTGGCAGTTCGCGGGATTTGTTGTCCAACGATCTTAAAACTCACTTACCAAATTTCATCAAAGCCATTGTAATAAGTAAGAAATGAAGCTGTTAAATTAACTTCATGGTTTTATTTAAAATATTATTGTCATGTATTTCATGAGATTAGATAAAGTAGTGTATGAAACTGCACATAATTAGGTCTTAAAATACTCACACTCGTATTTTAAGAACCCTTATTATGCAACAGTTTCATAAACTACTATTATCTAATCTCATACTGAAATTTACACATTAAAAAACTAAACACAGTATCTTAATGACAGTCTTTACGCACAAGCTATCAAAATAAATTTAAAAAGTTATTTTTCGATACAGCTCTTTTAAGGACAACTGTATCGTAAAATAACTTTTTTACCATTTCGATACAGCTTCAGCCCTGGATACAGGTATTTAAAACAGGTTGCAATGCAAATACATTGCAACTTTGCAAAATTATTCTACATAATCTGTAAACGCGGCCCCGCGCGTCGCGTCGCGCATGCGCACTACGCATGCTCGATCTGCAAATGGATTTATAAGTAAGAATTATAGCTGTTAAATTAACTTCATGGTTGTATTTAAAATATTATTATCATATATTTCATGAGATTAGATAAAGTAGTGTATGAAACTGCACATAATTAGGTATTAAAATACTCGTGTGGTCTATTATAACATTCGCCTTCGGCTCATGTTATAAACTCACACTCGGATTTTAATAACCCTTATTATGCAACAGTTTCATAAACTACTATTATTGCACCAAAATAAAATTCGTTACACAAACAACAGTACAATATGTAAAAAATACATTAAGGAAAAATTAATTTTCCGCCCAACCCCATTTGTGCGAGTTTAATACTCGTATTCACAAACATTACTATGAGGTCTCACAGTGCGCGCGGACGCACAGGTACCCAAAAACCTATTCATAGACAACACTTGAGTGGCGGTCGGCACTGTGCGTCCCTTAAAATGAACGCATAGCTAAGGGAGCCAGCTAGCTGTATTATGCAACGCATAGTGTCATTTTGTGGCCAGATGACGTCAACAAAATAGGTTATGTTCATTTCTAATGTTTGGTTTTGCTTGATTGACGTTGTTTTTGTTGCTTTAACAATGGACTATAGTAGCGAAGAAGAGTTTGATAATTATATCAATGAGCGAAACAGAATAAACGCTAGAAAAGTGATACGGGATATCCAAGATCCTTTTGATTATTATTGTTCAAACACAAATCGACGCAACAATTACTACAAAGTCACCACAAAACACAAAATAAAAATAGTTCTCAGGCAGTATTTTATTTAAGAGGTCATAATATAATAATATTAAATATTTCTGGACAATTTACACAGCGCCATCTATTCCCAAATTAAGCGCAAAGCTTGTTTTATGGGTATTAGACAACTGATAAATGTACTTAAATACATTTTTTTTGTAAATACATACTTATAATACACAGAAAACACCCAGACCAAGACAAACAGATATGTTCATGCACACAAATGTTTTTCTTGTGCGGGAATCGAACCCGCGACCTCGAATTCAAAGTGGCCATTGCTAATCATTCGACCACCGAGCTCGTCGAAATTTTATGAATAATGAAATGTCAGTCAACGAAGTGAACTGCGCAACACAAACTAACCAATCACGCGACTCTATTTAACGCAGTGCGTTTGCTTATTCAAGTGCCGTTAAAGTATTGTTTATGAATTGAAAGGCTCGCCATGTGCAACGCACTGATAAATGCCTTACTTCGCATAGTATTGTTAGCTTTCATAGACAAGTATTGTTTGTGAATACGGGTGTTAGTCTGTGAACCAGCCCAACGGTCAGCATCCAAGTCTCTGCACCGTAGGTCATAGCGGGGAGGACGCACTGATTAAACATTTTGGTCTTCCAGCATTAGGTTATATCTGCGGTGAGAATGAGCCAAAGCTTTCCATAAGCTGCCCAGCTCAGTCGAATAAATATATCAATCTCCTTGTTGAAATTACCTAGGCATAGCTGTATTGGCCTGTCCGATATAGACGTCGTCTTTGACGACTCAGTAGCTGCATTCTCTATGATAACTGGGCTAGGGATGATGAAGTCGTTCATCACAATGAATCGTTCTTTCGTTTATCAAAATTCATCGCCAACCCCACACGTCGAGAAGCAGCATTGAGATCATTTTGTACCTCCGATGTAGGTCGGATCAAAATTAATATGAATTTTTTTATTAACTGAAATTGTAGATTCAAGTAATGTTGCGTCGGCCTCAAAATCCATCCTTCTACCAAATTAGTCCGATATCACCACATCTTTATAATATACTTTACCGTAAACTTGACTTAGTTTGGGACTAGATGTCGCTGCCGCGTTGTGTGATTTATATAGGATGAATAGAATATTAATTTATTTAAATATGATATACTAGAATAGAATAAAAATAATAACTACTATTTAGTGTCTGCTTATTAAATATTTAATGTAAAAAATTGTTTGTTGTGTTGCAGGTAATCCTTTGAAGCTGCTTATTCAATAAAACCATCGTAGCATAGTATGGTAAGTTTCTTGTACAGCTCGATGTACTCTCAGGCTTGAACTTTGACTTTGGAACCATCCTTATGACGTACGATTAGAAGTAAAATCGAACTGCAGTATGAAGCTTAAATAATAAGTGTTAAGTGTAAGTTCAAGTGATAAGTGTAAGTGTTAAGAACACCCATCGGTCAAGCTTGATACTGCTATTCGATCGTTAGTTGTATGAATCAACCTAAGTAGCGATCCTAGATCACCCTAGGTCTATGGCATCAAAGCGATAGAGCGTTGGTTGCACCCATCACAAATGCTAACAAACAAACTATAAAGTATTTGAGGAGCTCGATGGCGTCGTTGCGCGTGTCAGTCTAATCGAACACATAAGTTAAGCAACGTCGGCCGTAGCCTCTCCATGGATGGGTTTATTTATCTCGAACTCCTCCGTGCTCGGAGGGCACGTTAAACCTTCGATTCCGGCTGTTGTCATTAGACGGTCGTTAAGCCAAGTCAGTGGCCTTTAGGCGGCTTGAAAACACATGGCCTTCGCCAACCCGCAGTTGAGCAGCGTAGTGGAGTATGCTCTAAATCCCTTCGATTGAGGGGACCCGTATCCCAGCAGTGGGATGAATAAGGGTTGACGAAGAAGAAGATGATAACGTATTTCACCCATTTATATCCTACATTAGTTGAAAAATACTAAATCGATTTACCATCAAAGTAATTAAATTATTTCCTTCAACCTGTATATAACTGTTATCATTTCTGCGCACGCATCAAAGTTATGCATTTATATAGTACGAAAACAATGCACGTGCATGAATAAGTGCAATTATATCCAAGACATTATTTATTGGCGTCTTCTAATTTATCAGTAATTAAACATAAACATTAACTAGTATTATGTATAATGCAAAACGTGTTGTTCGCTTTAGTTCAATGATCTAACAACTTCCACGTGTAACAAAACACCTATGTTTGTTTTATACGAGCTCACGGCAATAATGAAAAGTTTCATAGGTTTTCCGTGCTCACTAATATTATTTCTTTGCTTTGATAAGGAATTAATGCAGTTGTAGCGTACCACACGTGTAACCAAGTACACGCGCCACCTCGTAATAAAACTCTCTGCGTATGAAATAAGTAACGTAGAAATGCAGTTATGCAATCGCTCACTATAAATTAGGTTTACAGTTTTACAGTGCTGTGAATAATCGATAAATTGTGTGCGTAAGCATGGATTTTACGTCGGTTACTTACTTTATGTTTATCGCTTTTCTTACACGTGCGCGGTTTGCTATTCAAGTTTCTTGATAACGCATTTCCCTTTAGTACAATTATTCATGCATAAATTGATTACTTCTATATTTCATGCCGACCATCCTGCGAAGCGTGGATAAGCACAATGATAAATCACGATAATTTCTATGTGGCACTATTAAAAATTAATGTTAATTTAACATGTGGGCTGTTTATTGAAAATCAAAGCCGTGTCTCAATTGTGTCCGAGTAGCCCGTATGATGTCCAATTGCGTTAGGGGCGTGTCTCTTTATTAATCATTCACTGCGGCGTCCATTGAACGGAGAGGTTGGAAATAAAATAATTTTTCACAAAACCCACAGCATTCGGAACCCGTTTGAAAATATTTATGTTTTCACTCAGTGAAAGTAATGGTCTACGTTGGTACATTACGATAGAGATGGCAACATGTAATATGCATATAATAAGTCAGACAGATTTGTGGTCCGAGATATGTTCGCTTATCCAAGGTGAGCAGACGGCGAGGCGGCGAGACGCGCAACGACCTTTATTCCCGACTTACTGGTTTTCTAAATTAAATGATGTCTTTTATAGCCGCTATTGAAATTCAATACCGTCTGGCCAACACAATTCACAAGCGGCTGGCACGTACAATTTGATGAGATAATACAATTTTGGCTAAAAGGAAATCGGTTTTTTTCTTTTAAATTGAACAATAACAAGGAAACTTATTAACACGAGACGGTTGTGGTTGTGAGATTGCTTTCAAGTGATTTTATAGAAAAACAATGTCAGTATTGCAGACAGCTACAGAAATGCTATGAATCACCAAACTACGGAACCGCATGTTTAATAAACAGTAAATATTGTAGCGAAAAAAATTCTACGGTGGACATGTATAAATATACTATACCTAAATTAATTTTCGGAATGCAACGATGGAATTCAATATAGCTCGAACAGAACCAATTATCATTCACATAGGTAATGGGCAGGACGCTCCAGGACACGCGACGTTTGGGAAAATTTGTCACCCGGGTGACAACTGGGAAGACACAGTTGTCTCCCCTGAGGAACAATGCTAGTGGAGACTATTGGGAACAACGGCTCCCATCGGCTCTCTGCAATCTTTACCAGATGATCGGTCCATCTAATCAGGGGCCATCCTACGCTGCACTTTCTCTGTCTCATCCGACATCAGTTCTGCGCGCTTTGTGGTCTGGCCACTGCCACTTTAGTCGGTATACCTAGGTCTACTATGTATATACTAACGAATTCCTGAGTTTTTTCACGTAGAGATATTCCGAGCATAGCTCTCTCCATTGAGCTTTCGAATGACATATCCACAGCCTCCACAAAAATAGTAAAGCAGCAAGTCTCCACCATGTGTCATCGCCGGCAACACATACAGGAAAGAGACTTTCTACTCGTCAAATGTATTCTGGACGAAAGCATTTTTTGCAATTTCCCGAACGTTCCCGAGAAGTAAATAGACGACTAAAAATAATAAATAGAATAATACACTCACAAAATGCATAGGTAATGCTTTAAAAATACAGGCACTGAAGTACAGAAATACATGTCCCTGAGAGTATAAAATGAGAGTATAAAAATACGCATTGTGACACACTTATGTTTTTGTGTTGCTCTCTGATCGTCATAAATCTTGGTGTTTCGCGAGGGTAGTATAATACAAGGCGTCTAGACCGAATTAATGTACGTCACGCCTCGCCATACCCTCTGTAATAGCTTCACGGTTTTGAATTTTATCGTTTTATTACTCTATTATACACCCCGTTAAGTTATTTGTTAACTTTTAATACAAAACAGGGTGTGCACAGAGTACAATTTCTGGAAGTTGTACAATTGTAAATTACAGAACACTATCGAGTAAAGCCTGGAAATTGTAACAATTTTGAAAAAAAAACACGGGTTGCACTCCGGGCACTCCCGGATGCAATGGCAGAAGTGAAAACTTGAACATTATCGTTGTGCATTTTTTAATACATATTTTGGAATGGTTAGGCCCTAACCATTCCAAAATATTCATTCTTTATTTTTAGGTTATTCCATAACCGTTAGGGAATTATTTCACACGTTGCTTTATTTTTCAGTATAAAAGTACTATCATTTATGTGTATTATACAATATTCTATCGTACACAAACATGACAATTTATATTACATTAAAAATAAACAGCAGGAGCAGGCGGATACATTTTCGCCGCGCGGTAGAAAGAGAGAGGGATATTCTTGCTCTCCTACGCCTCGCCGGCGGTCTACTCTCCCTCCGTGTTATGAATTTTCGATCAGGTCACGTGTCCTGACGCGAGTTTAACATTTTTTACCCACCCCAAAAAGTGTACAACGCCGCTAAAGAAGTTTTCACTTCAAAAAAAGGTAGTTTTACATGTTAATATGGACGTAAACAAAACAACAGTATACACGCAGATTATGAATGTTTACCACGTTTTGAACATATTCATTAGTCATCGCACAGCATGTTATGTTTCTGCTCAAATAAGTAAATTAAATAACAACATAATTTATCCGTAACTAGTTGCTGAAACTTTGCCCAACGCGGGCTAAACATCTGCCCTCGTGCCAAAATCGGGCAACGATGGTAGGTAGTTTAGAAATCCATATTTTCATATTTCGGACCCGAGTTGGGTGATACAGGGCTAATAAAATAAATAGTTATTCAATCAGCTACCAGACAGCTTGTGGTTGTTGAATACCGCCACTGTGCCCATGTCTTATTATTCTTGTTCAATAATCTGCCACAAAGAGGCTTCTCAATGAAGAGTCAAGTCAGAAGTTGTCTAAGCACGCGACAAATGTCGTTTGGACTGTGCTGTTCCTAAAGTTATAGTGTACTATACCTGTACTGTTCATTATTACTCCAGAGCTATAAACCTGATGAACCAAATGTTGTATACGAACTTATAATACCGTGTCCACGTCACACGCCCTCTGTTTGCGTCCGGTGTAGCGTCTGCACGCGACACGATGGCGATCAGATCGCACGTGTTCCGTTAGGACACTGCTCTGCACGCGGCTGTTATTTTAAAATTGCACTACGTTTTTTATAAATTTCTTGTAGAGTAGTCAGTCCAGGGGGGGGGGGGGGGGCCTGGACAAACCGCTGGTAATCGGCTTGTCCCAAAAATTAGTCTTAGGTTAAAGTTATTTGCAAACATCTTCAGTAGAGCTGTAGGGTTTCTACCAGCTAAGCTAAACATAATTAACTACAATTTAAGCAGTAGTTTCATTTTCGCATTCAAAAATTCCAATGGAAATGGGCTTCAGCTTCGGCGGTAGGGCCCCTGGTCTCGACAGCTTCATGAACCTCTGGTGAGCACGCGACGAACGCGCCAGTGTGTACAACTTTTGCCAATGCTACTGCGAGAGCTAAGGCGGGTTGAACGCGTTGGTTTGTCTTGGTTTTGTTGGTCTAATTTTTGGACGCATGTATGGGATGTACAACAAAATACTTTTTTTGCTTTTTGTAGTGTTAAAGAACGCAGATTTAAGACATGTTTTGCCAAAATGGCATACAAAATTTTGGCGGAAGCCAATGTTGTCTGTAAATTATTAATATACCTACTTTACATATCGTTTGTTGGCAATACGAGGATAAAAATAATCCAAGTTGAAATGATTCACCAGTGTCGTTGTATTTTCAAAACATTGCATGCGAAACGATCAAGGAAGTCTGACGGAATGGCCTTCCTTTTTTGACGATTGGTACGCGAGTAGTAATATAAGGTAGTGTATAATAAGTATATACTCGTACAACAGTAAACATGGGTTTTCCTCTAAACAGGGACTATATTTATTGGTCACCTGTTGAACGGGTCTCTGAGTGGGAAATATTTTTGTTAAATGTTACCTTTTTCGAATAGTGACTATGAGAACTAACATGAAAACCAAATAAAAATATTTTTTTCGCTAAAACAAACAACATAAAGAAGCAATTTGACACATTCATATAACCTGACCTAAACTCATAAAAATGGTTTTTCACCTATAACTCCGAGGCAAAACTTGTCTCGTACTGGTTGTGGCGAATTGTATGAATAGGTACTTGTATTTATTAAATAAAAATAACAGTTAAAAATAACAATTATTGAAATACATACTCGTATGTGTATAAATATATATAATGTGAAATTTATTTAATAGGACTGGCGCACTAAACAAACAATTGTGTTGCTCTGTAAACGAAGAAACGACAATTCGAGTTTATTTATTAAATGTCCACTATCTTCCACATTCACTTCACATTATTAAATTATTTATTTATTGTACAAAAACCACACTGAAATTAATATAATCCTCCACCATATTGTTTTTTTCTGACAAGTCACTCGACATTCATCGGCCATCGACACAAACGCACCAACCTCGCGGCGAATTCCAAATTGAAGATGTACATTATCTTTACATCTTCCCCCCTTGCTGTAGAAAATTTTCAGGAAATTTTCACTAAACAATGTCGTTCTCTCTTACTTCATCCTTCTCTGATATAGGAACTGGGATAAGTTTTGTAATATGGAAAAGATTTGATTCAGTTTTTGTGTGACCTGTATCTATTCTGAATATTGAATTTGAAATTTTTTGAATAATCTCATATCCAATAAAAGTTTTTCTTTTCTCATAGCATAATCCAATAATGAACCATCTCTGTATTTAAATAATAGAGCGTAAGTAACTGGATTCCAACCTTTGTTAGCAAATGTTTCACAAAACTTATTTTTCCATATTAACCATTCTGAGTTTATCGTTAGTTTTATAATCATCGAACTATACCAATCTACACAACTCTTATCCATAAATAATCTGAGTATTTCAATTTTTTTCTCATCGGTCGTGACATCAAAACGTAAACATTCTTTTTCAAAAATATCAATCCACTGACCTGCATTTGTATTTTTGCTTGTCCATTTTTCAATTACAAACTTTTCTGCAATATTTTTTAAGCTCTGCTGTTTACTTGCTTGTGTATTTTCTATCAATTTTTCAAATAATTTCTGCAATGTATCTGTTTCTTTTTGTTGTCCAATAATATGTTTTTCTTCATTCAATTCTTCTAGAAACTGATTTCCAAATTGCAAATTACCATCTTCATCCATGTAAGTTTTTCTTAACTCTTCTGTCATAGTTATCCATATATTTCTTGTTTGGTATCTTTTCGCTAAACTATTTTTCACTTTGTTGTAAGCAGCTGTTTTTATTATTTCTTTATGATGACAGCTGACTGCAACTCCTCTGGTATTACATATATTTTATTATCACATGTAGTTATTGAGGTTATGCAATAATTGTTTGATTTCCCATCACTTGTAGGTAATAATCTAAATTCAAAACGAAGTTTCTCCATTATGTATTGGTTGTTGCTATGTCCTTTTATATAAACAGTATTGTCGTTTTATAATGTGAAATTTATTTAATAGGACCGGCGCACTAAATAAACAATTGTGTTGCTCTGTAAACGAAGAAAGGACAATTCGAGTTTATTTATTAAATGTCCACTATCTTCCACATTCACTTCACATTATTAAATTATTTATTTATTGTACAAAGACCACACTGAAATTAATATAATCCTCCACCATATTGTTTTTTTCTGACAAGTCACTCGACATTCATCGGCCATCGACACAAACGCACCAACCTCGCGGCGAATTCCAAATTGAAGATGTACATTATCTTTACATATATAATATATATTAATATGAATTAAAGTACACGCACTCCCTCCAGACACACACCACGCAAACACGCGCAATTTCATACATGCATTGTATACACATACGCACTTACACATCGCGCGTGCGCACGTTTACACGTGTATACATACAAACAAACAAACAAGAAAAGTTATGTAGTATGAAAAATATGCTATGAAGATATATAAGCTGTGGAAGACTAGAGGTGGCGTCCTAAATTTCTAATATAGGCATTTTTCATACTTAAAAGGAGACTTCAATCGTTAAACTTGTAAAAAGAAATAAATTATTATTATTTTGTATTTTTTTCAATTTTCTTTTAACGGCTGGTAGGTAGATATTAACTGACATTCACGGCCCAAAACCAAGTGAGTTTCATTGGGAGGGATTATTGTAATGAATATCTGTCAGTTGGTTATAATGTTATATTGTCTATGTTCGGTAAATCCATGAACGAGCTGACAGTTTGGCATGTGTTCTGGATTGCGGACTTATTATTATAAAATGGTTATTATAATGCAGTAACACAATGACATTACACAGGCGTTACTGCATTATATTATGAGATAACCCGTTCTTCGAGGTTACATGTGTTAGTGTGATTCATATATTTGTAAACATTTCCAAGAAAGTTATTGGTCAGTAAAGTTAAGTTATACCTGTAAATAATATAAATAAATATTCAGACATTTATTCTGTTTATCAGACCTACTCAATTTATTCAATTAGATCTACCTACATAGTATAATGAGTGCCCACCACACATTCCCACCACTGTGTAGCCAGGATTAACAGCGGCGACTGCTAAAAAAGACAATGAACAGTGAAATCCATTGCAGTCAGGGGGTAAAACTACGGCTGCCTTGGAGCTCACAACTAATTTAATCAGAAAAAATTAGTAGGAGCAAGAAACTTTTGAAATTTGACTTCCCATCTTAGCAATGTGAGAGACTGCAATATTACCTACATACCTACATAGTATAATACAAATCAATTTCCCCTTCTATCTGTTTATCTGCTTTTGCGCAACGCGGGAACCGTAAATCGAAATTCATATTATCTGACCAAATGAGGGTTGTTGTGTTCCTGCGATTGAGTAAGGTCGCCAGAAAGGAAGGAGTTGCTGCGTTGGCAGACAGCGGCGCTTGAGCGATATTTCACGTTGCGAACATTCTTATAGCTACGGTAACCGCTATGCTACGCAGCGCTACCGCAACGTAGTAAAAAAACACGGTTAAAGCCGGGGTGTGTCGCTAGTTTTAGATATAAATCGTGTTTTATCTGTAATTCCTGTTTCGTATAAACAATCCCTTTCTCCCGGTAATGTTCGTTCTCTAAACTTTTATCCCACAGTCGCGTCGTTGAGAAAGTATGTTAAGTAATCTATCAACTTAAATAAAGATAGCATTAATTTCGTTATAGTGTGCCCGTAGTTGGATGGAGATTGTCGTGACGACAGATGGTCTGTGTCAGACGCACGGTCGCGTCTCGTCTGGGGCGCCGCCGTTCTGAGGGGAAAAGGGCAAAATTAGTTAGGGATCTACACGCCTGTCGCGTAAGGGCGGGCCTCGGGTGAATGCACGAAGCCGTTCACCCTATAAACGCGTAATAACAAAGCCGATGTGATACATTGCTTTTACGTTGAAACACTGGGTCCATTATAAATATCCGTTGGTTTGAAAGATATTTAATATGATAAGCAAAAGCAGGTTTTATTTACTTAAAAATATTTCACTTGCTGAGATTGCTTTTATTATTTTATCTAAAGCAGCGTTTTTTAACCTTTTCTCGGTCCGCGGACCCCTAGAAAATCCAGCACAATTTTAAGGACCCCCCTTAATAAAAAAAAACAGGAATAAATATTATAATACTGAAAAACTAAATATATTTTTAGAAAAAATAAAAATAATTAATCTGAAGTCTGGTGCTGCTTTTTTGCAAGTCTTCAAATGTTCATAGATAAGACGGCGGACCCCCATCCATATACTCGCGGACCTCACGGGTTAAGTAACATTGATCTAAAGTGACCATATCATTAAGCGCAAAATTTCAAAACCTATGAAAACTCAAAAACGTGTTCTCCAAAGGGACCGGGTTTGGAGAACACGTTTTTGAGAAAATGCCGAGATGAGAGAATGCCGTCTCGACGATTGTATGAAACCTTTAAGTATTTTTTTTATATGAGAAGAGGCAAACGAGCATTTGGCTAACCTTATGGAAAGCAATCACCACCGCCCATGGAGATCAACAACACCAAGGGCTCACCGATCCGTTGCCAGCCTTTTACGGAAAATACAGACTGTTCTTGAAGTCATAATTATTCGAAAATATTGCTGAGAGAAGTCGATTCCACAGTTTCACAGTTCGTGGTATAAAATGTCTTAAGAAACATACTGAAGCAGATTGCCAATTATCAAGATGATATGTATGGAATATTAAATTTATGGCAAGTTGTACGATAGTGGAACTCAGTGGCTGGTATCAAATCAAACAGCTCATTCGAGCACTCTACGTGATATAATTTATATAGAACGCAAAGAGACTCTACATCTCTACGTGGAGAGAGAGAGAGAGCTCTCTACACGTAGAGATGTAGAGTTTCTTCTCCAGTCGATCCGAGATCATTGGGTCACCGACGATTCGAACTGTTCTTCGTTGTGTTCCATTCGTTGTATGACATTTTGGGACCATACCTACTGATGGCAGTGCGAATTAACGGCGCTAAGAAAGTTTACTTTTTGGCGACATAAACCAGCTCCCTTACATCGATTGGACCAACCTATTCCGACTCCAGTACAATCGTCCAAGTCCAGCAGCGAGCATCAGTCGTTATGCTGTAATTTCTTTTAGTGCACAGCCGAAAACCACCAGACATGGCGTAAGCGTTAGGACATGTTCATAACGGCACGGTATTGGGACGGGGGCCCACCACACATTCCCACCACTGTATCTCCTGTGTAGCCAGGATTAACAGCGGCGACCGCCAAAAAAGGCAATGAACAATGAAGTCCACAACTACGGCTGCCTTGGAACTCACAACGAATTTAATCAGAAGAAATTAGTAGGAGTAGGAAGCTTTTGGAATTTGACTTCCCCTCTTAGCAATGTGAGAGACAGCAATATGGCAAATAAGGCATTAAAAGCCTAAAGAGATGGCTAGTCAAGTGAAGCTCAACTGCCGTGCACCACGGATTTTAAGTTTCTAACACTATTGGGGACCTAAAACATTGAGTTGTTACCTAACACATCGATTCCAATAATATGAATTGCAAAATCGTCTGAACGCTTGGTAATTCTCCCTTGTTGCTACCAAATCTGAATAGTATACTACCCCGGATGCAACTTGCAATGAATTCAACATGTCATCCCGCTCCCGCCGCTAAAGATCACACTCCCAGAGAACATGATGTGCTGTTTGATCGAATTCAGAATTAGCAGTAGAACATTCGCATAAGGGCGACGGCACTAATTTAAACGAAAAAAGTTTAGCCTTAAAATTGCCATGTCCAGTTAAAAATTGCGCAACGGGGTAGTCGACTTCTAACCACTTTTTCTTTTATCGGCACGGTATATACTCGTCCAACACTCGGACGTGCTCACTGAAGCTAATGAAGTTCAATAGGTCTCAAATACCCACAAAGGCAGCTAACACCTTGTACTTGGTACATACTCAGGCCGAAAAAGAGCTACTGATCAGTCATTGTTATTGTAGTGGCGAGGGGTCCCGCACTTTTACGTCATGAGGTGCAGGGACTGACGTCCGAGTCAGTGGTAATCGTCAGAACATCCATGAAAACCTTTAGTTGCACAACAGCGTCCCTCATGCAGTGGTAGCGGTTTCTAGACACACGTGCAGCTGCGTATATTACAAAGACTGCAGCGATCTGTTCGACACAACTGCGCACAACAAACCTGCGTTCGACAAACCAGGCAGTCAAGCTCACTAAAATGTCCTAACTGGCAGTGACGTCGTGTGGTGGGTCGCCTTATTCACAATAAAATTTTTGAGTGCGGCTGTGGTTGCCCCATGCGTTAACTCATGAACGGGTGCTCCCAGCGAAGACAGATCTGCTTTTTAAAAAAATGTTAACAAAAAATACGGGCACTGTAGTCCGTAGATTGTCCGCAGACACGAATGTCACTCTCATATTACCACATAAAGAAAATTTGAGGTAATAAATCCGGACGACATCATGTGCAACCACTGAGGATATATTATGCATAGGTGACTAGTAGGTACTTTTTTCATCTAACAACCTTAACAATTGTATTTACTTAGGTAAATTTAAAAGCATTGCAAATAAGCAAAATGCGTCGGTAATACGCAAACAAAGGTAATAAATAATTAAAAATAAGTACCGTAAATTGTAGGTTGTAAGTAAATAATGTCCAAAAGAGAGGAACAAACGGCATAATAAAAATTTAGGCTCTTACTACTAATCAGGCCTGTGATATCAATTGGTTGACAAAAAAAAAGAAAATAATATTTCTAATAGCTCACATTCTAAGATCACATCTGTCCTCACTACTTAAAGCACTCGATGAACTTCGCCCTAGTGACTGTTCAACTTCTTTTATAAATTGTTTGAATCTTCCGCATTAATGCTCCTGGAAATTAAGGGGATATTCGTATCCCAGCAGTGGGATGAATAAGGGTTAACGACGACGAGATCCCTTTTGACATTTTTGAGCAGAAAATATGTTTTCTGTTGTTAAATGCTTAGCTATGGCTATTGTTCCCGGATAATATAAATATAACGAAACTACTGTAAACAAATAAATTAATGAAAATAACGACTCATAACGTAAAAACCTATGACAAGTACTATTTACTTATTTTGTGCCTATAAATACATTGTTTATGGACACATTTAAAAACATTTCCTATTAATTCTCATACTCTTTTGTTTTTATATTAGCTCAGTATAGTAGCTCCGCTTCGCCTTGTAAGCAAAAAGAAAAGCCTAAATTTCGTATAAGTTTAGGCAATTTGAAACATAAATTATATTTTAAAGTTCTTAAGTGTCATTCACCTGAAGTTCTAGAGTTCGTGAGGTCTAGGTTCGACCAAATACCTTTAAACAGTTTCAGCTAGGTACACGACCTTTTAAATAAATATTGGATAGGGCGGCAGACGAATTTCAGGACGCGTCGGATGTTCTCTAGACAACCTCACTCACACAGAGTCTACTGCTACAATCAGTACACCTAGAACTTCACCTAGAAAGATTTTCTGAATTAAAATTTTATTATAGGCCAAGACTACGTCGGTACATAGGTCATAAACTAGTGTTTGCGCGCGACTCCATACGCGCTTATTCTGAGAATTTCTAATATTCATAACAACTGTCTGCGTCATGAAAGCTTAAGTTTTGTATTATCTATACTTATAAGACAGGGACAAACGATCATGGGAAGCATAGGAAAGGATAGGAAGTAATCACCACCACTCATAGAAATTAGCACCTACCCACCAACACCCTGCAATCGCCGATACGTTACGACCATGTTTTGAAGGTTCCAAAGCCAAAATTATCGAATTTGTTTGGAATCAACTTTGATTTATGGCGAGTTGTACGATAATGTTACTCATTGGCAACTATTAAATATAACAGCTCATTCGAACTTACCGTGATATTATTATTGTATAGCACGCAAGAGATGCAACGTCTCTTCGCATAGAGAGCAAGTTCAGCCCCCTCACAAATAATTGTGTCATTGACAGTTCTAACTGCTCCTTTGATTGTATGCGGTCAAATGAATCAAGCAAGTACTGGAGCGCGCCAGCCCAGACATATTCAGAACCTCATGTTTTGTTGTCAACTGCTTTTAGAATTACTCATAATACATATTTTTAAACCTTTTAGTTACAGCATTTGTTGTTGACGTAAGAAATATTATAAAGTTGATACACTGAATTCGTTTACCTTTATGTCTGGCTGCTTAGCAAAAAGTGTTTGACTGGCTGGGAGCCTGGGATGTCTGGTCTGGATAGGGCATTGCCATTGTTTCGTCCCTTATAATTCTTTTTGTCGAAAATTGGTTCGTCAGACTTGTAATGTCACGTGGCACTGCTGTGTGTGTGTACATAGCGTACAAATTCAAGTAATCTGACTGAGTTGATTTCTTGATAGATATTATTTTGTATCCTTGTCAATACTTTGTATAACATTGAGCAGTCAACAACGATGAGATGAATATGCTAGTTCTTCTAGATTTTTTTTTACAAAGAATAGTTTACTGCCGTCATACCTACCAGTTCATCATCGTCATCATTTCGTTGTCCATTGTTAAACAAAGCTCTACCCAATTTGTTTTCCAGTGTAACCGGTCTAATGTCACCTGCATTCAACTACGGGTCTACTCATTCTTAATTCGATCTCGTAAAGCATAATAGCATGTTAAGCATGTCTGATCTTTTTGATAAGACCTATTGTGAAGGACCACGTCTCTGATCCATATACCTACGAATTAAAAGGGTTTATTAATAAGGGCAATGACTATTATTTATGAGGTAAAGTTTTTATTACCAACGCTAAAGAAGCGGAGCAAAAGTAATGCAAAAAACAAATTAAATCCTGAATTTTGACCTTCCTACGTTTCTTCCAATCCTTGTTGTCTACTTTTGTTTACTTTTTGTCAAAATAGTCATATAATCTTCATTGATCGTTTAGTGTTTTCTGTAATATCTGTATGTAAAGTGATATTTTACTATTGTACTAGTACGTAATATGGAAGATGATAGAAACAAAATAACCTATTCTTAGATGTCTCTCGACTACTAGTCTGTCTGACTATCCTTATAGATTCCTTATACCACGATCAGAAAGATTCACTTTAAAATCAAGGTTGAATTCTTGTCGGGGTTTTACCTTAAAAATAAACAAATTGTCATCGGTGAGTCAACCAGTAAACGTAGTTTTTTTTTACTGTTGCTGTTATGGTAACATTTTCCTCCAGTATTCGGTTATTCGGTTTAGAGAATATGTTGATGGAAGGTAATCATCACCGCCCATAGAAATCAGCAACACTATGCCGCCGATCCGTTGCCAGCCGTTTAAGGGAAAAATTTACTCTGTTCTTGAAAGTTGTTAGCCATCTTACTAATACTATCCTACTCCTTACTAATGTTATAAATGTCAAAGTTTCCAAGAACGGAAAAATGGATGGATGTTTGTACGCTTTCCCGGGTAGGACTGGCCGGATTTGGATCAAATTTAATTGACTCCGGTTGACAAGTTTATTTCCGTACTCGTACGTTCATGCGGGGTAGAGCCGCAAGAATCAGATCTTACAGATAATACTCCTATATTACAATTTGTAATATTTATGTTAAGTATGAAATGCCTAAATTTGCGCAAACTTCGAAGTTTGAAGCTTAACATATAAATGCACCGGTTTGGTCGTTTCCTAATACGTACACGAAGTCGGATCTTGGGAAGGCGCCGCATCACACCGCGCGAAGGCGGTAGCGGCGCGCGGTTCGTGAATGGGCGCGAACAATGAGGCCGCAAGCGTGCGCCCGCGCGGCCACAACGGCGGCGGCGCCTCGTTGCGCTGCCAGTGACTCACTGGACCACCCACACTTCAGCGCACTTTGACTCTATATAATACTGTAGTATGACTGTAAAGCCCATTGAACTATACGTAGTAATAACAGCTCACTGGTAAAGCCTTGTCTAGTCTGCATAAACGCACATTTATCCGATCCGCCGAGAACCGAATTTTAGAACTCTTTATAAGAAAACTTGTGAAATCTCGCCTATCACCTATCCGCGTCGAATTGTCCGAATCTAGAAGGGCTGGAAGGTTTCCTAATGAAAGATATCATACAAAGAATTCTGAAATTCGTTTCGTTCGCTTCGTTCGGCGCTATCGGCTCGATAAGTATGCGTTCACCTTTAAAACCTTATTAAAATATTCTCCCCTTCTTATTCCGTGCCAACCGCCAAAAACATGGTATATCCCATGTCCTTGGCGGTCGGCCCTTCTCTCAGTTAATGTATCGGATACTTCTGTGACTTTATATGATATCCTGGAAAGTGCTCATTCCTGACTTTATTCAATAGAGTTACTCCTCCGGACCATTTCAACATTTTCATTTCGGTCGTATGGATTTTTGTACATTAGATTTGCGCATCGCTATCGCAAGTTTATTTAAACATAGAACATTATTATTTACCATATTCTCGATGATTTCTTACATAGCACTGGACGTCAAATTGCGGCCCGTATCAAATTCTGTGTGGTTCGCGGCTAACAGCTAACTACACAAAATTATGGAACAAATGAGGCAATGTTGGTTTATATGCATAAACAACCTGATGTTTTGATATCATTGTTACTCGTCTAGTCCTACAAAACTACTACTAAAAGACGCTCAACTACCAAAACACAGTTGATTATGAAAAGTAGAGACCCAACATAAAACAGCTATGCGGCCCTCATGCTCCGCCACCTCGTCTCTCCCCTGTCAAATATCTCTATCCTGTCAAAAGTCTGTCAAAATCTAATGCATAATATATCTATATATATAAAACAAAGTCGGGTTTGTTCGAACACTTATAACTCGAGAACCGCAGGACCGATTTTCATGGTTTTTGATTTGTTGGAGTTCTCTCCGTCCCGAATAGCAGAATAACTATTAAAAACATTGGAAAAATTGCCGAAAGAATAAAATAAAAGAAAAAACATTTTCCTATACAAATGAATGTGTCAGTTGAAAATGGGTTGCGATATTTATTGGTTGTCAGATATCAAAATGTCAAATCGATTGGTGTCACTTTTATGTCGCGAAAGTTGTCTGTGATTTGTTTTGAAAATTGAAAAATGTCAAATTGATTGGGGTGAAAACGCTTGGCCCATGGAGTCCGAGCGCAAGAATCAAATCAGAGTAAACATCAAAAGAAATGACAATTACAAATCACCAAAACGATAAAACCGATTTCAAAACTAAAAAATAAAACAAAACGTTTTTTTAATTTTTTTGATTAAACAATAAGGAAATCTTTATTTTTATGAAATCTTCAGTTTTTATGGATACGGGTCTTCCCTGAACCGAAGGGGTTTAGAGCATACTCCACACGCTGCTCAACTGCAGGT
The DNA here is from genome assembly GCA_937001555.2 of Hypsopygia costalis. Classification (NCBI taxonomy): domain Eukaryota; kingdom Metazoa; phylum Arthropoda; class Insecta; order Lepidoptera; family Pyralidae; genus Hypsopygia; species Hypsopygia costalis. Next base: position 13,485,859 of record OW443340.2, on the reverse strand, counting down.
TTTTAATAATCAGGCGGAGGCCAGTGTTTTTAAGCCGCCTAAAGGCCACTACCTTGGCTTAACGACTGTCATCTAATGATAACAACCGGGACCGACGGCTTAACGTATCTTTCGAAGCACGGAGGAGCTCGAGGTAATATAAACACATCCGTGTACAGCCTACGGTCGACGTTAATTAACTTGCGTGTTCAATTAGACTGACACGCGCAATGATGCCATCGAGCTTCTCTATTATTCATCATTTTCTATTATTATTATGCAGTTTTAATTCCATAAAATCATAAATTTAGTTCAGCTAATATGTACCAAGACATTCATTGATTGTTAGGCGGTACGAAGTTCGCCGGGACAGCTAGTATATATATAAATGAATGTCTATTTACCAATGTCGTCCTATGTATAGCATCACGCGGCAACGGATGGAACAATTTCCGTAATATTTTTTTTGTTTTATTTGTTATTGTTAAGAGAAAGATCTTATGAAAGAAAAAACAGGAGGTTAAACGGAATATTAGAAAATTTAAGACAACTGTATCACCATATTAACTTTTCTAATATAACTTTATGTCGTTTGACAGACCTGTCAGTCATATGAGGTTTGTTAAGAAGACAGAACAACGTCAGTCGGGTCAGCTAGTTTTATATAAAAGTTATTTTACATGATATTAAGATTTCTAAAAGGTCGGTTGTGGCGAGGCAGGAACTTTATATATAACCTACGATTTAGGTAAAGCCATAATAATAACAATAACAAATAATATACAAATAATAAGACTGCTGGATTCTAAATCTGTACCTATTAAATTATGAAACCTATCATACGGTGAGTTTCGTTAGTTTTTAGCATTAACTTAACTGTTCTTATTGATTTAGAAAATCTGGATCAATCACACTCGATACTTATCCCTCACCCAATACTCAATACTCCCGGAATCAAAATTTTTATTATATTTAATTTTACATCTCTAAAATCACGTAAAATAGCACAGCTGACTTTACACAATGTAACGAGTATATGCACGCCTATATCTATAGACTCAAATACACTTCAGAAATTATGTGATAATTGTTTAATGAGTTGTCAAAAAACTAAAGTAGGTATCCATTGATTCATACACAAAATACTTTGTGATTCACGTCATGTCTTGACATGTGTCACCCATCAGTATGAAAGGCTTTAACCTTAAACTTGTTTGTCTGGAGGCATTAGTCACTCGAAGGCAGCGTGGTAAGTAACGGGTACGTAAGTAACTGCGGATGTTTTGACTTCAAAATTTGTACATATTTAAATCTACTATTCAAGCTAAAAGATGTAAGATAGATTGAAGACGAAAATGACACATGTATTGTTTTCGAGCTGTAAAAAGGAAAGTTTACATAAATAATGTTTATGTTCACGTTGTAAATATTACGTAGAAAGTTATTCTATTCTTAGATCTCTACTAGTGGCGCTAATAAGTTTAGTGGTGTTTGAGTAACGGATTGACGTCTGTTTGTTAGGCGATAGTGACCGAGATAGTAGTCTAGTACAGATAGTAGTTATGTATGTGAAAGTAACACTAACTGTGGTTCTCGGATTGTTTGTTTTTACGGCTAAACTGATGAACCGAGTCCGCCCTAATATTTAATGACACCTGGATTCATCTGAAATGGATTCAACTGGATGCTTTGAAAAGATATAGTCTATCTTTTTCTCGATTCCATTTAAGCAAAGGCATACGCCGGCCACTTTATAGAAATGCTGCATTGTTAACTATTATTTAGGGTCGGCAACGCGCGTGTGATGCCTCTGGTGTTACAGGCGTTCATAGGCTACGGTAACTGCTTTCCATCAGGCGGGCCGTATGCTTGTTTGCCACACTGGTGGTATAAAAAAAAAAATTACATAAGCAAAGACATCTGTACAAAGTCTACAAGCTGTGTGCAAGGTGTGTGCAAGTGATATCCTACAAACTGCTCCAGATTCGACTCGGAAGGAAATTAGATCATAAATCATAAATCATTTATTTGCTAATACAGTTTTTTTACAGGTCTTATATCAATATACATTGTGCCGTGTATTACGCCTGTTAGCAGGCATGCAAATCATTTGTATACATTTGTCATTCGTCATAATACATCGTAGTCATTAAAAATAGTATTCATTACATCGGTACGAAAGAGGGTAATCAAGTGTCAATACTGTGTATAAGTACTATTATATTTATACTATGGCAAAGCCATTAACAAAAGTTAGCGATCAGTATATGAGGATACAGTAAAAACCTGCATAAGGAAAATATGCAAACAACACAAGAAATATTTTGCAACAGGAAAACCAAATCTGATGGTGTTTACTGCTGCATAGACACATAGATAACAAACTATTCCATTGCATAGTACAGAATACATGATAACGTTTCTGATAACTGATATTGTGCGAGCTAAAGACAAACTCTGTGAAAACAAAACATTACTTTGATTTACTTACCCGCCAAGGGGTTTACATTTTTATAAAATTGTTAGCTGACCTGGCAAAATTAATGAAATATACCTTGTACTTGAAATATTGAAAACCTAAAGCTTATATTTTTCTCGCTGGTCGAGGGGGACAAGTGGTCTGTTTTATATGAGAACAATTTTTTTTGGGTCTGACTTATTTAAATCCCTCGCTGAAGTCAGTAGTCTATATCTGACTGAATCATTCGCTGTTAAACTAATAAGTATTGACAATTCGTTCTCCAAGGAGACCAAACGTGGGTCCAAGGTCTGTAAGATAAAAATCGTCGATTGACTAAAATGAAACATGATGATGATGATGTAAATATATACGAAGAAATAATTAAATACCCGTTTCAGGATATTTCGTTATTTTGTTTTTAAATGAACCGAAAAATATAAGAGAAAACGTATAAAAGAAGAAACTGACAAACTGACTGTAATATGAACGCACAGTTCAAACCGTGCGTTTAGTTACATAACATTATTTTGTGTAGAGTTTCCTTACGAGTTTAAGCATCCGTAAAGAAAAGGTTTTCGGATGGGAAAATCTCACGAAATATCAGCGGTGAAATATCAAAGAGACATCTGAAGTGAGGTTATTGTATTTTAGTTTATTTAACTACAAATGTTTCAGCTGTCTTTGCTCTTTACTCTTCTTTATGTGCTAGTTCCTTTCTACTCCCTACTACTATATCCTATTCTTTATTTGAACGAACCTCCTCCAACCCGCCGTTGAGCATCATGATGCAGTAAGCTCTAACCCCTTCAATTGAAGGGAGACCCGTATCCCAGCGTATTTTTGCTTCAGTAGTATTTTACTTCAGCCCACGGCATATTTTTTTCATCCAAACTCTACACCGCAAAGAGAAACAGGGACCTACTAATTCTAGTATAGGCTATGAGTTGACCAGTCAGACATTCAGTTTTTTTCTATATACCTTAGTAGCTATACCAGCGACTTCACCTGCTTTTAATATGTATTTACAAAGCGCGCGGCCAAAGGTGCATTATTATTAAATATTGCTGTTACTTCACCAATCAGGCCCATTTAACCAGAAGCACAGTATGAATACTCGTGATAGTAGGGAATCTGGGACAGATTGTATGGCGGCGCACGCACACACGCTCATTCACTCTCTGCACAGGCTACTATTGTTTATGCAACAGTTAACGACGCGACATTTGTATGGAGAGGCCGGAGTGTGCGAGAAGGGTGCATTACCTACAGTTGAGATTGGTTTTTATACAAAGATATGATGAGTCTCTTACACCCCAAAAACTTATAATGTTGATTACCAATTTTGATTGTGTCTGCGATTCGAGTGCCCCAGTGCGGGTGAACGACTCGGTCTATAACCTCGGCTCTTGACGTGACGCATCCAATGGTCAGTGAGCTCCTGCCTCGTCCTTGGATCTCGCCTTTTAAGATGTTGTGAAATACGTCTGCAATCAATGTATTTGCCCACGTGTTGTTAGTATTTTGTATCATAAAAATTCGTCACGAAAGGCTTTTGCCTTGATTGAATACGTTTAACAAGTCGTTGTCAACCCTTATTTATCCCACTGGGATACGGGTCTCCCCTCAATCGAAGCGGTTTAGAGCATACTCCACCACGCTGCTCAACTGCGGATTGATTGAAGCCAGTGTTTTCAAGCCGCCCAAAGGCCACCCACTTGGCTTAACGACTGTCATCTTATGACAACAGCCGGGACCATCCATTGACAGGCTACGGTCGACGTTGCTTGACTTGCGTGATCGGTTAGACTGCCACGTGCAACGACTCAATCGAGCTCCCCTGATCGATTAGACCAAGGTCGGTGGTCCGCGGACCACCAATGGTCCGTAACTTATAATGAAAGAGATTAGCACTGTCATACAAAATACTAACAAGTCGAGTTAAAGAATTTATATGACACTTGAGAATACTCCGTACAAGCCATCTAAAAAAGACATATCGCGACACACACAGACCACCACCTTAGTCTTATAAACATCCCCCTTTTTACACCTGGGGTTAAAAATGGGTTAATTAGTGTTAGCGATTATACGTTGGCAACCGTGCGTCATTTCCGTGGTCAAAATTAGGAATAATAAACACATACAGGATGTATTAACTATCAAGCCGAAAGTATGCGATTCTACATTTATATTTATATATTACTGTCAAACCAAATTTGACATCGCAAAAAAAACATTACCCCAAAATAGCTGGACAAGCAATTAAATACATTATATATTTTCTCTAAATCAAGAAAATATCAAGAAAATATCCAATGTATTTAATTGCTTGTCCAGCTTTTTTAGAGTAATGTTTTTTTTTAATCAATCTCAATAATTAAAATAAATAAATAGCTATATTTTATTTTTCTATTTAAGTATTATTGTTTTAATATCTTTTTCTTATAAAGAGAACATTTATCACATCACACATAAATATCAACTTAGGTGTTAGAAATGCAACAAACGGTAACTGTGCAAGTCCTTTATAGGGTTGCCAACCATATTATGCTATTTAATAATACTATTATAAAATGTAGGGTTTTCCTATTATAAATAAAAAAATATAATTATATTGTTAACGGATTGACTGTTTTGTCATGGTATAATATTTCGGCATATTGATAATATTTTCGACGTTGGAGTTGTAAGTTTATATGAAATAATCCGTGGACAAATGAAACCAATGGAAATGGAATGGTGGTAGGAAAATGAAACCAGGTACAACGCAAGAAAATAAACACGTATGTTAATAATTTTAACAACGGTAATCGACTTTCCGAGACCAATTATAAATCTTCACATTTAAATAGTAAACATCAACAATAATTCTAGAGTACTTAGGCTCTGTGTACAAATATGAATGATTATAATATAACTATAAGGCCGTTGCGTTAAACCAAACCGATCCACCCCTTAACGTATAACCTTTGCCCCCATACCTGTAAATTCTGTTAATATCCCAAAGGTAGTGTTTGTAATAATTTTGTAAAAAATAATTTAAGAAAGTATTTCTGTAAAAGACATCAACGGGTACCCGTTTGCTGTTATGTCCAGTATAACTTCATATCTTGTATGTATTCAGAATAACAGAATTTACCCATTTGCGATTAGGTGCGATTACATTACGAAGGTATGACGAGAAAATAAAAAGATTAGTTTTTAATTTCTAAAGTCTAATTTTGGATAACTCCTCGGAAAGTCGGTTTTACGCGTGAAATAGATGAATGACGGGGAATCATTGGAAGTAGATTACAGATTGTAGTGAAATTGCGATGATTATAAAAAAGGGACCGTAGAATGGAGCATTTAGATTTTATCGCCAAAATTCTTACTCGAGGTGGAAGAAGAAAACTCTGTAATAATCAAAACCTCCTTGAAATTGTCTGAATTGAGAGATTAGATTCTAGAGAATATCTGAAGGGGAGAGCAGATAGGGACGAAAGGAAGATGCATTTATTAATAAATCAAGCTGATGGTGCTTGTGCATTTTTATGCACAAGCACCATCATCTTGATTTGAAGCTTGAAATTCTTCGGATGAGAACTTTCAAAATTTTCTTATATGTACTTGCTAAGAAAAGACTAACTCAATTGAGGCTGAGTCAGATTGATTAGTAAATAATAAAAATTTCCGAAGAAATAAAAACTACATAAAGGAAAACAGAAGCTTTAGGTCGTACTATACGTACGTACGTATATTATATACAAAGATCATAAAAATGATCCGTATCAAGACTGCGACGTGACGTCGCCCTTCGTGTCAAATTGGCATTGGGTTTTAATACGGTGGCAACCCTAGTTCCGGAAGACAGCGATTGCACCCGATAGCGGGCGACCGACGCGACGACGACGTTCGGCGCTGGCGCGGGCGCGGGCGGTGGGAGCGGCGCGGCGCGGCGAGACGAGGAATGCTGAGAATGTAGCCGCGTCTCGCAAACGATGCACCGGCATGCAACTTCGGCTAACGACCGCGCCGACTTCGCCAGCACCGCACCGCATTCCCCGTGCTTGATTCACTATTGCTTGTTTTAGGTTCCACTGATCAATTTTTGTCTGGATATTGTGCCCGGTGTTCTTATACCTTTTAAAATGAACACAATAAGAACTTGCTTATGCAGCATTGCACATTATTATTCTAGGCTGCAACTTCGACCTATGATCTATAATAAGAATCTGTAATAGAAGGGCTGCAATGAATTTGGTATTTATTACGCTCTGCATTGGCTCTACACAACAATCGTAAAGCTGTTAGGAAATTTAATGTCAAGTCAGGCGCAATCGGCAACGCACGTATATTTTTAGCGGGAATATTACCTACTACCCGTTACACAGCACTTCGCCCGCATGGTCAATATTTTAATTTTTTTTTCCGTGGGTATAAGATTTTTTTTTTCGGGATAAAAAGTAGCAGCCCGTATGAATATGAATGACAATCCGCATGCAGCACCAAGTAGCTGTATATTATTGTAGTAGTAGTAGGTTATTGGTAGGTGCTAAGTACACCTCTAATATCTCTCTTATATCGTTCATCAACGGAGTTCAACAAAGGAATAAAGACAATAAAACAATACATTTAAAACAACGTTCACATTCAAAACCTCATTGCGGCTGGCGGTCATATCCGCCCATCAAAATAATCATGGGAAACGGCTACGACCACGTGACTTTGTTTTTGTTTATTTTTCGGTCGGCGCTGCTGCCGCGTGGGTCAATGACATTCTCTTTTGGCGCCAAATAGTACTGATCACCGATAACTGAACAAAAACTAATGCTTTGAACGTAATTTTTGAAACGTCGAAGCAGACATTACTTATATCTAAAAAAAAGAGTCAATATTTCTAAAGTACATTTTATAGGTACTTACTCTGTCACGGCCAATTATAAACATTTAGATAAATTAAAAAATAATTACGCATAAAGTTTAATACCGTGAACATGTCGGGTCAAAAACCTCCAAATTTGCCGCGCAAATAACTGAGGCTTTTCGTTACTTCAAGGCTATAGTGACGATTGGTTTAAGTTTTCCGCAATAGGTAATCTACCTACATATTTATAAGTTGATGATTTTCCGCGCCATCTTCTTGCGCCATAGGTTTTCAAATGATTCCTCGCCTTTGATGATATTGAGATTCTTTTTTGTTTTTCTGATTATTCAATTGAATGTTAAGCAGAATGCAGTGATGAGTGAACAGGAAATTCGTCACAGTACCTACTTGTCAAATAATTTACATACATATATATATATATTAAACATTAATTGTATTGCGTCTGTTTGTACGTCCGTGTACCTGGTAACAATTATGCTCCGTCACTGAACAAATCATTGAATTAAGTTTATTTATAGCTGTAATGTAAACCTTTTTTCTGTATATTAAAAAAGTCTAATCTAAATGGCAAGTTTCAATTTACTTTTTAAGTTCAACGGCCAGACGGATCAATTTTTTTTTTTTCAAACACATTTCTGTGTTTGAGTAAAAATTTAACGTGTTAAGTATGAAAAGTAATCTCGTACAATATTTTAAGATATAAAATATTTTTAAATAATAGATAAAGTTCGATTTCAAAAGAAAAGAAACTGAACTAGGTTTATTAGTAGTAGGAATTTCCTTTTTCATATGAAAGTACTCTATAGTTACAACGCGCGAAAACTATTTTCAGCAAGTAAGTGGCGAAGACGCGCTCTATTTTTTTTTAGTCTGTTCAAGAAGTCTTTTCGATCGAACTATATAATGTACTATGAATATACATATATTACCACGTGGTGCCAGTCGACGCTCGCTTGCAATTTTAAATGAAACGGTCAGTGCATAGCATTGGCTCGCGTCTGGACGAGAGCCGGTTCACCTAAGTTGAATGTATTGGCGGGCATCTCATCCTTCGTGGAATTTGCACCCACACATCACTACGCGCCGTACCTCTGCTCTGCCACCCTCGATGTTTTTGCACCAACCGCGTTTGTTTGATGTCGCCCGCCTTGTTTTTCCAAGAACTTCGAATTCAAAGGTATCGTCGTGCATCGCGGACCAAATAATAAGTTTTGTCCATAATGCTTGTTTTGCTTTGTTACAGTGAATTATGTGCGGTATTTTTGGAAGTCGTAAATCACATTTGTGTCCTAATTGTCAGTTGGAGTTTTTTTTATTAATTATGGAAGCGAACATGACATACAGCTTATAGTGTACTTACTAAACGTACTCTTTCATTTAAATAATTGCTATACTAATTGTATACTATATACATATATATAATATAACAAATTAATTGGAAGAATTAAGGATAACACAATTCAAAGTGAAATTGTATGTATTGTAAATGGTTAAGTAATAGGTAAATGTTGTTGTTATTCCGTCAAAGAGTTCCTTGACTTAGATTTACATAATCTAATGAAATGATTGTGAATACCTACGACTGTCTAGGTATTGTTTTTATGTCAAAATTATTTTGCATGCCATTTTATTGATTGAATGTTCAGGAACGTAAAGTTCCAAGTTAAATTTAATTTAAAGACCATTCGTTGTATGTACTTACCACGTGCAACGTAAATAAATCATTCAATCATTCGTTCAAATGAGTAAGCATACATTCAGCATTCAAATTTGAGAGCTTATTTATGGCATTTAAACGACATAGTACTTTAATATTTCGAATTAGACATAAATTGCCTTCTAGAAACCATATTACAATGTGAGGCTATTACGAAACATTTCAAAGATGTCTAAACGATGTAATTAATTAGAACCACAATACCTTCCTACATAATATTGTTAGGGAGCATGTAACCCTCACCTGTACCTCGCATGTCACCCTCTTAAGTAGGCTAAGTGAAACTAAATATGTATTGTTGATATTGAAAAGCATTTCCGGCGACGGCAGCATGCTTATAGGACTTATATGCATGGGTATACAAAGCAAAGATCCATGCGAGCGAGGCTCCATGGCACGTGGTCGCCGCCATCTTGGAAACGCGGGAACTTTTGGCGCGAAACTGTAGCGCGCTGGCGGGCGACAATAGAGTTCCCGTTATTTCCGTTATCCCGTAAAAAAAATGTTTGGCCAAGTTATGCGAATCAAGTCATAGGAACATTTTTTTTTTTCGGCGGCTGGCTATTTAATTAATGGCGGTTGGCTATTTAATTAATTTCTACAGAACTTTTTTACAATTACGTATACCTAAACCGCGTAATTGAAAATATCAAGCGTAACAACATTTATGACATTTTTTTTTTAATCAATGTAAATTTGTTTTCAACGGATATCTTGGCGCCAAAACGTAGCGTTGTTGTACTTCCAGTTTATAGCCGTTCATTGCGCTCGCTTGGGTGTATTGGCCGCAGCCCGCCACGCGCATCCTGCCTACTACGTTTCGTGCATCTCACTCCTACTCATGACCCATAAAAGCACAAAAAAGAGACAGTTCACGTGCAGCGATTTTTGTGCCACAGAAGGACGCACCCCGAGATCAATGCACTTTCCGAGGACAGCGAGCCCGTTTTTATTAAGCATTAGTGTCGGGCCGCTCTCGGTGTAATAGGGGTCTTGAGAGGTTGCCCGAAGACTGAATTTAGAGGGGTTAGGGACCGAAATTAGAGGTCGATGTCTAGACGCGAGGGAAGTGAGTGAGTAAAGCTACCTAAGTGGAGGCATTCCGCCGACCAGAATGCCATGTGCGTGCGGTGGCGTCTAAGCTCGCCAGCGCCCCGCGTCCCGCCCGCCCATCGACGACTTGCCAGTTTACAAACTATACATAAGTTTATTTTTAACGCGCGCGCCTTGTATTAAAATATAATGCTTCAACTAATACTTAGATTTTCATAGTGAGGAGAAACAACGGCACATTGTAAAATCGATTATCTATCAATTCAATTTTAAGTAAATCTTACGATCCTTCTATACTAATCCATTTTACTTTACAAATAAAAACTTTCTTTGCTTTCCCATTTTAAATGAGTCGGTAGGGAAACAAACATACAGTCCGCTAGATGTAAAGCGGTTACTCCAGTCTATAATAATCACAATTCAGAATGAGTGATAGCCACGTGCTCTGGATATCCAGAGCATTATAAACGAAACTATGATGTGAAATTGACGACTATTTGTGCTCAACTTTTTTAAAATTGTAACTTTGTAGAGAGAGTTATCAAGAGTCTTTCAAAAGTTGCGGAAGAACATCAAAAAATCTGGTTTTAAAATGTAGATACTAGTATCTAAAGTAAAACGGAAAAAGAAAATAAACAGTATCAACTAGTTAATACTGTTTATTTTCTTTTTCCGTTAGGAGTAATAAGCTTTTAACTTAATTAAAAGGAATTAATAAGAAAAAGAAGCTTTTACAATTTGAGTGCTAGTTAGGGTAAGTATGTATAGAAATCTCGAATGTTTTGCCACAAATCACATTCGGACAACTTACTCAGAGTGCTTGGACAAACTCGACAATCACTCATTTGTCTGACCACAAACGCTACATCATGTAAGCGCTCATTTTAAATGCGTATAATTGAAAGTAATAATGTCATTATCTCGACACAAATTCTTGTACTTTGACCCGGTCTATCAACAGCTCCCAACAAAATATGTTTGTTATGCGTTAATTGTTTACTAGCGAGACAACGCACGGATTGTATACATTTATCGATATTGTTGGTGGGTGGTTCTGAGATGTTCGCTGCGTGCCATTCAGCTGATTCTCTCTTAATATCTGTCCCTATGATAAACACACTTTATCAATCATTTCTACAACACTATTTATTTTTATATTTTATTTTTATAATGATAAAATCGGAAAAGTTCGTTGACGCTAACTAATTACGCTATATTTATCTAACAAGCATATTACTTACCTGCGGCTCAGTATAAAAAACAGTACTACTGACTGCGGTCTTCTGTGAGGTAAAAGGTTACGTCCCCGTACGTAGCAGGGTGCATCGCGTGCAGATATCATTGGTTTTGGCTGTAATACCGACAGTGAGCCACTTAAACTCTTCGTAATGATTAGTAATTGATCGATTATTTTGACACCTAAAAATTCAGTCAGTTCAGCATGGACGACATGAATTTCTAGTTTGTCCTAAGTTTGTACAGCTAGTTGAAAATAAACATGTTCGTTATTGACAATATTCACCACTAGCTTTTGCACACACACGACTTTTTACGCGAGTAGTGCGATATCCTGTGGGAATATTTAAAAAAAGCTGTCTTATTTCGCATCTACACTCTAAAAGGAATTACCAAATTTCTATCAAAAAGTAAATAAAAGTTCTGTTCAAATCCCATCCCAATCGGTCCAAATGCGTCTACCAACCTACGCACAAATACTCTCTGTTAGTTTTACATAATATTCCTTATTTTCCCAAAATGTCAAAAGAATTAAGCATACCTACCTACCCATAGTTTGAATCATAAGGTCGTAAAATTTTTCCCCAATTTGAAAAATTACCGCAGTATTTTTCATAAAACTATTCTTCGGTCTATTACAAAAATTTTAAAATAAAAATAATAATAATCAAATATTTCCAGCTGTTCTTATGAGTTGTACAACTGTACTTACCAACTTTAAATAAATACATTTACTCCCAATAAACAACCTAACCAATTTTGATAGGTGATACGGATATTCGAGAATTCTGTAGCGGAAAGAATCCTTCCAAGTAACAGGAAGTAAATACATAATAAAGAACTCGAAGGAAAATTTCCTTTTTACTTAATAATATGTAATAGGTGATTGTAATCATCTAAAATAACCGTGAAAATATAAATAAAACACAGATTGCTTTTACTCATATGATATTTTTAGTTTTTCAAAAGTATATTATTAGTATCGAGTAATAAATGAATAAACAAATGAATGAATATTTCTGGACAATTTACACAGCGCCATCAAGTTCCAAATTAAGCGCAAAGCTTGTGTTATGGGTAAGGCAGGCTAGACAACTGATAAATGTACTTAAAAACATTTTTAGAAAACACCCAGACCAAGACAAACACACATGTTCATGCACAGAAATATTTGTCTTGTGCGGGGATCGAACCCGCGACCTCGGAGTCAAAGTGGTAATTGCTAACCATTCGACCACCGAGCTCGTCAACATAATAAAAGTAGTTGCTTATATCAGAACAACACTGGCAAAGGTCGGGTTAGCTTGGGGTGTAAGGGCACAGACTCCCGAGCTGAGAGCATGCCCGGGCAGACATAATTGTGAGACGCCCTCCGGCTGGATTGAATTCGGTCTCTTGTACGAGTACTGTGGGGTGTCTGGCAGATTCAACTATGTAGGTAGTTTAAGTTAAAAATGATTTACACGTATTACGAGTAAGTAATGATTCCTAGACCAGACCCGGGCCACTCCATACAAAACTCGCGTCATTTGCTGCTACATAAACATTGACGTCTGTGAAGAGCAGAAATGAGCGTGTGTGCGTGCGGCGTCATACAAACTGTTCCAGATTTGTCTCAGAGGGGAGATGACCTCATCTCCCCTCTGAGACCTCGACACGAGAGACTTATACTGTGCCTAGACTTAGGAAAATGTTATGGTGAAATAATTATGCTCGAAAACATTACCTTCTTCGTCAGTCGGGTAATAACTTATTAAATAAAGGTAATCCGCGACGACAAGGTAGCAAAGCAACGACACCATTTACCCAACAGTCAACACGCACCTTATGTGGGGCCGCATTTCGAAGGTTATCAGGAAAATGTGAGCACAGTATAAGGCCCTTGAATATTATTCATCGGTCGACGCACCCGTCGACGGCGCCATTTCGTGTTTTGCAAAATAATTAACTAAAATAAAGTCGAATTGCTGTCCTTATCGAGGTTCAATTCCCGCAGCCACTAGTCATGTAGCATGTTACACGTGGACTAATCATACAATACTAGCTTCCGCCCGTGACTTCGCCTGCGGACTGATTACTGTGATAACAAGTATCCTATTGATTAATCCAGATCCTTTCGGCCATTTAACCGTGAAACAGTAAGAAATATCCATACGTCCATCCGGTTCATCCACATTAACTTTCGCATTTATGAGGCACTAATTGACTCACGAAGATATAATCTATATATATATATAAAACAAAGTCGGGTTTGTTCGAATACTTATAACTCGAGAACCGCAGGACATCACAGACAGCATGGAAATCTTTATTTTTATGAAATCTTCAGTTTTTATGGATACGGGTCTTCCCTGAACCGAAGGGGTTTAGAGCATACTCCACACGCTGCTCAACTGCAGGTTGGCGGAGGCCAGTGTTTTCGAGCTGCTAAAGGCCACTAGCTTGGGTTAACGACTGTCATCTAATGATAACAACCGCGACCGACGGTTTAACGTACTTTCCGAAGCACGGAGGAACGCAAGATAATCTAATGATAACAACCGGGACCGACGGCTTAACGTGTCTTTCGAAGCACGGAGGAGCTCGAGGTAATATAAACCCATCCGTGTACAGGCTACGGTCGACGTTACTTAATTTGCGTGTTCATTTAGACTGACACGCGCAATTATGCCATCGAGCTTCTCTATTATTTTCTATTATTCATCGTTTTTAACCCCCGACGTAAAAAGAGGGGTGTTATATATTTGACGTGTCTGTGTGTGTATGGTTCTGTCTGTCCGTGGCATCATAGCTCCCGAACGGATGAAGCGATTTCAATTTAGTTTTTTTTGTATTAAAGGTGACTTATGTGCGAGTGTTCTTAGACATGTTTGATGAAAATCGGTTGAGCCGTTTAAAATATGTGGGGGGTTAAAGTGGGGAAGAATACCCGAATGTCTGCAAATATACTCGAGTGGGGTCTCAAATGAAAGCGCATCACGTGCATATTACAAAATAATAAGTTCAATGAAAATCGCTTGAGCTGTGAAAAAACTCTGGGGGTAAAAATGGGGAAAATACCCATAATGTCTTCAAATATATGTGGGGGGGAGAAAATGGGGATGGAAATCCGAATGTCAGCAAATATACCCAAGTAGGGTAGAAAATGACATCACATGCTCTTTCCAATATTAATAATATATTAAATGAAAAATATTAAAAAAATCGGTTGAGCCGTTTTAAGTTAATCTACATTATAATAAGTATGTGGGTACCTATAAAATAAAATATTAAATTAAAAATTAAAAAAAAACCCCGACACAATAACCAAGTTCCCTTTAAAAAGTAAAAAATAATAAAAGAAATTCAATCTTACAGTACCTAAGTATGTATTAATAATTCTAAAAAAAATATGTCGCGTTGGGGGACCTAACTAAGCAACATAGATGAATCTAAAAAATAAAAAAAAGAAAATTGTGCTAAAAATACATAAAATCTTCAAAAACGTGTTTGGTTTTCATGATTTATTTTTAGTTTAAGTTTTCTAAGTTTATTTCTAAAACGAGATTCTTTATATTTATTTTTTATATACCTATATATTTTTTTTATATCTAAGATACAATACGATTATCCATCAATAATATTATTTTTGGAATATATAATAATATAATGTAGAACAACTACGAGTAATATCGTCTAATAGTATCTAACTCTGGACTGAGAGTTACAATTTCTGTCAATTGTTTATTAATCCAAAATGGTGGGAAAAATGACCGTCTCACATTCCATTGATGAGCAAACAATGTGCGACGGGAGTCTTTTTGCCACTTTTTTGACCAAATTATACATTTGAAAGAAATTGTCCGAGTCCCGAGTTTAGTGTTACTTTCCTTACCTGCGGTCATAGAAAAAAAATAGTATTACCTGCATGTAGATAATAGTATTTTTTGCTACCAGGCATTCATATCCCCCGTACAACTTACATTGTTATTCTAAGTATTATTATATTTTTTTATTCTAATAATACTTAGAATAACAATGTATTGACCACAATATTTTGGTACAATAGGAGACTTAATGCTAAATGCATTCTCTACCATTCGACTTTTGGGAGTGCAGAAATTCACGTACGCGATGAATTGATATACAAACATTTTGATGAAAGTATTTCCATTTTGCTACTCTTACCATTCCGTTACAAATATTTGGTTGTATAGTATTTTGCCATAAAAGCATGAAGCAGATTAAAGCATATAAAAACAATTTACCACGATTTATTACGTACAAGAGACTGATGCAAACCCATACTAAGATAAGCGTCCGGACGCTTACTTTTGACACGGTCGCCACGCAGACATCCCATGTTTACTATACATATACTTTGTCTATGATCAACAGTGAAAAGGGATTTTTGGCAAATTCCCTCGTACAAAGTAGCGGACGGACGAATACTAGTAGACATGTTCTAATGAGAAGAGAAGTAGAGTAACCAGTTGCGTAGATGCGTCCGGCGGCCTTGTACTATTTCTGTATCCCATCATTTCCATCGCCAATGCATTTTACGCTACGATTACGTTATGTTGGCGACTGGGGCTTGTCATAATAAACATTACGTACCTATATTGCAATATTGAAAATAAATTTTACAATGAACATGTAAAATTATTTTTGAACGATATTATATTATAATTAATGAAGATAAAATAATAAAAAGAAAATAAATTGTAATGGGTGTAACAATTTGTTAATATATTACATATTATTAATATATAGCATAAAGTTAATACATTAAATTATATTATACCTGCGATAGTACAGTAATTTCATTTGATCGGCAAACAAATTATGGAGACATGTATAAAGAATTACAGATATGAACTCAATTACCTAAAACAATATGTCAACAAATACGTTTAATTACGATAATATTGATGAGTATATTGTTAAGTAGTGCTCTGATAATTTCTTTTTGAATGTGGCCACAGTAATCAAGTACTTAGTAGTTCTGAATTCCACTATTAGTTATTTCATCCCAGAGCAGTGCTGCACTAACAGTATTAAAGAAAAAAGTTATGTTGTTATAGCGATAGTTCAATGTTTCCATAAGACAGGGACGTCGAGGTGGTTGTTATCCAATACAAAACCGATTGATATTCGTATTATTATCACACCATAACCGTTTTAGCACTTTTCTTTAGGGTATTGTAAATGTTTCGACGTGAATGCATCTTTAAAATTGCTGCCATAGACAGGCAAATTCATCACTTCATCAGGCGATGACAAAATCGGGGGGTATAGCTTAGTGTTGCAGCTACATATCTATCATCCCCATCCAAAATTCGATCACACCACTGGATAGATGAAGAGGCAAAGAATTTATTACGCTAAGTAAGGACTATGGAACATCGCGGGCGGTAGAGGGAGAAGCGCTGCCATTTTGAGATAATTGTAGTGCATATAACGTATTCACGTACAACAGACGGCCTTGTCCCCGACACAGCCATACCCCATTTTTATTGAAATGGTGGATGGATTTTTACGATTTAGTTTAGTAAATCGTTTGTATGATGTTTAATAATTTTAATGATGACGCTACTTCACATAACAAATTTTCTATAATTACGCTTACTAATTCGTTTCTCTGATGCTATTAAGAAGTGATTAACACAATCATGAATTCTTGGACTTTCCCACATCCAATAAGAACGTATGACAATTAAATTATACCTACTGGGTATAGTATTATGTTGTCGGTGCTACTAGCTGGAATCCGGTTAAATAAGGTTTGCAAGTTAAAATTTTCCTTACGTTCACAATATTTTTTTAATGATCGAGTTTTATGTCGTGTTTAAGGTTGGGTACCTTAGAGCAATGACCGTCTTGCTCTGTCGACTTTCCAAGTATCAGTGAAAATGTAGATTTATGCCCATGTATTTATTTGTTTTTTTTTTTTTATTATTAATATTGGTACTACTCTTGTTACAAATGTTTTACTTATATCAAGCTATGAAACTCAGTGCACACACTTTTAATAAAAAAAATATCGCACATAAAAAAACTATGTGGAATGGAATACATACATTATTATGCTGAACTGAATAATACATACGTATTTTTTTTTTACCTATATATTATATTAAGTGATAAGTAGTGTAAACCAAAAAAATGTATTTTTATATCAATTATTCAAACTGATATTGAGTTTTGAAAATGTATAATTAATTTAAAAAATATATTTTTAATTTTTTATTGTAAACTCAATATCAATTTGTAATGAATATACTTATCTAATCTACTCACAGATTTTATAATGCTAATAATTTGATTTTGTGAAGTGACATTTTCGTTTTCAGGGTGCAAATATGTGGTAATTATATTACATAAATTTATAAAGCAGCTCTGATCTAATACTGTTTGGAGTAGCGTAAATACACAACTGCACAACTAACTCGCAGTATACGTTCGCTTTGCTTTGGTAAACTACGTAGTAAGCTATTTATAATCTTATGGAATGTGGAGAGAATTTCTATATTTTTTTGTCTGAAATTTAGTGCAATTATTATTTTAAATTAAGACTATAAGACGATTATTCATGATAACTAGCTACAACTAAATAAAAAAAATAGTATAGATCGTAAACGATTATGGCAACAGAAGTTAGCACAACTTAAGAAAAATGGTCGAGAACGGCAGTTCATAGTAGTTTCGCCTGAGGCTTGCCCTGTGTTAGGTCTGTAAAGTAGTAGTGCACGTAATAAGTTAAGTGATAATTAATAAAAGAATGGGGATACCAGTTCAGCTTACCAGCTGTACTACCGTACGTTCGATACGTGACATAAATATGTAAACTATTGTACAAAAATACAAAATATGATTAATGGACAAATATGTACAAAGGCGGCCATATCTCTGAAAGTAGTGTTTCTGCCAATTAAACTCTAAAAAAATGTAATTATACTGAATTGGCGAAGATTAATAATAGCAATAACAAGAAAAATAAAATAAACACACATACAATAAATAAACGACGAACAAGTAATGCGTTGGAACTTATTAGAAAAAATTTATTTTTATATAAAAAATTTTATTTTTATATAAAGAATATGTAACTAATATTTTCTTTATAATAAAATTGATATTTTAGGGGATAAGCTTTAAAATAAATAATTATAATATAAAATTATATGAGTCATGGTTAATATTAAAGTTATGAAATAATGCCTAAAATAACATCAATAAATACCGTCACAGCAATAAATAAATACTTCGCATATATATTTTGAAGGATTTTATTATACAATTAAATTATTTAAAAAAATAAGAATAATTTGCTCTCAATTGTTTTATTTTATTTGGAAAACATTACAGTGTAAATAACATGGTTATAAAAAATATTTAAATAACAAATAACACAATTAACATGTTTTCGCATACAACAATGTTCAATGTTCTTTACAAATCGATATGAATGTTTAATTATTATTTTTTTATATGAGAGTGGGGGCAATCGAGCATGAGGGTCACCTGATGGAAAGTAATGACCATAGCCCATAGAAATCAGCAGCACCATGGGGCACGATTTTAATATTATTTTAATATTAAATAAGTTTAACTATATAGATTTCTTTTTTTAGAACCGTGTGCGAACTCAATAAAGCTTGTAAGCATGATTAATCCCCTTAAATGAATAAATAATCTTAAATAATAATGAATTATCAATAATATTAATGAACATTGTTTATTATGATTTCCAGTTAGATTGGTAGGTACGACCGTTAAAGTTTTATTTATGTAGAATATGCGAGGGGCACTCAAGCAGGTGGTTCACAGCGACGGATATTGCTTCCAGTAGGGGGTCAAAGGACCCACTCAAGGCCGCGGCCAAGTCATTTTCGCGGACCTTCGCTAGGCGCCTCACGATCACGATGATAATCTGGTACGGCAACGACCAACCACTTATTATAGGTATTTGCCCCGACACAAAGGACAGTAAGACGCGGAAGTTTGTTCTTATAATGTCCTGTGTTTGAATAAATCATTTGATAACTACATTTATTATTCATATACATGTATATAGGTATACGTAAAAATTGTTCGTTACGTTTGTTAAAATAAATTTAATATTTTTATTGACTTTTTTTTTACTTTTTCTTCTGTTCACGCAGTGCAGCTTTGGGTACATTGCGGTAATTCAGCATATTGCAAATTCAACATTGCGGTAATTCAACGTTCTGCAAATTCAACACCGGGGTCCGGAAGGTAAAATTTCAGGTCTATATTTAAGACACCTACTTATATTGTCATAATCTATAAGAAATTATAAGGAATGGTTTTCCATGAGTTACATTACATAGGACTGAATCACGACAATAATAAAAGTTTTATTTAAGTTGTATGTTAACATTTATATATTTATTTAAGTAGGTAAGATACACGGATAAGTTACAACCGGTGTGTTAGAATACAACCAATAAGACTAGCTACGAGTAGAAGAAAGAGTACTCTTGTTGATATAGGCTGTGCCTGGGCTCATCTTTGTACACTCTTAAATACAACTCAATTTGTATTAATTAATTCAATGTTAATCCTGTACATTGAATTAATTAATACAAATTGAGAATTATGTTTTCTTTATAAAATTTATTGTTATATCTTTTTTCCGGAAATAACTTTTGATGACGAAGAAATGCTGAAAGTTATGCTAAGAACGTTTTAGAGATAAATTTGCTAGATCAAAACATACCTCTCGAAAATATCGGGTGTTTTTCATCTCACATGAGTCAATTTTGACTGAGTCATTCGAATATCCTATTATTATACTATTAAATCGTGTCGTGGTGCAATCGTCGAATTGGGCAAATCATCATGCAACCTTTTTGTGAAACTGCGATATTTCATGTAAAAGACAACGTGTTATTACTAACGATATCAATCAAATTAATAGTTATTAATACAATGTTTGACGAATTCTCAGATCACATTAAATTGTCTAAATCACGTATTTATTGTAATAAGCTAAAGTGCTTGAAAATATCGTGATATTTTATTTTTACTTAAACTTTATTAGCTACAAAATAAGGACACAAAATGCGCTCTTAATGCTAAGAGCATTCTCTACCAGCCGACCTTTGGGAAATACACGAATGATAATCCGCACAAGATAATACAAAAAATACAATATATACTTAGGTAAATACATAAATAATATATAGAAAGTAAATAAGAAAGCTAGGACGATTAGTGTCTTAATTGTTAAGCAAATGATCTTAAACATTCTTTTTGAAAATGATTTTACTGGAGGACTCACTTATGGATTCGGGTAACGCGTTCCAGATCCAGAGACATGACGCCTGCAACCTAAAAGAATTTATTTTGATAAGGCAAGAAGTCTAATCACGAAAACAATTGTTTACAGCTGCCATTATGATTATGCCATATGTGCTTTAGCAAGTTAAAAACTTATTTAAACTGCCTACATCATGAAACATGCGCCAATTAAAATATCAGCAAACAATTAGTTTAATAAACTAATTGAATGACTAAAACTAAATGATTTCATAGAATATGAGTACATACCACAGCGGCAATATAATGTTGTCACCAATAGATAGTTTTTTTTTAGGGTTCCGTACCTCAAAAGGAAAAACGGAACCCTTATAAGATCACTTTGTTGTCCGTCTGTCTGTCTGTCTGTCTGTCTGTCTGTCTGTCTGTCTGTCTGTCTGTCAAGATTTTCTATTTCGAGAATGCGTGGAGGTATCAAGCTGAAATTTGAACTGTATAGTCAGGTCTACGGTCCCATGAAGTAAAAAAAAAATCAAACTGCTAAGTTTACGTAAAAAAAAGTTACGGCAGTTTATTCAGCAAAAAACGCATATTTCGACACATTCTCAAGGGAATCAAAACCTATAGGGTACTTCCCGTTGACCTAGAACTATGAAATTTGGCAAGTAACATCGTTATAGACTACAAGTACAGGAATAAATCTCAAAACTATACATTTGTAAATAGATCTTAAAAAATAGGGGGTTTATATTTTTTATAGAGTGTCGAAATTTCAAATTGAAACTACTAGTTCAAATGGGGTATCATATGAAAGGGCGTGATGTACACATTGCAAAATATATTTTATTTATTTTTTTCGACGCATTATTTCTTATTTATAATGAAAAATATGAAATTTAATAATGATACTACGTACGGAACCCTCGGTGGGCGAGTCCGACTCGCACTTGTCCGGTTTTTTTTTTATATACTATTTCGGGTGGCAGACGAGCATACGTCCCGCCTGATGTAATGCGGTTACCGTAGCAATAATAACGCTCGCAACATAAAATATCGCTCGCGCGCCGCCGCCACCCCCGCTGCCATCGCAGCATCTCCTTCCTTTCTGGTGACCTCACTCACTCGCAGGAACACAACAGCCCTCAAGGGAACCGTTATTTGGCTGCGGTAATCTGTGAGATGGAGGTACATACCCCAGTCGGGTAGCTTACAATTACGCTCCCTACCTCTCTTTTCGCCAGAGCTTCGTTTGTCAGTCAGCAGGGTGCACCGCGTGCATGTGAAGTTGGCTTTGGTTCAAAGATAATAAATAATTATTATTATTATAGGTTCAAAGATGTTGATGAACTACTTACACCCCCTATATAGTGCATAAATGGTAGGTTTTTTTTTATACGTCGGGTGGCAGACAAGCTTGCGGCCCGCCTGATGTGAAGCGCTTACCGTAGCTATATTAATGCCCGTAACGTGAAATATCGCTGGCACGCCGCCACCCCCGCTGCCAATGCAGCAACTCCTTCCTTTCTAGTGACCTCACTCACTCATAGCAATACAACAAGCAATTGTTATTTGGCTGCGGTTTTCTGTGAGGTGGAGGTATGTACTTTCCCAGGAGAGCAGCTTACTAATACGCTGTACCTGACATCTCTTTTGCCAGAGTCTCTCGCTAGTCAGCAGGGTGCACCTTGTGCAGTTTAGGTTGGCTTTGGCTCTACAGATCGTGGTGAGCCACTTACACCCCAACAGCTACTTATATTATGGCCAATTTAGAAACTTGACCGTGACATATACACTACACTCTTGCTACAGTCCATCCGCCGGACGATAGCAATGTAATCTAATCATACGGGCTCATATACGGCGCCGAGATTATCAAGGTATCATGTTTTGTGTGCTCTTAACTTGGGAGATACAATAAGAATATTATTTTGTTAATTAAAGTATTATTGTTTTGTTGTAGGGTACCAACGTAATGTCATTAGAATTGCATAAGTTTAATTAAAAGTAAGTTTTTAGATTTTCAAATTTGAAAAGAATGGATAGATAAACAAAAACTTATTATGTAGTATTAAACGAAACAAAACGCAGTACCTAGTTTCAGAGATTAACGCTTCAGTTTTATTATATGATAATATTACAAAGTTGCGTACTAATAAAATAAATAAAAAAGTATCAGTGTCGCAATCTTCTTTTAGGTATCAATTTGAAGAAATTAAGCGAATATGACATTCTAATCCACTGTAAATTTGTTATTTGATAGCGAATTATCGACCAGAACCTTTGTCATCATCATCAGGTCATTTTAGTATCCACTACAGAAGCACGACCCTCTCTCGTCCGCCCTAGACAGGAGGATTTGGCCTACACTCCCCACGCTGGCCAGACGGGTTGGGGAGGCCTGATCGTTGTTTTATAACCTTTGTGAATAACAAATATTCATAAATGTGGCTCATGGCTGGCAGTCATAGATTCCCATCTAGAAACTAGATATAATAACTACTCAACTAAAACTTATGTCCCTACGCCTTTACAACAGGCGGCCCGTATGCTTATTTGACACCTAGCGTAGTATAAAAAAGTCAGTTCGAAGTACTCACACTACTTGCAGGAGCAAATAGTGTGAGTACTTCGAAAATCCATCCTTCCTCATGTGATTACTCAACCGGCATACGATGCCACTGGCAGGTTACACGTGCCAGTGTTATAGATTGCTAAGTATGCACCTACATTGTGAGAAATACATCAAATGCAATATGACATTTTTATTGCCAGTGCAATGACAGGTAGGCGAGGTCGTTGCTGAGTAAGATATTGAAGAGCACATTAAAGTTATCGCGGTTTTACATACCTAATGTTGTTACTAGATGTCCGAATCAAATGGAACCTTGTAGAGACCTTATTTGTACTAAATATATATTTTTAAGGTGCAAAATGAATATATTAATGAATATTCAAGTGATTTTATGTGTACTTAATACAAACAGTTACATTGTTACATAAAATATAATTGACTGCTTATCGTCAGGCAGGTCGTCGTATGCTTCTTTTCCACTTTAGTGTATAAAGAAAGAAATACCTGGTTCAATTTGATACACAGCTCTAGCTTGTGCTCGATTATTTAATTCTGAAAAGCGCTTTAGATTCTTCGGATATTTCTAATTTTCTGGGTAACTTTTACAACTTTTTTTCCGTACTCCTTATTCGAACATGAAAAAACCATAATATTTTTTAAAGTAAAACTTCTTTACACACGCTTGACTTGGGGATTAAGCTGGCTAATGCGTAACGAGAGCGTTACGAAAACGGCGAACGGAAATTGAGAGGGAGATATACGTTAGTAGAGCTAAAGAAGTTTTATTTCAGTCATGTGGTCTAAAGCACAGTCGTGTTTTTGTTTTTCCTCATATCTCCAATTTTCTTGGTAATTTTCCAGTTTTTTCTATACTCAATGCACACATAATTACGTGAATGCATGTGCTTGTTATTAACGATAGAAGTGACAACATTGATTGCGTATAAATTTTGATGATAGTGCACGTTGATAGAGTAAATACAATTAATGAATGAGCTTTATTTTGCGTGAAAAGTGCAACAATATGATCGTGTACATGACTAGATCGAAACATTTCACCAGTAACTGGCATACAAAGTATAAAAATAAAATATTGAATATTTTTGTTACACTTATTGTCAATGTAATATTACATTTGCATGTTAATTAAAGGCAAATTCAAAATGTCAACTTTAGAGTATACATAAATTAAAAATAACATTAAATATCTGAGTCACAACATCCGTGGTGTGAAATAATCAAAATACGCTTCTAATGAGTAGAAGCAGATTTCTAACCAACTAAAAATTACAAAAATATTTTTTATTTTTGAAATGTATTTTATTTAGTGGCAAATTGTTTCATGTCCTCGTTTAGTCTATTATATATTTTTATATCCATACAATATGCATTTATATTATATATCGTGTATGCAGAACTGCAGATCAATGTAGGCAGAAATTACCTATAAGGGTACCTCGTGTTAAAATTACACTATTCATTCTTTTTTTTTAATAAGACTTTTAGCAAACACACTTTTCGAGAAAATGTATATACATGGAACAGTTAACACTTTCAGTTCAGTGGTCTACAGGATGTAAATGTATCAGCATTGCTGATTGCTCTAATGCATTATTTTTGCGCTACAAGTACCTATTTGTGTAACATAAATTTCCCCATAGCAAAATAACATATCTTAACAAAGAACCAACAATGTTTTCACCAGTGAAAATCTCCAGAGATTTCAGTATGGGGTTTCTAGAAAGACGTAAAGGGGTTTTTACAGGGTCGGCAACGCACGATTGATACCTGTGGTGTCACAAGCATTCAGAGGCTGCGATGAATGCTTACCATCAGGCGACTCGTGTGCTTGTTCCACCCTAGTTGCATAAAAATTTACTCGATATACGTACCCTATAAATTCTTCGTTAAATGTACAGCTGTGTGGCCACAGTGATGCCGATGAAAACACCTGTTGGTCGAGCATGTGAATAACATCTGCCGCTTGCCGCACTCCTCACAGTCACAATGTGATTTATTTATTGTTGAGCAGAGATCTTAAGTACTAATATAAATTACGTACTGCAAGTACGAGGATTACTTGTTTTAATTATTACGCGAAACAGGATATAATTGTTTGTCGTGTCGTGAAATTGAGTTTGGCAGCTAACAGATGTAAAGAACTGGGTACAAGGCAAGTTCTACTAACTAACTGACTTTTACGACATTTTCGTAAAAACTGATATTTTATGTGGTGCAAAATCGAGACGATTACGATAGCCCCAGTCTGAAATTAAGCCAGGCTAGTGTTGGCTAGTTTCTCTATGATAAATTTTGAATTAGCTTTGATTAATATGATATGTACCATCGTCAGCCTAGCCAGTTAATGAGAACCCTTCCGGTAAGGGTAGGCTAAAAAAATCATCAAACCGATATTCCAGAAATACGGTCCCAATACCCTGAGGGCAACCCTGCGTGAGCACCTTTGAAGCAGCATAGTGTATCATATTTTGGATCTCTCGTCTATTTACAAAATAACAACGTGTCAAATTGTATAATATTATAGAATAAAATATCCTAGTATAGATTTTTTTTTTTTTTTATAAGTTACGAAGCCAATCGCAATATGCGCTAGTATAGATTAGCAAGGCTGGTATTGCGTGAGGTCATGATAATTTAACGAAAGTATACTTTAGAATGTTGGGTTTTCCATCCATCATTAGGGTTCCGCACATAAGTGCCAAATGGACTTGATGGAATTATACCGTATATCTGTGACAATGTTATATAATGATATAACATTAAATTGGAGCTCGGTGGTCGAATGGTTAGCAATGGCTACTTTGACTCCGAGGTCGCGGGTTCGATCCCCGCACAAGACAAACATTTGTGTGCATGAACATGTCTGTTTGTCTTGGTCTGGGCGTTTTCTATGTATTATATGTATATATTTACAAAAAAAAATGTATTTAAGTATTATATCAGTTATCTAGTACCCATAGTACAAGCTTTTCGCTTAATTTGGGGCTAGATGGCGCTGTGTAAATTGTCCAGGAATATTTATTTATTATTTATTCTTATAATTTACAATGTTAAATGTAATGGATGGGTGCCCACTAAAAATAACCGTAGAATACTGTAACGTTCATGTGGCGCATAATATAAGTCAACCCCAGGACTAAGCTCCAGCACGAGCTTATAGCGATTATTTTTAATATTCCAAAAAAAATGGAACTCAATCGAATATTTACATGAAAGTTTTCAAACATTAAATTTATTTTTACGTCACTTACCTAATATGTATTCCAAATGAACACAAAAAAAAGAATAACCAAAAAGACCATTAACTCTTTTTTTAACACTTTTACTTATTTTTTTCCCTGCTTAGCTGCGTAGTAGTACATACAATTTAATGGTCTATGGACTAAATAAAATCTCACATAAACTGACTTTGTTACGGTAAGGAAAAACGGAACACTTATGGCGCGGAGGACCCTCACTTGACCGGAATTTAAGTTAATAATAATTCCTTGATAAGTATTATTATTTATCTCACGCATTTTCGTTGTACAATGCCTGTACACTTTAAATGTACCTATATGTATAATAGATAACGTGCTAAACCTATCTGGCATTTTGCGATAAAATTATTGATTAAAACATTTGTTATGTATTTGTTATATGTTCTAATAGTATTTTACATATTGCTATTGGATATATAACTTGTTATTGTATGATAAATAAGTAGGTATATTATGCAAATCATTAAGATGTTCAACTTAATGAGAACATATTTATGCAATCATGCCACTTGGTGATAGTGAATACCTATGTACAGAGTTCTTTTGATCAACTATAAAACAACCAAATTTTACGACAATAATGAGGGAGATATGATTTATTTATAGACAAATTATTATTTTTGTGCATTATATAATAACATGTAAATCAATATAAGTACTATCTGCTCCCTCGTGACTTGTGCTCACGCGTGATCGTCATTCTTTACTGAAACGGATGTGCAATGTAACTATTTTACTTTGAGAAATTATTGTACTCAGCTCTGGCTTAAATAAGTAGGTAATTTCCATGCGACTCTTCTTTAATTGTTTGTTCCCTTTATCCTACATTTTGTGATAAATCGCGACAGGGGACTGTTTGATGAAAGAATCATAATGCATCGATTTTCGCATTCAGAAACTCAAAGCCAATAATAATCATTATTACATATATATTATAGGTGATTTATGATAATAAAGAATGTGATGATTTATTTGGGCTTTTGGACACACAATACTGATGTACAAAAATATTTATTAACCACAAGCTAATTAATATTAATAAAAAAATAATTGCTAATTTAATAAAATGAAATAATAAATAAATAAATAAAATAAAAATACTTTATTTCAAGCATTATATCTCATAGGTATAATAATGTGAGCGACTAAAAATTACTAAATGAGCGACTGGAATACTAGGTTAGGTTAGGTAGTGAGGTATGATTTTATAATTTTTAGTCGCAAAGTTAATATAATAGTCGCCCAGTTTTGGAATTATAGTGGTTCGGTTTATTACTATGCTTTAATAAACATAGCCAAAGATACAAAACTTAAGGTAACTAATTAATTTTATTAATTTACTTAGGTACTTAAAATATTTCACGTGTTTGATTACATTTGTTTAGATGCCGATAAAGCAAAACTCCGCAAATTCTTATATTTGATATGCGTATTATCGTGTTATCTATTAACAGTCATGCCACAACGACGCCAAATGGCACACGGCGCCAGCTACGTAAGCATCGGCCACTTGCGGCGCCCGACTTATCAATTTTTGGAATTACACAACAGTTTTGTTATTGTATAGGTATGATAAACGTTTTCATATGAAATATAAACAGTATCACTGTTTATCACTATCGCTATCTTACAAATAAAATAAAAATAATTCGAATTTTCTCACTTTTTCTAAAGAACAATTATTATGGTTTTAAAGCAACGACTTCTTAATGTACTAATAACTAAACTAATAACACACCCCGGCCACTCCATACAAATGTCGCGTCTTTACTACTACATACACAATAGCGTTTGTACAGAGCGTGAATGAGCGCGTATGCGTGTGGCGCCATACCAACTGTTCCAGATTCGTCTTAGAGGGAGGTGAGGACGACACGAGAGAGCGGCAGGGAATGGCCATACTGTACAATTGTACTATTATTTCAACGTTGCTAAAAGCACATCAACTGCAAAGTCTCATCCAAATAACAATTCCTTCGAAAGTTGCATTTTTTCTGCCACTTTTATCACCAACAAGAGGTCGTATTGTTTTTCCAGCACAATACACAAGCAAAAGAATGTGTTACAAACGTCATATATAGGCTATAGGTGACTGCTTCATTTCATATCAGGCGGACTGCATGATAGTTTGTCACCCGACGAAGTATAAAATACCTCCACACATTGTTTTAAGAATGCTTTGTGGATGTTGCTAGATTAAGGATCTGATAAAGGTCGCAGGATGCCGGTGGATACAAAAGGATAAAATCCATTATTATATTGTAAAAGCCTACGTGCAGGCCTATATTTATCAGTTGTTCTTTCGCTAATATGTGGACGATGCTGCCAAAAGCAAGTTATATAATATTATATGCCATAATGTTAAATCACCTAATAAAAAAAAATAAAAGAGCGAACGTTATCTATGTAATCGTATTTTCTGAAACGTTGTTTACCACATGAAAATCAGATCTGTGTTTAAAAATGAACAGTAAAATCAGTTCACGAGATTTTTTAAGTCCATTAAAATTATCATATTAAATTGTGTTATCCTACTCCATAAAATATTGTAAACACATATGAAACATTTACCTGTTCGTATCGCCATATGGTCGGGAATATCATGTGATATTCCCGACCATAAAAACATTGCCAGGTGGAGGGTTCATTGCTCGAGGTAGCTTTTATTTTGTTTTGAAACGAAGCTCCGGCTCAGGGGTTGTGCGGCTGCGATCGAGACGACAAAAAATACGTTCAACCACCTGGCTTCACCGTTGATTATCTTATACCACCTTATAAACTCAATTGTGCTCAACTTTATACACCGGGTAGGTAAATAAAACTGTATAAACCATTTATACTGTGTAGATTCACAACACAACTGCCACCATCATCATATCTACTACTGGATATAGGCCTTCTCTATTAATATAGACTATATTAAAAATTGGAATTTCTACATCGTTTCGCTCCTGTTCTGTCATACAAAACATTACAATATTATTAGACGTTATATTATGTTTATGGTATTTCAAAACCGTCTTTCGGTCTCTTTTCGGGATTTTTCGGTCGTCGTATAGCTTCTAAATTTCCAGACAATCTTTGAGTGTTTAGTTGCAATAGTAAAATTGTACAATAATGTGATAATTAACAATGTTTACAAAAGAAATAATTGATATTGTGAAATGGAATAAAAATATAAGATGAGGTAAAAAAGAAAAGTATATAAACGTAAAATAAAATTTGGAATAGTATTTTATGTGTTTATACGTTTGGGTGATTTAACTAAAAAGAATGCAGACGCATTTATATTTAACAGCGATCTTTATAGCATTCTAAATGAATTCCCAATATGATTTCTAGTCATGTAGATAGATTCTGTTCAACTACTAAGTTTTAGAATTGTAATATCATACAATAACTTTTATACTGCATTGCATAAAGTAAGGTATTTTTGCATTACTTTATTATTCTTCGAAGTCGATGAATTTTCATCTACCCCCCTGTTGTTGAATATCCCTGTACTGCGACACACTGCTCTGATGTCCATATGCTGTGAATCGACAAAGACACGTTCACCACAGGTAAATAACTAATTGTTAAACTAGTAATAACAAATTAAAAAGTTATAGATTATTTAATGTTTAACTTTTGAATTTGTTATGTCACTCGAGACCTCGCAATTGTTTTTTTATCAACTTCGATAGGTATATCAAAATATACTATACTGATTCCTATGCCCCGTAAATTGTTAAATGCGTTATTAGCAAGTTTCGTCAAAATTTGATCGGCAGATTGCGAGTAATAAGAGTACTTAAACCATTTGTCACAGAATATCTTTTATGATTTCTCACAAATTCTACATAAAAACAATCGTTCAATAGATACATACCTACATATACATAGATAGTTAATTGTTCACATAAGTGTAAAGAAATCGGCACGAGCGACGAGCATCGTGCATCATGCGTGCACGTGCTACTGCAGCTGCGACGAACGATCTACACAAACACGAAAAAAAACAATGTAATAAAGACGCGTCCCGTCTTTTTGTGAATGCAACGTAAGAAATAGATGGTTTGATTTGTATGCATTGAACAATTACGTCTTTGAAATTATTATTACATTTGAAATATTATAATACCTACTGTTATAATGTAATCCTATAGATATCACAAGAATTCGGAATAACAACGTTATTTTACAAAACTTAAATCGATCAAATAAAATAATTTCATAGATCTTGAATTTAATACAATTTTTTTGGTTGTGCCGTAATAGTATTTTTTATTCGAATAAAAGCAGGTCTCTCAGTTGCAAACTAATTTTATAGTAATACATTCCATGAACAGGTGCATTGTATGGGTTACATTAAAAAAAATACTGTTATTCCGTCATCATCAATAACGTAAAGTAAGTGCACGCTATGTAGGTAGGTACTGAGAGTTTGTTGAAAATATTATGCAGGTAAATATGTACAAAATTTTAGTTGGTATGGTATATTTTTTACTTTTATGATATTTCACCTATAAAAAGTCCTTATTACATAAAAGAAAAGTAAGTTTATACACTCCATGTCAATGTTTTTTTTATTTCTAAATAAATTTGCAAGGATTTTCTAAAAAGGGCGGGTGGTCGCTTACCTTATATTTAATCATACAACACAAAATTCGCAGCTCTGTTTTTATTTATTAAAATAAGAAATCTTAATATATAAAAATTTAGTTGACGTTGTTTGTCCACGATGGAATCCTAAACTACTAGACCGATTTAAAAAAAAATTGCACAGTGTGTGCAGTTTGATCCAACTTGAGAGATAGGATAGTTCATAACTCATGGGAAAATTTTACATAAAAATATTTGAAGGCGATACGAAGTTCGCATGGCTAGCTAGTATACTATATAAATGTTTTGATATCTATAGTATTCGTAATATATAATCGATATACATGAATGTGGTCGTTATCTTCAGTGCAGCAAGCAGCATCCGCCACTGCGCCGCCGGCCGTGCGCTTACGCATCCTCTCAAATCGGTGCATAACAGCCGCTCATTCAAGCGTCGCAGTGACGCCGCATATTAACTACCAACCCAGATTTTATTTTTAAACTTATACCACAATGGCTTGTTTGTAACGTTTTATTTTAACTCCCGATTTTATCTTCCACGGTCTACAGAAACTTTAACTAGTCGTATCGTAGTCGGCGGCGGCCACAGGATTATTTTTACATGGCGTTCGTTGGAATGTGTATTGTATGCATTCCAACTATCGTAAAATTATATTAAGATAAGTTCAGCTGTTGGTCTTCCGAATAAAATAAAATAAAATTCCGAAAAGTGGTCTTTGAACTTTATCGACCCCATCGTTCGTCGTCATCGAATATCTGTTCGTCTTCATATGTATATTAATTTTCTAGTCAGTGTTACTTATTACTCTTAAATTGTGGTAAATAAAATTTAAATAGATAAATAAATATTAATGGTTAGACTCTCTAGAACAGTGTTTTTCAAAGTGTTGGCTGCGACGTCACGGGGATCCATTGGTT
Organism: Hypsopygia costalis; assembly: GCA_937001555.2. Classification (NCBI taxonomy): domain Eukaryota; kingdom Metazoa; phylum Arthropoda; class Insecta; order Lepidoptera; family Pyralidae; genus Hypsopygia; species Hypsopygia costalis. Next base: position 13,453,906 of record OW443340.2, on the reverse strand, counting down.
AGCGGGGGTCTTCAAGGGGATCGCGGAATGTCGCGACGCTGTAAAAGAAAACAACGTTTAAAATTTATTTTTTTATTAAGGAAATGCTCATTTCGGAATGTAATCGATGTCTATTTTAGACATTATATTATATATTATTTATTTGTTTTATTTTATTGTATTTAATTACCCGATAGATAACTATGAAAATAAATAAACGTATACGTATTTGATATTTTGGAGTGAAGGGGTCGCAAAATATTTTTACATACTAAGGGGGTCGCACCATGAAAATGTTTGAAAAACACTACTCTAGACGAGACCATTAATAATGTAAACATTTTCGTATTATGGAACCTCAGGATACAGAACAAAAATAGAACATTAAACGGTTGATTCGAGTGTTTTGCCATTGCGTCGTATTTGGCGGCGCATGTTTGCGTCGCAGCGGCACACCCGGAAAATGCATTTCCGTCGTAGTGCAGTGTCGACGTAGCGCGCTGCATCTTGATGTTATTGATTTCGTTACCATTTCCCGCGCTCACCTTCACCCCGCCTCTTCGCGCTGTCCCATCTCCCTCCCGCCTCGCTTCAGTTTTACCCCCCCTGTTATAAAACATAACCACGTGGGCGCATACCACGTTTCATAAAATTTTCAAATAAATTACAATTTGTATGTGTCGAAAAGACATAAAAATAAATTGATATTCGATTTCTTCATTGCTTGCATTTTTATTGATTTGCACAGTTCTATAATTTGCGTGTCGAAAAGCCGTTATCCGAGTCAGATCATTTTAAAAATATCCAGAATTATGAAAAATAGTCTTAAGATTAAAATGAGAACTTAATCTGATCGTTTTGCGATTTTGATTGTATCAAATAGTGTAGTAATTCTTGTGAGTAATAATAGTAAGCGGGAGGCAGGGGGGCATGCGATGCATCGCCCTGCGGCACACCATTGCTCGGAGGAGGATCGCCGCCGACGCGACTGAGGGTGGCGCGGGCCGAGGGGGCCACAGCTACAACTACACAACAGCAAGCCGCGCTCCGCGCACCCGCCCGCCCGCCGTACATACATACCGTGCGATTTCCGTCTAGCGAGCGGGACGTAGCTAGCTAGTCAATGCCTCGCTTGCGTGAAGCGCGTTCGTTCAGTCCACAACGCGCCGTTTAACTGATTGGTCGTGTGCGCGCTAACTGTAAAACAAGACCACTATTTGTTTATTTGATATTTATTAGTTACTACTAAGTAAATTACATTCCTTAGTTAATTTTATTATTTATTACAATTATTTTAGTACGAAGTGATTTCACCAGTGTTTACTGTAATAACAAGCTTCATGGACTGTGATCGTGTTTTGAACCGTTTCGAACGATAATAAGACGGTACGATATTACCTGTGCTGTGAGACGGATCGAAATGAGCGGATTGACCATCAGAGTTAAAAGAGGATCGAGGGGTAGTGCTACTCTTCTTGAAGCAGCTAACAGAATTTTGCGACTACTTGGCGTTAGTTCCACCAAGCGCGGGAAACAGCCCTCGCCCAAATCTAAGGTAAGGTCAACGACTTCCCGCGTCTGCCCGCTGCATAGTCTGTGTACCCACTTGTTTATGTCTGTCTCGTAAATATAATCTATCATGCATAATTCGATCAAATGGGCTTGGAAGAAAAAGAAATATGTTCATGGCGCATTATTTACAAAATACGTATACCTAATCGTAACAAGAATGTGAAAGGGTGGGAATGAACGTAAAGCGTGTCAAGTGAGTGGGGCTTGTCTGTTTACAACACTATTATTATGATATTTAAAAATGACTGTATTTTGTAATATAATTCTGTTACTTTCCATATTAATATAATAATTATTTTAAAAATATACATTACGTATCTATTTATTTTTTCATAAAATCGAATTGATGTAGAAATCTGTTTGATTTTATGACCAGATACCTTAGTAAATAAATATAATATTAATCGTTTTTTTGATTAGAGGACCTAAAATATTGTCATTTGGAGAGATAACGAGCCATAATTTTTTGGATGATAGATTTGTGTAATTAATGAGAATGTCAATGTATTCAGGTTTGGGTGTGTAGTACGTAATAAAATATAAGAAACGCAGTTGATGAACTTTCGCTGCATAGCGCAGTGATTGCGCACTTTCGCTGGTGTTTTCCTGTGTAGCTTGGTCGCCGTCGGGTGCCACTTGTATGTAGCGGTGGGTGGTCGCGTCGCGTATGCGATGTTTCGCGCAGTGTTACCAACTCTCAAAAATATTTATCCCTAAAGCTTAGCTAAAAACCCCTAAAATCACCACAATTACTTGGAAATCCCCCTAAAAATAAATAATAAATTAAAACACTATGAAAGCACTTCCAGATCAATCAAGTGTTTTACTTTCCAGATAAATCAAGTGTTTTAGCAATTGGCTAAATTTGATAATGTTTTCTTAAATAAATATATTTTTTTATTAAATAAATAAATAATATATTTTAAATATTCTATATACATACATTATCGAATACCTACTTCAAAATATATAATAATGTTATCATTCTTATTAACAAGGTGCCGTACTAGATGTCGCAAAGCCGCTAAATAAACAAATAATTATGGTTGGGTTACACCAGGTCCAATATTTTTACACCTTTGTATTTGCATATCTTTTTATATAAAATTTCCGAAATTAAATTATATGGAAAATATCCCTAAAAATACCCCCAAAAGTAAAACGCCCCTAAAAAAATCCAATTCTACTTATTTAACCCCTAAATTTGGGGGGAAAACCCCTAAGTTGGTAACGCTGGTTTCGCGGCTCGTGAACGGGAGGAACGCTCGCGGCACTCCGACATCGCACTTGTTTGTTCACGCGTCGCCGGCGTGACCAGCTTGTTTACCACTGCGAGCGACGTCTCATGCATGATCCACATTCGTCATTCTATCTGTCACATGTAGGTAATGATAATATGAAATTATTTTCTTTAGTACGCATTGACATTCTCATTCGCATTCTTTTATAAGAAAGAAAACGATTTTTTCAAGCAGAATGAAAAAAATACTATTGTAATAGTGCAACGTTAATTGTTATTGTAAAGTATATACGAGGGGAGGTCAATAAGTTCGCGGAATGAGAGAGAAGGAGGTTGAAATTAAACACCAAATTATTTTTCCTTTTCAATATATTCTCCTTTAACCCTAATACATTTTTCGGATCTCTCAAATAGCTTGTTTATACCATCGAAAAAAAATGATTTGTCTTTGGTGTCAAAATAGGCCGAAATTGCCGACTTGACTTCATCATCGTCGTCAAATTTCTTTCCACGCAGCTCTTTCTTCATTTTTGGAAATAAATAATAGTCACTGGGGGCCAAGTCTGGACTGTATGGTGGGTGGTTTAATTGTTCAAAGCCGCATCGGTGAATGGCAGCCGTCGCAACATGGCACGTGTGGACGGGTGCATTGTCGTGCAAAAGGAGCACACCTTTTGACAGTTTTCCTCTTCTTTTTTTCTTAATGGCTTCTTTCAATCTTTCCAGTAAAGAAGCGTAGTACTGTCCCGTTATAGTCGCACCACGTTCTTTATAATCGATCAGTAAAATACCTTCTGTATCCCAAAAGATAGTCGCCATGATCTTTCCGGCCGATTGTGACACTTTGAACTTCTTTGGAGGAGGTGTGCCTTTTTTATGCCACTGCATCGACTCTTGCTTCGACTCAGGTTCATAGTGGTGAACCCAGGTTTCATCTCCAGTAACAATCCGGGCCATAACTTCTTCCTTTCTCTCTCCACAGAGCTCCAGAAACTGGTGAGAGCACTCGACACGCTCGCGTTTTTGAAGTGGCGTGAGCATTCTCGGAACCCATCTTGCACTGACTTTAGTCATCCCAAGATGATGATGTAGGATATTTAAAATACTTGATTCGGATACTCCAACCATTGCTGCAAGTTGCTTCTTCTTCAGTCGGGCATCTTCCAATACAAGTTTTTCTACTTTTTCGACGATTTCCGGTGTGGTGGCCTCAATTGGCCGTCCGGAGCGGGGGTCGTCTTCAATGGACTCCCTTCCTTGTTTGAAAAGACCATGCCACTTGTAAACCATGGTTTTACCAGGGGCAGAGTCCGCGTAAACCGCTAACAGCTCTTGAAAAATCGTCTGAGCGGATTTTCCTTGCTTGGTAAGAAACTTAATAACGGCACGGTGCTCAATTTTCTCCATACTGGCTGACTTCTTCCCGATTTAGTTGTTTGCAGGTCGATAACTCAAAAGTTAATGACACGATTAGGTTCAAACTTGGTATATATACTCTTAATGAGGTGCTTAACTAGTGCCTACCTGGACGGGTAAATTTATCCCCATCAACCCCTCCATTCCGCGAACTTATTGGCCTCCCCTCGTATCATCGTGAATATCTTATTGCTTGAAATAATTGTAATCATGAGTAATCTGATTGTTGGCGCCGCACGTATCATCCTCAGATGATTTTGTTTGTATGAATGGAGTCATGCGGCTATGATGTCAGCACATGACATTAATTCTTATTGTAGATGATAAATTCATGTGATTGCATACTTTTGGAATTTTAAAAACTTTATGATTATACATTGTTGCAGCGTAATTAGTTCTATATGAACTTTGGACTGTTTCCCAAGTACTGCCTCCATATGTCCCACGCATAATTTCTTATCTAAGTTAGTGAGTATTGTTTGCTGATACGTCATGGTGACGTGTGGCGTAATACTATACAAAAGTGGTATACTGTACGCCCACATTCCTTATCTCTCCTGATAGTCCTACTAGAGCATGTTTGTAGTTCTCAATGGAAAAGCACTGATTGCTATTTACATGAAAACAATAACAACACACTCGTTGATGTACTTCAATTAAATAGATGTTTGTATATAATCATCTTACGTATTTATAATAACAACATTATTCTTGTTTATATTCCATCACAAACATGTTCTGCGCTGCATGCACCTGATAATGCCGTGTTTGAGTCAGGTCATGTAACGTATATAATGAAAGCTCGTCTTGAATAGCATGATAACGTTTTTGGACGAATACATTCTTAGCTGATAAAATATTCCAGAGTACTTTAGGTATGTGCAAGATCGCTGCAAACTTCGCGATAACAATTTTATCATTCTTCTTCTGAACTTGAATGTTCATAAATCACGACCTAGCCAACATATTTCCACATGATAAATACCACGATTGGTATGCAGCGATCTAATCGATCGGTTGCAGCCGGATGCAGTGTGGAGGGGGCAAATATTCTTGCAATACAGCACTCCACATCCGCCCTGTCTATTTAGCACAAGGTTGCTGTGCTATGCCAACCTCCGCGATTGAATATCAATAGAAATTAGGTCTTGTGACTTAAGTAGACTATGTCGTCACGCATGCCTTCGTCGCCAAACCAGCATGGCCTTTCATAAAGAATGTTTATTTATTTTATAGAAAGTTCAATGATTTCGACTGTAAACACATCTATCATCCATTCTGATACAGTGAAACGGTGGCGTTCTAATTTGTTTTGAACGATTCACATTTTCAACTCATTCGTCATATTAAGGTCAATATTATTACATCATTTTAAGGTCACAGCTAGTACACGAGTATCGGCATGTTTAAAGTAACTGGCAAGTAGTACATCGAGTCAGAAGCGCATTTACGACTGCATGTCGCTTGTGTAATAAAAATTGGTTGATGAATGTGTTGGAAGGCGCGGGCGTCGTGGAGGGCTTCGTGGTGGGGATCGAGGTCGGGCACGGGCGGAGTACCACCGCGGAATGCGTTACTGTGGGAATGCGCTACGAGTACCGTTGTGACGGCGGCGTACAATGCGCCACACCGCTCGCCGCGGAATTCGAGACCCACTTGCGGCCTGAGAGTACCAGCTCGCTCATTAAGTGACTCATGCGCTCCTTCAATGGACCGCTCGTTCTGTTCAATTTTGACTTTATTCACCCTATACACAATAAGATGTAGACAATGGATTGTTTGTTCTAAGAATTACCAACAGCTTGGTAGGCCTTTCTTAAAATTCTATTGAAGTTGAAAGGCTGATATTGCTTTTGAAAAAAAAGTTGCAAAAAGTTTTGTGAATTACAAATGTTGTATTGTTGAGCCACCTTTTTTTATTTCTGTCACCGTTTGTCTATTTGTGTCTGTCGGTTTGTTTATATTAGCGTTAGATATTGTTTATCTCAAAGTGTCATACGCAATTGCCTGCCTAGCTGTGACCTAGTGATAATTATAGCATGCATCCCACTGCGTGCCGCGATACCTCGTTAGTTTTTTCCACAGCACACATTGGTGCTGTCGAAATAACAATATTCTAGATTGTTAGGTTATGAACTAGGTTGAAAACAAATAGATGTTCTAGTTATTCTCAAGCATTTAATTTATCCGCAAATTTTCCCGTAACTCAACGGTATCGGGGTACATTCTATACTTTCATTTACTTTTCGTCGAGTTTGTTTTGGCCAATTAACCGTTAGCACATGAAGTCGTGGTCTCTCTTGTATTGTTAGAAAGGGAAAGAAAGAATTGCGAATTATAGCTCTCTCGTTCCTCGCTTACGTTGAATGAAGCGGCATTTTTTGTATGACGACGCCTCCATAAGAAAATGAACAAAAACTCGAGACGCGAACTCAAGAAATTAGATCATCGAACTATAAGGTGAGGGCAGTGAACGTGACGGTTGGCAGTAAAAGTTATATTCAGAATCTTTCCCAAATTTTAACACCATACAAAATTATAAAGTAACTTCAGCCTGACAGCCTGAGATAGAATATGTATTATTCTCCGAGAACTCAGGTGACATTATAGACTTTATTAATCGATGAGAAAGTTACAATAGTGCCACAACAACAAAAATTAAACGCACAGATGGCAATATTTTCGTTAGGTATAGAATATTTCACAAGAAATAATAGTCTAAATGCTAATAAATCTCTGAAAGCTTAGAGAGTAGTTTGTAATTTCACATAATACCTAAGTAGTCAAAGTATTTCTTAATTTTCATAAAAACATAATAACAACAATTAAATATAAGTAAATTTGTAATACATCCATTACCTGTAGGTTAGAAAATCTCTTTTTACCGGGCAACACACATTGCTTGATGTAAATAAACTTGAGGAGCAAAACTTTATCCAACATTTTCATCTAAATCAATACAGCAGTTCGTTAGCCAAATGCCAAACACTTTTTCGAAAAAGCATCTTGCGGGACTATTATGGCAATGTCAACAGACAGGACACTAAGGTGTCTTATCCGTTGCCGATGCTATTTGGGCTCCTCTTCTCGCTTAAAATCAGGCGAAGACGAACCATTATGTTGAGCTATTATAAAACAAAAGTGTCCATCTCCGTGACTATTGATGTTTACGATTCACGATAGCAAAATATGTCAAAAAACTGATCTCTCTCGAAATACACGCTGGTGGTACCTATTACTTATTTATTTCATAAACTTTAGTTTTGAGCGCGTTCCAATACCGGCCAGACTTTGTTTAGCACACTTAGTGGTCACCTAATTTCTGAGACGCTGCCGGCACGCCAGACGGCGCGTTGCCCCCTGGCCCCCACCGCGCATGACGTATTTGCCACCAACCCACCATCGCTGCCGCCGCCGCGCCGCCTTGTTCGCCGACCGATAAACAAGTGCACGCTTTCGAAGCGTGTCGACGCGCCGCCGCTGCTACCGCTGCTGTCTGTCCGTGTGATGCTTCCTAGACAAGATTTAAAGTGTCATTATCTCATGTTGCTCGTCTTTTGTTACAGACTAACGGCCGAGCAGCAACCGAAGTCCGGGCACCAATCGCTGCTGCCGAGTCGATAGTGGAAACACCGGTAAAGATGCAAGCGTCACCTGCGACGACCGTACCGGCACCCGCGCCCACCTCATCTCCGGTGCCCAGCCAAGCAATCAAACCCACCAAAAGAACAGCTAAAGATTATATTTTCGGCAAGGTGATTGGTGACGGCATGTTCAGCACTGTGTTCCTCGCCAAGGATATTCATAGTGGCAAAGAATATGCAAGTAAGTAATTTTACATAAGATCAATCTAACAAATAGATCTAAGTTTATAATAAATTCCGGTTTATATCAATTATAGAAATACTTCTATCTGATATTTTATTGCCATTCTTTCTCGACTATTTTAACGTGCGAAAGAATTATTCACTTAGAACTTAATTCCTTGAGATATGTTGTTTATGGTCATTATTTCTTTTTCAGTTAAAGTCTGTGAAAAGCTGCATATCATTCGAAAAAAGAAGAGGGAGTATATAAAAAGAGAGAAAGATGCATTAAATATGCTATTCAATGTTCCACATGGTTTTGTTAAACTATACTGTACGTTCCAAGACGAAGAAAGATTATACTTTGTACTATCGTATGCAAAGAACGGTGAACTTTTGACAAAGATAAATGAAGTTGGCTCTTTTGAGTTGAACGTAGCAAAATTTTACGCCGCTGAACTTTTAGTGGCGTTAGAAAAGATGCACGCCAAAGGCATAATCCACCGTGATTTGAAACCGGAAAATATTTTATTAGATGAAAATATGCACTTACGAATTGCTGATTTCGGCACTGCTAAAATAATGGACCCCGAAGAAATCAAAACTACACCCATTGTTCAAGATGATGATCAGAAAAATGAACGTGCAAGGAAAATAAGCTTCGTAGGCACTCCGCAGTATGTCAGTCCTGAACTCTTGCACAACTGCGTGGACACCCGAACTTCCGACCTATGGGCATTTGGATGCATTATTTACCAGATGATATCGGGATTGCCCCCATTCCGAGCTGCCACTGAATTCCTTATTTTCCAAAAAATTCTCAAAATGGAATATGAATTTCCAGAAGGATTTCCAGCTGAGGCGAAAGATCTAGTAGAGAAACTTTTAGTTTTGGATCATTCTAAAAGACTTGGTTCTGGAGACAATGGTGAAACTTATGAAAGTATTCGGAATCATCCATTTTTCGCGGGTATAGACTGGGACAATTTATGGGATCAAACTCCACCAACAATTAGTCCATATCTGCCTGGCGGTTCCTTTGAAGAAGAGTACAACATCCCTGATCATTTGGAACCAGGACTAACCAACAAGCAACTCGTACGCCTCTGGGAATTCGATCTTAACACATCTAAAGGTAATTTAAATTATTTATTATTATTAATATAACATATGAAATCTAAATATTTTTGGGCTGAGAAACATGTCCTAATTATCAACGTTATCATCATAGACCAAGTTTGTTGTCATACATGGATGTGGACAATTACAAAGTCAGGCGAGTGCAGTGAAGCGACGAGTAAGAGGCAACTGGCGTCCATGACCTAAATTCTTGGCAAATTTATACGCGTCTCGTTTCATAACTGAACCAAGTCTGTAATGTTCCGTTTTTACGGTTCCTTGCTAATAACAGATTCATTCATTACGGTTCAACGGCAAATAATATATTATTGTAGCTTCAAGCGCCTACATCGATGTACTGTATTAAGTCATTTGTCATAATATTTTCGGATCCATCCATAAAAAGAATATAGTAACATGATTCCTGCACATGGTGCACGAGCAGTGCTGCGTCATCACGTTCACTGCTATCCACTTATTCGGAACGGACGTCCTCAGTTCTTGGTTTACGGTCCTATAGTAGGTATGACGTCAGCCTTCCGGCGCGGCGCGCCAACGCACTGCGCCAGAGTTTCACGCTCTCAGCCGCCTGCGCCATTATATGAATTCATGAATGACTCGCAATTGTCGCCCAGCTCTTTATTAATAACGACCTTTATGAACAGCTGACGAAGCGGCGCTGCATCGTTGCGCATAGTTGACGCATTCGCATAACATCAATGCATAAAGTCTATTATACAACAGATGGGATACGTTATTGCTCTCATTTTTTTATGAATTTTACGAAAGCAATCAACATATTTAGTAACCTTAGTCGTTATAAATGACGTTGAATTTAATCAAGGTTTTTTTTTTTGTTTTACAGGAATCTTAGACATCAGTCCTGAAGAAAAGCGGCGCCGCCTGGAAATACAAGCTCGTGAAAATAAATGGCATCAATTTGTCGATGGAGAACTCATTTTAAAACAGGGTCAAGTGGACAAGAGGAAAGGCCTGTTTCCGCGTCGTCGCATGCTACTACTGACCACTGGCCCACGCCTCTTCTACGTCGACCCTACCAACATGGTGTTGAAAGGTGAAATCCCGTGGTCACCTGAGTTGAGAGTTGAAGCCAAGAACTTTAGAATATTTTTAGTACACACGGTGAGTAACATGGTGCTTGGATGTATTTTTTTTTTAATCAGTGTAATTTTATGGATTATTAAGTTTTTGAATGCTTGGAATATAATTTATTTTTCTCTTGTTCACAGCCCAATCGTACATATTACCTTGAAGACCCCGACTCATACGCGTTGGAATGGACGCGAGTGATCGACGAGGTTCGCATCGGCACATATGGGCGAGATACAACTTAAGCGGAGGCGCGGCCGCAGCCTCGAGTCGCGCCCGCGCCGCCGCCGCGGCCCCCGGGCCCCGCGCCCGCCTCCGCCCCGCACGGCGTGTGCACACTTCTAGGGTACAGCTAGCCTTCATATCGAGCACGAAAATCATCCAGCCAAGAAAGCTTTCGCGATGAGTGACCTCGTGTACCGAAACAAACGGCGTTTGTTCGAAGACCGGAATCGGCCGGCGCGGGCCGCGCTGCGCCCGAGCCCGAGTGGAGGGCGGCGCCACATATGTTCCAAAGCGCCCCGAGAGACGCCCGCGCACGACGCTACCCGCTCCGGAGGATGTTCTAACAGACGACATCAGCTACCGATCGATCGCTGTTCACACTGAATGACTGATTCCTATTAATAGTATGTCCCGACTATCTTAAATTATTGTTCTAATTTAAGTTTCTTATTTAAATGTGGATATCGGTGATGTGTAAATATTTGTCTTAAATTATTATTGCAATCGCTTAGGTATAGTATAATGTAATCGTGGGCCGCTGTATCTTAATACTGGCCTTTGTAAGAATGGACTTGTTAATTCACCACCCGCGTGTTCACGAAGCCCATTCCGGTTGGTAACTAGGCAATTTCTAGCTAAATTAAATATTATTTATTTTAATTTTAATAATTTGCCAACGGAATGTGTCTGTTGTACAGTTATAACAGTAGGGAATTTATGATCGGTTCATTCCACAGTCTACACCACAACAGCGCTTCTAACGGTGATACAATTTTTGTCTAGTAAATTTAATCTCAAAATTGAGTAGAGTAATGGATGGTATCCCGTTGTGTTGTTGGCCGTTACAAAGGCAGATGGTGTGAGAGTGCGAACGGGCCGATGTAAGAAGGATAGCTTCTTCAGCAAGAGTGTGGCGGGTGCCGCTCCGGCGTCCGGCAGCGGCAGCATGGCCAAGTCGCTGCCACGGCGGCCGCGCCCGTCGACACTCGTTGCTTACGTGCACGTTACGTGTGCACTATAATCCTAACTTAGCGAAGGTATACGGAAAACGTTACCAAAGGTGACGACTGCTGCTATTGGATGCTTAATTGATTATCCCAATTGAGTAATTGTTAATTTAGGTATTGGGATTGATTATGAATAAAATACCTAAAATTAAATTTGTGTTTAAACGTTTTGTGTTGTTAAAATGAACAATGATTTGTGAGCCATCAGAAATGTTCAATGTCATGGCATTAAAGTCTTAGGATTTTACTCTATCGAAAATAATGATTTATAATATCCTCCTAATAATAGTTGTATAAAATGCCTAAAACTTGCCTGGAATATTTAAAATTAGGGCTTACTGTAAAGTTGGATTAAATCCATAGTTCAATATGAGACCCTCATTTAGACAAATATAGAATATAGAATTTCAGCCACTAGTACCTACCGAGAACTGTATCTTTTAGTAGTTAATTTAGTATTGGACGAAGAGATTCAATAGTTGTCAGAAATAATTGGACTACTCCATGACATTGTTAATAATAATTCTGCATTTAAAATTTAATAACTGTTAACTATTGTAATTATATTTTACAACATTTGTATTGCGTAAATTCCATAAAGTAACAAAATAAGAAATTGAAAATAAATTGAAGTTGATTTTTATTTATCTTTTTTGTTTTATTTTAAAATCGGCATAATAAACCTGTACCTACTGTTAGCACTGAAGCGGGTTGCGACTCGAGGCGGCGATCAGCAGATGCAGCAGAAAAAAGAGCACGTCTCGTCCTCACAGTTATTTGCCATCGCTCTGGTGGCAGTGAGTAGAACCAAACTAAATTAGTTGCTGTGCAAATAATGAAAGAGGGCATGTGGCAACACCTGCCTACTACCTATCAACCAATCTCATGGCTGAACTTTTTATTTGTGACCTGGCTGACAGGGACAAGGCAGACGAAGAAAAAGAAACATTTATTGTAACATGTAACAACGGGAACCAGTTCCATAATTGTACCAAAATAAATTATTTCCTCGTGGACCTGGCTGAATCTCGAAAACCCCAACTCTACAAAGATTTGATCTTAGAAGGAGGGGCCTATGAAGTCTCGGGTTTCTATTGAGAGAGAGGTGGTCTGGTCTACTGAAGAATACTTAGACTACTCTTGGCAATGGCAGATTACTTTAATATATACTATTTTTTAGGATTTCTAACTGCTAAAACGATTGAAACTTGTCTGTCTATTGCAAACAAAATTTTCTGAATCTACTGAGCTGATTAAGTTGACTTAAATTTATTTTACTGTGCTGTAAGTGGTGGACTGTGACTGTGACTGTGCTGTAAGTGGATCAACATCTTTAAACCAAAGCCAACTTCACCTGCACGCGGTGCACCCTGCTGACTGACAAACGAAGCTCTGGTGAAAAGAGAGGTAGGGAGCGTAATTGTAAGCTACCCGACAGGGGAATGTACCTCCACCTCACAGAATACCGCGACCTAACAATTTCCTTGAGAGTTGTTATGTTCCTACGAGTGAATGAGGTCACCAGAAAAGAAGGAGATGCTGCGTGGGCAGCGGGGGTGGCGGCGCGCGAGCAATATTTTATGTTGCGAGCGTTAATATGGTTACGGTAACCGCTTCACATCAGGCGAGCCGTATGCTTGTCTGCCACCCGACGTAGTACATATAAACAAAAAAAAATTAGTAACATGTATAAATTGCTTTGACTCGAGAAATGGGTATGAAAACAAATAAATTAATTTTAAATATAGGTTTGGAGGGCACTTCAGAAAAACGAAAAAAATTTTTGGTTAACTTTGAAAGATATATAAAATTGTCTCAAATATTTTTTTATATAATAATTATAAGTAAAATTACACCAAAATTGACTGCTCCCCGTACTTTCTTTTAATGAAAATACTTAGATCTTAAAGCTACAGAAAAACCCAATGACCTAGAATTTCGCTACAAAATAAATAAATAAGTAAATATTTCTGGACAATTGACAGCGCCATCTAGTCCCAAATTAAGCGCTATACTTGTACTATGGGTACTAGATTAACTGACATTATACTTAGACATTTTTTTGTAAATACATAGCTAAAATACATAGAAAACACCCAGACCAAGACAAACAGACATGTTCATGCACACCACAGTTTATGTAATAGTAAACACAACTATTTGTCTTGTGCGGGAATCGAACTCGCGACCTCGGAGTCAAAATGGCCATTGCTAACCATTCTACCACCGAGCTCGTCAATTCATCGTCAAAAAAACCAAACATGATTATTTTTGACATGCCTGACGACTAAACGAGGTGTTCGGGGGTAGTATGTACTCCTATCAGTGGACTAGTCAATTATCCATGAGAACTTAGCTTCTTATATATCTTCACAAAGAGTATTAAACCTTTCTGCTGCCTGCCTGCCTGTCTGGTACCTGAGACGGGAACACTATACATTCAGCTATTTCTTAATATGGACAAACTTCTATTATTTTTTCTAGATTATCATGTATAGCAAGTTGTGTTCAGCGATAAAAACAGCAATAGAATTCCAACTCAAATATGTTAATGCAATTCGGTAAATCACTATAACTTTAACAAACAATGACTACTTACTTATGTAATTGTTTATTTATTAATATATGTACTTAGACAAATAAAATATATAAAACGTCCCTTCTCTCACTTGATGTTTGAATTGGACCACTTCTCGATTCACAAATCAGTCATCTTAGATTGAACCGCTATATTGTTGACGCTTTTAATGTGAAGTTGGGAAGCAGCATGCCTTATATATAAAACCAGAAGTTATATAAAGCAACTTGTGTTCCTGTTATGTTCCCTTTAGCCAATTAGAACATTCTGGTCGTAGTTCCCACTCATTTTTATAATTTTGCGAATATTTTTTTCGTTTAGTTCAGCACTAGTACTTGGTTTATTATCAGGGTCATTACGAGTATCGAATTCGGACATCGTAAACGTAAAGAACCACAGTTCACGACACAACAGAAGAAGACAAATGTATGCATGAACGAACAAATAAGTAAACAGTAATAAACGATTTAACCAAATATGTAAGCTACCTACGTCCTAAAATTATTACTATTTTTCTTCTGTTCCTAGTTTAGTAGTAGGGGAAAGTCCCTAAAATTTAGGGACTTTCAACCGTATGCTCACCAGACAATATAGAATTCTATGTTAGAGTGCTTCAGTACAATTTACTTTAAGCATACCATTGATTGGCCCTATCAGATGGAAGTGGTGCAATCCGTGCAATTATTGGGAAGTCCCGCATTTAGTTTGTGTGACAGGTTTCTTTTAGTGTTGCCGTATTTAGAATATTATTTTTAGTTGTTATTAAAAATGTAAGAAATGAGGAGAAAGGGTAGCTATATCGAGAGACAGTAGCTAAAATCAATCTCCCGATAAATCGAGAACTTTTACAACGCTGTCCCAAGCACTGGCACGAGCGAGCGTGCCTGTGAATACTGTGATTGGCTGACATAATCCCACGGCCGCCGCGCGCGCCACGGTGCGTGCCGAGCTGCATACCGGGCTCAGTGTTGCCAGATTACTAATGCAAAGTTATCGCTAATCAGCCACAAAATTGTGTTTTCGTATACGTTGAATAGAACTAATAAAAAAAGAATTTCATTTCTTATACATAAATATAACTATATATCAAATATTTTCTCCAATTTTATTGTATAATAATTAAGCTTCATGTTCACCATGTTATAAAAACACCATCGGGTCTACCGCCAAGTTTTCTAGTGATTGTCATAACATGGGAATGAGAAATTTACAGTGAGTCAAGGCGCGTTTCCACCAAAATAGTCGTCAATTTCAGTGTTTCCAACTGTTTGCAACTCTTCAGAAAATCGCCAACTTTTGTTTCCATTGTGTCTACACGGTGTCGTCGCCAACAATTTGAAAAATATTTTAGTTGACAAGCCACGGGAAAATGTCTTGGAACTAGTCTTGTGCTTAATCGGACACTCTTAGGTGCGCACTGTAATAGTACAGTCCGATTAATGTACTAGTACACCTTAATAGTACTATTAGTACCTATTAGTACTCAGAAATGTAGCCGACAATATAATCACGTGATCAATATAAATTTGGTAATTACAAGCACTATACAGCGCTTTTTAAGATTTTCTATGAATAAAACACACGGCGCTGAAAGCGATTTATACCAGTGTAGTGCGCTTACCTCCTATCTCGCTTACTCTTACGATAACATTGCGAGATGCTTTATTCTTTGTCTCTCAGACAGACCACAGACAGACAAGTGGTTCGGGCTTGGATAACCTAGTACACTGTACGAATAGTCCGATTAGTCCGAATAAGAGTTCGCGTTTGGTAACGTTTCTTTTAGTACAGTGTCAAGTACCGTCACGTATTAGTACATCGTACATGTACTACTCGAGACTACTTGGAACGACGATGACATTAAGCATAAGCAGGCTGCCGCAGTATTTCTTAATATAATCAAAAAGAAACGAAAGCATAAATAATGGGTACAACCAAGCCGAAATGATGAAAAGTACATGAAGGGATAGAACTATTTAATAATTTAAAAAAAGATGATTCAAAGCATGCCGCATTAATGGTGGACTAATCAGAAACTTTCATCGTAGGACTGACTTTGGTTTTGAAAGACTGCTCAATCTCGTCGAACTAACAATAAAAAAACCGGCCAAGTGCGAGTCGGATTCGCGCACGAAGGGTACCGTACCATTATCTATAAAAACGGCAAAAAAATCACGTTTGTTGTATGGGAGCCCCCCTTAAACATATGTTTTTATTTAATTTAATTATTTATTTTTAATTTGAATATATATCTAAATAATAGGTGAGTATTTCAAGCGTCTACCTATTACCGTTATCAATTGCGAGCAAAAACGAGCAAAAAATCACGTTTGTTGTATGGGAGCCCCCTTAAATATTTATTTTATTATATTTTTTAATTATTTGTTGCTATAGCGGCAATAGAACACAGAATACATCATCTGTGAAAATTTCAACTGTCTAATTATCACGGTTCATGAGATACAGCCTGGTGACGGACGGACGGACAGCGGAGCCTTATTAGAGTTCCTGTTTTACCCTTCGGGTACGGAACCCTACATAGCGGATACTAATTAATTTATATCAATCGATCAAGTCAATTAACAAACCGATTGATTCGGTCGTCCACGTTTCTTTTTGTGTCCAACTAAGAGTCTCCACAGTCGTTCATAGCGGACGTGTTAAATGTAATTAGTGTATATTTAGCTGAAGTGTAACATGGATTGGAGAACGATTATTTTTTTCTCCTTTTTCTTGCTTTTAATTTGTTTTATATATGACATATGTAAAAATAATTATTTGCTGCCATAAAATAAGTACAGAGTAACCATGTTGTTTTTTGCGTTCGTACATCGCGATGAACTTTACAACGCGCATTATGTGGCCGCGAAGATTCGCCGTAGAACGAAGGCGAAGTTTATCGTCCGAATGTTATCGCGATGAGTGCGGCCTAAGCAAGAGCGAATTAATATCTGCAACAAGCTTATTCTTTTGATGTTTACCACCAAAAACAGAATTACGGTTCCCAAAATTTGTTTACAATTTTTGCCAACACAAGGAAATTACGAACTTTTGTCACCTATGCAGACCGCATAGGTGACAAAAGTTCGTAAGTTATTATCCGGTGGACACTCGGCTACTCGGCGTAATGCAGATCGCTTAACTGCAATCTCCACCGGACAAAAGTTGCTAACTTTTAAATTGTCAACACGTATTGGTGACAAAGTTTCTGTAATTTCCTTGTGTTGGCAACAAAAATAAGTATCAAAATATGTCATTTTCCGTACAAAATACGGGTGATGACAGTAGAGAAATCCTCGGAACAATAACTAAAGCACTACTACTGCTTTAGTTATTGTTCCGAGGAGAAATCAAAATTAGTGTTGCCGAACTATCGATAGATTTAATCGAAAAATGCCAAACTATCGATAGTATCGATCTCTCTTTTAGTGCAATATTATCGGTAAACAACAATACTATCGATAGTATCGGCAACACTAATTTTGATTTCTCTGCTGTCATCACCCGTATTTTGTACGGAAAATGACATTTAATTCAATAGTATTGGTTACAATTTCAAGGCTTGAAGGTGAGTGGCAGAATAGAATTTTATATTCAGTAATATTTTTGACGAATTTACAAAATGGGTATGTATACCTATTTATTCAAACGAATTTATTGATACTAACCTCTGTTCTACCCACCTACCAATGTAAATGCAACCGATACTATTGAAATAAAGGTAACAATCGATTGTTCAAAACTATCGATAGTTTTGCGACGTCAGGGGTCGATACTAACGATAGTATTGCACTAAAAGAGAAATCGATACTATCGAGCGGCAACACTAATCAAAATCACGTGACATCTGTCAAGCTGCAGCGGTGGAGGCTGGCCACCAGAGAGCACGAGTCTGCCATAAAATTTGTAAATTTCGGCTTTTAAATTTGTATACTGGACGCTGGTTTTTTTTTTTTTTTATACTACATCGGATGGCAGACAAGCATACGGCCCGCCTGATGCGAAGCGGTTACCGTGGCCATATTAACGCACGCAACATAAAATATCGCTCTCGCGCCGCTACCCCCGCTGCCATCGCAGCATTTCCTTCCTTTCTGGTGACCTCGCAGGAACACAACAGCCCTCAAGGGAACCCTTATTTGGCTGCGGTATTCTGTGAGGTGGAGGTACATTCCCCAGTCGGGTAGCTTACAATTACGCTCCCTACCTCTTTTCGCCAGAGCTTCGTTTGTCAGTCAGCAGGGTGCACCGCGTGCAGGTGAAGTTGGCTTTGGTTTAAAGATGTTGATGTACCATCTACACCCCAAAACTACCAGGTCTCAGATCTTGATTTTAACTAGACAAAAAATTTGTCGCCCAAAGGAAAAAAAAAATTGTCGCGTTTTTTTTGTGGCAGTGCCGAAATAAGTTTATTTCGGCACTGCCACAAAAAAAACTTTATAAGCTCTTTAACGGGAGAGCGGCAAATATTTTCCTATGGGCGTCAACTATTTTCTTATTTCGGCACTGCCCAAAAAAACTACACCACCTAGCGAAAATCTGATTTCACCCAGATGTTGCCTTGAATTTGTCGGATATAAAACACAACTGGTCGATGCGTAATTAAAAAGTTACACGCATTTTAATAATTCATTTTAATAAGTATAGTCCGAGATCTTGCATCAAAATTATATCATGCACAAAATGCAACAGTAAACGTTTTATTTCCTTCCTTTTTCAGAGTCTGGCAAAGCTTGTCAATGCATGATACTGTTTTCTGATCTACGAATGCTTTAAGTGTTCTTTAGCACTACATTAGTTGCTTTTTACGATAGCCATATGTGAATGGGGTGGTGTTATTCTACTCTGCCTACGTTAGGCTCTCTGACTACAACGTGAATTATTAAAATGCGTGTAACTTTTTAATTACGCATCGACTAGTTGTGTTTTATATCCGACAAATTTCGACAAATTCAAGGCAACATCTGGGTGAAATCAGATTTTCGCTAGGTGGTGTAGTTTTTTTGGGCAGTGCTGAAATAAGGCTTATTTCGGCACTGCCACAAAAAAGTACTTATAACTTTTTAACGGGACGTCGACTAATTCTGATACTTGGTGTCTGAATTCGACAAATTGACGACTAATTCTGAAGAAAATCATATCTTCGCTATGTTTTGTAGTTTAATAGATCCCGAGTGGGCAGTGCCGAAATAAGCTTATTTCGGCACTGCCACAAATAAAACCTTATAACTCTTTAACGGGAGACCGACAAATTTTTTGCTTTGGGCGACAAATTAACGACTAATTTTTTGTCTAGATAAAATCAAGATCCGAGACCTGGGCAGTGCCGAAATAAGGCACACAATATTGAGGACAAACCCCTCACTCGCTCGCTACGCACGCACCCACTCCTTTTAATACCCCAAATGTTGCTAGCGTCCATAGAGCAAGGTAAGTGCTTTCTATCAAATGAGCAGTGTGCTTGTATGGCAAGGTGGCATAAAATCTAATTCCGACGCCATTTGAAAGAGACTGAAGCAGTACTTTCTTATTTTTTTTCCGTCTGCCCCTCCTAGCGCAAATGCTGACGACGCAGTTTATTATGCATACACAGCTAAACATACACAGCAGAAACCGTGGCTTTATAAAAACCTCTGACGGCTTGGCCACTTCTGAATTCGTCCTCTCTCCTAAAACACCTTTTTTCTAAAAGTTGAAAAGAACTTACAATGAAAGTCATTAGTAATAATTATACATCCATTTATTAATCTGAATTTAATACTGTATTACATAGAAGAAATGCACTTCTCAGAAACATTCAGAAGACTTCCCTTTGGGACAGTTTTTATAAGGAGCCTCTCTCCATTTACTTTATAAATTGCATAAATACAAACTATGTTGTTCATAGAAATAGAATCAATGAAGATCTGCATTGCCACATACTTAAAAATCTATGTATATTTTTCACAAACTCGCGTTTTTTTAAATAACCTCTTATATAGTAAAGCATGAAAGTATGAGATACTGTATTAAATAAAATTTGGCAAATTAACAACAAAAATAATATACTCTTTAAGTAGTGTTCGAACTGCCGCTGTCACATAATTTGTCAACAACATTTTCCATCACAATAAAGGAAAGAAGAAATTATTGTATTAAATATAAACGAACATAAAATTTACTATTTTGGTGACCACATAGAAAGGCGTTTTGACACATATCCAACATAGTGAATACTCATTTTTTGAGAAAACACAGCAATGAGACAATAATACTACCAATATAAATACAGACATCTTAATCCATTCAGTCAAAGTGGAACATGTATAAAATATTTTATCAATAAGAAATAATCAGTCTTGTTTAGAGAAAACATTAAGCCAAAACGTACCGAAGCGGTCACGCCTTGATATATCATTATCACAATACAGTATGTCAGATATGATGTCATCCCTTCTCTTGGACGTAACTAGTACATAAATTGCCAGCTACGCTACTTAGTGTTATTATCACAGTTGTTTAGCAGAGGTGGGTGCAGTACTTTGTACATAATAATACAGGAGGTACTCCTATTCGCGACCGCGACCATACTCGACACGACACACGCCGATCTCACGCACGAAACTACCTAACCCGACGTCGCATACCGCGCGCTCCGACACAACACGGGAGCCCTATGGACCGGTTAGCGGCTACTACTCGGGCAAACATCTCAGAGATGAATCTATGCACATATACACATCCCTTTCATGGCAGTCTTACTCTTACAATGTACACAAATAACAAAGCAAATCTCGCATCACAATGAGATACAATAAATGCGAGATTCACAACACGTTGTTCACCCCTTATTATCAGTTTTGAGGCCCGTTGCTCTATTATTACATCAAATCTTTGAGATGTACCACTATACGGGATACTTAAATAGATAATAACTTTACGTCCCTTTGAACTGGTTCAATTTCGTCACCTATCAGTTAACTGAAAACTAAATTGAATAACAATAAATTATTAATCTTATACCTATCATACTATATTTAAATCTGTGTATAAGTGAACGACTTGCGAGCTTTGTAGTCACAAACATTCATGAAATTCTTTCAAATAGTCAAAAAATATATTTTTGTCTAGTAAAACACATTCCATAGAATGTGTATTTATGCATCAACAATTGACCAACGCAACGACAGGTTTATAGTTAATGAAATATCACAGACTTTTCAAAATCTTTGGACAGTAACGGGCGTTTAGATAATACCTTGTGTCAATAGATATAATTTGTACCTATTTGTCCCTATCCTTAGCCCTTAGAACCCGTTTACGTACAAAGAAAATAGATGAATTATCTGAAACCACATATAAAAAATAATCGAAAAACAAACATCAAGAATTACTTATTTTGCTAAGAAACAAAGTAATGTCGTTCGATTATATTTATCACGCTCAAAATACTAATCGCCCTAAGATAAATGCATGTTATTTACACACTTTCTACATTTTTGAGTATGGTAAAATCAGCTTTGAACATGTTCATAGTGTACTGTGTCCAATTGACGCAGACTAAATACCCTTAGACATAAATATTCAAGTATATCAAGATCTAATCTTCAATAAAAAAATAATCTTGAAATCAGTGACTTGAAATGTCATTGACATCACTTTACATAAGAAAAATATTCACAATTTTATCTGGCAATACAGATTGTTATCTTGAAGTATATCGAAAAGCATTTTAATTCAACGCGTTCATAAGTATTAATAATTTTCTCTAACTCTAAGTTGTCCCATCCACTGGTTTAAGATCAATCATTAACAATAAAAATAATTTATATAAAATATTTCAGACAACATTCCTGTCATATGAAACCCCTCCCTATAATAATTTCACATATCTTCTACATGTTTCGTGCATTTACATCATCATACAGACATTTAAAGAAAAACGAAAGGCACCCGGGATTACACAAGAGGGCACCCACACCGACTACTCTAACAAATATAATGATTAAAAGCTAAAGGTAAAACATTCAAATTGTTCTACCATTCATACCATAATAATGGGTTTGATGTGCTCTGTACCAGTCATGTTCGCATTTAATTTCAGCTAAATTTTAAAATAAATCTATAATTACTGAAATGGGGGACCCCTAGGTTATTGTACTCTTTACAGTTTATTTCAGTTATAACGGTATTGTTTAAAATTTGCATGTAATTGTTCATTCCCTCATGAAATATCAACAAAAACATAATGTTATAATTAAAAATTATTGGTGGTGTAATTTAGTTATGTCTAGATTCAGTGAAAGTAACTACTAAGTAGTTAATCTACTTGTATAAAAATTTAGACTTCTTTATTTAATCTGAAACGCGAAATTGACTTGACAAAGAATACATCACCTTAAACTAACACACAATAATATTATTCGTTTATTCAAATGGATCTGATAAAGAATTCACAAAAACTTTTTTAGTGCTGCTTGGTTTCAGAGTCTAAATAAATGATCCGAAACTATTTTCATAAATATTTAGTATTATGTTAGACAAGGAATAATGCTCCTTATGATAATTATCATGTAAGTCTTCCATTCAGATCTATAACGAAATATTCTAATCAATCAAAATATTAATAAAAACAAGTGCTAATAAGAAAAATAAAGGTCATAAACCAGACTCCAATGAACTCCGTTAAACAACAATATGAATTTCAAAATTTGTAAGTACCTCATTGTACTACCTTACACCCAGGTCACACTAATACGGTTTATTAGGTTGAACTTTCTTCCATTTTAGCTGCATACATTAAAATTAAATTCGGAATAATTTATATAAACACAGGGACGCCTAGGCTTATGGTACTTATAAATAAAAATCGAATTGACAAATTATTTTATGTGAACACAAGAACCACGGCATCAGTTTCAGTTATTTTTCCATTCACCTGTCACGATTTTCAGTAACAAGACACGTTAAAATGTTTCTTGGAAGAATTCACCCATATATAATATTTATAGCAAATACTCCGATGTTTGCATTCAGTTTCATTAAACTATTGTTTCAGTAAACCGTGATGTGTGAACTGGCTGTAATTCAGATAAATGGGGTCTTATAGTTTCTGTTGTCACAAAGTCAATATAATTTATCACTAACAAAAGCAGCACAGACATTGGGAGTCGTGCCGCTTTTAACCAGTAATGTTTCTTAAGGATTTAGGCGAGGGTATAGGAATGAGTTATTGTTGCACAGGCGCAGCGTACAGTAGAGGGCCGGGAGCCATGTGCGCATACGGTACACTGGCGCCCACGGCTGCCTGGTAGCCGCAAGGCCCGCCACCACCAACTCCGCCACCGTAGAACTTGCCGCCTAAACAAATGACACTTATTTATTGTCGTATCTTTACCAGATATCCTGGTCACATTTACTGCAGTCTGACTTTAAACACATATCAAGCATACATGTAAAAAAAATATTGGACGACTTGATATTGATAACTTACCGAGCATCTCCTGGTGGTGAGGATGCATCTGGGGATAGTGTTGAGGAGTGGCGAAATGCGGAGGAGGAGATCCATATGATGAACCTGATCCACCAGACTTGTTGCCGTTTGAGTTATTACGGTACTGCTGGCTACCATTGCGAGAATCTGTAACTTTACATAAATAATTATACGCTCTGAGATGTGTAATAAAATGTTACATATTAAGTAATTGATAATTTTATCTTTAAGAGTTTAATACCGATATTTATAAAAACAATTATTCTAGGAACACTACTAGTAATGTTACATAAAATTGTCTAATTCCACTGAATAATGCATACAATAAGTTCCTGTCATGCTGTATTACAAGTCAGTGTGGCAACACATGAACAATACTTGTGGACTGTATAATTGGGTATTTGACTAACATTTTTTTCTGTTTGATATGTAGGGACGTCTCCATAATATAACCATAGGTGAAAGAATTACTTCGATAGCACAAAAATCTCTCGAGATATGGTAATTTGAAAATCACAATTTTTAGACTGCCCCAAAACGCTCCATACAAAAGACTACTGAATTATGACGTCACAGATCTGTATTTTGTATGCATCAAATCAGAAATTTGTACGACAGCTATGTTAAATATTACGTTTATGTGATTAGTATCATAATAAAAGTTATAGCATTTTTTATTGCTTCTCCAATGGAAATATTATTTTTTAATAATTTCATACTTTTAAAATGGACTTTCCCGCCAAACTTTGATCGACGCTAAAAAAAGTCTGACTGAAGATATTAGAATGAAAGTTTGCAGATCTTTATAGTTTTGTGTATTTTACGATATTGTTAATTTATTTGTACAATTTTTAAACATTGGAAACAACCCAATTGATTGCAATTAATAGTATAATGTGAAATTTAAAAACACTCACTATTATAAGGGCGCTGATTGAATCCATTTTGGTTGTTGTAGCTGTTCTGGTATGCGTTGTTATATCCTCCTTGATAATTTCCCATTGACTCAAATACATTAGGGCTTGGGAAGGGAACTGGTTTCTGGAAATTATTCTGTCTAAAGCCTTGGTTGTTCTGGTTCTGGTTATTAAATCGTGGCGGCTGCTGGCTGAGAGTGCGGTTCTGATAAGTATTCTGGCTGTCATCAGTAATTGCAGAAGCCATCTTGTTGTTCCATTGGTTATTTTGCTGACGCGGTGAGCTGGAGCCACTGTTGTTATTCTCTTTGCGTTGCTGCCAGCGATTACGACCTGGAGAAGCGTAAAAAATAAATAAATTTATTTATTGTTTTCCCTAGCATTCCAGGATTCAACAGTAATACTTATGCATTTATGACATGTAAACTTGTATGCATAGTAAACTTGCCAGAGTTATTGTTATTGTTCCTGGCCATATCGTTTAGTTTATGTGGAGGGTTCTGGCCTGTTTCACGTAACACCGCAACCAGAGCACGAGATTGGCGCGCGTCACCACTCGTGAAGAAGGTATAAGCAGTGCCAGATTGTTGGCAGCGGCCAGTGCGACCTGAAAATGAAATAAAATTAATGAACATTATCTCAGTATATTCAGAAATAAGGTAAAATTAAAATGTATTTCTTGTTGCAAGTAACTTACCAATCCTATGTATGTAGTCTTCTGAAGAGTTAGGATAGTCAAAGTTAACAACAAACTTGACATCCTCGACGTCTAGACCGCGGGCAGCGACATCTGTTGCGATTAGGATAGCAGTTGCTCCATTCCTGAATTCTGTAAGCACAGCATCACGCTCAGGTTGGGACTTATCACCGTGGATTGCTAGGGCCTTGTGTCCATTGCGGCGTACAGCACGAGCAATGTCGTCAACCTAAAACACAAATAAGCAACCAATTCAAGTTTACACACTCCACAAATTGTTTAAATAATCACATTTTAAACATCATTTACCTTCTTTTTGGTTTCAACAAAAACAATCACTTTATTGTCTCTTTCTGAAGCAATTTCTTTTAATAAATTAGTAAGCTTTGTTTCTTTCTCATGTTCTTCACAAACTTCAACAATTTGCTTTATATTGTTATTGGCAGAAAGATTCAATGAGCCAATGTTAACTTTAATATAATCATTAAGGAAATCTTCAGCGAGAGCCTGGATCTCTTTTGGCCAAGTAGCAGACCACATCAGAACTTGACGATCAGGGCGGATCTGTTCAATAATCTTGCGGATCTGAGGTTCAAAACCCATATCCAACATCCGATCTGCTTCATCTAAAACCAGGTAAGTGCAGCGACGTAGATTTGTAGTACCACGTTCCAAGAAGTCTATCAGACGACCAGGGGTAGCAATTACAATCTCTACTCCTCGCTCGAGATCTCTGGCTTGGGGGCCTTTGGGAGAGCCTCCAAAGAGACATGTGTTCCTGATACATCCACGAGCACTGTATGCTTGAGCGACAGACTGAATCTGTTGAGCTAACTCCCGGGTAGGTGCAAGAATAAGTGCAATAGGGCCATCCCCTCTCTGAATGCGTTGCTGGTGTACAATATGAACTGCTGCTGGAAGCATGTACGCCAAGGTTTTTCCAGATCCAGTAGAGGCAATGCCAACCATATCACGGCCAGATAAAGCAATGGGCCATCCTTGAGCCTGAATGCCAGTTGGTTCTGACCATCCTTGTTCTTTAATAGTAGTCATAATATGATCAGGGAAATTTCCCTCATCAAACACTTGATTAGGACGGGGAACATTGTTGCCACTGACAGTTATTTCTTTTGCTGCTCTGTACCTTTGCACGTCCTCATCTGTGCGACTATCAACATTTGTGTGTGGTTTATAAAAATCCTTTTCGATTGGCTCCAAGCTGGCCAAGTCCCAAATAGGTTTGATCAAACTGTCTCCTGGATGTTTAGCTTTCTGACTTTGTAATTTACGACCTTTAAATTCAGCAGATTGTTGCCGGTCATTAGGGTTGAATATTTTTTTTTGCATGAAGTTGTTTTGTTGCATTTGACCATTAGCATGGCCTTGAAGACCATTCTGATTATTGTAAGTTTTAGGACCAAAATTATTTTTGTTATTGAAATTTTGAGGTTTAGGTCCCCCAAATTCACCCTTGTTAGCATTGAAGTATTGCATATTGCCTCTCATATTCATTTGCTTATCACCATCCATATCCTTCTTCTGAATTTGATTATTATAATTATTTCTAGGCCGAAACTCTTTTGGTCCACCAAAATCATTTTGGTTGCCATTATCATTCTTATGAAATTCATTTCTCATGCCATTAAAATCATTCCTAGGGCGGAAGTTATTCTTATTGCCCATATTGTTGTTCCTGGGGCCTCCAAAATTTTTAGGCCCTCCAAAGTCATGGAGTCCATTGAAGAATGGTATTTTACCGAATTGTTCATTCCGGTCTGCTCTAGGTCTGAAGCTATAAATAATAAAGTAAAATTTTAACAGTTATTAAGAGGTAAGAAATATATGAAGTTCATACTATTTTACATTAGACTAATCAGTAATTAAATGTGATATTTTTTTTGATTATTAAGAACATTATACTAAATGATGTTCTATAGTTGTTATGTTGTACTTCTAATAAATTTTCAGCAGCATTCAGGCAAGGTTGACGTTATGACATAAAATATTTACATGATGTTTCCTTAAAAAATCAAAAAAATAAAATTTCCAATATTATCTGATTATAAATTTTAGAAATTCTCTTTTTTTACTACATCATGTAAAAAACCTTATGGTATGGACATTAGATTTGAATTTCAATAAAAAGCAAACCATCTAATAAAGTGAATCCCAAAACTTGTGGTCGAAGAATGACATTTGCCACCCACAACAGATTGGTCTAGTGGCAGGGTTGAAACAAAAAAACAGTTTTCTTTTATTTGATGAAACAATCAGTTCAAATTGTTTTAAGTTAGAGATGTTACAATCTTGAATTTTCGAGTTGAATCGGTTAGACAATTCATGCAAATATTTCAGTCAAATTTGTATTTGTAGATTTCAGTCAATAAATTATTATTATTATTATTGACAAGAGCTAAATTAAGTAGGTACATATATACCTATATGTAGGTTATTTTTTGTAGTTGCTGTCATCCTTCTATTATACCTATTATTATTATTTTTTTATACCACCAGTGTGAACAATAAGCATACGGCCCTCCTGATGGAAAGCAGTTATCGTAGCCTATGAACGCCTATAACACCAGAGGCATCACACGCGCGTTGCCGACCCTGTAAAAACCTCTTCACGCCCTTTCTAATTTAAACAATGAAACTAAAATAGCAGTTGCATGGCTTGTAGTAACAGCTGTTCAGTCAGTATTGTTGAACTGCTTAATAAACATACATTAAAGAGATAAACGTATATTATTATTTCAGTAATTAACTTTCGGAGAATCTCGATGGCGTCATTGCGCGTGTCAGTTTAATCGCACATGCAAGGTAAGCAACGTCAACCGTAGCCTGTACACGGATGGGTTTATTTCTCTCAAGCTCCTCCATGTTTCGGAGGGCACGTTAAGCCGTCGGTACCAGCTGTTGTCATTAGATAACAGTCGTCAGGTAGTCAGTGGCCATATGGCAGCTCGAAAACACTGGCCTCCACCAACCCGCAGTTGAGTAGCGTGATGGAGTATGCTCTAAACCGCTTAGATTGAGAGAAGACCCGTATGCCAACAATGGGGTTGATGCCGAATTCACTTTCCCATACTCACCTATACTTTAACATAGATACTCAAGTCTAAATAATAGTATAGTAAAAAAAAAAAAAAGTTATATGCAACAATGAAGCAATATCCAAATGAGAGAAAGGGGGCGGGCGAGGCAGGCGGACGGACGGTCATTGTTGTAAAAAAAAAAAAACGAGTGAAGGCCAATCAATATTTTTCAATACCTACCTACCAAGATACTATAGTTGAGTTTGTGAGCATCTCTTTAATCATGTAGACAATATCAGATATAATTATCTCATTATATATTACGTAATCGAAATAAATTGGCCAACAGAAGGAAGTGGCAGGCAAGGCAACCATCAGCTGAGCCGAGCGAATACATTTCACAAAATGGCCGCCGCAATCATTTCATGTACCTACATAGGTGTCGGAATTTTTTTTAACTAGCATGTTTGATGAAAATAAAACTATATATCTGAATAATAACTAATTCGCCTACTTACATTGGGTGTTGATTATGGAAACCGTTGTACTGCATCCTTATTTTGCTATTGTCCTTTGTAGAATCTACGTGGTGGTAAACGCTTGAGTAGTTATCTGGAACAATTAAATCGTGAAGTAATGTTCATGAAAATTATTTAGGCATTACGCAAAAGTACACTAAGACAACAATAAAGAATTGAAACTTACCTCTCAATTATGAGAGAATTTGAAATAAGGGTAAATTTTTCATTCGCTTGCGACCCTTCACAGACCCGGCGAACGAACAACTCGATAATGGCGATTTGCCGGAAACGGAAGCTCCTACACGTTGAAGTGTTGCTAGTAAATAAAATTTTAATAGATTATTATTGATTTTCATATTTTTTATTAACGTTTTGCTTTAAGAACCTGGATACTGGCTTTCTAGAGCGCGATATTGTTTAATTTTTATTTGATTGACAAAGAGGGACGGGTCATGTTTTTCGAATGTACGTGAATTGTTTGTCACGTTACGTCAAACAGCTTGACAGATTGCAACAGAGATATCCACATACATTCAATTTCAATATTATGGAGATATCATTAGATTCGTCTCAGCTGTGGGAATATAATTTCAATATCGCATGTGTTACAAGAAAATTGGAATAAAAATGTTAGCATTTAGCGGTCGGGCTTTTTATTTCGGATAATAATTTATTGCTCCCTAAAAGAATGTCAGAAAAATATTGGAGGAATTGTAATTGTCTGGTTTATTTTCATACAACTAGTAATGATTGTATTAAAAACAACTGACGGATAATGGCGGA
This sequence comes from Hypsopygia costalis, assembly GCA_937001555.2. Lineage (NCBI taxonomy): Eukaryota > Metazoa > Arthropoda > Insecta > Lepidoptera > Pyralidae > Hypsopygia > Hypsopygia costalis. Next base: position 13,424,429 of record OW443340.2, on the reverse strand, counting down.
TTAATATTCGATTGAAGAGTGGTTGCCAATCAAAAAAGACAAAATTCATTCGTTGTCTGTATCCTGGTTGGTCATAATAGATTTCATTTCATTTCAACTCGTCCGTCAGGATTTTCCATATTGTCTATATTAAATATCACTTGCTCCAAAGGTATACGATTAAAATCAATAGAAACTACAAAATACTTTCAAATCAACCTTACGAAAAATGTTCATTTTCTTAAATATATATTATAAAATATCTTTGGTTGGATTGTGAAATAATAGTGGTCTGTGTTAGTGTTCCGACGCCAACAAAATTTAGAATATCAAAACAAAATGTAAACAAATTTTTTTCTTCCAAGTTGAGTTTTGAAAATTATTATGATGGAGGCTTATAACTTAGAACTGGGTGATGCGACGTCAAATAATTTATACCCTGCCCTTTTTCAATGCTTTACTGTAATATTATGCGGGTAAGTTAACCTCTCAAAAATCTTTCTTTTAATATTATTCAGGATAATTAAATTAATTTTCTTTCGTTATTCTAGGTACATAGCAGGACGTCTAAATGTTGTCTCTGCAACTGAGTCCAAAGGAATTGCTACATTTGTGGGAACATTTGCCTTGCCATCTCTAATTTTTCTCTCATTGGCCCGTTTAGATTTCACGACTGTTAACTGGATGTTTTTACTTGCAATATTGTTAGCTAAAGGACTGATATTTTTTGCTGTTATAATTGTTACTGTTTTGGTATCCAAGCCTGCACATTTGGGACGGGCTGGTATATTTGCAATTTTTTGCACACAAAGCAATGATTTTGCCTTGGGATACCCAATAAGTGAGTAAAAAATTACATATTTCTAAAGTACAATATACTAATAACTTTCCCAATAATTTTCTTATATGCTATTCATGTATTTTCAAATATATTGCAAACAAAGAATATGTAAATAATAATGTTGCAGTACTATAGGTGAGGTAGCTGACCGTGTAAAAATTCCCTTTATGCCTTAATAAACCCAATATTGTAGTTTTCTGGAAAATCTCAGCAGAAATTTCATTCCAAAAATATCACTCCTAAGGCGACCCTCTGATCTGTGGTAGAAAACTCCTCAGTCAGTTAGAAACAAGGCTTTAACTTAATTTTGAACTGACTTCAATCTGTGGGTGTTAATCCAGGTCCCAAATTTCATTCAAATTTTGCATGATTGAATAACAAACAAATAATAATGGTAACAAGTCGCTTGTCGAGGTTTTCCCAGTAAACTACTGCATGAGGTTCTATAGAAAAAGGCCATACCTACCATTGGTGTTGCTTGTGTCTATAGGCTTGCCATGCCATTTCCATCAGGCGGGTTATATACCCATTTACCATTTTTGTGGTATAAGAAAAACAAACATCCAATTATACAAACATTCTAATTTTAATATTATTAAGATAGACTCCATAGCTATAGGCGAGGTAAAACGAGATTTCATACAAATGATGATGATATATATTTTTTAAAGGTGAAATTATACAGTTTGTTATAATTGCAAATGAATGCAAATTTGAATCATTATTTATTTACACCATAAAAAAATGGTTCAACTTTTTCTTGTGTCATATTTTAGCCTTGCATTCATTCATATCACAAAATGTTTTTTTAATAATTACAGTAAGTGCAATATATGGAAAGACTCATCCAGAATATGCCCTCTACCTGTACCTGATGGCTCCCATTTCACTGGCTATCCTCAACCCTGTGGCTTTTGTGCTGATGGAAATTAACAAACAAAAAGCGAATGCTCAGCTTGTCAATGACAGCGATAGAAAGGCCAATTTTTGCAACTTGAAACTGTTGAGGCAGATAGCAAAAGGAATTGCATTCAACCCTGTTGTGGTCATGACTGTGCTTGGTAATGTTGGCAATGTTGCATTCAAACATCATCTATCTATTTACATTGAAGGTTTATTGGAGGTGAGTATATTACAGATATTTTATTTCCCAAAGCCCTAGGCACAAAAGTGTTTGGTTGTAGATGTCACTAGTACATACACTAAAACCTTTTTTTTTATACGACATGCTGGCAGACAAGCATACGGCCTTCCTGATGTGAAGCAGTTACCAAAGCCATTTATGCTTGCATCATGAATGCCACCGCACCCACTGCCAACTCAGCAAACTCCTTCCTTGTGACCTGACTCACTCGCAAGACCACAATAACCCTTAAGGGATGTCTACAGACAAATACTTTTGTGTTTGTAACTAGCTGTTGCCCGTGACTTTGTTTACATGGAAATCAAATGTATCCTATGGGAACTACAGTTTTCCGAAAAAGGGACACTGGAGCTCCACCAACTAAGCTATATGTCATATATTTAATATATATGTATGTCACTGAGTTAACCCTTGTTTGCATGGAAATCAAATGTATCCCATGGGATGGGATAATAATGGGAATTTATTATTAATGCTCTATTATTATTATGACGACCCCGGTGGTCGAATGGCTAACCATGTCCACTTTGACTCCGGGGTCGTGGGTTTGATCCCCACACAAGGCAATGTGTGCATGATGCTATGTATTATAATGTAAGTATTTACAAAAAAAATGTATTTAAGTATAATATCAGTTATCTAGTATAGCACAAGCATAGCTTAATTTTGGGACTAGATGGCGCTGTGTAAATTGTCTTGAAATATATATTTACTTATTATATTTTCATTACTTACAGGTGTTTGGGCAATCTTTTTCTGCTTCTGCTCTATTTTTACTGGGATTACGTATGGTAGGACAGATACATAGACTACGAGGGCCAGCTTTAGTGTTGCCATGTGTTTTGATTATGGTTAAATTGTGAGTATAATTTATAAACTACTAGCTGTCCCGGCAAACATTGTTTTGCCATATAACTTTAGGGGTTGATGGTAGAACGGTGAAAATTTAGGGTTGTGTATTTTTAATGCCACATTATAAAAAAATAAAAATAAAAAATTTGTCCAATAAATTTTTAAAAATCGTATTGGTGGACAGCCCTTATCACTTAGGGGTATAAAAAATACATAGTAGCCGATTCTCAGACCTACTGAATATGTATATAAAATTTCATAAAAATCGGTCAAGCCGTTTCGGAGGAGTATGGTAAGTAACATTGTGACACGAGAATTTTATATATATTAGATAGATAATTGCTTATCAATCAGAGTGATTGAGTGGCCAGCAACGGTAACTGCTGCTTTAATACCAAGAATCACAGTTTTAAGGCCCTCGCAAGATACTCATTAGTGTGCATAAACAAAATCATGTTTGTCTGGTTGATCATTTACTATGTAGTTTATTATTAGATATAATAGAAAACACCCAGATCCTATTCATGAAATGTATTTTTTTACATCAGATGACAAACAAGCATATGGCCCGCCTGATGTTCAATTCAATTCTTCTTTATGGCGATCGTGATGTTCTCGCCAATGACAATGCTATTTATCTTTAGCATAGATAACTGAGTACGTGACTATGCTTAGTAGGTGACTCTGCTCAGAACTGGCCTTGTGAGTGTATTTATACATTAAATTACTAATTTGAATAAAATACTCCAATCTGTTGACACACCTAAAACAAAGACAGTCACAACATATGACAGCACATAATGTTAGTTAATTATAGTTTTGACAAACAACTTAAAGCCTAATGTTATTTGTGTTAATATAATTGGACAAAATATACACAAAAGGGGAGGAGTTCACAAATGTCAGAAGGGATCTAAAATCGATAGGCCGGGGAATAGAAGGAGGGAGGAGATTATACAAGGATGAGGAATTTATGGGACAATTAAAAAAGATATGGTCAGGGGTTGCCTCGTCCAGACCACACTCGCACAGTGAGCTATCCCTCACCCTAATTTTTGCCAGGAACACGTTCGTACAGGCGTGTCCTATTCTTAAGCGACAGATAACTGACGTTGCCCGTTTATTGATGTCGCGATATTTAAAAAACCAAGGCTTAGGTGGAATGTATTCTTGGATAGCATAGTATTTGCCCTTCACAGTCTTGGATATGTGCCACGTCCTGTTCCAACTAGCAGTCTACTTTTCTTGGGCGAGCGGGAGTAGGTCGTACGAATATGACATACACCTAGGAGACAAACTGCCACTTTGAACGGCCTCCCTAGCACAACTATCAACCGTTTCGTTTCCAGGGATACCGCTATGACCTGGAATCCACACAAGAATTACCTCTAAACCCTTCAGGCGGCATATATATAATGCTTGTTTTATAGATAGAATGACGGGGGCCTTTGATTTGCTACGAAACTGATTAGCGGCAATCGCGGCTAAGCAGCTTTTAGAATCTGTAAAGATAATAGTTTTTGAGATGTTGTGTGCCTCTATATATAATACAGCCTCCAAAATTGCAGTAGCCTCACCAGTAAAAACAGAACAAACAGCCGGGCATTTAAAATTTAGGATTATTTTGTATACCGGGATCCAAACTGCTGCTCCCACATAACATTGGTTAGAAATTTTTGAGGCGTCGGTATACATGATTAAAAAATCACTCCAATGCTCATCAATACAAGCTTTTAATTTTACTGCAGCCGATGTACACTGCTTCTCTATTCCAATATCAAGGATTATGTTAGGGCGGTGAATAATGGCTTCATACGAAGTATTGAAAAGAGGGTTGAGCCTGCTTTGGAATATTGGACCAGGGAGACGTAGATAGGAAAGGAAACTATTAAATAGGCACGGCGACTCTTTGTGAGCCCAATATCCACCCAAGGAGATATATTCTGAATTCCGCCTGATGTTGTTTGTCATGTTGACCTCACTCACTCACAGAAACAACAAGTTTCAAGGAAATTGTTTTTAGGTTCTGGTATTCTGTGAAGTGGAGGTTGTTCCCCAGTCTCCTCTCTTTTGCCAGAACCTCATTTGTCAGTACCCAGGGTGCATCATGTGTAGGTGACGTTGGCTTTGTCTCAAAAATCATGTTAACTCAACAGGTAACACCTGTCGAGGTTTTCCCAAGTGACTACAGCATGCGATTATTGAAAAAAGGCGTAAAGAAGTTTTTACGAATAAAACCTCTAGTATAGCGAACGTCCATAGGCTACGATGACTGTATACCATCAGACAAGACGTATGCTTGTTTTCCACCTTAGTTGTATTAAAAAAACACTATGTTTAGGCACACATAATTATGATTGTCTTGTACAGGAATTGAATCCACATGTAAAGTGGTTGCCCTTGGTGTTAAAGTACCCATTGCTGTCTTAGATTTGACTCTAATGGTTAATTTCAGAATAATTCTACCAGTTACTATGAGGGAATGTGTTAGTATTTTGAATGCTGGAGCAAATGAATCGGAGACTTTGTCCCTGTCAACATATGCCTTTTTATATGGTACGATACCAACCGCACCTGCGGTGTTTGTTTTCTCCAATCTATACCAATTGGAAATGGATCTGGTTAGTAATTTTTTACTATTATAATGATATTTGAGGAGCTCAATACCTATAAGGAATAACAAACCATCCGAACACGCTCCGTCAACTAGAACTTTGATGCTTTGCTCTGTGAGTAAATCGGAAATCCATATACAAAGTTTCTCCGGTAGCCCTAATGAGAGAAGATTGGAAAGTAATGCTTTATGTCACACCTGATCAAAAGCTTTTGCTATGTCCATGCTATGTTGATGGAGGTATCTCATTACAGTTTTTGAGTAAAGGAATATTCTTAATTGGTACTTCTATCATATTTCAGATGGCATCATCCATGGTCATATGCACGTTCCTTTCTGGCCCGCTAATGTTCCTGTCTGCCCACGTGATAGCAATCAATAAAGATTATGCAGAACAGCTGAAGAGGTTTGGATTCGACCTGTCTATCGTGGCTCTCATTGCAGCCGTCTGGGTCTTGGTTGTATTTATTGTAACAAAGAAGTATAAACGAATGCCGCACAGGTTGACGCTGTGTTTGATTGTGTCACAGGTAATTATTCAAAAATATGTCTATATAACAGATATACACATAATATATTAAATATAATCGCTAATTTAGTTACATCCTAGCCCCTACTTTTTACTTCTTGATTTTTTATCACAATTACTACTAAGTGGGTAAAAACTTATAATATTTTTATTGGTAAAAATCATCTCGTATCTGTATAAACGTAAAAGTTCATATTTACTGATTATTATTTACTGACATTATTTTTCTGTCTGAAGCATTTTCGAACAGAATACCGGTACAATTAGAAGCACATTTAATTTGGTGATAGTAATTACTATCTTGATTCGTAAACGTGCGGTTCACATCACCGTCGCTCGACTAGCAAGGAAGTCACAAACAAATGAAAATCCTAGGAGGCTGGTCCCATCAAATGTTGTAATTTGCCTCGCGAAATATAAAAAGCACAATTGTCATCACAAGCGATTTTTGGTTTAGATACTGCTGGCCGTGAGCGTGATTTGGGGTGGTCCTCTCACCAATTACCAGCCCTCATGGGAGAATACTCTTCAAGAATCCCTCCGGTCATTCAGCATGTATTCATGTTTGCTGTGGACGTCGATGCTTTCTGTTGGGATTCTCATGTTGGAGGTAAGATGTTTCTTTGTACAGTAAGGGTTTCTTTTGTTTTATGTTTTTTCTTATTATATGAGAGGGGGGCAAACGAGCATGTGGGTCACCTGGAAAGCCACCACCACCGCCCATGGAGATCAGCAACACCAAATGGTCGCCGATCCTTTGCCAGCCTTTTAAGGGAATTAAAGACTTTTCTCCTCCCCAACCCGTTTGGCCAGCGTGGGGAGTGTAGGCCAAATCCTGCTTCCGTCTAGGACGGACGAGAGAGGGTCGTCCTCCTGTAGTGTAGACTAAAATGGACCTGATGATGATGATGATGATGATGAAAGATTTTTCTCGAAGGCTCCCATGTCGTAATGTTATTACTAGCTACCGCAAGCGACTTTTTTCCTCTTGAATTTTGATTTGCGGCGCCCGGTTATCACTCGAACTTTTGATCATCCCTCGGAAACAGCTATTTTTGACGTGATAATGTCTTATAAATCTATGAACGCCGGCTGCACGTACGAAAAAGCATGACTCATTATCTCGTTCCGCCTGAGCTGAGAGTGCAAGCGAGAGCGCGGCTTGTGACGTATCTATCTCTCTTCCACTCCATCAGCCGTTGTTTTCTTATGACGTTATCACGTAAAATTATCGTCCGTAAACCGACTTTACAGATAACCATTTTTTTTATTCTATTATTATTTATTCTTTACTTCTAATATGATGTAAGCAAAATTTCAAGGCGATCGATTCAGTACTTAAAGCGTGAAAGTGAAACAAAACAAACAAACTCACTATATTTAAATAAATATTGCTGAACAATTTACACAGCGCCATCTAGTCCCAAACTAAGCATAGCTTGTACTATGGACATTAGATACTTAAGTTCTCTTAATACTGTAGACTAATACTGTATATAGGTGTAGCAAGCGAATTTTCGAAAATCTTTAAATGCATTTTTCTTTCTTTTCAAAAATAATGAAACAGGTGGTATTAGAAGTTTCCACCTTGTATATACTAAATATTTTTTCAATTAGTTTAATCATGAACAGTCGGCATGAACCCATAATCATCCCACTGTTGGGACACGGATCTCCTCTCATTTGAAAGTGTTTAGATCATACTCCACCACGCTGTTCAACTGCGAGTTGGTGTCATCATAACCATGAATAGTAGCTTGTTTTAATACTTTATTACCGATTTTCTTTTCCAGAGCCGCGGGCCATGTTTCGTGGTGACCCTCTGGCCCGTGTTAGGGTTTGTAGCGTGGGGCGCTCCAGCCGTGATGGTCATCGTGCTGCTGCTCACGAAGCACACAAGAGATTTAGACAGCAAAGCCACGGATGCAATACGACTTTGTCTACTTGTTTTCTGTCTTATTGGTAAGCGAATAATTTTAACATTGAAAATGTTTTTTCGTTCGCTCCAGTAGGCCCCCATTTTCGCTGAAAGTACAACTCGTCCGTGATACCCTGAGGTTTAGGGCCACGAGGACTTATGAGAGCTCAAAAGACGCGGAATTCAAATGGCTATAAGATGATGTAAAAATATTTTAGTTGGTTTAGAAAAAAAAATTTTTTCGTAGATTAATTTTCAATGTCCTTTTAAGTCGTATAGAGCACGAGATCTGTGTTTTTTTTTTGTATTACTAAAGTGGCAAACAAGCATACGACCCGCCTGATGGAAAGCAATTACCGTAGCCTATAAACGCCTGTAACACCAAGGGCATCACACGCGCGTTGCCGACCAAAACGTGTTGCTTTCAAAGCGAGACTTCTTACATAAAAAAATACATAAAAAAAATGTACTGTGCAGTCTCGTCCAAAAATTCATATAGAATTTGCAACATTACGATGTTACGTTAAGGTTTATGTATGGGGTGTAGGAGGCTCATCACGGTCTTTAGAGCCAAAGCCAACCTCATCTGCACGTGGTGCACCCTCGCCACTAGCGAAAGAGGCTCTGGCGAAAGAAAGGTAGCGTACAGTGTATTTGTAAACTGCCCGACTGGAGAAGTACTGCTACTTATCAGAATACCGTAGCCAATTCCCTTGAGGATTGTTGTGTTCATGCGAGTGAGTGAGGTCACCAGAAAGGATGGAGTTGCTTCAGCGGGTATGGGGGCACGCGAGCGATATTTCATGTTGCGAGCGTTAATAGGGCGACGCTAACCGCTTCACATCAGGCGGGCCTTATTCTTGTCTGCCGCCTGACGTGGTAGTAGTAGTAGATTCGTTGTTATGGCCCTAGTGACTTAGACCACTTTTGACTGATTTCAACAAATAGGAGTAGTCGATTTTTACCTTTTAGTGTTGTTTTCGTAGTAGTAAACTTTTTCTTGTTTTTAATATGAAGAAAAGCTAAGAATATTATTTCTTTTCAGTAACAATTGGCTGCCTATTAGTATATGTGAGGTTCCGGCGACGCAGTGCACAGTTCGCATCGTTGTCAGCCGATGTATCAGGTTCAAGTCCGCCGGACGAGTCGACGAGTTTGGTCGATAACATCGAACCTACATCACACACGCAATCCCTTTCTAATCAAGGTAAATAAGTTGAAGTATATGATACTTTTCATACCACAAAGGTTGCAAACATACGATTTCAACACTAGAGGCATCAACGTTTATTTAAAATCAATCAGTTACTTCTTCTTCGGCAACCCTTAATCGTCCCACTGCTGGGATACGGGTCTTCCCTCAATCAAACGGGTTTAGAGAATAGTCCATTACGCAGCTTAACTGCGGGTTGGCGGAGGCCAGTGGTTTCAAACCACCTAAAGGCACTGACTTGGCTTAACGACTGTCATTTTACGACAACAACCAGGTTCGACGGCTTAACGTGCCCTCCGAAGCACGATCAACCAATTATTAATCAAGTTGTTGAATTCGTATGTAAAGTGCATGAGAATGCCATCTTTGCATAAAATATTAAATATAATATTCTTGCATGCAGTGCAACGCTTGCATAAAATATGACTGTTCGCATTTGTGAAACAATAAAACTGAATAAAAAATAGTTTTGCTAATTGAAAATCAAGTAGATCATTTGAATTAAGTTAATATTTTAAATCATGTTTTATTATCTCATAGAGAGGAAAGCCGACAGAGTAATAAGAAGATAGTGTATATGTTACAGTCAATGTAATAAATTTATCATTATTTATAATGGCTGGCCAAAGTAATAAATTTGGTCAAATATTAATAATTCAGCTTACTTGGCACCACATCGCGGAGCTTCTATTTCCGGTGCCAGGACACAAGAAAACCCTAACCTAACCAAAAATCAACTCAAATCTAACCAAAACATGATTTATGAGTTTTATCCTATTGATCAAGTAATAGTCAGTATGAATTATAACTAATTTATTACATTGACCATGACATATACATTTGGTAGGCAGCGCATAGGCGGGGCTTTTTTGTGTAAATATTTGCTGTGTTGCATTTTAAGTGTTGTTTATACCGTGTAGAAATACTTAATTATGATAATAATAGTGTTCTGTGATTTTCGTTTTGGCAATCGTTTTCGATTATTTTTTTTATTAGGCTAGCACTATTTCCGTTATCAAATTGGCATATTTTAGTAACGAAACTGTCAAAAGGGAAATAATATATATATTCCTGGTCAATTAAACACCGCCATCAAGTCCCGAACTAAACAAAGTTTAGTTACATTACATGGTACTGTAAATAATAAAATTCATAAATACACTTTTTTTAAATAATAGGTAGGGGAAAAAGTCTTTTCGCATTATAGTATGTATGAACTTGTATTAAAATCTCTTTGGTTATACCATTTGTATCTGGCAGGTTTTGATATCTTTAAAAAGTTTAAATTTTAAAAAAGATAATTCCAAATTCAAATTAGGTAAATTGTGATTTTCATTTGTTTTTTTTTACTGTCAAGATGAGTGAATCTAATGAAGAAATTTGATTCATTTTAAAATTTTACTACAAAAAAGGTAAAAATGCAACGCAAGCTGCGAAAAAAATTTGTGACGTTTATGGACCTAGTGCAGTGTCTGTGAGAGTAGCACAAATTTGGTTTAAGCGTTTTCAATCAGGAAATTTTGATGTGAAAGATGCACGTCGCTCTGGTCGCCCTGTTACGGATAAAATGGATGCCATTTTTGAAAAAGTGGAGCAAGATCGGCATATCAGTAGTTACGACGTAGCTGAAGAATTAGGAATTGACCACAAAACAGTTTTGGCGCATTTGAAAAAAGCGGGATACACTAAAAAGCTCGATATTTGGGTGCCTCACGATCTCACTGAAAGAAACTTAATGAACCGTGTACTCATTTGCGATTCTTTTCTACGACGTAATGAAAGCGAACCGTTTTTGAAGAAGCTTATAACTGGTGATGAAAAGTGGATCACGTACGACAGGAACGTGCGAAAAAGGTCGTGGTCAAAGGCCGGTCAGGCTTCACAGACTCTGGCAAAACCCGGGTTAACCCGCAACAAGGTGATGCTGTGTGTATGGTGGGATTGGAAGGGCATTATTCATTATGAGCTGTTACCGCCAGGCAGGACTATCGATTCTGAACTCTACTGTGAACAACTGATGAGATTAAAGCAAAAAGTTGAGAGAAAGCGGCCGGAATTAATTAACAGAAGGGGTGTGATTTTTCATCATGATAACGCTAGACCTCACACATCTTTAGCCACTCAGCAAAAATTAAGAGAGTTTGACTGGGAGGTGTTAATGCATCCGCCGTATAGTCCTGACCTTGCACCTTCTGATTTCCACCTGTTTCGGTCTCTTCAGAATTCTTTAGGCATTGTCAGGTTAACATCACGAGAAGACTGCCAAAACCACTTGTCGTGGTTTTTTGAACAGAAGTCCCAAATTTTCTATAGTAATGGGATCATGTCTCTACCTACAAGATGGCAAAAAGTTATCGAACAAAATGGCACCTACATACTTTAGTTAAATGTAAATAAACTTTATTAAAAAATGTTTTGAATTTTCATATAAAATACGAAAAGACTTTTTCCCCAACCTAATACATACTGAACATGTTCAATTATTCCTGTACCTGGACAAATGTTAGTATTGACCCATTGCAGCCAATGGTGGCTTCGACTAGTCAAATAAGGCAATATGTGTATAATAACAAACTAAATGCCTCCAATAAGGTTTATGATCGAGTTGTGCATAGTTCGACCTTGTGTAGGAAAAACTTTCCTAAGTAGTGCTTAAAGGATAGCGTTTCCGGAGACACTACTGGCAATGTCAGTCACTTTCACACGGCTGAGTAACAATGTCACTCACTTTCACACAGCTGATTGACAATGTCACACAGCTGAGTGACAATGTGACTCAGCTGTGAGAAAGGCGCGAAACGCCCTACGTGTTTTGTCGTATTTTGTAGTGTCGTCGTGTTGACTGTTAACATTTTTTTTCTTTTTATGCATGCCTCACAGAAGATCAAGGTACACATTGCATAATGATTTGAAAAATGTGAAATAAATAAAAGACAGTTAATTAAATGAACAATTTCCTATTCATAGGATGCTATGGGACCATAACAGCTACACCGTCGCCAAGTAGAAATGCAAATGGTTGCTGTTCTGATGATCCTAATTGTGAAAATGGCATATTACATTCTCAAGATATAGAAGATATCGGGGCTAATGGCAGGTAAGCTATTTTACAACCCAATCCATTATATTCAAATGTCACCATATTGTGTGATGCAATTACTATACAAATATGAACAGATCGACGGCACAAGTGCAAAGGAACCCAGAATAGATCACCGACGTTAATAAACGTGCGTATTCGATAGGCTAATACGCTGTACGACGTCATAGAACACCTATTTTTTTTTTATAATATTTTTACGGCTCTGGGTACGAGAACTTTAGATGTCGACTTTTCTACATCTCTATCCCGATGGCAAAACATGACGTAAAATTGTCTAAGGATCATGTTATTCTGTCCTACTCCATAGCAACACGAAAACCGATGTCATTGAGTGAATATAATTAAATTTTGGTTGTAGTTGATAGACAAGTGCATGAGTAGCTGCAACACTGATTTGTATCGATTTTGTTATTATCAGTTTTCTGATTGTCTCTCATTAAAGATGCAAATTTAAAGGCATATTCACGTCAAAATTCCTCATTATAATTTATGAGCTCTTACATACCTTTATACTCTTATATAATATGATATGATGTAGGGTATATATACATATTTACGATGTCAATAGAATAAAAATATATTTATTTCAACTTTACATACTCAATGTAAAAGTACAACAAATACAACATTACAAATATAGAATGTGATGTTGAAATTTTGGCCCACCGTCGGGGATTATTGCTGGGATAAAAGAGTGATCTCAGCCCTGGTTTTCAGTAAAAATCACATCTTCAGTTTGAATGTTCTTAGAATCCAATATATTTTAGGGATTGCGCTTGCCCACCGTCACAAAAACATAGATGTACGGCATCGGGAACAGCTTGTACTTACCTCAACGAGTTAGAGCGGGCCGCCAGTCAGTTGGGCCTGCTGCCTCCGGAGCAGACCAGGGGCCGCGGCGGGCAGCTGCTCAAACACACCATCCTTATCATTGTCTACAGTCTTAGCATGTTCATTGTAAGTAATATCTTTTTTTTATATACGAGAGGGGGGGGGGGGGCAAGCAAGCATGTGTGTCACCTGATGGAAAGCAATCACCACCGCCCATAGAAATCAGCAACACCAAGGGGTCGCCGATCCGTTGCCAATTTTTAAGGGAAATTATGACTCTGTTCTCTCTCTGTTCTTGATGGCTGCCATGTCGTATTTATTTGGGAATACTGCTGAGGGAAGTTGATTCCACAACTTCACAGTTCGTGGTAGAAAATGTCGTAAAAAGCGTACTGTAGTAGATCCCCAATTATCAAGATGATATGGATGGAATTTAAATTTATGGCGAGTTGTACGATAGTGGAACTCAGCGGCAGCTATCAAATCAAATAGCTCATCCGAGCACTTACCGTGATATAATTTAAATAGAACGCAAAGAGATGCAACAACTCTTCGTGAAGTCTGAGACTCCAGCCGATCAAAGATCACTGGATCAAGGGTCACCGATGATTCGAGCAGTTCTTTGTTGTATGCGGTATATCTATACATATCACGTGTCATAAAGTTTGTCAGCGATAAACTCCGAAACTATTTAAATTATGATGAAATTTTGCACATTGAATGAAAGTCCACGCAGACGAAGTCACGGGCGACCGCTAGTGATCTTATGAATAACGTGTCATGTTTATCCGCTATAAACTCGAAACTACTGAACCTATCATTTGCACTTATGTGTAATTTGGTTCAACTTAAAATATGATATAGTTTTTATCTAAGTTTGTATTGAAGTAAAAAAAAAATATGTATAAAAATTGAGCTATGTCGATGTTGAAGGCCACTTCTTTAGTTCACGCTGTTATGAAACAGAAGATAGGGTAAACCATGCATTTGGCCCATTCGTGAAACTACTATAGAAACATTTTGCCTATATAACAGCTGCTTTCCGTAGACCCCGTGCCTCAAAAACATTTAACTTTATGGATCCTTGGAGGCAATAATTTAAAGTTTTACATTGCGAATCAATAGAGAAACGTTATTATTATGTCATCCCACAACGCATGTAATGTTGTGTGATGCGATGATATGGTTGACATCCGTCCAGGTTTGCCCGCATTTGTCCTAGTTTGGATTAGTGATGTTACGATCTGGAATTTTGTCAAACCGAGTTGAATCGGTTAGAAAGTTAGTTGAATCGGTTAAAAAGTCGAGTCGTTACTCGACTTTTTAAACCGATTAAAAAGTCGAGTCGTTACTCGACTTTTTAAACCGATTAAAAAGTCGAGTCGTTGCTCGACTTTTTAAACCGATTAAAAAGTCGAGTCGTTACTTGACTTTGTAAACCGATTAAAAAGTCGAGTCGTTGCTCGACTTTTTAAACCGATTAAAAAGTCGAGTCGTTACTCGACTTTTTAAACCGATTCAAACCGATTTGAGCATAAACCGAGTTGCGTCGATTAGCGCCTTTACTAAACCGATTTGGCCGAGTCGAAAGCGATGTAACGACTCGACTTTTTAAACCGATTTGAGCATAAACCGAGTTGCGTCGATTAGCGCGTCAGCGCGTCTTGCGTCTACTAAACCGATTTGGCTGAGTCGAACTTACTTACGCATCTCGCTCGCGTCGCTCTGCGCGCATTCGCCCGTTTGGCCGTTTGCTCGTTTGGCCGTTTGACCGTTTGCTTGTTTGGCCGTTTGCCCGTTTGGCCGTTTGCCCGTTTGACCGTTTGGCTGTTTGCTCGTTTGGCCGTTTGCCCGTTTGGCTGTTCGCGCGTTTGCCCGTTTGGCCGTTTGCTCGTTGGCCGTTTGGCCGTTTGGTCATTTGCCCGTTTCGCCGTTTGCTCGTTTGCTCGTTTGGCCGTTTGCCCATTTGGCTGTTTGCGCGTTTGCCCGTTTGGCCGTTTGCCCGTTTGGCCGTTTGCTCGTTTGCCGTTTGGCCGTTTGCTCGTTTGGTCGTTTGCCCGTTTGGCCGTTTGCTCGTTTGGCTGTTTGCTAGTTTGCTCATTTGGCCGTTTGCCCGTTTGGCCGTTTGGCTGTTTGCTCGTTTGCCAATCGGTCAAACGGCCAAACGAGCAAGCGGGCTAACGGGCAAACGAGCAAACAGCCAAACGGCCAACCGGCCAAACGGTCAAACGGCCAAACGGGCAAACGAGCAAACAGCCAAACGGGCAAACGGCCAAATTAGCAAACTAGCAAACAGCCAAACGGCCAAACGAGCAAACGGCCAAACGGGCAAACGACCAAACGAGCAAACGGCCAAACGGCAAACGAGCAAACGGCCAAACGGGCAAACGGCCAAACGGGCAAACGCGCAAACAGCCAAATGGGCAAACGGCCAAACGAGCAAACGAGCAAACGGCGAAACGGGCAAATGACCAAACGGCCAAACGGCCAACGAGCAAACGGCCAAACGGGCAAACGCGCAAACAGCCAAACGGGCAAACGGCCAAACGAGCAAACAGCCAAACGGTCAAACGGCCAAACGGGCAAACGGCCAAACAAGCAAACGGTCAAACGGCCAAACGGGCGAATGCGCGCAGAGCGACGCGAGCGAGATGCGTAAGTAAGTTCGACTCAGCCAAATCGGTTTAGTAGACGCAAGACGCGCTGACGCGCTAATCGACGCAACTCGGTTTATGCTCAAATCGGTTTAAAAAGTCGAGTCGTTACATCGCTTTCGACTCGGCCAAATCGGTTTAGTAAAGGCGCTAATCGACGCAACTCGGTTTATGCTCAAATCGGTTTGAATCGGTTTAAAAAGTCGAGTAACGACTCGACTTTTTAATCGGTTTAAAAAGTCGAGCAACGACTCGACTTTTTAATCGGTTTACAAAGTCAAGTAACGACTCGACTTTTTAATCGGTTTAAAAAGTCGAGTCGTTACATTGCTTTCGACTCGGCCAAATCGGTTTAGTAGACGCGCTAATCGACTCAACTCGGTTTATGCTCAAATCGGTTTGAATCGGTTTAAAAAGTCGAGTCGTTACATCGCTATTGGATGGCGTCCGGGGACGGAGGGTTTCGCTTTTTTCGATGCCTCCAAGGAACACTACGCTAACTAAAATTTTGATAGTTTTCTTTTTTTATCTAAATCGATTCATTACTTCAGTAATATTATGCTACCTGCATTTTATTTATAAAAGACACACAGACACAACAAAATCGACAAATACAAACCGCTAAATAAATGTATGTAACTCATAATAGCGGTGTGTATCTGGATGTGTATGTTTTGAGTTGGCGTAGTGTTCATTGGAGGTATGAATTTGTAGTCCAGGGTTAAAAGTTTTAAATCACTACCGCCCGCTGATGACATGTACAGGTTTTAAGATTCAAAATCCGGAGTTTTCACGAATCTTGTCCTGGTTGCTAGCGTTCAGAGATGGCAACCCTGTGTATATAGTATAGGGTGTCTAATGTGATGTGTCACTTATTTTGTATTTAGTAGTACATATGACATAGAACGTATTTACAATATATGTATATATACAACGTGTCATCACGCAATCAAGTACGCAAAACCTAAAAATAGTTTGTTCAGAATCATGAGTAGAATCAATTCCATAATTTTCATCCATTTTTAAAGTAACTGGTTTTGAAAAATAATAATTATTATTTTTATTAGCCATGTATATTATTAAATTGCGCTCGACAATCAAGCGAGAAAATGTGAAGTAGGTAAAAAAAAAAGTTTTAAGCGCCGTGCAGAGAGCGGCGCTTACGCGTCATTGACGCGATGCTTGCTCTTTAATCTTAATATTTGCCTATCGTAGCCATTGGCGCGTCTTTTTGATAAGAAAGCGTCACAGAGCTCAGAAACTATTAGAGTTATTAGGAAAACAAAGAAGTGTTCATATCTCCGAGAAAAATTACTTAGATATATCAATTTATAATAATAAAACTCAGTTGGGGTGTTTGAGGTTTTGCGTACTTGGAGTTACACGTTGTATATATAATCATTTACTTAATCTGATTTGTATATTTTAGGGGTTGACTTACACAACTTGGCGTATGATGCTCAGAGATGAGAGCGGCGTGTCCATAGAAATCGAGTTTTTGGACATCGTGGCCAACTACGGACAGGCGTTGGTCATGTTCATACTGTTTGGTCTCGATCCTGAAGAAATATTAATACCAACTGTTCGATACATCAAGAAGAAGTGGTATGTTTATTTGTCATTTTCCTTGTTAATTGTTATTTCTTGTTGTGTACCCTTGCTCCAGTCGCTTAAGGCCTAGTCAAGTTTCGATGTAATAAGTATTCAATAAAAGTCAGAGCCTTGAGTAAGCGGTCTAAAGTCTATAATGAATCCTGGAACTGGCAGGTTGGAGAACTATAACATATTTGTGTATATAAATACAAGTATTTATATACATAAATATGTAGGTAGTTAGTGGAATTCGTTTTTCCAAATAAATGAATTTGACCCAGGAACTGCTGAAGTACACTAATATAATCGATTTATAAACAAATATCATGAACATACTTGTATACCTATTTGAAAATGTATTTTAAAAAGTACGTCACAAATCGGTTTAATTCAAATTGACATGAGAGCTTAAAGACGTTTAGCATAATTCCTTCTACATTTTTAGGGTTCCATACCCAAAGGGTAAATCGGACCCTATTACTGAGACTCCGCTGTCCGTCTATCCGTCCATCTGTCTGTCAACAGGCTGTATCTCATGAACCGTGATAGTTAGACTGTTGAAGTTTTCACAGATAATGTATTTCTGTTGCCGCTATAACAACAAATACTAAAAAACAGAATTTGTTGTTAAAAAAAATCACGTTTGTTGCATGGGAGCCCCCTCAAACATTTAATATTTGAGGGGGCTCCCATGCAACAAACGTGATTTTTTTTGCTCGATATTGTTAACGGCAACAGGTAGACTCTTGAAATATTCACAGAATATTTAGTTATATATTCACTTTAAAAATAAATAATTAAATTAAAATAAAACAAATATTTAAGGGGTTCACCCATACAACAAACGTTTTTTTGCCGTTTTTATATATAATGGTACGGAACCCTTCGTGCGCGAGTTCGACTCGCACATGGCCGGTTTTTTTTATATATATATGAGATGGGGCAAACAAGCGTGTGGGTCATCTGACGGAAAGCAATCGCCACCACCCATGGAGATCAGCAGCACCAAGAGGTCGCCGATCCGTTGCCAGCATATACCTTTCTTTATTCCTGGTGATCTCACTCACTCGCAGGAACACATCAATCCTCAAGGGGATTGTTATTTGGCTGCGGTTTCTGTGAGGTGGATCTCCTTCCCCAGTCGGGCAGCTTAAAAAATACGCTATGCCCTACCTCTCTTTTCGCCTTGAGCCTCGGTGGTCAGTCAGCAGGGTCCACCAGGTGCAGTTGAAGTTGGCTTTGGTTCAAAAATATTGGTGAACCATTTACACCTTATTCTATCATGCCTATATCGATTGGATATTTTATAAACACGCAAATCATTGTGTTTATAAAGTGCCTAGTTGAATCATATAATAATATATCATAAATATTTTGGGCATTCATCGTAAATGCCCAAATAGTACTTATAAATTCCCTATTTATGTCCAAAAGTAGGCATTTATTGGGCTTTTACAGGTGCTTACTGGGCACTTCCCATCTCATAACACAAGCTTCGCTTACTTTGGGGCTAGATGGCGCTGTGTAATTTGTCTGACTTATTGTAAATGCCTGGCCTTTTGCCCATCTCTAATCATATATAAAATAATTAATATAAAATACGTTTATGTACAGGCATGGCGCAGATACAGTGGTACTTCCAGCAGTAGATGATCTCAGTTTCGAAACGAAGCACGTCTGTGACCAATTCATAACGCATCACCTGGATCGATGCCGAGAGGCTATTGCTAAGGATACCAGGTAAAACTATTTTCATACAATTTAACAGTGATTGTTGGTTCACGAAAATCAATCGTAACACAAACGTAATGATCTCTTGTATCTTGAATTAATTTCAGACACACAGAATGTGTCTGTGGACCTGATCATTTTTTAGGGTTCCGTACCCAAAGGGTAATAAATATAGTTTAAAAAAACTAAAAAAAACACGCTTTTAAAGCACATCAAACTAAAAAATGAATAAATACCTTGAAACCTGATCGTGTTCAAAGTCCATTACGTGGCCTTTCTCAGAAGTGCAAACACGACTATGATACGATATTCCATCATGAAACCTAATCGTGGTCAAAGTTCATTACAAGACTTTTCTAAGAAATCCTAAAACAGCTATGATACGATGTTCCATCATGAAGTTCCAGTTCATATCTTCCGGCTCCATCATCAGATCAGTTCGACAGTACCATATTATTGTATTGTCATCAGAACTACATACAGCTACCAATTTTCATTACGCTACGATCCTTGGAAGATGGTTAAATTAGTTACCTTAGATTCCATTACATAGTTAGTTACATACAAGTCGACCTAATAAAAGCATGTTAAAAAGGAACCCTATTACTAAGGCTCCGCTGTCCGTCCGTCCGTCTGTCACCAGGCTGTATCTCATGAACCGTGATAGTTAGACAGTTGAAATTTTCACAGATTATGTATTTCTGTTGACGCTATAACAACAAATTCTAAAAAACAGAATAAAATAAATATTTAAGGTGGCTTCCATACAACAAACGTGATTTTCTTGCTCGTTTTTGCTCGCAATTGATGACGGTAATAGGTAGACGCTTGAAATACTCTGCTTTTTGTTAGTCTCGCTAAAACTCGAGAACGGCCAGGCCGATTAGCTGATTTTGGTTTTGATATGTTTGTCTTCAGCCCAGGGAAGGTTTAAACGGTGAGAAATTTTGGAAAAAATTCAAGAAAGATAGTGAAAACAACAATTTTAATTTCCCATACAAAGTGTTCCTACTATAGTCGAATGTCATAACAGCAAAGATGGCGAACCTACCTATCAATAGTGTCATTGTCACAAAGAATCTACGTCATATTTGTTGGTTGTCAAATATGACTTTCTCAGAAGTGACATAGAAATGACACAATATTAATAGACATCAAGAAAGGAGTTGAAATATGTAGTGACTGTTTATGGTAAATCGTGCTTTGTACAGTACTTAAGAATAAATAATAGAAATTTGTAAATTTCATAAACACTCGGATTGTAAATTACAAAAATGATTGCAAAAAATGTAACCAGTGTCAGCAATGCGAATAGACCAGAAAATGGGGGCTGAACGCAGAACGAGGTTTGTGGATTCACATATAGTTGTATAACTTTGCATATGGTAAGACCTACATCACATTATATAGGTCTGTCATGTTAACCAAGGTGATACCTATTACAAAATAAAACGGATCCTCATTATTTTCTGAAGTACCTAAATCTGTAATTTTAATATAATCATATTTTGTGATTTAGTCAGAAATTTATTTGGCGAGAACTTTCTTTACTGAAGTCTAAAGGGCTGCCAGGTTTTTATATCGACATCATCCGAGACATGTACCGAAATTCCAAATCCATAGTTTAGACCTCTGTCGGAGAGGAGAGACAAAATTCCCATTAACGTCGGTGTCCTCCAGCGATCAGTCTTAGTCTGTTTTTGTTCATATTAGGCATATTCTTATATATCAGACATTTGTGGTTTCTTATATATTAGACGAATTGTCAAGTAGTATCATGGATCCACATGGACCAGGGGGCTTACCGCCGAAGCTGAAGCCGATTACCATCGAATATTTTGATTCCAAAAATAGGTCTTACGTTTAAGTTATTGCAAGCATATTCAGCTTAGTCCGTAGAGCTCCAGAGTTACATATCATACTTCTAAGTTGAAGTTTGATTTTCGTGATCAGAAACCCCGGTGGGGATCGTCTTCAGCTTAGCCGGTAGGTGTCCATGTATGCTGATATAATTGCACTGGCGGATGCGGATAGAGGGCAGTTGGTGCGATGAGTGAATTAATGGAAGAGGTCACTTGAGAACTATGGGCTGAATCCGAATACGGGAAAGATCGAGTACTTGGGCTGCAAAACAACAGATCCCCGAACGACCGTGCACATAAGGATATGGTCGAATGCACGGACAGTTTAAGTACTTGGGTTCTGTTCTTCGATCATCGGATAGCATCGACTGCGAGATTTCAGTAGCTTGGACTAAGTGGCTTGAGGTAACCAGTGTCATCTGTGACTAGGGATTGCAATCCCGCAAAGCGGGATCCCGCATTCCCGCGGGATCACGATGCTTTAATTAATCTGCGGGATCCCGTACATTCAAAGGGCGGATCCGCGGATCCCGCCAATAAAGAATTTGGCGCTAAAACTAAGTGAATTTTTATCTATTTCCAAAATCCAAAAAAGTACGATGAAGAAACTAAAAATACAGATCGTACATATACATTCTTCATGCCAAGAAAAGTTGCAATACTTACGCCAAGAAATAAATAAAATTATAGAAAAAGTCGTAGTTCAAGACGATGAAATATATGCAGATGACGTCTTGGAAAATACACCTCTATCTAGAACATCTGCTACTGATACAAATCCTACTCTAACGCTAAAAGAAGAATGAGAAAAAAGCTTCTACAAGAAAAAAATATTTAAGAAAAAACCAGACATTGTTGTCTGGCTTTTTCATTCATTTGACATTCGTGGTATTAGACGAATTGTCAAGTAGTATCATGTATCCACATGGACCAGCTCTGTGCGGTGGGTCGACGGGTGTTCATGTATGCTGATATAATTGCACTGGCGAATGCGGATAGAGTGCAGTTGATGCGATGAGTGAATTAATGGAAGAGGTCACTTAAGAACTATGGGCTGAATCCGAATACGGGAAAGACTTGGGCTGCAAAACAACACAACGACGACCGTGCACTTAAGGATATGATCGAATGCACGGACGGTATAAGTACTTGGGATCTGTTCTTCGATCATCGGATAGAATCGACTGCGAGATTTCAGTAGCTTGGACTAAGTGGCTTGAGGTAACCAGTGACATCTGTGACTCCGAAATTTCGTCAAGTTGAAAGGACAAATATATAAATCCAAGATTAGACCATTTTATAAGTTAGTAAAAAATTGTCAATACTTGAGCGACACGTACAGGTGTTGTCTTTCATGGAGTTGAATATGCTGCGCAGTATGCGCGAAGTTTCGTAGAAGGACCGCGTCAGGAATTCTCGGACATGGCAAGCAAACTGCAAGAGAGTCATTTAAGCTGGTATTGTCAAATTTTATGGAAAGCGGCAAGTTAGGAAACAAATGTCTTGCAATGGCACATCCTCCAGGTTCGGGCACACAGGGTAGGCACTTCTTAAAGAGACACAGATCTTAGATCGTATATATTTGTTAAGTAGATAGATGTAGGTGAAACAAAGTTCACCGGGTCATCTAGTATTTAAATATATATTCACTTTAAAAATAAATAATTAAATAAAAATAAAACAAATATTTAAGGGGGGATCCCATACAACAAACGTGATTTTTTTGCCGTTTTTATAGATAATGGTAGGGAACCCTTCGTGCGCGAGTCCGAATCGCACTTGGCCGGTTTATTTCTGGACACTATCTAAAGCCTTGCGCACACCGCATGTGCATTTCCTCATTCGTACATTATGGGATCCTTCAAGTGAAGCGTGAAGAAGCATCTTGTAGACCAGCGTGGCAACGTCAACTGACAAGACATCAAGGTCTCCGTTGCCGATGCGATTAGGGCTCCTCTTTTCGCTTACCATCAGGCGAAGCGGAGCCAATATGCCGAGCTAATATAAAAAAAACGTATAAGCCGCATCGCAGCGCAGCGCATTGCGAAACTATTTTCATACATTTGTAGAGATTCAGTCTGCCCATAGTTCACGTAACAGTTTCACGTAGCAACTTATTTTGTTACATTGTTACTGAGATACAACAAGAATAATGCAATTTATTTATTTGTTGTCGTATAACTAAGTAAAATAACTTAAATAAATAAAAGATATTATATTTTATTCAAAACGACCTATGTGATATTTAGATTTTTTGTAAATTCAAAGTGTCAGAAAACCTATGAGAATAGTACATTGCTAATTCTGCAGTTATTCATTTAAAAAAATTCAACACACTTGTGAAGAAAATAATAGTACTAAAAAACTATAAAACGAGTTGTGAAAAATTTTTCGCAATAGCGGGAACAATTACACTGGTCAACAATGGTTTTGTTGCCCTTGATGTGGAAGTGGTTTCGAATAATTTTATGCGTCATCATCATCATCATCATCATCAGGTCATTTTAGTCTCCACTACAGGAGCACGACCCTCTCTCGTCCGTCCCAGACAGAAGGAGGATTTGGCCTACACTCCCCACGCTGGCCAGACGGGTTGGGGAGGCCTGGTCGATGTTTTATAATGTATTTCCCTTAGTCGCTTTGTACGACATCCACGGGAAGAGACGGAGTGATTCTATTCTAGTCTGCCGGAAACCACACGGCTTCAAGCGGGAACAATTATCTATCCTATCAGTTTTCTTATGCGCGCACATCTAACAATGGCGATCGGCCACAGACTAAAAGAATGAGGTTTCTTTTTTTGGCTGATAGCGTTTTAGCCACGTACAAAATGGGGAATTTAAAGTTTTCAGAAGAACAGAGAAAACAAAGGTTATATTTGAGTGAAAGTTTTATTTATAAACACGTACAAGTTGAAATTTTCATGCAACTCCGTATTTAATTAGATATATCATAAAAATGGATATATTTAAATACGATGTTGCATGAAATCAGCAAGGAATAGACATTAATTTATTTGTACTATTGAACACGATCTTTTGTGTAATGAAACTATTAAGAATAAAACAACTAAACCAATAAAATAAAATATAACTCACTTGTGAATAATACCAATGAAAAAGTCACAGTTTCATTACAGGTGTCATTATGTGACTAATTGTGGTGAAATTAGAGCCAAATTATGAGAAAGTGTGTTGAAAAAAAAAAATATGCTACAAAACCCATTACGAGGGCTTGATTGCATTGCTTGAGGGCTCAATTAATGTAGGTTTTATTAAAAAAAAAGTAATTTATGAAGTGAAAACTTTTTTAGTCGCGTTGGGCATTTTTTGAGATGGGAAAAATGATTGAATTCGCGACAATGTTACCGTAATCGACATAGGTCTATTTGGTGGGGTATGAGGTAGGGCAGGGCGGGCGGGTCGTGCGCCGCATGCCTACCTGTGCGCTATTAGTTCATCACGTCAGTCGACCTTTGCTCTCTGCGTTGGGCCCACGCTACTCTCGTTCCCGAAATACATGTACGAGAGTTAGAAAAAGGGAGTACTTTGAGTAGTGCAAAATATTTCCTATTCAAGTTTTCACTTCTGTCGGCACTCCGGAGTGCCAGTTTTTTTTTTGCAATGCGCTGCGTTGCCCCTCGCTCCAATGTGCTTTAATAAATAATAATAAATATTTTTGGACAATTTACACAGCGCCATCTAGTCCCAAACTAAGCGCAATGCTAGTGTTATGGGTACTAGACAACTGATAATTGTACTTAAATACATTTTTTTTTTTTTGTAAATACATACTTATACATAGTAAACACCCAGACCAAGACAAACAGACATGTTCATGCACACAAATGTTTGTCTTGTGCGGGAATCAATCCCGCGACCTCGGAGTCAAAGTAGCCATTACTAACCATTCGACCACCGACCTCGTCTTAACATTTTATTCTGCATTTAGCCTTTAATTCATTTTATTCTGACTTTTCAGATGGCGTATGCGTACCTACCGCGGTGTTTTCCGAGGCTCATGTCTTGTCCGCTGGCTGATAAGCTGCGGGCTCGCGAAGGACGAACAAGAAGCCGTGCAGTATGGCCGACACCTACTCGACGGACGACTGATAGCCCACGTGAATAATGTGCACCACTTCAGCAACTCTCCTTTATTATACACGTTTAAATAAATTTTAAACGTTCTCACATTTAATTACCTGCGACTAGGCGTGTGCCGTTTTCGGCATAACTTTGATAGTGGGATATTTATTTAAAAATATTCAATTTGATTGAATATTATTTTAATATTTTTTTTATGAAAACTATATGAACACGTTGATTATTGTCTCGATTTTAATAATAAAAATCTAAACTTTAGATTACAAAGGCATTATAGTCAGGAAAAATTTTAAAAGAAAAATTTTAGAATATTTTTTTACAAATCAGTTACCTAAGCTTAGCAATTTTTATCCAGTTTTTCAACTACTTAAAAATAAATTTCGTATAGAAAGGCAAAGACTTAAAGCTATGATCCAAAACTATTTATATCATGCAGAAAAGCAAGCATGGTCACGTATCAAGTTCTGAATGTAATTTTTACTTGACAGAAATTTGGAAAGGACTTAAAATGTTTTAAATGGGTTTAGATAGTATTTAGGTGTACGCTCTCTGTAGTAAATTATTTAAGTTTTTTAGAAACATTTGAATTTACCATGATGTAAGTACTTACTGACACATCTAAGTACGTAGTACAGTAGTCTAAGTACGTACTTCGTCATAAAATGAAGTCAGTTTAGTTTGTATGAATGTGAAACTGTATTTCATAAATCATAATATTATTTATTTATTTATCTCATAAATCAAATATTCTATATCATAGATTGAAAAAGGAAGACAGACACTACAAGGACGGACTTTTTAAGAAATTTCTTTGTTTAATCTAAGTCTTAAAGGTGCCACCAAACCTATTTTATTGGCATCATTCAGTTTTTTATCAATTTATTACTTAATCGTTAAAGTCAAACGGCCATGTGCGATGAGCAGGTCTAGATCTGGACGCACCTTTAGAGTCCGCGACAGAAATGGGGGCGTAGAGTAATATAAATAAAACCGGCCAAGTGCGAGTCGGACTCGCCCACGAAGGGTTCCGTACCATTATCTATAAAAACGGCAAAAAATATCACGTTTGTTGTATGGGTAAATAAATACTTGTTTTATTTTTATTTAATTATTTATAAAGTGAATATCAAACTAAATATTATGTGAGTATTTCAAGCGTCTACCTATTACCGTTATCAATTGCGAGCAAAAAAAATCACGTTTTTTGTATGGGAGCCCCCTTAAATATTAATTTTATTCTATTTTTTAGTATTTGTTGTTATAGCGGCAATAGAAATACATCATCTGTGAAAATTTCAACTGTCTATCACAGTTCATGAGATACAGCTTGGTGACAGACGGACGGACAGCGGAGCCTTAGTAATAGGGTTCCTTTTTTGGGTACGGAACCCTAAAAAGCGATCATAAAGATTTGAAAATAATCAGGCGTTAACGCTCATTTTCTAAAACAGCGCAACTCTTTCTTCCGATTGGTAGTAAAATTTTACAGTAATCATAGATACCATATCTTACTCTCGTAACTATTCATTACATTTAAAAAAAAGCTTTTCTTATACTCTAAAGTAGCATTTTTTGAGATTAGTTAGGGTTGTCATCCCTAACTATTAAAAAAATTACGGGTATCCCCGGAGTTGTCGTAGTTTATAGGGCGCCCGGGGAGAAAACAGGCAGGGTTTCATTTATAGTCCGAGTTTAAAATCCTCACCGGTGGCCGCAGACTGCCCGGCGGTCGGGTCACGACATGTGCGGGCTTCAAAATCCGCGGTTTTCGCGCTTTTGGTCCCAGTTACAAATTTTAGATATGGCAACCCTATTTGAGATCATAAATTATACACAGGTATATATCTCACTGTGGGAGTTATTGTATGTCACCTTATATATATATATGTCCTTGGATATAAGTTAATACTTGAATGTTATTTAGAAGGTGTCGTTGCTCTACTGCGGGTTAGAGGTCAATATTCCAAATGATGATGTCAAAAAGTAACTTGATGGTGTGACCTCATCGGTTGTCATTAGATGACTCTAATGACAACAGGCGGAATTGACGACGGATTAACGTGCCCCCCGAAACATGGAGTAGCTATAGACTAGTAGATGTTGTTTGGCTTGCGTGTTGTATTAAGCTGCCATGCACTAAAAACCAGTGGGTAGATACTGGCTGATAATGATGATGATACACTATCACACCGTCGAAAGGGTTCTTTTTTTGTGATTTTAGATTGTAATTAATGGCGATATGTAGGGAGTAAGGAAGGGCGCTATATTATTGGTCACTATGGTCACAAAAAATAATGTTAGTATAAATACGTATTTTCATAAGTAGAATACAGTGTGATAATCCATGAAGTACACAAAGTTTGTTTTTTATTGCTGTATCTTCTTTATTTGGGTACCTTTTTCTTTTATTGGGTGTGAAGAAGAAGATTTAAAAATATAGGTATATATTTTTGTTATTTTCCCCTGACAATAAAAATGGCTATAGTTTCATCCAGTTTCTCAAGTCATATGTGCACTTTATGCATACTCACACTGTATATATTGACGCTTGTTATTGTATTGGTACAAAGCTTCATGGTGCTCATGTCGACCAATTTAGGTTTTGTTAGTTTGAAATAATGTGATATGCACATTCTGTTTAGAAAGATATTTTTAACTTATTAGTTTTCATTCGCATGCTAAGGACGAGTTCTGGGTCTGTCAAATACCTGCCGTAAAGCAAATATCAAACTTTACATCTCATTTCACTTTACTAAACTCTGAAAAATCTTGGCGGTTGATACGCATATAGAACGAACTTACGAAAGTGACAAGTAAACGTCTCGGCAGTTTAAGTGTCTAATCACATTATACCGAAGATACGCGACCGAAGTTCGGCGTCTTTACGCCTGCAATACTTTTTCAATTACTATCGACACATTTGACCAAAATTACGTTGCGTTTTTACATACCAATTAATCACGCGGAATTTCTGCTTAGTGTAGTTTGACACTAAGACTCACTCAGCGTAACGAGAACTCGGACGGGATGCGCCAGGTACGTCAAGATGATGACTTAAAGTTACGGTAATAAGGTATTTTTTCCAATTGCCATCACGCTCCGTCCTCATCCGGTAATGAAATATAGGGATTGCAAAAATATCTCATTACCGTCACTTTGGGTCGTTATCAACTTGATATGCCTGGCCCGTTACATCCGAGTTCCAATTATGTACGCCGGGACCTTAACTATCCAGTACGTTACGTACTCACATGGTCATAATACGTAGCCATGTGTACATCAAAATTGTGGCTGTATATATAAGGTTATTACCGTCATCTTATGTACGCATATCCTGTACGCTTGTGGAAATCCTTTATTCGTGTAAGCCACCGTCCAAATTGTCACCCGGGTGGCCAACGCCAGTAAGTTATTTTTTCTTATACCACTACCCTTTTTTATTGGACAACGATTATGATATTGAATTAGGTCTAAGCATTATGTACGCATTTTAATTAATGAAAATAAAGTATAAAAGTCACAACACAAGTATTCGTTTTAAACTATCTAATCTGTGTGATTTACGGTTTGTTTATCAGGCGAGTCAACACTGCCTTTGTATTTGGTTTCAAATAATTACCTATAAATGAAGATTAATTATACTTATAATTATCTTCATTTGTACTTTTTTAAACTAATACAAAGACAGTCTCGAATATTCAGCCGGTCCATAATAATATAATATTGATTTTGTGATGAAACTTAAAATCTGAGTTAAAATACAGTTGCAAATAAATTCAACAAAATACATATTAATAGCGACACGACCCGGCTTCGTGATTGTAACATAATTATAAATGTACAAATAAATCTTCTCATATTCTCAAAATAAATAGTAAAAAGACCTCAAATAAAATGTTATATAGTTGGCGTTGGCCGCACCGGTGGTGGACTAAGGTATATAAAAAATATATTTCAAAAATATTTAGGAATATAAAAAAAATAATTGGATTTGTTGTTTAAATGTGAACATTAATTTGTAGAAAATTTAATTTTAAAATAAACTATACCTCAACTTTAAATTTTAAGGGACTCGTTGAATTAACACTAGCGCCACTCGAATAAAAAATAATCTTGTTATAACTTATAAATGGCAAGACTTACTAATCTATCAACGCACAGACCACTGGACGGATTGGAATGAAATTTAGTATACAGGTAGCTGTTGACGTAGGAATCCGCTAAGAAATGTTTTTTTGAAAATTCCCACGGTATACGCGCATACGAACTCGCAAGCGCAAGCTAGTTAATAATTTTTATTTTTGAAAAAAATTTTAAGTATTTATTTTTAATTTAACTTATAGAACAGCACCGTATAGTTAATGAAACTAAATTTACGAAAAACATTATAGGTACTCAACTAAACGCTAGTGTTAGTCGGGAGGCTCTTAACCCTTCCTAATTATTTATCATATGAAATTGCCCTAACCAAAGTACACTAGCTATAAATGAAGATTACACTGTAAGTCATATATATTATAGTGTGCATAAGTTATTAGTTACAGTTGCTGTTGTTAGATCTATTAGTTTTATTTCTACCCAGTATCGTTAGTAGTAAGTAGTCACAATGAAAGTTCCAGATAAAATCATCAAGTTCCTCATTCATTAGTTTCATTGAATTTATATTTTATTAAGAATGATGTGATGTACGGCTGTTATTTTATTTTGTATATTTTGTCTTATCAAATGAATTACAATCTTCTACAACAATTAGAATAAGGTACAGTGATAATATATAAATCTATATAAATATCAAATGAACGAAATTAGTATATAATCTCTAAATCTTACATTATAAAACATATTTATAGTGTTTAATATTGTATAATGTTTATTTCCAATTGTTGGATATACCTAACTGTATTGTTTGCGCAAGAAGAAAATGTAAAAAAAATATTATAATAAACTTATTGTTGCATACTATGTTTTTTTTTAAATTACGAACTAAATTTATTAAGATGTACCTATAGATGCGTTTTAACTGCCTCTATTTTGGCAAGAGGAAAGCACCTTGCCGGGCAGTCACTCAATCTGTGAAGAAAAGAAAGCACGCTTGTGCAATGGATAACTGATGAACTTGCATAAATAGGTAAATTTTTGCCAAGACAAACAGAAGTGCATACAAATGTTGTCTTGTGCGAGGATCGAAAGTCTCAATAGTTCAACGATTGAACTGACCAATTGAACTAGGGGGAACTAATGGAAGCCGCGACCCTTGAAGCCAAAGTAATCATTGCTAGTTATATGACTAGCGTGGTTGTCATTTAGAAAATTTCATCATTTTAGTAGTAGCCTTTTAATACAGGTGGATCCATAACCATACCAAGCCACCGGATTTTTTGATTGCGAAAATCACATTTTACTTTACATTAGTGGCAATATTGTTTAGCTTAGCTGCTAGAAACCTTGAAGCTCTACCGAAAAAGCTAAAAATATTTGGCAATAAAGGGGCACTACCGCCGAAGCTGAAGCCGATTACCATCGGATATTTTGATTGCGAAAATCAAACTAGCTTGGATTGGCATTAATTGTGTTTAGCTTAGCTGGTAGAAACCATAAAGTTATATCGACTAAGCTGAAGATGTTTGTCAA
Organism: Hypsopygia costalis; assembly: GCA_937001555.2. Taxonomy (NCBI): domain Eukaryota; kingdom Metazoa; phylum Arthropoda; class Insecta; order Lepidoptera; family Pyralidae; genus Hypsopygia; species Hypsopygia costalis. The sequence continues at coordinate 13,393,831 of OW443340.2, read as the reverse complement.
TAATTTAAACCAAAGATCTATTTTCGCGGTCAAAAATTCGATGGTAATCGGCTTCAGCTTCGGCGGTAGGGCCCCAGTTCACAAGATCCATCCAATTGCAGAGGAAAGTGAAGCAGTGAGACGTTATTTTTACCCGACTGCGACAGAAGGAGGGTTATGTTTTTCGAGAGTATGTATGTATGTATAATTGTTTGGCACGCTCTACAGCCTGAACGGCTGGATGGATTTTAGCTTGAGAGGTGTCGTTAGATTCGTATTTGCTGGGAGAGTGACACGCTACATCAAATATAAAAAAAACAATATGGCGGCTATGAGTCGCAAAATTGTCGTTGCAGTAATTTTTTTTCTTCTAAATATATCGATATGGGTATCAAAATAAAGATCTCGATGACCTGATTTCAAATATATATTTGATATATTAGTTTTTGCGTGTGGCTTTGCTTGTATGGAATTATATTATTGTTACGCGTGATTAATAAATCTGTTGTAGGTGCAGTCGGGTTTTTGATTTTTTTAATTAACTTGTTCCGAAACTGTTCACCGCTGCATTGGAGCATGTTTTTTGGGGTGTAAGTGTTTCATCAACATCTTTGAACCAAAGTCAATCTCATCTGCACGTGGTGTATCTCGACAAACGAGGCTCTGGCGAAAAGAGAGGTAGGGCATAGCGTATTTTTAAGCTGCCAGACTGGGAAAGTACCTCCACCTCACAGAATAACGCAAAAGGTTGTTGTGTTCCTCCAAGTGAGTGAGGTCTCCAGAAAGAAAGAGAGGAGTATAATGGCAACGGGTCGGCGACACCTTGGTGTTGCCGATTTCCATAGGCGGTGGTGATTGCTTTCCATACTCTTTGCCCCCCTCTCTGGCGGAGCCCACTAAAGAGGTCTTGCGAAGCTACCACCTTTATGCTACACCTGTGCTAAATGCTTCAAATTCGCTGGCAAGATTTGATGTCAATAAAAGACAATATATATATTTAAATTTATTCGTCATTTTCTTGTTCACCGTCCTCATTTTCATCGCCGTCGTCTTGTTCTGGTGATTCCCACCAAGTCAAAAGGCCAAGTCCAGGTTCATTGATGCCACCAACGAGTCTGTATGGAGCAACTGTTTTCACTGCACCACATTCTGATCCAGGTGGTCCCGTTGGTAAACTTTCCTCAAATGCTTCACTGGTTACTCGAAATCTAATTGATTCTCCTATAAAATATAATACTTATTATTAGTAATATAGATACAAAAAATATTTTAGGGAATTACGGCTCTCCATCGTCTTCAGGGATAACCAACCTTACCTGAAAATGGTATACCCCGTTGACTGGCCAACGAAACAAATAACAGTACCCTTGAGGATTGTTGTGTCCCTGTGAGTGAGTGAGGTCACCAAACGTGAGTAGATGCTGTGTTAGTAGCAGGGGTACCAGCAAAAGTACAATAGTTCTTATATAGCAAGTGTGATTAGCCATTTCAAAATTGGTCCAAACAGATTGTGTGGTAGATTATTAGAGATGTGGCGACTACGACTTTGTCTGATTAGCCGCTTATAAAGATGGCGCCTTACTAACTAACTTGACTAATCGCCCGAGCCGATCACAGTTTCACGTACTGTCAAGCTGTGGAATGAACTGCCTGTCGAGGTTTTCTCAGGAGACTGCAGCATGGGGTTCTTCAAAAAGGGCGTGAAGAGGTTTTTACAGGGTCGGCAACGCGCGTGTGCCCGATGCCCCTGATGTTACAGGCGTTTAAAGGCTACGGTAACTGCTTTCCATCAGGCGGGCCGTGTGCTTGATTGCCGCTTTAGTGGTATAAAAAAAATCTTTAACGATTCGTTAACAGCTGCTTCGTGCGCTAGTCGCAACCGCCGCAAATTCAAATTATTGACCGAAAATGTTCACGACATAAACTTGTTTTGATAAAGCGACACACAATTTTCTAAATGATACCACAATGAAAAACCAAATGACTTCTTGGGAACGGGTTTCCTACTTGAGTGCGAAAGCCGTAGCATCGAATTTTGTTACTTCGAAACTTTTCAACGACATTTCTATACTGCGACGGCTTGTTAAATTGACGTCTTGTTACTGCGATGTTTCGTTACTTCGAAAAATTGTACTACGACCGATTTTACTCCGAAAATATCACACAGCGAAGCCTTGTTTAATTGACGTCTTGTTACTGTGATGTTATATTACTTAGGATTTGGGGTGTAAGTAGTTCATCAACATCTTTGAACCAAAGCCAACTTCACCTGCACGTGGTGCACCCTGCTGACTGACAAACGAAGCTCTGGCGAAAAGGGAGGTAAGGAGCGTAATTGTAAGCTACCGAACTGGGGAATGTACCTCCACCTCACAGAATACCGCAGCCAAATAACAATTCCCTTGAGGATTGTTGTGTTCCTGCGAGTCAGTGAGGTCACCACAAAGAAAGGAAAGAGATGCTGCGTTGGCAGCGGGGGTGGCGGCGCGTGAGCAATATTTTATGTTGCAAGCGTTAATATAGCTACCCGACGTAGTATAAAAAAATAAAATAAAAGGAAAATTTTCTATAGACAATCTTACTGCGGAATCCAATGTGGACGACAAACTTTTTTCTTTTTAACAATAATACCTAACGTTAGTTTTTACAATTTTTATCATTAACCAGACATATTTTAAATTACGGAATTCCCGTTACCTGTACAAAATTTGATCGTCATAGTATTTGAACACTGCTTTCTTTGCTTATGCATATAACACCAATAAAGTTTGTCGTCCACATTTTTATTCCAACAAAAATATGGACGACAAACTTTACTGGTTATTGTAAAAAAGGTTACAGGAACTTATCTACTCGAATTCCGCAGTAAGATTGTTTAGAGAAAATTGTCTTGTAACATAACATCACTCACAGTAACATAAAGTCGATTAAACAAGGCTTCGCATTATGATATTTTCACAGTAAAATCGTTCGCAGTACAATTTTTCGAAGTAACGATACATCGCAGTAACAAGACGTCGCACAGACGGGTATTTGAACGATCTAGGCGGTCAAAATTATTTTTCATTTTTAATTAATGCTAAACTATGTAACTAAATGAAACCCATTAGATTTTTAGCTTAAAAGTATATATTTACACAAATCATGAAAAAAAATATGTAAGAAATATTTTAAACAACATTTTTTATAAGACGTTCTCGTCTAAAAAAGTATCTTCGTGATCACTTTCGGCAGAACACACACAGACAATAGCATTTCCAGCGTTTCTGGTAGGAAAGAATTCGATTTTCTTTTTCCCGTCTCAGACTACTCATGAAAGTCTCTTCCAGGGACTCCGATAATCGCCTAACGGTAAGATCCATCAAAGGCTGCAGTTGAGCTTCCGCGCTAGTGCTCGTTATCGTGCATGCTTTCGGTGGTGGGTAACACATTTTTTTTTTTCTTGTTGTAAAAGACTATAATACGGAAAAACATTTTTATTAGTCCTTCTTATAATTTCGTATTGTTCTCGGGTCGTCTACGAACATTTGCATTGCTTCCTTGACCGTCAAGGGACTTATTTTATTTTTTGACGATTTTGTGCGATAATAATATGCTTTTCTATATTCAGTTACCCGAGTTGGCGTATTGACAATGTCTTTGAGCACATTTTAAGCAACTCGCTTTCCTGTTTTTCTTAACTGTGTCCTGGGCTGCATGCACTATCACATCCTCTTCAAAGGTAGAGCGGAGCTCCTCAGTCTTTCTTCTTTTACTTATCTCGCTCAATTGATCAAAAGGTTTGCTTGGTCGGCCAGATCGATTTTGGGGGTTGTCGGCTACTGGAAGTTCGAAGGTTCCTTCAAGCCATTGAACATTGTATTGACGAAATAAGTCTTCCTTGTTATGAGCTTTGCTCCATCTTCGTTTAATTTCATGCTTAAAATGTGCAAAACTGCTTTTTAGGGTAGATCACAAAACAAAAGTTGTTCTTTTAAATAATTAAGTTTGGCTTCCAAATTGGGGAGATTTTCCCTCATCATACGATCGAATAAATATTTTCGGGTCACAATCCTTGCTCCCGATGTACCTGGTGGACCTAAAACAAAGGAACGTTACGTTAAAATTAATAAAACAAAAATGTAATTTTTCATATAATTTTGTCTACAATATTCAAAACACCAAAATGTACCCTATCCGGGCTTATCCGGGACAAGTTATTTGATTTATACGTGAATGAAACTCTAACCTTTACAGTGTTATTAAAATTTCTACCGGATCTATCAGGATAATATGAAAATTACACTAAATTCTTATTATTTTTTACAAAAAAATACTTAAAGAAAAGACCTTTCTTTGACGCTCCGAAATTTAATACGCAAATAAGTTAATGACAATTTTTTATTCAATTATAATAGTTACATACCTGTACTTCTAGAATCTATAACTTTTTCCGTTACTTTAAATCTCAGTAATATAAAACACCACGTTCACAGTTTTGCTTTTCAAAAGCGCCGAGAACAGATAACTTATGCGAGCTAACACGGTCCAATTCCGACTGACGATACGGGGGCCAGTTGCACGGGAGGTGGCAGACGGGAGGGGGGTTTTTTTCCCGGAAGGGTCCTTTATCACAGGTAGTCCTTTGTTTGCAAGTATTTGGTGTTTCAATTTATCGACTTTTGACCGCCTAGATCGTTCAAATACCTGTATGTGCGTCGATTTAACAAGTCGTCGCAGTATAGAAATGTCGTTGAAAAGTTTTCGAAGTAACAAAATTCGATGCTACGGTTTTCGCACTCAAGTAGCAAACCCCTTGGGAACACATATTTTTTTAATTTGCAGGACGCAAATTATAAAATTATGTGTTCCCAAGAAGTTCCATTTTCGAATTCCATTATTGTTTTTTCTTTTCGTTCTTTTATTGTAAGTGGCCAGATCCAGAAACTTTTCAGTATGCTCCACGTATTTTTATTAAAGAGAACTATGAGACGAACTTCTTAGCTTCCATGGTTCACCGTGCGGGTGCCGGGTCCATCGTGTGGCAGAGAGAGAAACCCCAAGCAGATCCCGAGTCTTGTGACACGGGTGTAGGTTTAAGGGGCCCCTTTCCGACGTACATAAACACTCACCTTCACTACTTGTGTTTTTCTCCCTGCCCAGCCAAATCTGGTATGAACCTGCTAATGCAGCTTTAGATACTCGTTCTAGTATAGAACTTACTGCACTTCTGGACAAGCCAAGGTCTTTCAGCAGGTTATAGAGATTTTGCTGGTATACCTCTCGCTCCTACTTCTACAGAGTATAGATTAACTACATAGCCACTTTTTGTTAATTCGTTTAGGAGGTCATAATATTTGTTTTGTTTTATCGCGTGGTCTTAGGGTATGTTAGTTTCCCACGGTACGGTAAGCTCTACAAGTACTATGCGTTTTGTAGCTCTGGAAAAAAGGAAAATGTCCAGTCTGGATGTCGAAACACCTATGTAGTCGGTACATCTCTTTTATTTGTTATTTTCTAATCTTTTTGCATGGGATTAATTAGCATTTTCTTCAGTTGCCTTTTTATACCACTCAGACAATCAACATACAAAAAAAAACATAAACAAATCGAATCAGCCAAAGATATGCTGACAATTGTTTATAATATTTTTTTATCTGCCATTGCATTTCGTTAATGTAAAGTTAAAATATAAACATACATATTATTATATGCCAATTAGTTTAAGATTTTACCTGAGTCCATAAATAAGTCATGTTTTTCACCATCCTCTTTTGGGTATTCCCAAACCCACGCCTGATCATTCTCATCAAATCTAGAAGGATGTTGGAGGGCATTTACTGGTATTAATATATCATCAAAAAATCCTAATGTCACTGAAACACCAAAATCAAATCTCTTTTTTATCATCAAACCATTTAAACTCCATGGCCGGAAATATAAGACATAAATATTGAGTTCACAAATCTTCAGCACATAGAAGTTAAATAGCAGACAGTGATTACAACTAGGATAAATAATAATAGCAAAAAAAATATTCAGTTGAATTGAGAACCTCCTCCTTTTTTGAAGTCGGTGAAAAAATATCTTAATAAAGAAAGTAAAAAGGAATAGGACATGAAAAGGACATTGAGGCTAAGTGTATGGTGAGATGCAGTTCTATGTGGTATTGACAACACTAGAGGATGTAATGACTTGCATGTTTGATTAGACGAATATAATACAAGCGCATTATATTAGTCTAATCGAAAATGCAAGTCAAGCACTGCCATGTCCATAGATGGGTTTGCTATCTGGAGCTCCTTTGTGCTTTGAAGGGCATGTTAAGCCATCAGACCAGAGAGTTCTCATTAGATGGTATCTAAATGGTCAGTCACTAAGGCAAGTCAGCGGCCTGTATGCAACTTAAAAACACTAGCCTCTGCCAACCCACAGTTGAGCAGGATGGTAGAGTATGGTTTAAACCCCTTTGATTGAAGGGCTACCTATCCTTATCCCTGCAGCGGGATGAATAGGGGTTGTCAACCCCTATTCATCCCAACTAACAAATCTGTATGATGTTGAAACGCAGACATATCTATCCAACTCTGCAGCTTGTTGTAGTGGTGGTGACACAAGTTTCTGTGCAAGGCCTTGAGGTAGAGATATATTTTTGTTATTTTTATTTAATTGCAATAATGACCCTGGATTCAAACTCCAAATTCAACGACCAGGCTCGACTCATATGTTTAAGTTTACTATGAAAATTTTATAAACATTAAATTCATAATTATTTATTGCTATCATTATTCACAGATTGAGAATGTAATTAAAAATGTATTTCTAATGAAACACATTTTTAATTACACTATTTTTTAAGTACATAATCATACATATCCATTTGAATTTTTGCCAATGCACACTAAATATTCCTTTCTGGACAGAATTCACACCCTGCCATTTAGTCCTAAACGTCGCAAAGCTTTTACATGACCAAGACAAACAGACATGTTCATGCATACATATATTTGTCTTGTGGGGGGATCCAACCCGCGGCCATCAAAGTGGCCATTGCTAACTATTTGCTCGTCAAACTAGACTTGATGTTTCATTTCAATCTAAAGTAAAAAATATCTTACCATGTACACCTTCTCGGCTGCAACTCCTGATTTTGCCTATGAGAATTTCTTCAACTACAGGCCGGAATACAATATATCTAAATTTGACTTCTGTGTGTGATGATCCATCACCTGGGAATATGTAAGAATGGCCCACATGTGTAATATCAAATAACGCTATACATAAACCTACATTTAAAACAACCTGAAATACATAATAATCATCATATAACATAATAATTATAATATAACATAATAATTTATTTAAAATTTCTAGGTTATGTTATTGTACCTTGTTAGCAAGTTTTCTATTGAGTAACGTTGTTATAGATTCCGTCAAGCTTTGATGAAAATATTCAGGTGTAACCCGAATAACATCTTTCATCTCAGATAAGACAAACATATTTTAATAGAATTACCACTACAGTTCCATTTTAAACATACACACACTTTCCCTTCACAACAAACAAAACAAAACAAATTCAGATCAGAAGAGTTTCTACCATGTCGATTTTCTGTTATTATGGCCCTGGACACGAGTCCTTTATTCCTAGCTGAATGCAAAAATATTTTAAAAATACATGCAAGAAATAAAGTACAAATTATAAATTTAAGTAGAGTTTATTTAAAAATATATCTAAATTAAACTAAAAGCAAAACTAATCTTGTAAACCGCTACCCATAGGCAAAGTTCAAATTATGTGTTATATCCACAGGTTATATCTCAATATCAACGGCCGTAAAACGACAAAAAAAAATAGAAGCTGCCGCTGTCACTAGTTTTATTCTATCAGATTTTTTTTTTTTTTGACGTGACAACGTCTTATAAATTGGTTAGCCGGGTGACACTTCAAGAAACTGGCTCACGTTATGCGCTTACAATGAGAGCGAGTGAAAGGCGCGTGCCTTTCACTCGCTCTCATTGTAAGAGCGTCCCTTCTAAGAGCGAGAGAGACAGACATAAAAAGTGAAAGGCATGCGTCCCTTCCACTCGAAAACATTTTACCACTCAAAGTCGTTGTCACGTAAAACTTTCGCCCGTATACCGACTTTACAGGCAACCAATTTTTCCCCTAAGGCATTATTCTATCAGAATTATTCTATCAGAAAATCTTTGGTCACATCCTAGGACCAAAGGTCACATCACATTGCCTCAGTGTTACCGTTTTAGTAGTATTATGTTATCTATTTTAGTAGTTGTGGACAAAAATAACAGATTCGTAAATTAAATTATAGTAATATAGTTAGTCTTATTTATAAAAACTTCTATAATAATTAATTATGTATGTGACTTTGTTTCGATAAGATTCTAACAAATACGATGACAATTCAGCTGGTTGTGTAAGAATAATGTTTAGTTTGTAAATATCAGGAGATTGTCAAATTTAACTGTTATTTAAAACAAACTCAACAGAATTTGCTTTATGACATAAAGTTTGAGTGGACGGGTGAAAACATAGCTCGTACTACTTTCACCTTAGAATTAACATATATTACAAGGTAAAATTGTGCAAAACTATAGTTATTCTGTTAGCATATACCATACAAATTTCAACAATATAGTTTTATAAATATCTTTTATACATGTTTTTTTTGTTATCTTTTTTTTAATGCGACGCGGCAATATCGCGAGAGGCCATTTTGGGGGTAACGCATAAAAAATGACAGATGCGCTAAGTACTTATGTACGGTCCTTGACGGCAGAGAGGATATGAAACAAGTAATAACTAATCAATGTGTTTTTTAAAGTAATTTCATGATTTATAAAATACTAACATAATATTTTAGTTTAATACAAAGTATACTGGAACGATATTTAAGAAATGAATATAAAATACTATATAAAATGTTTTGTTTATAGGAATGCCCAGGGTCAAAGAAACGATAGATAGATGAACGTATAGGTAAGTAGATATATTATTATACCATTCACAAACAAATTTTTGATCAGAACAGAGCAGAGCCGACAGAACAGATGGAGCAATGTCATGACATGATGGCATAAAAACGAAAATAGGTTACATTGCTTGGGCCTCCTGTGCACTCTGGTATAAGCGATTATTGTATTTATCATTAGGAGATTCGATTTTAAATTTCTGCAATAGCTTATGGTAGAACATATGATACACATATAAAGATATCACTACATAGTATAAAACAAAGTCGCTTTCTCTGTCCCTATGTCCCTTTGTATGCTTAAATCTTTGAAACTACGCAACGGATTATGATGCGGTTTTGTTTAATAGATAGAGTGATTCAACTGGAAAGTTTATATGTATAATATATGTATAACATAGTAGAAAAACACTGATAATTTAGAGGTTTCTAATGTGATGTCGTAAATAAACACATTTTTTTGCTCTTTCATTGCAAACGCTGGCTGAACCCAACGAGATAGATCAAAATAATGTAGTACAGTATTGTTCACCTTAAAATGGTCTACAAAAAAGTTCGCGATGGTATATGTCTATCTCTTAGTGGTAACACACAATAACCGTTATTTTATCCTTTGCTTTTTACAAGAAATAATGCCTTATTTACGAAGCGATTTTAAGCAATACAGAATTAATCCTTATCCAATTAAGTACCTTAAATAGGTACATTGCGCATTTAATATAGATCAATATGATATAATCCCTTCACAGCATGTAATTTAAATGAATAGTTTAGAAGATATTACACATTTAAAATGCAGGGACATAACGGCTGTGGCGGTACCGGCCGCGGAGCCGGCGGCGTGTGCCTATAACTGAGGAAGGACTGGATAGGACAAAGCGCAAAGACCTTCTGTAGTACATTTAGTATCAGCATTGCACCCGTGCGAAGCCGGGGCGGGTCGCTAGTATATTATATATTTGCAATTGAAAATTTTGAAGAAAATGGCACTAAACATAATAAAAAATAAATATAAATAAGATGAAACTATTTAAGTACTGTCATTAGTTCTCATTAGCTCTCAAAATATATATATATATTTGAAAAAATAGAATAAGAATACTTATTCTATTTTTTCAAATATATTGAGAATCTATTATTTGGAGAAAGAACTGCAGCCTATCTTTAGCCCATTGAATATAGGGTAATTAAGAAACGTAAACGAGCCAGATATGCGATATAGAAACAAATTTTGTGGAATTAATTTAATGTATTAGAAAATGTGGCTAATATTCAGGTATTCAGGTAATAATACAGATTTTTACTCGAAGTAAGTGTGTAGATCATGTATGTATGTACATCTTACTACATGTGGTTAATAAATTAATTTAAAAACGACGTATAGTATTTGGGGCCAGGTATGAGGGTAAGTGGCCCCGTAACTATGTGAAGGAGGGTGCGCCGGCTCGGCAGAAAATGAGAACTCCGTAACCTAACGTAACGTCAGTAACCTAAACCCCCCCCTGCCCCCTTACCACCATCTCTTATTGCGATTCAATAATTGGATAGATTGCTTATTCATACCAATGAATAAGCGACTCTATTCCATTTGAAATAGAGTCGCTTATTCATTGGTATGAATTAGCAATCTATTCAGTTATTGAGTCGCAATAAGAGATGGTGGTAAGGGGGCTGGTTTCAATTTCAGAGTGATTCGCGGATCGCGGACTGCCAGCGGCGGCGGGAAAAACGCTGGTCGCTGGCCGGCAGCGAGGCATGCGGGTAGCGCGGGGAGAGGTACGGCTGCGGCATCGTAAACGCATGGAACATCACGCCACACTCACACAAGCATAGCGCGTTGGTATGCGTCCTCGAGAAGTCCGCACAGGCGATGTTGATGTACGGTTTGATAGACGGAATTTAAAATTGTCGTAACTTTTAATACTACTTGCTTGATTTTTTAAATGAAAGTAAAACAGGTGTTTCTATTTAGGCTATACGGGCAAAGAGTTTCAAGTGATTTAACAGACCCAATGCCATTCTTCATTGTCTGGTAGTTTCTGGTAGATTTTCTGAATAATTAATTTAAGTATATTCCTATATTTGTGAAGGTTAACACCGATTGGCGTCAATACTGTTGGAGAATTAGTTTTATTGTTTATGGTTTTATTGATGGCTGAAAAATATAGTGACATTGTAGGAATTTGAATTTAAAATAAGAGAATGTATTTTGTTTGGGGTTTGAGAAAATTCAGTTGTAAAGAAGTTGTCAAGAAGTATAAGGAAAAATATGTGGTAGATTGTGGTTTTATTGTTTTAAGTTTTATTTTGATGAAATATATTTTATTATGAGAAGAGGAAGTTTTTAATAACATTTTAGATTGTGTGTTCCCAAAAGGTGATAGTGAATCAACCCTGGAGGAAACCCCTCTCAACACGTTGTGATTACGCAATCCAAGTTATGTAGAAAACCTTTCAAAACAGAACGTCATAGGGCTACAAAGCCATTAGAAATTGTTCATAGCGACATCTGTGGGCCAATAGGGGTTCCAACTTTTGACGGATATAAATATTTTATCACATTTTTAGATGATTACACACACTTTATGAAAGTTTTTCTCATTAAAAGAAAAGATGAAGCATATTCTAAAATAATTAATTATATTAATGTGGCAGAAAATCATTTTAATACTAAACTTAAAACTTTTAGATGCGATAATGGGGGAGAATACTCTAGTAATAGATTAAAGAAATTTTTTGAAGAAAGGGGAATTAATATAGATTATAATATACCATATACACCCCAACTTAATGGGAAATCTGAGCGATTAAATAGAACAATTATGGAAAAGACTAGAGCGTTACTATTTGATATGAGTTTACCAAAACAATTATGGGGTGAAGCGGTACTTACTGCAGCATATTTAATTAATAGGTGCTCGAATAGAATTAATAGTAGAACGCCGGCTGAAATGTGGTTCAACAGAATTCCAAATTTAGAACATTTAAATATTTTCGGTTCTTTGGTTTATTTTAAAAATAATAAACCTAATGTTAGTAAATTAGATTCAAGGTGCAATAAGGGTTTATTAATTGGTTATACGAATAACGGTTATAAGATTTGGGATCCAATTAATTTAAAAATAGATTATTCTAGAGATGTTAAATTTGATAATAATAAAACAAAAGTTACTGAATTTTTAGAAGAATATAATTCGAGTGATAACATGATGGATTTATATAGAATTTTTTGTGATGAAAATGTTAATGAGTGTTCGGTGGATAGTGATTCTCACTTTGAGAGGGGAAATTATAGATATAGTCATGCAGGGTCGAATAGTGATGGGAATACACAAGTGATAGATATTGTCGATGATTATAATTTAGAAAATAGTGATGGAATTAGTGCGGTTAATAATGATGAAGAATTTTTAAATAATAATGAAGAAAGTTTAAAGAATAATGATGAGGTTTTAAATAATAATAATAGTGAAGATGATAATGGTGTTTGTGTAAATGAAATAGTGGAGCCAGAGATTTTAAATGAAAATGTTCAAGAAAATGAAGATGAAGATGATGAACTATTTGAAGATGCAAATGAAATAATTAATGAACAAATTCCTAGAAGAATTTTGCCTAAAAGAGAGAGAAGATTACCAGAGAGATTGAAAGATTATGATTTAGAAAGTTCGTTTTTAACTTATGGTGAAGCAATTAAAGGTGATGAGAAGTTGTTATGGCAAAAGGCCATTGATGAAGAAAAAGATTCTTTGGAAAAGAATAAGACATGGGTTATTGTAAATAAGTCAGAAGCAGAAAATAGAAAAATAATTACAAGTAAATGGATTTTTACAATTAAACCAGGTGGAAAATATAAAGCTAGATTAGTAGCAAGAGGTTTCTTACAGAAATATAATATTGATTATAAAGAAACATATAGTCCAGTGGTTAATACTACAAGTATACGTTTACTGTTGGCAATTGCGGCTCAAAGAGGATACAAGATGAAGCAATTTGATGTGAAGACAGCATTTTTATATGGAGATTTGGAAGAAGAAATTTTTATGGAAATACCAACAGGCTATAATATTGAAAATAGTAAGAATAAAATTTGCAAATTAAAGAAGAGTTTATATGGACTGAAACAAGCACCACTTATGTGGAACAAGAGGATAACCGAATATTTAAAAAAGCTAGGTTTTATACAATTAAAATTAGATCCTTGTTTGTTTTTCTGTAAAGAGAAAGAAATATATTTAGCAATTTATGTTGATGACGGAGTTTTAATCGGAAATAATATTTTAGAATTAAATAATATAATAACAAAATTAGAAAAAGAATTTGAAATGAGAAAGTTTGATAAAGTTGAAAAGTTTCTTGGTATTGATATAGATGTTAGAGATAATTTTGTAAAAATATATCAAAAAACATATGTAGAATCATTAATTAATAAATATAATTATGAGAATTTGAAACAAAGTGTTTATCCGGATATTTTGATCGATACACATCAAGAGGGGAAAGGGAGTATTGATGATGTGCATCGTTATAGGACATTTATAGGTTCTTTATTATATTTAGTGAATAAAACTCGTTTAGATCTTGCTTTTCATGTTGGGTATTGTAGTCGATTTCAAGAGAATCCTAACTTAAATGATTTTCTAAATATCAAAAATTTGTTTAGGTATTTAAAAAGCTCTGTTTCGAATGGGATTACTTATTTGAGAGGGAGTGATTTAACTTTGAGAGCGTATTGTGATGCAGACTTTGCCGGTGATCCTGATACTAGGAAAAGTACGACTGGCTTTGTCATCCTGTACAGTGGTGGACCTATTCATTGGTGTTCGCGTAAACAGTCCGTGACTGCTCTGTCCAGTACAGAGGCAGAATACATCTCAGCTGCCGAATGCATTAAAGATCTATTATACGTTCAAAAATTAATTCATGAAATAACTGGTAAAATACCAAAAACGGAACTATTTGTTGATAATCAGTCGGCTATTGTATTAATTAAAAATGGAATCTTGAATAGAAGAAGTAAACATATAGACGTTAGATTTCACTTTATTAAAGAAAAAATTCAAGAAAATAAAATTGAGATATTTTACTGTCCAACAAATTCAAATTATGCAGACATATTGACAAAAGGATTAGACAGAACAAAGTTTTTAAGATTAAGGAAATATATAGTTAGTGACACTTAATTAAAAATGAACATAGTGAAGTGATTTAATGTAATGTTATAGATATAATGATAGGTTAAGGTTGTTTGGCTGATTAATTGGAAATTTAGTTTTAAGGTTGTTTTGATTGATTAATTTGAAATTTATATATTAAGGTTGTTTAGGTAGAATTATTTTAAATTAATATTTATGGGGTTATATTTATTTAGATAGATTTGTTAAGTGGGGAATATGTGTATGGGATTTAATAAGTTAGGTAATATTAATTTAAGAGGGGATGTTGGAGAATTAGTTTTATTGTTTATGGTTTTATTGATGGCTGAAAAATATAGTGACATTGTAGGAATTTGAATTTAAAATAAGAGAATGTATTTTGTTTGGGGTTTGAGAAAATTCAGTTGTAAAGAAGTTGTCAAGAAGTATAAGGAAAAATATGTGGTAGATTGTGGTTTTATTGTTTTAAGTTTTATTTTGATGAAATATATTTTATTATGAGAAGAGGAAGTTTTTAATAACATTTTAGATTGTGTGTTCCCAAAAGGTGATAGTGAATCAACCCTGGAGGAAACCCCTCTCAACACGTTGTGATTCCGCAACAAATACTTCAACCACAGAACTTCATCAACTTGTCTTCATGTCTTGTTTTACTTACTAGTTACTACCTTCTATAATATTTTTCATCATCTAATCGTTTCTTTGTTTTTTTCGGTACAAAATACTTTAATTTTCAGCGTACTTATGAATAGTTTATTTCAAGAAATCATAAATTATTGAATGTGGGTTTCACAGACACAGAGCGTCACTCAATCTTAATTCCTAATAGTTTTGAAAACCAAATACACCATGTCAGGTTTGTTTTGATCGTATTTTTACAAATAATTTTATGAAGTAAATTGTGTGCCTTTATGTAAACATAATTAGTTTCGGTAAATTCCATATAGAATTATAAAGATAACAAATTGCGTTTGTGTTTATAAATGTAGTTACTGGCGTTTTTATATAAAAATTTAGTTACTCAAAAAAATCGTCTTCGAAGAAACTTCGAAGCCCCGACTCTTAGTTGACCTTCTGACCGAAGTTTCAGCCAGTGTCTAGTCAATAATAAAATAAAATCACTTCAGCTTGTGCTTATTACATTACACTCAAATTCTGGGGACTGCATCACATGAACGTTCCGCGCACGTTACGTCGGGTCTCAGCGTTTTAATCTGCCTAAACGCAGTCGATATAATTTACATACTATCACAGTTTATGTTAAGTTATTAGAAAAAGTGACACTGCACCGGAATGCAACATGCGATATATGATAGCTCATTGTAGATATCATAGAGAATGCCACACATAAGATTGTTAATATTATTCTTGCAATCTTTACTCATGACTGTTTGTTTGAATGTTTGCATATGTAGCCTACTCCAAGGTGTAGGGCTTTGTTAACCAACACCTGAAGACACATTTATTGAACATGCTGTATAAATTGAGTGTTAAAAATTGTATATCTCATCTGTTTTCATCAAACAGCCAAAGTTGCCTAAAAGCCCCAATGTGTGAACATTCGAATAGTAGATTGGGCAGATGCATTGGCCTAGGACTTGGATGAACATGTACTGAGGACTTAAATGAGGGGTAGTGAGTCAACCTATATAAAATGAGCGAGCTTTACCACGGTTTGGTGGAGGTTTTTAAACCGCCTAAATGCCACTGACTTGTCTTAATGACTGTCATCAAGGATCAACTTCTTAACACAAACACAAACTTGAGATAAATAAACCCATCCATGGACAGGCTACAGTCGACGTTGCTTAACTTGCATATTCAGTTAGACTGACACTTGCATCAACACCATCAAGCTTCTGGTAAAGTGAATGAATACTTGTAAAAAAAACATCAGTATTTCAATATTCCTAAGGTCTATGTGTTATTAAAGCTCCTTTTATTTAAAAGTTCATAATTATTACATCCAAACAGGTCATAGAAGAGATAGGTCACGCTCACCCACAAGAGTGGACAGTGTTGGTCGCAGGAGAGACAACAAAGGTCAGGATGGTACCCAGAAGACAGCAGACTTGTCTAATAATGTCCTCAATCATATGATGATGACAAACATGTATCAACAAGGTATTTAAATCAGAAAAATTCAGTACTTTTTATCGGTCAATTTTATAAATGGGTTGTTTCATCATCACAAAGTAAATCATCATCAGTCAAAATCAAGATTAGCATTAGTCCGCTACACAAAGCGAGTTCCTCCACATACATTGAAAGTAATTTCACTACTTGTCTACACTAGTCTTCATTTTAGATCATATTTGCATAAAGTACTGGCAGTAAACGAAGCTATTGGTTTTTAGTGCTTGGCTCTGGTTAAGGTCTCAGGATACGTAATGGGAAAATACTTCTATATTTATTTTTAGGGTGCCGGGTACCCCAAGGGTAAAAAGGAACCCTATTACTACGGCTCCACTGTCCGTCCGTCCGTCTGTCTGTCACCAGGTTGTATCTCATGAACCATTATAGTTAGACAGTTGAAATTTTAACAGATGATGTATTTATTTAATATTTATTTATATTTATTCTGTTGTCACTATAACAACAAATTCTAAAAAACGGTATTTTTTTTTATTGCTGTGATTATCAGGCGTGGATTCAGCACTCAAAAAAGATTGTGGTTATAGCCATCAGTAAATCAGCCAAGGACGAGTCGGAGTACAAACTTGTTCATGATCATGACAATCATGACTTGTGAATGACTTTTGAATTTGATTATTTCCTTTTTCGGAAGGGTTGGCATGCTCACCTACTCACAAGGTGGATCCGCATTTGGTGATTATGACAAATATGTATATAACGATTTTATTTTCTTATTGTTTTATTTATCTGCTATCTGTACGGAAAAAGTTGTGACGAATTTACAATAATCAAATTAATGATATGACTAATTTACTTTGTGATGAATGTACAACAACTTAAGAAAAGGTTCTTTTATTTTCGATTTCATTAAATGTTCTAAACTACATTATTTAATATAATATTTCTATAAGATTAGTTTTTTTAAGCAGGGACTCAAAAACACCTTCATAAAGGATACACATTCATAACGGTTACAGATTCAATCTGTTACAGAACTATTCCTGTAACACTTATTGGCGTGTTTTAAACCTGTTTCGCTAGTAACACTTATAAAGTGTAACAGATATAAACGTTTCTGTTACCAATCTGTTTAAAACTGTTTTTACATTTTTCTAGATGTGTGTACCTACGCACCATACTTACCTACGTCCACGTAGGCATTCGACTCGCGGTAATTTTTTTTAGTATAACCACAGTATAAGACTGAGTTGCGTCGATTAGCGCGTTTACTAAACCGATTTGGCCGAGTCGAAAGCGATGTAATGACTCGACTTTTTAAACCGATTCAAACCGATTTGAGCATAAACCGAGTTGCGTCGATTAGCGCGTCTATTAAACCGATTTGGCCGAGTCGAAAGCGATGTAACGACTCGACTTTTTAAACCGATTTGAACATAAACCGAGTTGCGTCGATTAGCGCGTCAGCGCGTCTTGCGTCTACTAAACCGATTTGGCTAAGTCGAACTTACTTACGCATCTCGCTCGCGTCTCTGTGCGCGCATTCGCCCGTTTGGCCGTTTGCTCGTTTGGCCGTTTGACCGTTTGCTTGTTTGGACGTTTGCCCGTTTGCTCGTTTGGCCGTTTGCCCGTTTGGCCTTTTGCCCGTTTGGTCGTTTGCTCGTTTGGCCGTTTGACCGTTTGCTCGTTTAGCCGTTTCCCCGTTTGGTCGTTTGGCCGTTTGGCTGTTTGGCCGTTTGCTCGTTTGGCTGTTTGCGCGTTTGCCCGTTTGCTCGTTTGGCCGTTTGCCCGTTTGGCCGTTTGCTCGTTGGCCGTTTGGCCGTTTGGTCATTTGCCCGTTTGGCCGTTTGCTCGGTTGGCCGTTTGGCTGTTTGCTCATTTGGCCGTTTGGCTGTTTGCTCGTTTGGCCGTTTGCAACAAGTAAACGAGCAAACGGGCAAACGGGCAAACGGCCAACCGGCCAAACGGCCAAACGGCCAAACGAGCAAGCGGGCAAACGAGCAAACAGCCAAACGAGCAAACGGCCAACCGGTCAAACGGCCAAACGAGCAAACAGCCAAACGGCCCAACGGCCAAATGAGCAAACGAGCAAACAGCCAAACGGCCAAACGGCCAAACGGGCAAACGACCAAACGAGCAAACGGCCAAACGCCCAAACGAGCAAACGGGCAAACGCGCAAACAGCCAAATGGGCAAACGGCCAAACGAGCAAACAGCCAAACGGCCAAACGAGCAAACGGGCAAACGACCACACGGGCAAACGGCCAAACGAGCAAACGGCCAAACGGCCAAACGAGTAAACGGCCAAACGAGCAAACGACCAAACGGCTAAACAGGCAAACGAGCAAACGGCCAAACAAACAAACGGTCAAACGGCCAAACGAGCAAACGGCTAAACGAGCAGAAGGGCAAACGGCCAAACGGGCCAACGGCCAAACGGCTAAACGAGCAAACGGCCAAACGGGTAAACGGCCAAACGGGCAAACGTGCAAACAAGCTAAATAAATATACATTGCTTTCGACTCGGCCAAATCGGTTTAGTAGACGCGCTAATCGACGCAACTCGGTTTATGCTCAAATCGGTTTAAAAAGTCGAGTCCGTTACATTGCTTTCGACTCGGCCAAATCGGTTTAGTAGACGCGCTAATCGACGCAACTCGGTATATGCTCAAATCGGTTTGAATCGGTTTAAAAAGTCGAGTCGTTACATCGCTAAAAATAATGAATATTTGTCAAAATGGTAATTAAATTTTAATACATTAATCAGATTTTTTTTTAAATTCTTCGATGCTGTATATACTTACATTTTTTTATATATTAAAATGCTATAATACAGAGCCGATGTTGAGGACATCAGCCCTCTTTTTTTTTTTCTTTTATTCATTACCTTCAAGTCAATCAAAATTAACACAAAATTTGGAATTGATGTCTTCTAATAGTTTTTACCGCGCGTTATTGTTCTATGATTACGTAAATAAACCTCCGTTAAAATTCCGCAAAAATTGTACGAAGGCGGTGGCGGAGGCCAAGATACGATTTCTTGCGGAGCTTCCTCAGTAACGGAGGCGGAAGCGAAGTTCCGTTACAACCCTATTTAAAACTGTGGCTATACTATACCATAGTAGTGAGAAAGGGAAATCCCCAATGGCCCCTAAGGAGTCGGCGCGGGCGGCATCGGCATCGACAAAGTAATACTGTGACAAAGCTGTCCGGGGCACGCGCTGCAGCGCTGTTGCCGTTTGTATCTTGTACTTAACAATACCGCAACGCCGCGTGAGCTGTTGCAATCGGTATAGTTATGCCAATGTAAACCTTATTGGCTGTAACAGTTATTAACACTTATAAACCGGTATTTCGGAAAACAGATTCAAAGTGTAACACTTTCTTTCTGTTTCACTTTAAAAACAGAAATGAAAAACACTGTTCATAACACTCCATTCGGTTACCGTTAAAGTCCCTGTTTTTAAGTATCATGTCTATAACAATCATGTCCTTTAATATTCTTAATAAAAGGAAATAATCGCACTTAATAAAAGAACCAATTATTTAATAACAGCTAAATACCTCAAAAATACAGGTTTCCATCAGGTGTCCCTCTCATATAAAGAAAGGAACAATTGGATAATTCACAATTTTAAATAATCATTGGGAATCCCCAGAAAGTCCCCAGAGTCCTAGACCAATTTTTTTTTTATATGAGAGGGGGCAAACGAGCATGTGAGTCACATGATGAAAAGCCACAGCTCATGGAGATCAGCATGTGAGCTCGCCATTTCGAAAGTAAGCCGATCTGCGCATACTCAGCGGCTATTTACACCGCAGTGTGCGCATATTGCGATTGGCAATAAAAAAAAAAAAAAAAAAATCCTACCTACTTGCATTTCAATTATTAATACACATGAAGAATTCAATGTTTTTATTCTGACTAAAAAAAAGAATCATTTGTAGTGGTAAGGTAAGTGGTAATAAACACAGTATTCGACGAGTAGTTGTTGTTTTAATAGTCTTAACTTACCATTACACATTTATTACAGGAAATATGATGATGGGAGGAATGATGATGCCAAATATGATGATGTCAAATGCCTTGATGGCTGGAGGTATGATGCCTTCTAGTGGAATGGAAATTATGCCTTCATCTGGAATGGAATTAATGTCTCAGAACTCTATGGACATGACAGCTATGAGTGCGCAAGCTATGCCTACATCTGGCACCCCTACTGTGGATATGAGTTTGATGGGAGGGATGATGATGGACCCTTCAATGATGAGCATGTATCCTAATATGAGTGGTAGTTCCAGTACTGATCTGTCAGTTGGTCAAGAAAAGAAAGAAATAACTTTAAAACATTGCAAGCTTACGCCACCTCCAGCAGGAACCCCACAGCCACCAAGGCGTACCAAACCGCCGGGATGCCGCACAATCTTCGTAGGTGGCCTACCAGAAAAAATAAGAGAAAGTACTGTCAGAGATATATTTGAGCCTTATGGCTGGATTCACACATTGAGGTTGTCTAAAAAAGACTTCTGTCATATTAGATTTGACAGGGAAAGTTCTGTGGATGCAGCTATGCAGTTATCTGGATATCGAATCAAATTAATCAGCAAGGATAAAGACGACATGGAAGAAGATGACGATTCAAAAGCAACATCGGGCTGGTTGCATGTTGATTATGCATTGGTAAGCGTATACAAGTATACTGACTCAGATCAAGTATTCTAGTATGTTCCCCGAGTATATTCTGTATAAATGCCAAATTTCATTCAAATCTGTTGAATCGTTTATAAGTTAACGAGGCACAAATAGAGATACATTCATTCTCGCAAACTTTAATGTTTAAAAACAATGATGTTTTATTTACTAAAGATATTTCCCATATTAAATTGCGACAGAAAACTATAGTTATAGTTTTATCCACTGGAGCACAGACTTTTTTCGCCGTCCTTATCATGTCAGTGATTTAATGATTTGCTCTCTCTTTTCTTCACTGAGCGCGTAATGGCGCGTATTATTCTTGCAAATGATATGTGATACCGTGGGCTATATCGACCACAAATTTGTGCATTTGCGAAATATAGAACACGGGAAATTTACCTATTTCAATCAACTGTCACAAACGTTAGATACGTCGTCTTGCTCGTGGGAACTAATTGCGGGTTGTGACAGTTCGGTAATTTTTCGGGGGTATAATTTTCGCAGCTTAGTACAAATATTACTACCGAGGCAGATATAAAAGTTCATAAAACGACTCCACGTTCTCCTCTGCGCTTGCGCGGGGGTATTTTAGAACATTGAAAGCATGAAATAGATGTTTCTTTATTTGTTTTAAAAAAAGCCCAGGAGACTGCAAGGCTTCGCAAACGAGTTTGTAAATATGTTTTGTTATTTTTTGGCGCAGGAGTCCACCTTTATTCGATCTAATTTTACAATCAGATATTCGGTACATTTACTATTAGTAGTATACTAATGTATTAATATTTTTTTAGAGTCGGGATGATCAGTATGAATATGAACGACGCCAACGACAAGTATTGCGGGCGCAACAGGCCCAAATGGAGCAGCTAAATGCGCAGCAGGAAATCGCTACCCGCAGTATGGGATACACCCACCGCCGGTCGCCATCGCCTGTTAGGATACAGCCATTTTCAAATGCAGCTATAGTACAGCTTGTAGAGAAAATAAAAAATGAGGAGCACTTCGCAAATACACTCCCTGTAAGTTTTTTTATACTACGTCGGGTGGGGGGAGCAATTGGGGGATGTGAAGCGGTTAACATAGCTTTATAAACGCTCGAAACATCCATAATAATATTATAAATGTGAAAGAAGTGTTGTTTCCGTCAAAAGGAAAAAAAGTAGCCTATGTAAAAAACATATCAATCTATTATTGATATGTTTTTTACATAGGCTACTTTTTACCTCCGAAAAACATCAGTAAATCTTTTTTTCCGTGGAAATTCTCGCCGCATTCGAAGCCGCAAGTAATATAACAGTAAGGATTTCTTATGAATCATTCAAATCAGTCAATCATCTATATAGAAGATTAATAATGATCTTTATGAACTAGAGAAATGTTAATAGAAGGCAAAGAAAGAAGTCAACACAAATTAAAATAGTTTCCATAAAGAAGGCCAGAAACTGTGTTCAAGTTTCCTATAATAAGTATAATATCATTAATTAATGGTGCCGAAATTTTCGTTCATTTATGAATGAACGAAACTAGTTTAATAACTTTGTCCATTATTTATATTATTACTAAAACATAATATTCATTGATAATAATTTTAATCGATGATATATTGGTAATATTGATATGTTGTGTGCTGGAGATTTACTTTATACTGCAGAGTAACTGTTATTTAATTTATAATACAGCGAATTTGAAAAAAAAAAATACTGGTCTCAAACGTCAGAAATAATCCCTAAATAAAGAAGAACCAACGTGCGATTTTTCACTTAAGTTTCATCAATTTAGCAGGCGGTCTGTAGCCTTATTTACCATTTGAGTAAAAATAAATGTTTACTTTAGTAAATTATATAATATCATATTTAAACAGACCCTGATTGCGTGGTTGGAGCGAGGCGATTGCTCCAAGAAGAACGCCAACCAATTCTATTCAATGATACAAGCAACCAACTCGCACATTCGTAGATTGTTCAGTGAAAAAATGCAGGCTGAAGAGGAATTGCAAGAATGCAAAGAAAGAGTGAAATCAAACATAGAGAAAGTCATAAATCAACGTGAGTATACATAAATTACGTTTTGTGGGCAATAAAAATGGCCACTCAAAAATGAGATCACCCCTAAAATATCTTTCGAAGGTAAGGAATGGTCAAGTGTTTCCACAAGGTAAACACAGCTCTAGTCCGGGGAAGCAGTTAACGCAAATGGTATTTGTAATGACTACAGGATCTTCTGCATTTGAGCTTTTTTGAAATTCATTGATCTTCCTTGAGATTACTTAGGCTCAAATTCAAAAGAATTACCATCGGAGTTGATTTTATTTATTCAAAGATGTAAGCACTGCATAAAAAAGTGTTGTTTTAAATGAATAAATAGAGTCAGCGCTGACAATTTACACTGAGACAACAATACGCAAACATTATTATATCCGTATTAATAATACGGTTATTTTATTATGGTCACTCTGCTCTGCTCAAAAATGTAGTGATTCTCAGACTCGTGGACCGGTGCGCTCTGCAGCTTTCATCAACAATTTGTACAGTCATGGACAATCTATATAAATGTCAATGCTCCAGAGTAATGGGCATTGTAATGTAAGTTATAAAATATTCTGACAAATATGCACTTCTATATATATTTTTAACCTTTATTTAATAAAACTGTAAAGTTCTTTATTGTAATGATTACGAAGTATTTATTTTATTATATATAGGAGAAGTAATTTGTTAGAATGTTGTTGGGTCCCTCTGTGTAGTAACCACTGATATCTATTGATAATTCGCTACACTCCGCTGTACTAACAGTTAGATTTGTACCGACCTCTTCGATCATTAATACTAGTACCCGTCTTAAACTTTGAGTCTTATGATTACTTTCGTCCAACTTTGAATCAAAGATACACAAAGATATATAAAAAGACCAATGGACATAGAGAACGACCAATGTACTGTGTAGTACATTGGTGTTTACGCTATATATTATTTACGTCATGCTCAATAGACGCAGGCTGCTCTGGCTTCGGCGAATATCCTTGAATCGACGCAGTCATCCCGCTGTTATCGTTGCTAGGCTCATGAGCATTCAGAACGCATTAAAACGCCTTCATGTATCAAGTGCAATAATTAGCCTTGGAGTACTAATTATTGGCTAAAATTACTTAATCTGTCTATTTAATGCCATAGGCACTCACGTTATCTAAAACTTTCCTAAAACGGCAAAATTGCGACATGCTTATTGCCTTATTTTTTTTAGTTTACAGCCAGTCTAGCGTAGTATAATAGATATTAGTGGTGGCAACACAGTATCTTGTGTCTTGAGACACGTGTCGGAGGTGAGAGTCAGCGCCCGCTACATTCACGACATCGGCATCGATCGCAGGAAGCGCTAAGTAGACGTAGATACGCTGCACTGCCCACAAAGTTGCCCGGGTCAGCCAGTCGCGAATGTACGACGGTATGTTTGGTCAAATGGCCATGTACTACGGTCTTAACATAACTATTTGTGAACCTCAGTCGAGCAGGTGGCGAAGGTATTCACAGCAGCGGCACATCAACGTGTATGGGATCACTTCACCAAGCCGCAGCGGAAGAATATTGAGACGTGGCAGAAAATGACGCAGGTACATTTAGTCATATTATTTTTAGAAAAATATGACTAGAAAATCTTTACTAGCAAGTTGGAGAAAAGCAGCGGAATATTTATAAGTTTATCAGCGCATCACACATGGTGATCTGCACCTGTTACTTCATATATCTAGAGCGAGACACTGCAATACGCGAGACAAGAGAAGCAGTATCACCGTCTTTTACACGCTTATAGTAGCGTCTCGCTCTAAATGTATATTCTCTCGCCTTGTGTGGTGCGCTTTTTATAAATAGCGTAAAATATACATTTTCATGATCCAGAAGCCAGCTGCTGCAGGTACGTACTCGTATATGACAATATTTGTTATTAACAAAATACCTATGTACATTTCATCATAATAGTGAATATTGTAATCGATGGTTGATGAATATGCGATTTTAAATTTCAGGAGTTCAATAGTCTGAAAGAAGAATTCCTCGAAAAGTTCTTTAATGAAGATACGGACTATAATAATGGCTACAATAATAGAAGCATGGAAAGTGGCAATGAAGAAGTTCAACGGTTGCAGGTAAGCTTAGATCAGTTTACCACAAAATATTGAGTGACATAAGTTTTGAATATCGTGCTTTGAGCAAATAATATCTAAATAAGTAATATAATGTAGTAAATCAGTACTGGATAAAATTATCATGAATTAGAAATTAGAATGGCATCACATATGATATGACAAAAGTTTTCCTTACATTGGTATCAATCTAACACCTGTTTCCTTATATTGTATTAGCACAATTTAAATATAATAAATGAATAAATATTCCTGGACAAATTATATAGCACCAGCTAGTCATATTAAGCAAAGCTTGTACTATAGGTACTAGATAACCGACATACGAGAATGTACTTAAAGAAGTCGGTTAAATACATTTTTTTTTGTAAATGCATATATATAATACATAGAAAACACCAGATCAAGTAATACAGACATGTTCGTGCACACAAATGTTTATTTGTGCGAGGATCAAACCTGTGACCTTGGAGCCATTCGACCACCGGGCTCATCAATTTTTTGAATCGCCAAGTAAACGGCGACCGACTGTGAAAGTTAATTTGGAACTTTGAAGTGAGTCATTTGTTTGCCAACTTATTGGTATAAAAAAAGTCACTCACTAAGGCCTCTTGTACACGCTAAGAAATTTCACCGTGTCTACTGCAGATAGGACCAATTCATCATGTACACAACAAGAATTTTGTCGGATCTAGGCACGAAAACCACCGACCCGCAGCAAAACGTCGCACGTCATGTCTAGCGCAGACTAGATTTTTTTCTTGGTCAGCGCGGAAGCAGTGTACACAGTTCGTGAGTAGAAACGACACGAATTCTTGCATAGGGCCGGCGACTTTTTTAAGCGAGTACAAGAAGCCTTAGCAGATCAGGGCCGGACTAAGGCCTAGAGCCCGTAATGTTTGGGGCCCGAAAGTTAGGAAACGCAAACTTCTTTAAAAGGTTCGGAAATAAAATGTTGCCTAGGGCCCGCTTTAGCCTTAATCCTCCAATGAAGCAGATATTTAGAGACACTGCTATAAGTGAGGAACTGGATGGCGTCGTTGGGCGTCTTAGTCTAATCGAACAGGCAAGTCACAACCAACGTGCCTGTCCATGTAAATATATCGTACTTGCACAATGTGTGTTGCGCTTTATTCATCATCATCATCATCAGGTCATTTTAGTATCCACTACAGGAGCACGACCCTCTCTCGTCCGTCACAGACAGGAGGATTTGGCATACACTCCCCACGCTGGCCAGACGGGTTGAGGAGGCCTGATCGATGTTTTATAATGTATTTCCCTTAGTCGCCTTGTACGACATCCACGGGAAGAGACGGAGTGATTCTATTCTAGTCTGCCGGAAACCACACGGCCAACGGTTGCGATTTATTGTTTACACTTAATAAATAAATAATACTATACATTGCAATCGTGGATAACATAGAAAATAGAATGGTATTTTGTATATCTAGTACCGGTCTAACTTCTAACATTCAATTATGAATAAAGTGACATATTTTGTATTCCTTTCAGCGTGAAAATGAGAGTTTACAATTCCAATTGGAGGCATACAAGAATGAGGTAGATGTAATAAAAGTAGATGCCCAGAAGGAAATGGAAAAGTTCAAGGCGCAGTTCATAGCGCGGCAAGCATTGCAAGGAGCTATGGAAAATAAAGTAAGTTTGTTTTATGCACATGTTATCGTAATTCTTCTCAGAAGTCTAGCCGCTCCTAGGTTTCACTAACGTCTTTCAACAAAGCTTCCTACTCCTACTAATTTCTTCTGATTAAATTCGTTATGAGTTCCAGGGCAGCTGTAGTTTTATACCCGGGACTGCAGTGGACTTCATTGTTCATTGCCTTTTTTGATGGTTGCCGCTGTTAATCCTGGCTATACAGGGGACACATTGGTGGGCCCCCGTCTCGAAAACCTGTGGGTCCAAAGAAAGTGAAGAGCATCTTCTTGGCCGGAGAAGCATATGGCCCGCCTGATGAGAAGCGGTTACCGTAGCCATATTAACGCTTGCAACATAAAATTACGCTCGCGCGCCGACACCCCCGATGCCAACGCAGTAACTCCTTCCTTTCTGGTGACCTCGTTTACTCGCAGGAACACGACAAATACTCAAGGGAATTGTTATTTGGCTGCGGTATTCTGTGAGTTGAAGGCAGTTCCCCAGTTGGGCAGCTTACAAATACCCTGTACCCTACGTCTTCAATCTCTCTTTTGCAATGATTATGTAAATATAATTTTGTGTTATACCTTCAGCCGCCATTACCGACCATGGATCCGCCTCCACCGCCGCCTTTGCCTGAAGATAAGGACGCTGTACAATTGAAGGGAGCAGTTGACGCTGGTTGCGGTGAAGCTAAGCTCATCGGTGTTATGTTCGCATTTCTACAGGTAGGTGCTTTGTTATTTACGGACGAAACCAGGGTTTTCTAGGCCTGAGAAATATTATCATATTATATTTGTTGCAAACACGTACTTTCATATAGATGCGACCATGGAGAGTAGTACCTAACGAGACAATCTCGCACACACCCCTGGGCGAGTGACTGGTAGTCATTTGTTTTTATTGTTGTACCCGAGGCAGTATTTTTTTATACTGCCTCGGGTGGTAGACAAGCATACGGCCCACCCGTTGTGTAGCGGTTACCTTAGCCATTTTACCGGTCACCACCGCAGCCAATGCAGCAACCCCTTCCTTCCTGGTGACCTCACTCGCTCGCAGGAACACAACAACCCTCAAGGGAAATTTTATTTGGCTGCGGTATTCTGTGAGGTGGAGGTACTTGCCCTAGTTGGGTAGCTTACAAATACGATGCACTCTACCTCTTCTTCGCCAGAGCATCTTTCGCTTTCTGCAGGGTGCATTACGTGCAGGTGAGGTTGGCTTTAGTTCTAAAGGTGATTGATTGACACCCCAAATTTGTTGTATAATTTAGACCAGGAACTGTGTTTTCGGCTATATTCTACCTTATGGTCCCACTGCGATGGCCGTTTTTTATTTAAAGCGCTCCATAGAAGCCGTTTTATACGCGGGGCAATTCCTTGACAAATTAGAATATTTACAAGTTATGCTATATTTATCTCGATGCGGACCTTTGATATCTCAGTAACAATTTCTAGTCATATTAATTACAGCCATTAGCAGGCGTGCCAACAATATGAATACAAGCAAATCAGTGCCTTGACAATAAATTGTAAATAATTTGTCACCAAAATGCAAGTCTCGAAAATACACTGTTTACGATTTACGCCGTTTTGTTATGCCATTAAATGTGCCACGATCTAAAATAATTATATATTTAATTAGGTGCATCCTCAAGGAGCCAGTCTTGATTACATGGTATCGTATGTGCGCGCCCTGTTCCCTCACGTGACGCAAGCCTCTGTACACCACGTGCTACAGAAACATACGGACGTGTTCCAACAGTCTACGAGTGGCGTGGGAGCCAACATTGAGAACAAATGGTATTCTATCGCTTTCTACAAACAGGGATCTTAACATGAACTCAAGAAGCGTAAAGATTACCATATCAAATTATGGCGGTCACGTTAAAATTGTCTTTTATGTGTAGGCAATGAAAAGTATTTTGGAATATTGTTAACAATCAGTAAATAATGTTTAGTTATAGCTGACATCTATGATTATATTCATAGTTTAACCAGAGAAAGCGAGAGTATGGAAATTTTATACAATAGGCTAGACGACAGTAATCAAATTATAAAAATATTTATCAGTATCGTAAAATATACAAAAGTAGAACGATCTGCGATCTTGCAATTTTAATAACTTATGTCCGACTTGTTTTATGGTCGATCAAAGTTTGGTAGGAAAGTTCAATTTAAATATATGAAATTATGAAAAAAATATTAACTTTGGAAAAACAATAATAAATACTATAACTTTTGTTACGGCACGTAGCCTTTTGTACGGAGCGTTTTCGGTGAAGTCCAAAATTGTGATTTTCAAGTCATCATATCTCGAGAAGTTTTAATGCTATCGAAGTAATTCTTTCACCTAAAGTTACATTATAATGACGTCCGTACATAACAAATCGAAAGAAAAAAATGTCGTCTAGCCTATTGTCTCGTTACGCACGCACACACACACTGGGTGTTTCTGTGTCAATCGCGCAGGCCGCGAAGAATGGACAATGTGATGTGTAAAGAGTCAAGTTTCGTCACTCTCGATCATTGGTTCATCCGTTTATACCTCTTATAACTTGTCGGTATTAAAACTTGTGAAAAGTATTACGGTATTTTTTCTTTTTATTAATGAATAACTTTCCTTAAATATTTATTTCACTTACGCGAACAACGGACATTTGTAAATTCTTATGTCAAAAGTAAGTGACTTGTTATAGACCAACCTTACACCGCCGGAATCCGTTACGGAATTCAGGACACACGTAATACCGTACAAAACCGCACAGAATTCACTAAACACATGCTGATTTTTTCAGGTTCTGATTTATTCAGATCGATTTAACAAAAAAATACTGACGATTATGAAAAATTAAGAAAAAGAATTCCGGACGCATATCTTTCCATACATTTCTAAGGAGCGAACTCACGCATACTTATTCATTTCAAATTCAGTTTCTGAATTCTGTGACGGATTACGGTGGTGTCCTGCCTTAGGGTACAGATCGAAGATTGCAGCGACCGTGCTGCTGATGATAACTGCTGGTGATAGCGCTATGCCGTATTGATTCTGCAATTTTGTATCAACATCACACATCACATAACTGGCACACACGACGGCATAGCAGCAGTACATTTCAATATATTTCTAGTGTTTCGTGAAACAGATGATGGGCGTGTTCGAGATTAATGAAGGAGTAAGATTTATCAATTTATGTTCTCCAGAATCCGAAAGACAAAAAATACGTTTTTCGGTTTACGGTCGACGCTTGAATGATGCTTGTATTTACTTACACCCTCTTTAGAGGAGCGCGCCTTACAGCTCCAGCATCCATCATGGAGATTGCGGAGTGGCGGTAAGACCACGATACTTGGGAAACCGAGCGTCGATCGCCACGAGCTACTCGACTAAGAGTACCCAAGTAGTCTGCTTGCAGGCGAAATGTGAGTTAGACCTGCTACCAATCCCTTGAGTTTCTGTTTGGTTTACTGGTTTGTTTATTGAGCGAGAGACACAGGGGAGCATTAGCTGTAACCCTATGCTGACATTTGTCGTTGCTTAGATTTAGGTAAGTATATCAAGTTTCTCGTATTTTATAGGACTTAATAAG
This sequence comes from Hypsopygia costalis, assembly GCA_937001555.2. NCBI lineage: Eukaryota > Metazoa > Arthropoda > Insecta > Lepidoptera > Pyralidae > Hypsopygia > Hypsopygia costalis. Next base: position 13,363,548 of record OW443340.2, on the reverse strand, counting down.
TAGGATAAGTTATATGATAATCTGTAAGTCAAGTTGATGGTCTGCGGACACGGCTCGATTACGCTACCAAAGTGTAAAGCCGTGACTACTTCGCGTATTTTTTTTTTCAAAATCCCCTCATTAAAATATGAAACAAAGAGGCATGGCCTATGTGGCCATACAAATTTGTATGTTTACGTATGTACGTATTCTTTTCCGCGACGAACTGAAAGCATTCAAATTCAAAAAAAGTGGAAGAGTTTGTTTAATTTTCAACAGCCGCGAATACCTAACGTCTGCCAATCAAATATAGCTTGTGAATGAAAATAAATATAAATCTTTTAGTAAAATGTTTTTACGTGTATTATTTTGCGTAGGAGAATCGGCTTAACACATACAAAATCATTGTGTTTTAATACATCAAACTAAAGCAAAAATCAAAAGGAAATAAACTTTTTTTATAGCACGACGGTGACAAACATACGACCCGCCTGATGGTAAGAAGCATTATTTAACAAAAAATATATACGGGAATCACAATTTTAACTATTTTTTTATATGATTTGTTTATGCTTTATTAAATACATCAATTATTGAAACTTAAAACGAGGAACACATTTTAAAATAACTTGCAGGTTGGTTATGTTATTGTTTTTTACGCTTAGGTACTTAGAACTGAAAATTATCAAGATTTGAATTGTTTGATTTTTCTATTTGATGCCGATGATCAGATGCCATTTAAACAATAGCATGCGCTTGGTACGTCTTCCTAATTTATGAGAAATTGGTGCCTAATTTATGAAAAATGGGTATGACGATAACCTCAGATCAAAATAACACTGTGTTTGACATTCACAAGTGCCATAATGGCACTTGTGAATTTCGCTCCCGACCATCTGTCCACCAAATTCTCTGGCCTATGAAGGTGGTTGTTGCGCCTGTAGCTCTTTGATAGTCTCCATGTATTCTGCGGTGGCTTCCTCCAGGTCCCTATCGTTGGCGCAGAGGTCGCTCTCGGCCGTGGCTTGCCCGCCATCGCGATCCTGACGCATCTTCAACCTCAACTCTCTCATGCGAGCCTCTAATATACGCTCGCGTTTGTTTTCACGCTCCAGAATCTAGAACCAATATTTACTGAATTAGAAGTTTTATTATTTCTTATATATATGAAAATCCTATGTTATGATGGTTGTCCGGTATAAACTCCAAAACTACTTAACCGATCGTAATATAATTTTGTACATAGTGTGTAATTTGATCCAACTTGAAGAATAGGATAGTGTTCCATTTAAAACTTATTATTTTCATCAATGTCGCAGATGTCCGACGCGCTGGGCATCGGGCGACCCATACAATCACTAACAGGCCACGCCACGGGTGGTTTAATCATGTGCGTTAGGACCACGGGTGTGTCTGTAAGTAATTTTGTTTTTTTGTATCGCCAGACCGATACGCTTACGTTCTGGATACGTTTAGTGATTCTTAGAATCTAGTTAGATTGTATACTTGAATGTTGCGTTCGTAACTGGCGAGTATCTGGACTTCTGCGGTCGCGCCACGGACAGCGCGCGAAGCCATATTGATGCGTGGTGCATATTATCTGGAAATCACTTCAGTGAAACTGGGTCTTCCTTACAGACATTCGGAGTCTAACAGGACTCTAATAGGAGTATAATAGAATTTAACAAGGGTGCAGTGGCAGTTTGTGAAGAGAGTGCGATCAGACATTAAATATACAGGTAGATACAGCGTTTCCCATCCAATCCCACCCTTAAAAATACACTTCCCAAAGGACGCTTGATTTGCATGGGCACGGAATCTCGGCAGGCGCCGTGTAAATACTGCTCCTAGGATCTTAATCTATAAGTCATTTTATATATACTTTTGTGTTAATTTACTATTCATTATACTTATATAGTTAAGTGCCAGAGTGATTTTCATGGGCCCAGCACCCCCTTGACACACAAGAAGTATAAATACACCAACACTATATCTTCCAGATCTTTACTAAGTAATAGAGTTTTGGTTGTTTGGTTTTTGTTTCAATGCGCTAATCTCAGGGACTCCTGGGGCTCTACCGCCGAAACTCAAGCCGAATACCATCGGATTTTTTGATTGCGAAAATCACACTTCAGCTTAAATTGGTGGTAATTGTGTTTAGCTTAGCTGGTAGAAACCTTAGAGCTCTACCAAGCTGAAGATGTTTGTCTTTAACTTAACCTAAGACATTTTGGATTACACGCTGGTCGTCACAAACGCATTTCGTCATTAACGCAGTTTGTCATCGCCGATCTTATTTACGTAATTGGTCACTTCGCGGTTCGTCTCACAAGCAGTTCGTCACATAAAATATGCGATTGGTCATATACGCGATTCGTCATATACGCGGTTCGTCACAGACGCGCTTCGTCGTAACTTTACCTATAAGGACGATTGTCAGATCACGAAAAAAATACAGCTGTTTTGTACAAAAAGTTGTTTTTTTAGTGTTCCAAACTAAACCCTAGAGGGAATGTGTGAATTATGTAACATGTACAATAGGATCGAAATTGGGTATGTGACAAATTGCGAGTATGACGAATTGCGTATGTGACGACGCGCGTCTGTGGCGAACTGCGTAGGTGGCAAACTGCGTGTGTGACGAATGGCGTTTATGACGAATCCCGTTTATGGCGAACAGCGTAATGTGACATAATGCGTAAGTGACGAAATGCGTTTGTGACGACCAGCGTGTAATCCATATTTAGCTTACAGGGTCGGCAACGCACATGACGCGTTGCCTCTGGTGTTACAGACGTCCATAGGCTACGGTAACTGCTTTCGATTAGGTGGACAATACGCTTGTTTGTCATCTTATTGTTATATAAAAAAACTTGTTTCAAAATCTACGACATTGTGTTATTGATTTCGTTTTGAGCATACAAGTAGATACTTACGTTGGTTAAAAGTTGTTTATCATTCTTGTCAGCTGTACCGAGGTTTTGTGACAGTTCCGCCAAGTATATAGTTCCCTTGCTGCTGCCACATGCTACAAGTAAACCCTAAACAAAAGAAATTTGACAGTATCAGCCTTATTTCACATTCAAATTTGCCATTTCATGTGGTGAGTAATAAACGACATGTATTAGATAGTTGATTATTAATTATCTAAAAGTACTTATTTGTACATACGCTTTAGACAATATATATTATTGTATAAATTCTTATAATTCCTAACATGTCTGTATACATGTTTGCATATTTCGCCTACCAGCCAAATAATTTTTATTTACTAACTAGCGGCCCGACCACGCTTCGCTGTGGCTCAATCTTTTCGTTTCCATCCATTTCCTTAGAGATGGCGCTGTATGTGAAAAAAGATTTTCCCGCTTTTCTTTTCAAATTTTTCCAGAATTTTCTTTGCTATAAACCTCACGGAGCCCGAGACCTTTCCAACGAATGCAAAACCGTGGAAATCGGTTCGTGCGTTCTGGAGTTATAGCGTCAGGAAGGAAAACCCGACTTATTTTTATATAGTAGATGTTAAGGTTGGATGGAAGAAATCTCTTTGACTTAAGCTCGCCCTTTTACGCCTTCTTGTTTACACTATTTTACGTAAAAAGAATAAAGAATAAACGTTCCTCTAGTTTCTTATTTAATTAAGGTTAGTTTTCCTTCCACCAGCAGTAAGATTTAGCAGACCAAATTATATGTCGAAGGTTATGGACCAAAGTCCATCGGAAAAATCCTTTACATATTATATGAATATTAATTAGCGCAACGCAGACATAACAAAAAAAGAGAAAATGAAAAAAATAAGATTATTTTTTAATTTAGGCAGATTTACATCAGATTTGCGAATTTTATTATTACCTATATGTATTTACTTATGTATGGTTTGACAATAAAATACAAAAATACTAACGCCTTCGTGTGGCCGAAGTCGCAGTAAAGGTTCGTCACATAGTTGGGCAGTGACAATTGGTGCACTGCGCCGGCGCAATAGGTCCCAGCAAGAAAGGCAGCCATCCCACTGTGTGACCAACATCAACGAGAATCTGCAATATTTGTTGAAATTGAGCAGAAACAATAATAATTTGATTAAACAATAATAATTAAGAATAGTTTGTCTATGGACTCGTTTATTTATATCGAGTGACTTGGTGCTTCGGAGAGCAAGTAAGTAAAGCCGTCAGTCCCAACTGTTGTCATTAAACCAAATCAATGGTAAAGAAAAAGTACCCCTCGCGTGCCGTGAATTTTAGCGCTGTACCAACACCGGACCCACCATGGGACCGCGGCACGCGGAAGGATAAGCGGCTTGAAAACAATGGCTAACGCAGTTTAGCAACGTGGTTTATTATGCTCTAAAACTTTTTTGATTGTGGGGATTGGGGGGTGCAGATTGTGAAAATATGATTTGTTTCATATGAGAGGGGGACAAACGAGCACTTGATGGAAAGTAATCACCACTACCAGCAACACCAAGGGGTCGCCAATCCGTTGCCAGCCTTTTAGGGAAATATAGACTCTTTTCTTGAAGGGTCCCATAACGAATAATGGAACCATGGAACCAAATATTGCTCGTAATAATACGTGTAAAGATACCTGATAGGATTCCATGCGCCGTCAGTAAGTTTGGTTTGGTGTGAACAGGTCCACAGGATAGCGGACTCCCGACAGTCCTCGCTCCAGACTCTGGCGGTCCAGTCTCCAACTGTTAGGAAGTTCTTCACGAATGTCGGGTTGCGCTGAAGAGCGTACACTGGACCGAGGTGCGCTTCGTACTAAGGAGAAAAATAAATTACTTCAAGAGGGTTTCTTTTAGGGTCCACTAAGTATCTAAAATAACTAAGTACTAAATGAATAACAAGAAAATGTGATATTTTGAATATAAGTAAATAAGTTCTGTAGTTTTTTTTTTATATCAGGGAGGTCGTGGGCTTTTTCGACACCTTAGTGATTTATATTATTTTTATACTTATTTTTACTATATTATTATATAATTATACTGATACATAGCATTGGAATTATTTAGCAATTTATTTCAGTCACTTTCCTTAATGCGAACTGCCTATCCTATTTCATGCACTTGAAAAGATTGCTTTCAGCAATAAGGCCTTGTTGCACATGCAATTAAGTTTTGTTAATATTTTTAATAGATATGATTTATAATAATTGTATTCTCTTTATTCTATATTGTGCAAAAAAAGCAGATTCTCTCTATCTGGCAACCTTGCAAAAGGAAAGATATGATACACTACCTTTGTTGGAAGTTTTTCTAGATGGTTTTTCCCTTTGCGATTTCCTCCAATGACTAGACCTGTTTCTGTCCCCACCATAAATCTGTAAAAAAATAAATACACAAATTATAATAAGTTTAGAGGAAGGATCAAATAGGTTTTATTGAGTGGAGCGAGCGGAGTGAGCGGAACATGAAATCGTGGTATCTGTGGTATCCTCATTTCACTGCGATATCGTTGTTATGTTTTTCCGATCAGAACAACACGGGTTCAGAAAAAATAAATCCACGACTTTAACCTGTTTTAAATTAAATAACATCATAACGAAATGCGCTGATAATCATACACAAGTAGGCGTTCTATATTTGGACATGAGCAAGGCTTTCGACACAGTCGATCATAATATACTTCTGAACAAAATGGAAAAATGCGGCATAAGAGGAATAGCTTTATCTTGGTTTGAAAGTTATTTGAAAAACAGACTACAGTGTGTCCAAATTAATAGAGTAGAGGGATCAGTCCAAAATAATTACGAGTCATCATATAAAGTAAACAAATTCGGTGTCCCGCAAGGCAGTATATTAGGACCATTATTGTTTCTAATATACATTAACGACCTTCCGGAAGCAATAGCACATCAATGCTTGCTATTTGCTGATGACACAACTATAATAATAAAAAATAAAAATACTGACACATTTGAAAATGATATTAATATAGCTCTCAACGACATTATAAATTGGTTAAATAATAATAATTTAAAAATTAATCTTTCTAAAACGCAATTCATGCAATTTCTGACTTATCAAGCTAAACCTCTCAATCTGACTATTAAATATAATGATATCAGGATACAGGAAGTTACAAGAAACAAATTTTTAGGCATCACTCTGGATTCTAACTGTAACTGGAAAGACCAGATATCAGAATTGTGCAAAAAAATAAACAAATTTATCTTTGCTCTTTGGAGGCTCAAAAAAATTGTGTCTCGAGAAGCTGCTCTTTTGGCTTACCATGGCTACGTCTGTTCGCTACTTAGATATGGCATAGTTCTTTGGGGAAACTCGGTAGACTCGGACCGAGCATTTGTAGCCCAAAAAAAATGTATTCGTACCATATGCGGAGCAGATCGACGCGACACATGTGTGCCTTTGTTCAAAGAACTCCGTCTTCTGACCGTTCCATCTCTGTACATACAAACGGCTCTTTTTGTTAAACGTAACCTAGACTTATTTGAAAAACTTGACGATGTAATGAAAAGATCGAACAGACGTAAATACAATTTAATTTACCCTAATACTAAATTAAAATATAGGAGCAACAGCTCATACTGCATGTGCATTAAAATATATAATAAACTACCAGACTCATTGAAATGTTTGACATTATATAAGTTTAAAAAATGTTTATTTGATTTCCTGGTTACAAATTGTTTTTATTCCATAAATGACTTTTTCAATTATAAATTCTAAAATCATGACATGTTTATAAGTATGTACTTAATATTTAATTTGCAATGTAAAATGTTAATTTAAATATATAACTTTGTTTTCTTATTTTTATATAAATATTCACATGCCATTTTGGTGGAATATGCTAAGGACCATACAATTTATAACGCCTTATTGTTGTTAACCATATTCTGTGAATAAAGTATCATTCATTCATTCATTCATTCATTCATTATGGGAAAACCAACTAACTCGTATTTTATAATAAAATAATAATAATCTTTATTCAAATAAACTTAATCCAAAAACCTCAACTCTGGATATGGCAGTGGCATTAGGAAGAAGAATACCCCAGGTGGATACCGTCACCGTTGGTGAAGGAGAATCCCTCCCTGAGTTTCACTACTCAGGCCGCCCGACGTATTCTGGGGCGGGCACTATGCCACTCTGTATCTCTGCCAGGAGCAGGCGTAGGAAAAGGACGGTGGCACGTTCCCCTGAGCTCTATATCGAGCTATGTAACATAAGGGGACTTCACTCCAACCTGAATGCCGTCCACCAGCATCTTGAGACGGCTAAGCCAGCCTTGCTTGTTTTGACTGAGACACAGATATCCCCACCATCTGACATCTCGTATCTGCGCCACCCAGGGTACAAACTGGAACACAATTTTGTGCCACGAGCCGGTGTGTGCGCGTACGTTAGGGAGGATATCTGTTGTCGACGTCTTGGCAGTCTTGAAGAGCGGGGCCTGTCAATTATGTGGCTGCGCGCAGACTTCGACGACCACATTCGTATCTACGCGTGCCTCTACAGGTGCCACAGCGGTAACGCCGAAACGGAGTGCCTTGTTGAGCACATCCAAACGACGACTGACAGTCTACTCCAGCAAATGCCTTCTGCCGACATTGTGGTTATGGGTGACTTTAATGCCCACCACATCGAATGGCTTGGGTCACGCTCAACTGACCATGCTGGAAGATCTTTTCATGACTTTGCCTTGGCATATGGTCTAACGCAGCTGGTCTCTTCACCTACACGGGTACCGGATGTGGGGAACCATGTGCCATCCCTTTTGGATCTTCTGCTGACCTCCCACCCGGACAACTATCGCGTGTCTGTTGGCGCCCCTCTTGGATCCTCAGATCATTGCCTGATAGAATGTGTGGTGCCACTCATACACCAAAAGCGACCGCGTACAGCAGGTATCCGTCGTGTGTGGCATTTCAGGTCAGCAGATTGGGATGGACTGCGTGACTTCCTGGCTTCCTACCCCTGGGGGCCAGTTTGCTTCTCGCTGGATGATCCCAGTGCCTGTGCAAATGCTGTCGCTGATGTGGTTCTGCAGGGTATGGAACTATTTGTTCCTAATTCTGCGGTGCCTATTGGCGGCAAATCTCGACCATGGTTCGGTGCAGAGCCGCGTCGCGTCAGAAGCAAGATTCCTACCGTGCCTGGTCCAATGCTCGGGCCAATAGAGATCCAAATACCGGCGTACTAAAAAAAAATACAACGCTGATTCCAGATCGTTGAAGGGTTGTATCGCGAAAGCAAAGTCCAGATTTATAAGCGTAATTGGCGAGAGACTAGTGCGCTTGCCATCTGGGTCTCGTGCGTTCTGGTCGCTCGCCAAAGCCGTTCAGGGTCTTCTTCTGTCAGTCGTCGTTTCCACCACTGCAACGGATGGATGACTCGCTGGCCCATACTGCAAAAGAAAAAGCCGATCTCCTAGGGTTTCTTTTTGCATCTAACTCGACTCTCGATGACCAGGGAGCCACACCACCTCTTCTCTTCACATCTCTGGGCTGGTGCCCCCAGTACTTACTCGCTCCATTTGACCGCATACAACGAAGAGCTGTTCGAATTGTCGGTGACCCAATGATTTCTGATCGGCTGGAGTCTCTCTCTACACGCAGAGATGTTGCATCTCTTTGCGTTCTATATAAATTATACCACGGGGAGTGCTCGGATGAGCTATTTGATTTGATACCTGCCGCTGAGTTCCACTATCGTACAACTCGCCAAAAATTAAAATTCCATCCACATCACCTTGATATTTGGCGATCTAAGTACGCTTTTTAAGGCATTTTCTACCACGTACTGTAAAGTTGTGGAATCAACTTCCCTCAGCGGTATTCCCAAATAAGTACGACATGGGGACCTTCAAGAACAGAGTCAATATTTCCCTTAAAAGGCTGGCAACGGATCGGCGACCCCTTGGTGTTGCTGATTTCTATGGGCGGTGGTGATTGCTTTCCATCAGGTGACCCACATGCTCGCTTGCCACCCTCTGTTATATATATAAAAAAAAAAACTTAAGCTATAAAAATATTTATAAGATAACAATCTAAGAAATACCTGAACTAAGTAGGTTGAAATTGTGTTTCAGGTAAAAAATATTTTAATAAGACCTATATAATAAATAAGTAAGATAAGAGAGCGAGAAATAATAAGGATTTGTATTACACAAAGCCTTTATTATTTCTCACCCTCTTTCGTCTGCGAAGACTAATAGGTACTTAGATAAAGACAACGAGAAGAGCAGCTAATTAAAACACAAAAATAAAATACTTATATGACATGGAACTTTGCATTTATTGTAAAATGATGTTGGTTCGACGTAGCTGATTTTCGCACTTTAACGGCGTTGTAGGTATATATTTTAGCTATGAGTATTAAAAAGTAAAGTATTAATATTTTCTTCTATCTTACCTAGTTGGTATAGTAGGTTCATACTCCAAGGCTGAAATGCCGATGGCGTTGTCAATATTCGCTGTATCGGTTGGTGTCTTTACGAGATCTATGATCATGGAATCTGTTGGCTCGTTCATATTTCGCGTATCCCACCTTAAATTATATTTTAGTGTCATTAGGAAGGAGAGTTGAAAATGGAACTGAACTGAACTGACATGAACTGGGAAGAAGTAATTTATCTTTTTTCTAAGTTCATCATTTGCTTGTCCGTTTGCCATTATTAAGGGTCGGCGCAGTAGGTATGTATTTTTCTTCCAGTCATCCTTATCAGCTGCCATATCTACAGTAACCACATAATACAACAAATTGAATATTTTTTATTAATAATTTAAAATGATTCACTCATATTTTTATCCATATTATTTCTCACACAATCCAACTACTTCTTTTTTGGTCTTCAATAAAACGGTTTGTAATATGAGGTTCTATTTATACCGCCGCGGAATGGAATGGAAGCGTAAATTTATCCTCATGACGTGAGAAGGCGCCCGAATTCGCTGGAATGCGAGCGTATTCCATTGCTGTAGCCAACCCGACCGACTCCACGTTCGGGCTACTTCCGGCGGATTCCACGGCAGCGCCGACAGTAGCTAGGGGAGTTCTCGAGAATGCGCGAGGATTCGCCGGAAGACGCATGACCTTTTTTGGCTCGTATTTAAGTTTATATGTAAACTAGCAGCCGCCCGCGACTTCGTACGCGTGGAGTTAGTTATTTGCAAATAATTTTTAATTACATTCGAAAAAGCTAAATACCTAATGAAAGGAAAAAAAAAAGTTAAAACAATCAATATCAAGACGAATTTTTAGAATCAATGAAGTCGCCGGATATTATTTTTTAAAATCTCTTTGTAAAACCTAAAGTACTTTTTATTGTTATAATAAAACATCCCTCCTTATAATAGTAAGTATGTAGTTGTTTTCAATAATTTTTATACTTAAATTTCATTTAAAATCCTTCTGCCATAATTACTTTAACTTCAATAACGTTTGATTTTCGTACAAACTTTTTAACTCCAAAAAGGGGTTGATTTCTAAAGATACATTATTAGTACACCTCCATACCATCTAAAGAGGATACATATTAAATTTCAAGTCTCGTACTTCAAAAACATAGGACTTTCATACAAACTTCCAACCCCCGTTTTAACACCAAAAATGGGTTGGTTTCTAAAGATACATTATTAGTATACCTCCACACTATCTATACATTTTACATTTCATGTTTCTTACTTCAAAAACATAGAACTTTCATACAAACTTCCAACCCCCATTTTAACCTCAAAAAGGGGGTTATAACTAAAGATATATTATTAGTACACCTCCACACCACCTATCGAGCATGCATTTTAAATTTCAAGTCTCTTACTTCAAAAACATAGAACTTTCATACAAACTTCCAACCCCCGTTTTAACCCCAAAAAGGGGTTGATTTCTAAAGATATATTATTAGTACACCTCCACACCATCTATAGAGCATGCATTTTAAATTTCAAGTCTCTTACTTCAAAAACGTAGAACTTTCATACAAACTTCCAACCCCCGTTTTAAGCGTTGATTTCCAAAGATACATTATTAGTACACCTCCACACCATCTATAGAGCATACATTTTAAATTTCAAGTCCCTTGCTTCAAAAACATAGGACTTTCATACAAACTTCCAACCCCCATTCTACCCCCTTAAGGGTGGAGTATCGTAAAATCCGTTCTTAGCGGATGTCTACACCCTATAAGGAACTTACCTGCCAAATTTCAAGTTTGTAGGTGTTATAGTTTCTGAGATTTCGTGATGAGTGAGTGAGTGATTTTCTCTTTTATATATATAGATAAGTTTAATGCTATGTACAATTTCGTCGAATAAGTCGCTTTGATTCCATTCCGCGGCCCGCGGCGGTGTAATGTAAATAGAACATTAAGCTGCTGACGGCCACTACTGTATCAGTGGGTATTGACCCTAACCTTGAGTTAGACTTGGGAAAACACTAGATTAACTGTATGCCATTGTAAGTACCATTTGACGACGCCGTCGGGAGACGATGAGAAGAATTCTGCGCCGGTTTTCGAATTGATGAAGAGTACGTTCCGCACGAGGTCTCTATGTGCGATGTGCGGTGGACACACACCGACTGGCTCTCCGCCCTTCCGCATATCCCACCATCCAACCTATTTATTTAGATTTAACACTTTATTTTATTTCTAACTAGTGGCCCGCTCCGGCTTCGCACGGGTAGAAGAACAAAAGAATATATCTTTTGTTCGCTTTCCTCGCAGTATTTACGTCTTTTCTCTCCATAAGAACCAAAAAAATATGAAATTGAGTTAGGTATTTTCGAGTTTTGCGCAACACATTTGGCGATTCATTTTTATTAATCTAAATAAAGTGATGAACCACTGCACATAGTCGAAGTGACGTTATATAACACTAGCTTCCGTCCGCGGATTCGCCCAAATGAATGTCGGTTATATCCTTCCTCGAGATATAATCTATGTTCATGCCAAATTTCATTCAAATCGGATCAGCAGTTCAATAGTGGTTTCGTATTTATAATATTAGTATGTATATAGAAGTTTAAAATGTATGTGAAACACGAAGGTGAAATGTCCGTAATGTAATTTGAAACGTGCCAGTCTTGTTGTTGTTTCTTGATTAATTTTTAAACTTACAGCTATCAGGGTACCTACTTAGGCCTTTGATACCATATGCGATCGCATTCCTTTTATATTTAACCAGAGTAATGATGCTTTACGCGCCATGGTTTAACAGTGATTAAAAAAATGCGACACAGCGACTGTGTCACGTCGCCTTTGTCGTATGCGCTCAGCCCCCTTATTGCGATTCAACAATTGAATATATTGCTTATTCATTGGTATGAATAAGCATTCTATTCAGTTATTGAGTCGCAATAAGAGATGGTGGTAAGGGGGCAGGACGGATTCAGGTTCATCCAAAGCTCAGGCTGTGGCTCAGGCTTTGGAGCGTTGAAAGATTAACTTGATTGACACCGTGGTCCTAAACACACAACGCAACGCGTAGGTATACGCCGTAAAACTCATCCGTTGTACCCATAGTAGCACCCACTCTTACCTGACCGTTCATCATTCCACCCACAATAGTATGTTGATCGCGAGGATTGTACTGCAGGTCCAATAACGGCTGCGGAGGCTTTATTACCAGCTCCGGCGCATTAGCGTTTTCTGAAAGATATGGAGTTTATTTCGGGAACCGATTCTTTAAGCAACTGAAAGTTTAAATTTTTTAAGCAATTGAAAGTTAAAATTTTAGGTCATTAGGTTTTTAGTCAGCTATCACATACCTTTACCGTGCTGACTAACTAACGAGGGTCTGGCAAAGGAGAGCTAGGGCACAGCGTAATTATAAGCTGCCGGACAATTGAGAGTGTAAAGATTTCTTAACTTTTATAACTTACCAATGTCCCAAATATAGGAGTTCTGTTGCGCCCTATTGTTCCGCATGAGGTCTACGTCAGCGTGGGCAGAGGCCAGCCTGGCGCCCCCGTCGGCCTGCCACGAGAGCGCGCGCACCGGCCTTCGGGCTGATGGCTCTCTATACACGTTCACAGTTTGACAACTGCTACGTTCTACCGGCGGTATCGGTGGAAGGTCTGCGTAGTATATTTCGTACATGTCTACTGCGTTGTTTTGAAGAATGTTGTGTTCCATGCTCTGTTTTGAGAATGAATTTTAATTACCAGATGTGTAACCCGCATCATTACTATGATAAATTTGGTGTTTTAGAAGGTAAAACAAAATGATTATCGTTCTTCTATAAGAAGCACTAAGTGTTCATCAACACATTTCGTCCCACTGCTGCGATAAGGGTGATTTTCCGTCAACTGAAGGGGCTTAGATGCTATTTCATCATGCTGCTGCTCTACTGCGGGTTGGCGGAGTCTAGTACTTTCAAGCCATTAAAACTCTTGCTTGATGACTTGGCTTAACGTCTATCGTAACGTAACATAGAATATACTATATTAGGTACTTAAGTAAAAACATGTTTGGCTGCCTATCATAGGTTAGGTATGTGTAGATACTAGACCACCTAACCTGGTATGTACCATCAGCCATTATCACCCATATTTTCAAAGATCGTAGAAGGAAACTCTGTACCTGGTTAATGTAAACAACCGAGCGTTTGAAGTCATGTGCTTCTTTATTTGAAAATATATAGAAAAGAAAAATATATAGAAAGAATTGCTGCATTTAACAGAAATGTGTTAATCATCTTTTTTTGATGACCATACGTAAATATCTACATGTTAGAACTATTATTATATTTAATTAATTAAGGTTTTTACTCACATGACCTAAATGCATAATGGCATGTATATACGCATCGTCTTTTTCTATTTTGCGTCTGTACCTCTGCATTGCTTCCGGATCAGACATGTTAATATCCTTTGGCCAGCCACCTTCAAAGTGGTTCACACCTGAACAAGAATATTCAGCCCTAAAACAGACAGGCGTGAAAAATTTTTCAAGTTACTTTTTTCGTTGTTGTTGATTGATAGAGATATTTTCATAATTTTACATAATAAGATAAAGAGAATTAGGTAGCGTTTTGTAAGCTGCCCGACTGCGGAAGTACCTCAATCTCACAGAATACTGCATTAAATAACAATTCCTTTGAGGGTTGTTGTGTTCCTGCAAGTGAGTGAGATCACCAGAAAGGAAGGAGATGCTGCGTTGGCAGCGTGGGTGGCGGCGGCGCGCGAGCGATATTTTATGTTGCGAGTGTTAATATGGCTACGGTAACCGCTTCACATCAGGCGGGCCGTATGCTTGTCTGGCCACCCGACGTAGTATAAAAAAATCCTTAGAGCTGAACATTGACGTGCAAAGCCCTATAGAATACTTAAATGATTTTGGGGAGTAAGAGGTTCACACCTGAACAAGCGACAATATTCTAAAATAGACATCCATACTAATATTATATACGTGAAAGTGTTTGTTTGTTCGAAGCTTGAAGAAAATTTTAACTAGGTACTAGATACGGTCTAAGCTCCTTCCTTTGTAGTATAGTTGAAAAAGATCTACTTTCACCTTTTTTGTTCGAATTTTCATAACCTCTCCGTACTTAAGTAGTTATGGATTCGTAGAGTCAAACATATCCGTACAAAGCCCATAAGTAGATGTGGCTGACCACCAACTTTAGAGCTAAAGCCAACCTCGCCTGCATGTGCTGCACCCTGCCGTAACCGAGGCTCTAGCGAAAGAGAAGTAGAGCATATAGAGTCCAATGGAAAAGTACCTTGACTTAACAGAATACCGCAGCCAAATAGCAATGCCTTTGATGATTGTTATGTTCCAACGAAGGAATGAGGTCACTATATGTAAGGACATTCTGTGTTAGCAGTGGGGGTGTCAGCGTGCGAGCGACATTCCTTGTATTACGAGCGATCGTCTATACGGCTACGACATCGACGAAACAACCTGGCTGCGATAATCATTTTACACACAGACGTACGCTTATTTGGCACCAGTAGGTAGTATAAAATGAACTTGCAGTGCACTTACCTTTCAGAATTGACCCAGTGTTCAGACATAGTGCCCGTGTTTTGTATGGCGACATGTACAGGATTGCGCAGTATATAGTTTTTATAAAACGACGGGTTACTAGGTATGCTGACGCACATTTCCGGGCCATGATCTTCGAAAAGTGTCTGCTTTCCAAATTCACGTCTACGTTTCGTATATTCATAGGTGATTTCAGTTTTTTCTTGCTTTTCCATATTTTTGACTATACCGCGATGTACATCGGCACGAACCAAGCAACAAAGTGTTTGATCAATGAAATTGTACCGATGCGATATCATTTGGTTATATCATACTAACTTCTGCCCGGGGCTTTGCCCCAAGTGAACAAGTACCCTAAATGTAAAATTTTGTAAGTGCTTAGATAAAATTCATCGATATCCATACAGCCGTTTACGTAGTAACAAACATCCATATTTTTATTCCTCACATGGGAAAATTTTGCATGCTAGTAATGGTTAGATGTAGGGGTTACTTTATTTACTGTAACATCAAAATTGGACCACAGGTATAGCAAATAAAGTTCGTTCATTCACTCACTCATTCAAAAGCTTTTTTTGATATAGTTGCAAGCAATTTTGTACAAGATCTGAACGACTGGGGTTTTGTGTCAGTGGTTCATTATTATTTTTGAGCCAAAGGACACCTCACCTGCATTTGGTGCACTCTCCTGACTGACAAACGAGGTTCTGGCAGAGGTAGGGCACAGCTTATTTATAAGCTTCCCGACTGGGGAAATACCTCCCTAAGTACAGTTCTCTTGAGGGTTTTGTTACTGTAAGTGAGTGAGGTTACCAAAATGAAGGAGTTGTTGGCAGCGGGGTCCACCGTCGCGCCAGCGATATTTGATGTTACGAGCGTTTATATGGATGAGGTAACTTTACATCAGTCAGGTCGTACGCTTACTTGCCACTCGACATAGTATAATAAGAAAAAGCTTTTTCCTTGAATTTATGAAGAAAAAATTACACCATAAAAGTTTGTATTGTGTGTGTGAATTCATATGTACTTATGTCGTACAGGTTGAACTTTTTTTATGGTACGCTTTTATCAGTTGTCTAGTACCATAGAGAAAGGCTAATACCTAATATCAATAACACAAGCATTGCGCTTAATTTGGAACTAGATGGCGCTGTGTAAATTGTCCAGAAATATTTATTTATTTATATATTTACAGAGCCATGGGTTTAAGCATTGAAAGAGCACTTATGCTACACTAAGATAAAAAATAAATTTTATTATTATTTTATATTTTTTGAAACAAAGAGCATTTTATTATTATTAATAATTATTATATATCTCTTTTTAATCACGGCCCAAGCCCGGTCATTTGATAGGCATGCGCGGGGATATAGATCCAACGCGTAGAGGCCCCTTTGAGAAGTTTAATGTAATGTTGTACGCCCGCCGTTATTATTATTATTATTATTTTTATACTACGTCGGGTGGCATAGTATAAAAATAATAATAATAACGCATTGCATGGCCCGCCTGATGTGAAGCGGTTACCGTAGCCATATTAACGCTCACAACATAAAATATTGCTCGCGCGCCACCACCCATGCTACCAACGCAGCATCTTCTTCTTTTCTGGTGACCTCACTCACTCGTAGGAATACAACAACCCTCAATGGAATTGTTATTTGGCTGCGGTATTATGTAAGGTGGTACCTCCACCCCAGTCGGGTAGCTTACAATTACGCTCCCTACCTCTCTTTTCGCCAAAGCTTCGTTTGTCAGTCTGCAGGGTGCACCGCGTATAGGTGCAATTGCTTTGGTTTAAAGATGTTGATGAACAACTTACACACCATAGCAAAAATATAACAATAATATAATCTTTGTGCTCTTTATTAATTCTTCTGAAGGGTGGCTCTAGTGAGCACATCGATTCATGAATGAGCCGTACGAGTATAAATGCTAGCTGAATTAATATCTCTTGGAATAATGAAAATCTTTAACAATAGCTAAATAATTTTATTAACGAAACGAAAGGTAACTTTAAATTGAAATGTATAATTAACTAATACAAAGGTATGGGATCGGCAGGGGATGCTCTCCTCAGAGTGAGCACAATGAGGCGAGGGGGCGAAGCAGCAAGTTTTACGTAACATTGCTCCAGCAACACTCGCCAACGAATCGCCGACCTGTCATCTGCTGACATTGTCTTCAGCTGCTCAACCTAGTACAATAGAAAATAGTACAAAGTAGTTTGAGACACATCCATAATAGCACATTATGACACAAGATGATTTTCAATACATTTGTGAGAAAAGAAAAAGTAACAAGTTTAGATAATTAAAAAAATCAAAAAACCCGACTGCATTTACTACAGATTTATTAATGACGCGCAACAATAATATAATTGGGTTGTTTCCAATGTTTAAAAATTGTACAAATAAATTAACAATATCGTAAAATACACAAAACTATAAAGATCTGCAAACTTTCATTCTAATATCTTCAGTCAGACTTTTTTTAGCGTCGATCAAAGTTTGGCGGGAAAGTCCATTTTAAAAGTATGAAATTATTAAAAAATAATATTTCCATTGGAGAAGCAATAAAAAATGCTATAACTTTTATTATGATACTAATCACATAAACGTAATATTTAACATAGCTGTCGTACAAATTTCTGATTTGATGCATACAAAATACAGATCTGTGACGTCATAATTCAGTAGTCTTTTGTATGGAGCGTTTTGGGGCAGTCTAAAAATTGTGATTTTCAAATTACCATATCTCGAGAGATTTTTGTGCTATCGAAGTAATTCTTTCACCTATGGTTATATTATGGAGACGTCCCTACATATCAAACAGAAAAAAATGTTAGTCAAATACCCAATTCCACATAAGCAAAACCGCCGGCAAAAACTAATATACCAAATATATATTTGAAATCAGGTCATCGAGACCTTAATTTTGATACCCATATCGATATATTTAGAAGAAGAAAAAATTTACTCCAACGACAATTTTGCGGCTCACAGCTGCCATATTGTTTTTTTTTAGATATGATCTAGCCTATGTCACTCGCGTGATTAAGACGAATCTAACGACACCTCTTGTGTTGATATCTGTCAAACGGTTTAGGCTGTAGAGCGCGCCAAATAATAAGACATACATACATACGCTCGAAAAACATAACCCTCCTTCGGCAGTCGGGTAAAAAGCACTAATGTGGTAAGAGTAGGTACTGTAGGTAGACATGTTCGCTTAATTTACCAAAAGGGGAAATCATTTATCTGCCTTGGTTATACAATAATGGCGCAAAGTTTAACTTACAGTACATCCAAGAGTGTCTTCTAAAGCAGAGGTTGGCAGCCGCGCGTTCAGCTCTCCGGTGTGGTCAGCGAACCGAACTCGCAATTCATCATCACTATAATAAGCACACAGGTGGAAGAGTCACATATGGTGGAAATCATTATTGATGATGGTCTATATCCAGCAGTGGTTGGACATACTTAGGCTGTTGTTGATGTTGATGATGATGATGATTATGATAATAAGCACAAGCATGCAAATTAAACTAAACCACAGTATAAATGGAGTAAAGTGATGAGGAGTTCAGTGGCGTCGTCGGCCGTAGCCTGTCCTCTAAACCCCTTCGATTGAAGAAGACCCGTATCCCAGCAGCGGGATGAATAAGGGTTGACGATGACAGTATAAATAATGATATTACGTATAGTATGGCTACTCCCTGCCACTATCGTATTACCTCTCCTCTGAAACTAATCTGGAAAGTTTATATAGCGGCTGCAAGCACACGCTTGTTCACCCTCTGCACAGACGCAATTGATATGTAGTAGTAAACGACGCGATATTTGTATGGAGTGACCGGGTGTGACTAAACATGTAATACACAATATATAATTTATTGGGTACTAAACATGCTGATTTAGAAACAAGACTCTGGCAAAAGTGATAGGGCTCAACGTATTCACCTAACAGAATACCGCAGCCAAACAATATTCCCTTGAGGGTTGTTGGGTTCCTATGAGGGGATGTTTCATGTTGTGAGCTTTTGTTATTAGCTGCGACGACCGCTTCAGGCGGACCACACTCGTACGGCGTTTTCCACCACAATAAAAATACAGAGATAATGTTTCCCTTTACACAAACAAAAGGCGAATAGGAATGTCACAGATCAAAGAAGCAGGGTTATTTCTTCAAGAGATTGCTTACATCCAACCTTAGCGTAAATTTCTAATAACAACATTGAGATGGCATGAATGACTTTTTAATATTAGGACAGTAACTAATAGAGATTGCAAGGCAAGGCATTTTTTAATTGTTTTTTTTTTATTTTAATAACAATAGTAAATTGTTGTGGTGATACAAGGGCCGTATACAGATTTTTACACACGAGTGATGTCTGCAAGCCCGAGCCGAAAGCGAGGGATTATCACTGTTACGAATTTTTAAGACCCTTTACGCGCGTGTATTATACGACGCATTTCAATACATTCGTGACAAAATTTCATTAGTATAAAGAATAATTACGTGGTGTTGAATATATCTTCTAAATCGATATGCGTGAGCGTGGCGTGCAGTGAAGCGCAGAAGGGCGCGGCCGCGGCGACCCTGTCTCTGATTTGTGCGACCGACGCGCTGCACACACGCTCACCACTCCAGGCCGCCCAGGCGGCTGCTTCACCGCCACCTCGTACAATACTTAAGTATATGTTACGCTCAAAGAACGAAAACGCTCATTGAGCGAAAAAATAGTTCACAACGCGTTGTGTTCACAGTAAAATATCCACATAGCGAAATTCGTGATAAGGCTCTAATGAAAACGATCGATAGTGGCGATCGCAGAAAGACCATATAGCGAAATGCGTGTCGTGAGTGTGACTGACATGCTATTCGACTTCAACACGTTTGTGGTAAAGAAGAAAAGCCATGACGCATAAGGAACCATATTTGATTACGACGCACAGTGCTTTGCGATATGGGTCCTACTAGTCTCGATAGATTCTTGTCAACTTTGTTTAAGGTTACATGCACCAGACAGACAATCTACTTAATTTCCTTTTCTGCTGCTAAAAAATTAAAAGTTTACCTAGTAACATATTTGTCACTTTTAAATATAATATAATAAATCGTGCCATCACTGAGGTCATACATCGCATCAATGAAGGAGTATTAGCCATAGTCCACCATATCCAGTCCAGTCCAGTGCGGGTTGGGGAGTTCACATACCTTCGAATTTTTATTTCTCAAGCATGCAGGTTTCCTCACAATTTCAATTTAAAAACTCATTGGTAAGTACTCCTTTTACTTTACAAAAATAAACTTATAAAGTAAGTACTTAATGAATTTTACAAGTTATATTGTCGAAATAATTAGGTGATTACAATCTAATTTTATAAAACTAAATTAAAATTAAAACTAATCTAAAAACCTATAGGTATATTTTATCATTACAAAGCACAGTTTCGACGCTACATGGATACTGTATATCACCATTGGGCAAGAGCAGCTAAATATCAACTACCCCACCTTTATGATTCGGTTCAGAGATGACCTGTGAGGATTATTGACGGTCGCGAGCTAACAGATGGTATTACTAGCTATTCGGGCCAGGCCAGCCATTGCTCACTTACGCCAGAGCTTTGTTTGCTAGTCTAGAGAAAAATACTTACACACCAGTGATGA
The DNA here is from genome assembly GCA_937001555.2 of Hypsopygia costalis. Taxonomy (NCBI): domain Eukaryota; kingdom Metazoa; phylum Arthropoda; class Insecta; order Lepidoptera; family Pyralidae; genus Hypsopygia; species Hypsopygia costalis. The sequence goes on along the minus strand of OW443340.2, from coordinate 13,342,936 downwards.
GTTGTTCTTCATATCATAACGTTCTTCATATCATAATATCTCAATGCTTTTATGGCTTACGAGTGTCTAGATCATGGCTGCATCATTTATTGTGAGACTTACGGGTATTCCCCTGGTTCCGTATATAGATTCTCAAGGCCTCTGCGTCAGCGGTATAAGGCTGGTGGGTAATGACGGTGCGAGAACAGACCTGCACCTTTGCCCCACGGCCGCGCCAGGAGACGCGAGCGTCAGCTACGAAAAGAACGCTCTCGAGGCTTCGCCACTCTTCAGCTCTGCACAAAACATAAATGTTTAAATAAACAAAATGGTCATAGATTACTTAGGTCTCCGATGCAACCGAAGCTCTGTGGACCGGTAGACCTATTATAAAATATATACTAGGTCTATGGTAGATTGAATATAGTGATCTTATAACATATTCTTTACCGTTATAATCCACATGTACAATCGTAAAAAGAGAAGTAACCCCGGATTAAAAATAAATTGAAAGATTATATTTATTTCCGACGAGCTCGATGGTCGAATTGTTAGCAATGGCAACTTTGACTCTCGCGGGTTCGATTCCCACATAAGACAAATATTTCTGTACATGAACATGTCTTGTCTTGGTCTGGGTGTTTTCTATCATTGAGATATAAGTAGTACTTATATTCAATGTTTTCTATGTATTATATGAAGGTATGTATTTACGAAAAAAAATGTATTTAAGTTATCTAGTACCCATAATACAAGCTTTGTTTAGTTTGGGACTAGATAGCCGTGTGTAATTTGTCGTGGAATATTTATTTACCTACTTATATGAAGGCGCGAGTGATGAATATGCGGACGAGAAATTTATAAATTGTAGGCGGCTAGACAAGAAATAATTAAAAAATCTTCATTTATTGAAAGAATTAAAAAATTAATAAGGCAATGGTTAAATCATTGTAATATTGCGAACAAATTCCATTAATTAACAAACTCGAAACAATCAGATGGTACAGATCAAAAGCGATTCGTCGAAGACGTGGTGTGTGGCTGCCGTCGGTGTGTCACTTTCCGAACCATCGGCTGGCTCCACTATACTTACTTTACTCTTTGGGCTGGCTGCCGAAAAGTGACGATACAATACAACAATTTGGCCGCCCCGCTACTACCATGGACACGACGACGACGCTCCCGTAGAGTGAAATTATCTTTGGTTCACTCATCCAAAGAACATCAGTTCATAGTTGTGCATTCTTAAACATTTTTTTAAATCAGAACCTAACAGTTTGTTTAATGTATTGCATAATTGTGAACATACGATGTATAAATTATTTCCTATTCTGATTCTGATTTCTTTTGCTCTTGGCGAAATGCTGGAAGTACGCGCAGAGGTCCACTACTGCCGAATCAGCGATGGCAGGTGGAGAAAAGTCCTACCTGGAGTTGAGGCCGCCTACAGAGTCCTACATAGAGTTTGTCGGAGCGAGCAAGGGTTGCTCCCCACAGACAGACCAGGTATAATTATAGACTTGATCTGTCACTGGGGAATAATATTTGGGGTTCACGTCATATGGTTGTTGTATTTTGTAATCGTCGTAATACTGTTGCATCCATAGCTACGCGCACTGACGTCCCCACTGCTCGCAGAGATCCAACAATCTCCAAGCGCATTGTTTTAAATGCGCTAGGGGCGTAGCTAGGTGTACCGCTGTATTAGCTGCCGTATCATTGATACTAGGCAGATACTAGGGGAGGGGCTATGTGTAATTTATTTTTAATATTATTTTGTATTTATTCTGTTATCTGGATATCAACGCTTCCCTAATGCTATAGCATTCCTATCCTAATATCCTATATCCAGCAGCGAGTAAATACAGGCTGATGATGATAAAAAAATTCGCCCAACACTTCGTCGCCCAAACGGCCGCCACTCCAGGACTTTCCTTCCCATTTGCCATAGCTGACACGGCAGATGTGGCCGTGTATACAAGTTACCTTTGAATAGTGTCAATATCAAATATATCCATGACGAGCGGCGCAGGTGTCGTATTGTCCATTATATCAGCACTGCGTACCGTCATATCTACCCCTGAAATATAAATAAAAAAAATTGCGGTGTGGCTGTGTCATCGACACGGCCGTGTGTAAATACGTTATATGCACTAAAATTATCTCAAAATGTCAGCGCTTCCCCCTTCCCCGCACGCGATGTTCCATAGTCCTTACTTAGCGTAATCAATTCTTTGATCCTTCATCTATCCAGTGGCGAGATTGAATTTTGGATGGATATGATAGATAACACCAAAAACTGTCCCCCGATTTTGTTATCATACGTTTTTTCGAATTGCCTCTCTATGGAAGCAATTTTAAAGACGTATTTATGCCAAAAACTGCCGATGATGGCTTACGGTCATCGGATTTATAATTCGGACTTAAATTAAAAATAAAATACCCTATGACATGATAAATTAAAGGGCTTGATGAGCGAAATACAATGACATGATGATGATGAAATGAAGAAAGAAAGAAAGGAGAATAGGTTGGCAACGGAACAGCGACCCCTTGGTGTTGCTGATCTGCATGGGCGGTGGTGATTGCTTTCGATCATATGACCCACATGCTCGATTGCCCCCTCTCATATAAAAAAAACCGGACAAGTGCGAGTCGGACTCGCCCACCGAGGGTTCCGTAGGTACGTAGTATCATTATTAAATTTGATATTTTTCTTTATAAATAAGAAATAATGCGTCGAAAAAAATAAATAAAATATATTTTGCAATGTGTACATCAAGCCCTTTCATATGATACCCCATTTGAACTAGTAGTTTCAATTTGAAATTTCGACACCCTATAAACAATATAGACCCCCTATTTTTTAAGATCTATTTACAAATTTATAGTTTTGAGATTTATTCCTGAACTTGTAGTCTTTAACGATGTTACTTGCCAAATTTCATAGTTCTAGGTCAACGGGAAGTACCCTATAGGTTTTGATTCCCTTGAGTGTGTCGAAATATGCGTTTTTTGCTGAATAAACGGCCGTAACTTTTTTCTACGTAAACTTAGCAGTTTGATTTTTTTTTAACTTCATGGGACCGTAGACTTGAGTATACAGTTCAAATTTCAGCTTGATACCTCCACGCATTCTCGACATAGAAATTCTTGACAGACAGACAGACAGTCAGACAGACAGACAGACAGACAGACAGACAGACGGACAACAAAGTGATCTTATAAGGGTTCCGTTTTTCCTTTTGAGGTTCGGAACCCTAAAAAAATGATACTTAAATGAGTTTCTTGCTCTTTTGTCATAAAATTAAATACTAAAAGCTTGCATAAAAAAATACACCTATATAGATACATATATATTTAGTTCATATAAAATGGTTACCTGTTTTGGTTTTTATAGTTTTTACAGGACTCACTGATTTGACCACAACCAATAGATCGACGTAGATATTGTTTTGTTCTGAAATACAAATATATTCGTAAGTTATTTCTTAACTTAAACCACATTACGTATTGAAATACATCTCAGTTACTGAGATTTAATTTTATAGATTGTTACGATCTTAAGTTACAAGGACTGGACGTAACATTTTGCCAAAGGCCAGTTTTACGTCGCATTGAGCAGAATCAGAACTCTGGATTTTATACAAGTTATTAGTGATCTCAATCCCAGAAAACTTTTTATTCATAATGTCGACGACCATAATTCATTAGAAGAACTGACTAGACTACGAAACTTGCAACCGGCCATAAAATTAATAACACAAAAAAGATTAAAATTAGAGTTAAAGTTAAAAATAACTAAAACCTGACTACGGAAAAGTAAATAATTTTAACAAAAAAAAACTGACTTCAAACATTACTCTACATTTATGTATGTATAGTAGATACAATTATACAGGCTGATGATGATGACGATGAAAAAAATATGGGACCAATCTGGAAGTATACTTTTTCAAATAAAAAAAGTTTTTTTCAAATCGGTTTATAAATCACGGAATAAATATGTAACAAATATTTAAAAAAAAATTACAGCCGTATTGAGAACCTCCTCCTTTTTTGGAGTCGGTTAAAAACAAGCTAGGGATTCATGCTGAGGTTTCTGTCACTGAATTCTAAGACCGTAGGCGGTGGTCAGATGTAAAATATCATAATCAGATTCTCCGATACAACACACAACTGAACACCACTTGCGGCCTTATAATTCAGGGAGAAAATTTTCAGAATGAATCCCTAGCTTACTTATTTTTTCTTTTCCGTAATCGGGTTTTCGTTTTTAACTTTTATTTTTATTAATCACATATCCTCACGTGGTTCATTATTTGTAACTTTTTATACTGGGTATATTTACCAGATAACTTGAGTACTTCGGCTATACCACAATATCCTGCGGAAGATTTTGTAGGAATGTGCAGAAGTGGTAAGTATCCATTGTAAGTACTTTCATTATGAGTTGTTATGTCAGACATTCCCTCGCTTAATGATAGGTAGAAAGGAGATGTGACCTAAAACAGTAGAATTCTTCAATTTGATGCTGACTTATTTTTTGAAGTGAACTACCCGTCCAATTTGGGTAACACAAGTCTGGTAAATTCAGAATATTAAAATTTTTCTCAATTTGGTCGGATTGTAAACGTTATGACCAAATATCCGAGAGAGTCCTATGCCCCCGCCGCCGTCTAAGAAAAACACTGTATTTTATTATAAAATTATTATTATAGATATAATTTACGGCTATACTGTATTTTATTATAAAATTATTATTATAGATAAAATTTATGGCTATTTGGGTATTTTTTACTGCTCTAATCAAGTGGGCGACATGAACGAAGCGAAGCGAACCTCGTTTCGCTCGCAGTGTAGCCTGCGCTTAATGGGAAGTAGATATTATTGCTGTTGGAAAATATATCGTTTTTGATAAGTTTTATTAAATATTTTATATGGAGACATAACATAGATATTATAGAATGTAGTCGTTTATGTTCGATTTATTAATTGCACGCGATTTTGCAGTAAAACTGTTACGGGGTGTCAGTAGTTCATCAACATCTTTGAACCAAAGCTAACTTCACCTGCACGCGGTGCACCCTGCTGACTGACAAACGAAGTTCTGGCGAAAAGTGAGATAGGGAGCGTAATTGTAAGCTACCCGACTGGGGAATGTACCTCCACCTCACAGAATACCGCAGCCAAATAACAATTCCCTTGAGGGTTGTTGGGTTCCTGCGAGTGAGTGAGGTCACCAGAAAGGGAGGAGATGCTGCGTGCGAGCCATATTTTATGTTGCGAGCGTTAATATGGCTACGGTAACCGCTTCACATCAGGCAGACCGTATGCCTGTCTGCCACCCAAGGAAGTATAAAAAAAAAACAATATACCTAAAGAATTTTCTACATGTTTACCTTTAGGACATTTTAACAATTAGTCGTGGTCTTGATCTGTGTACGGAGTGCTTAGTGCGAGTTTTTGGTCACATTACAAAGTGTTATCGTACCAAATTAAGTACCAAATTGAGAAAAAGTTTCATATTGTGAATTTACCAGACGCGTGTTACAAATCCAAATTAGCCGGGTCAAATTTGGATTTGACCCGGCTAATTTGGATACAGTAGCCGGGTTGCTCACTTCAAAATGTGAGCAAGTAAGCCACATAATTTTGAAACGTTACACGCGTCTTATTATAAATTCACAACATGAGAGTTCTTTTCTATTTGGTCGGTTTGTTTACGACGACATGAACGAATGCGAAACAAAAAACTCTCACTAAGCACTCGCTAATAAATATGTACGGGAACTATACATAATTATTAAGTTCAGGTAGACTACTCTTAGTACGACGACGTAAGTACTATCACGTATGGTGTACTTATGTAAAGTTATATCTACCTGAGGTCTATACATTTCGCTATCACCGCCTTTAACACATATCTTGGGAGACGATAGTTCAACTGCAAATAAAAATTTAGAGTAAGTGATTGATAGCAATGTACCAAATGAATGAAGGTAGGTACAGGGTAATTTGAATTACAAAAATACACCAGGAAAATAATCCCCTACCTACATCACCTACAAGGAATCTCTCGTAAATCGTAATAACGAAATATTCGGATCCCCACACATCGACGTTAATCGTATCTATTTCAGAATCTCTTAAAGTAAAAGACATTACTCCTCTTGAATCACCGTTTTTCTTTTTAGAACCAACAGTTCGGGGACTATTTTTCGCTATTATAATGCCAACAATGAGCGCATTTTTAATATTTATATTTAAATTATTAAGTCTCACTTTTTGTATTCCCGCCATTTTAATATTCTATCTTTACTTTTGAATTTGGCGCCGTTTTTTTTTCGATTTTCTTGTTTGATTTATGCCAACACTCTTCATGAGAGGATTGTTATCAAGTTATTAATTTCATTGCCCCGGCTTCAGGGATATGCCGAAAAATATTGTCAGGAATCCAGTACCTCCTCAATAATTCAATAGCCGATAATGGTTTTGTACTTCTGTTTGCAGGACTTTTTGACAAAACTCCACGGCGTCAGTTTAAATCTAAGTTAAGTTTAAGTTTAATTCTACAAATCATCACAAAAAGGTTTTACTATTGACTTATTACAAATAATGGAGAAACAAGAAGATTCTAACTATATTTTTCGGCATGTCCATGTAACCGGGAATAGGATAAAAATAATAATACAAAAACCGGTTCTAAAGAACATTGATTCCAGAGCCGTAAAGCTATTTAATAGATAAATTGACTTGACAGAAGATTATTTCATTGAATGACGTCGCCGTTGAGTTGAGCGCGAAAAGTCTTCGGTCTATCGGTCTTCTCTTCGAAGCCAAAAATATTTGAGAATTATGTATATACATTTAACTGTTGTTTGTGACCTGCTTGGCTAGGCAATCCATAAAGTTTTGTAGGTAAATAATTACAATAACAGGTACATTAGTAAAAAAAAGAAAACCAATAATGCTTTTCAAAGTAGAGCCTAGCTCTTCAAAAAGTCAAGATGATTTTCGCCTCACTGAATTGGAGAGACACGGCTTGGACTATACTGATTATTCTCAACGATTTTACAAAGTATCTCGTGATTTTTCTAAACAGTACGCTCATATCTACTCTGCTAGATTAAATGCATTTAGGACTATAATGGTTCCGGTCATTAGGGAGAAATGGCCAAATAATTATAGAATTTTAAAATTGTGTGAGCTTCGTGAGAAGAATACAAAATGTGTTATCATTGGAACTTTGTTTAAACTTCAAGATTTAAAGCCCAGCATACTAAAGGAATTGTCTGATGAATTGGAGATTATTCCTCAGCCTACCAGGTATATTTTATGTCAATATTACGAATAAAATGTAAAGTGTGAAAACCTAGTCAGAATTTTTAAGCATTTTTACAATCCAAGCAATTTAACATACTTTTATATGTCCGTCTGATCTGTCTTTTGCATACAGCAATCTGTAATTAAAATTAAATGGAATATATTAGTAAGCATAACTAATAACATAAAATAAATATAAATAAATACTTTTCTTTTTGCAGAACTCATTTTGTGCATGAAACTGACAGTTTGGTATTGGAAGATGAACTGCAAAGGATTAAGTTAGTCGGAGAGGCTATTGATGTGCATAAGGTGGTGACTGGTGTAGTTTGTGCAGTATTAGGTAAACAAATCTCGTGATAGTTTCAAGTTTTATAGGTAATTTTAGGTGTTGATAGAGATAATGGTAGCTAATAATTGCTAGTCCCTTTTGATGAAGAAAGCTGTTTTTATAACATTAAGAAAACTTGTTTTCTTCTTCACAATAACACAATTATTATTGTATTATTGTAAAGATACAATAATTAGAACACTTAGAAAATGCTTTTGAAAAACTTGTATTATATTTTAATATTCTTAACAGGCTTAAAGGTTCCAAAGGTCTTTTTCTAAGTGATAGTGAAACTGCATAAAATCTGTGGTATAGGAGGAGTTATTGGATAAACACACAGACAAACATAGAAAGTGACTTTGTAATATACTATGTATAGATATATATCGTATACAAGCCTGTGCTTTATTTATTTTAACCAATTATAGGATCTGAAGATGAAGATGGAGTCTTCACAATGGATGATGTATGTTGGGCTGGATGCAGTATACAAAAACCCTTGCCAAAACTTAGCAGCGACAGGTTGGGCTATTTTTCCATTAATATTAAGCCAGATCTTCAGTGATACTGGTTTGTGTTTTCTAGCACTGTAAACATCTAACAAAATATGGACCAGGCCTGTTTTGTTAGCAAAAACAAGCAAACAGGTTGTCCAACGTGGCCAGAAAATATCCCCACATTAGCTTGTGCATAGTTGAACATTGAATTATGAAATAGAAGTTTGTTTGTTCGTTTTTAAAAGACACAGAAGACTGATGTTTTGCTAACAAGTAAGATGATTAGTGTTAGATGTTAGAAAACACAAAACAGCCTCACTGAAGACGTGGCTTTATGAAATTAGAAGATCATGCATTACAATACGATACAAAAGAGTAAAAAAAAATATTGTTTGTCAATAGCACTTTCTTTGTTAAAAAAGTTTTTACATGGTGGTAATCTTTGTGCACATTTGTATGGAAAAAGTAAATGTTGCTACTATTAATAAATTTAGTTTCGTTTGTACTCTTTTTGGTTGCTCTGAACGATTTGTGAATTTATTTAGAAATATGTCCCTATTTTCTGAAACAGTTTCTTTCATATTACGATGCTGTTGGAAACTTTATGACTCAAAATGTGTATAGGCACCTGTAAATAATGGTATTAAATAAATATAATTAAATTTTACAGATATCTGGTTATTATGTCTGGCCTTAACATGGCATCAAAGAAGGCTGATCATCTCTTTTCATTACATTTGCTATTGGAGTGGTTGTCAGGGTTGTCTGGTACATCACAATATCAGGAAGAACTCTCGAAAATCGTAAGAGTTATTGTTGCAGGTAAATCACAGTCTTACTAAGTTATTAGTGACAAATTTGTATACAGGGTGACAATGGGAAAGGTGACACTTACCGTAATGTATATGGGAAACCTATTTTAGAAGACTGCCAGTGATTTTTAAAAATACATTGCGTGGTAATCACAGATTATGAAAAAATATACAAATACAGAAGAGGCATTACTTGAAATTTTTCTGAGTGCTTAGTGCAAGGTTTTTGTTCGCATTCGGTCATACACAAACATACGTAAACAAACCGAGTAGAAATCTCATGTTGTGAATTTATAAGACGTGTGTTAAATATCAAAATATTGGTTTACTTGCTCACATTTTGAAGTGAGCAATCCGGCTAATTGTATATGTAACACGCGTCTGGTAAATTCACAATATGAAACTATTTTCTCGATTTGGTCGGCTTGCAAACGTTAGCACGTTCGAATGTGACCAAAAAACTCCGACCTAAGCACCCCAACCTACTTTCAAAAGATAGAAATTAATAAAACTTACTATTGCTACTTTACTACATTTTTTGTGAATAGGTAGATAATTAATGATATTATAGTTTAAGTTCTTTTAAGGTGCTAAACGTTTGCATATGCAATTGAAATATTTTATAAAAATTATATGTAGTTTCCTAATATCTTAATACAGTTTTTTTGTAACTATACCTACCATTGTGGATGTGTCCACACACAGGCTGGGAGAGCCAGCAGTCAATAACATGTTTATTTTTAAAATTCACATCGGCTTTAAATTTCAAATATGTTTTATTTAAATTGGCTTTACAAGCACTTTTACATCATCATAGTAGTCCATTACAAATTTTTAATCATATAAAACAAAAGGTAGTTTCAGGCATTCTTATCATTCAAATAGTATTTTATCGTATGTTTTTATAATCAAAAGTCCTATTGATATGATTAAATTTTTTTTTTATCGAATATACCCTTATCGCTTCGGCGATGACGTTGCGGTATCAGAGCTACAACAAAAGATGCGAGGTGCGTGGGCGGCTGATTCGATACCTGTTTTGCCACGCGTTCATAAAAAGAAAATTTAAAACTATTTAACGGGCTAATGTACAACAAAAGAGAAAAAACTAGTTGGTGACTCTGTAAATATCCCTTCACACCTTTTTTGAGGAAGCCCACGCAATGTATCCCAAGACTCCTATTATTCCCTATCGGCCTATCACAATGCATAGCTTAAATATATTAAAAGAGACCTTTTTCTAATTACATGGTCATATACAGGTGGTGTGTTTACAAACTATTCCAATGAGAGTCTACTCAATGAGTCCGACGTGATTGCTTCTGCGGAGACTGTTGACAATTTCTGTGCGGCTATGAGTGCTGTGGCGCCGTTAGATCTGATGCCTGGGTGCAAAGACCCGACTGGTATTATGTTACCACAGAAACCATTTCATTATTGTAAGTATCGGCTTAAATCACATCAATATTACAGTATAATACAAACACCCAGACCGAACAAACATACTTTTTCATGCACACAAATATTTGTCTTGTCGGGGATTGAACCCGCGTCAAATAGCTAGCAATGGCCACATTGACTCTGAGACCGAGAGAGTCCCTGCACCATTTGTATGCATGAACATGTTTGTATGTCATGGTCTGTGTTGTTTCTATATATTATAATGTATGTATATGTATATATATCAGTTATCTAGCACCCATAAGAGCAAACAATCAAATAAGCTTTGCTTAGTTTGGGGGTAGATGGTGTGTAATCTTACCTGGAATATTTATTTAGAGTGAGACACTGCTATATGCGTGTAAAAGAAGTTGATATTGCTTCTCTTGTCTCGCGTATAGCAGTGTCTCTCTTTAGACCAGTGTTTTTCAATCTTTTTGAGTTCGCGACACCTTTATAGGTTCATAAATTCTGGCGACCCCCCGTATGCCATAGACAGTCAAATAAATAACTTATAAGACTTTGGACATTACGATCATTTACTTAAAATACGTTTACAGTCATAAATAATATACCTCAATATGTAATTTGTTGCGATGTTTTATCACGTGAGAGCTTTTGCGACATCTCACAACCAAGCATCAAAAAGAAGCTAATAAGCTGTTGGATTTCTTTGAAAGAAAGTTTAAATCTCTTAGTCAGCAGCAAAATACTATGATTCAGGTAAAAAAAGTGTTGTCCTAGTCTCTACATAGTGTTGTAAAGACGTTGAAGTAGGCGCTTAAGCGAACAATCCCAGCCATCCTTCTCACTACTATTGTGTTTTTATTGAAGTTTTATTATACCTTGCCTTTTTCTTTTTGCTGGCGACCCCCCGGGTTTGGCTTCGCGACCCCCAGTGGAGTCGCGAACTTAGATTGAAAAACACTGCTTTAGACATATAGTATCTTCTCGTGTGTTTGATGTTAGGATTAATCCTTACATGTAAAATGAACAATCTCCAAATTCCAAATTTCTATTTTGAGTGGCTCGGGCTTGTATACTTACTCTGTGCTTGGGCTCAGTGTTGCCGCATTGATGAGACTATTGATGCCTATAAACTTTGGCTGATATTTTTTTCTTATTTAAATTTCAGGTTTATTCCCAAAAGCAATTGAGTACAAGTCATTCAACAGAGTATCTAATCCATATGAATGTGAGATCGGAGGTATGTACTGTAAGGTAAATCAATTAGCAACATAACATCATTAAGCTAAATTGAATCCATTTTGTGCTGTCACTTTTGCACAGAACTTCTTAATAAGAATATAAGATTTGGAGTGTAAGTGGTTCATCAACATCTTTCAACCAAAGCCAACTTCTCTTGCAAACAGTGCACCATGCTGATTGACAAACGAAGCTCTGGCGAAAAGAGAGACAGGGAGCGTAATTGTAAGCTACCCGACTGGGGAATGTATCTCCACCTCACAGAATACCGCAGCCAAATAGCAATTCCTTTGAGGGTTGTTGTGTTCTTGCGAGTGAGTGGGGTAACCAGAAGAAAAAAAATGTTAATTATGACGATTACAGTAATATTTTTTTCACCTCACTAGCTCGTAAAAGCTCTGTTTATCATTCGAAATCTGCGTGGAAAATCGCACTTTATCCGCTAGCGTGGAAAGTGTTTTTAAAATTCGAATATTTTTATTCAATAAAGGTTTCGTACAATAAATTACATATATATAGAACCTCATTGGTTTCGTAATAGTTTATATTCTCTGCAGCCAGTCCATTGATGATTGAAATGCAAATACTTATTTCATGTCATGCGCCAGCCTCATTTAAAGAATCGCACTGGCCGGCAAGAAAATTTGATTAAAAAAAAAAACTTTAAAATTTTCTTCTCTTTATTGAATTCACTTTACTTCCATTATTTTGGTTTGTTTTTTGATAAAATCGCAAGAAATCATAAAATATGAGCGAAGCTAGCAGCGACGAAGATATAAATTTAACACCTGCAGAATTAGTGCAAGCGGTACATAATGCCGAGTTGAGTTTTCTTCCGGAAAAATCGCGCGAAAAATACATAAAAGCGTACGATTTGTTCAAGTAATTTAATATTTATTAAAACTGTTTTTCTTGCACCTAACATTTTCCTCGCTTTAGTGAGGTGAAAAGTTGTGTGTTGCGCTCGGCAGCAAAGTTATTTAGCGTCTCGTACCTTTGAAACCCTCGCTACGCTCAGGATTCTATATTTGAACCACTCGCTTCGCTCGTGGCTCAATCCTAGAATCCTTCGCTTGCTCAGGTTTCAATACAAGGTACTCGCGCCAAAAATTAACTTTGCAGCCTTGCATAACAAATAACTATTTCACCTCACTAGCTCGTAAAAGCTCTGTTTATCATTCAAAATCTGCGTGGAAAATCGCACTTTATCCGCTAGCGTGGAAAGTGTTTTTAAAATTCGAATATTTTTATTCAATAAAGGTTTCGTACAATAAATTACATATATATAGAACCTCATTGGTTTCGTAATAGTTTATATTCTCTGCAGCCAGTCCATTGATGATTATTTATTAAAACTGTTTTTCTTGCACCTAACATTTTCCTCGCTTTAGTGAGGTGAAAAGTTGTGTGTTGCGCTCGGCAGCAAAGTTATTTAGCGTCTCGTACCTTTGAAACCCTCGCTACGCTCAGGATTCTATATTTGAACCACTCGCTTCGCTCGTGGCTCAATCCTAGAATCCTTCGCTTGCTCAGGTTTCAATACAAGGTACTCGCGCCAAAAATTAACTTTGCAGCCTTGCATAACAAATAACTATTATTTTAAGTAGGTAATTAAGAGACAATTTTTTGTTGTGGTTGTATTCTCTTTATTGTACACCAAGAAAATTTAATTACAATTTTACTAGGCTGGATTCTAGCCCACAGGGCTGAAATCGAGGTTGACTGGGGCGAGTAGATTCGCTGAGTGTATGTTGGCAATTGATTTCAATCGAAAATGTATTTGATGATCATTCCTCAAAGTCATGATCGAACTCAATTATTTTCCGACAAACCTCAAGCTTGTTAAGGTTTAATTGTGACAAGTTTCATCAAAATTGGTTCAGTGGTTTAGGAAGCCTATGAATTTCCAAGAATGACTTTTCGGTGTATATGAGCGTTCCGCTCGCTTGCAATAAGGAAATGTTATGTACAAAGGCGGGCTTAGGGTCCGTTCAAACCAAACCGGCTCGGAGAGGAGAGCAGATTCTGGACGCGTTTAAAATAGAGTTTTGTGTCAACCTTATACCAATGAGCTTAAAACTCTGTTTTAAAGACCACCAAAATCTGCTCTCCTCTCCGAGCCGGTCTGTGCGAACGGACCCTTATCCCTTTTAGAGATCCGTATAGAGAAATTTTCTTGTCTTTCCAGATTTAGTATGTTTGGGTACATCAGGCGAACCTATAAAAGACGTAATGAGATACAGCAATCTCGACAACCAGTTAGAAGTGATGAGGAAGATATTGGAGTGGCGTCACATCGCCCCGACGTGCCCCGATACGGTGCCGTGCACGCCTTGTGTCGACACTGATCCATTTATCATTCAAAATTGTCCCGCTATTTTCTTCAGTGGCAATTGTCAAGAGTTTGCTACTGATATTTACAAAGGTAACTAATATCTTTGTCAATACAAATTAATAGTGTCAAAACAAAAAAAAACTCTTGTTTCAAACGAGCACAGGGATCAATATCTCCTGAATTGACACAAAGTTGCCTCCATGGATAAGAATTAGGTAAGAAGGTAAGAAAAATTCACGCTATCCGATAAGCTGGTAGGTGCTACGTTTGTGGCGGACGCAAGAAATGCGCCTAGTGCGCTGCGTTGGTCTTGAGTTCAGTACATCGATAATTCAATACAATGATTGTGATTAAAACAATGATTGTGATTACGAGACTGCATTAAATCCAGTTACATTACCGTGGTATATTAAATATTTCACACGGGTTGAAATTGGTTATATTATACAATATCATATACTGGTTGTCTATTGAAAATGTGGAATAAATATAAATATTCAACTTCCAAAAACGTCGAACAGTTGAACAACGATTTCGATGATACAATATGTAAAGTTCATTGTTAAAACTGGAAAAAATAAATTGAATTTGTAATGAAAAAATAAACAGTTAAAATGGCAATGATTAAATAATAAGAAATAAATCACTTTACCATTTAAAAGTTCAGTTGAGAATAGATTCGAACGAACATTCGTATCGTAATACGTAGCGCCGCGTGGTCAGCCCTTGCGATCGTTTTCACATTTGACTCAGATGGGATGGGAAGGGAGGTCGCCTTGTGAGAGCGACAGGGAGCGGCCATACTGTACGTAGCACTATTACCTACTTATATTGTGGCAAAAATGCGGGCGCCTTGTGCATTTTTCATACCCCCCGACCGCCATGAACCCTGTAGCTAGATCCTCCTGTTACATTACTCTAATTATTGTCTCTTTGTGAGGATGGACAACGGGCACAGACTATGTAGACAAACGAGAATTACTAATTAGACTATTTATAGACTTATTACATAAGTTAATGGTGAAGTGTATATATTTAGGTTTATAGTCTTGATTATATATTATTATTTTATCTTATTTTCAGGTGACAAAGGCCAACAAGTCAGGCTGGTGTGTGTTCCTGATTTTTGTAATGAAAAGACTGTAGCTCTAGTTAATTTAACCAACTTGGAATGTTACAGTATGCAATTTTCTTAAGTTTAAAGTCATGCAATGTTATTATTAAATAAGTTTACGTTTCATTTTTTTTTCTTGATGTTTAACTATTATGATCGACCCTTTTCGATTCAAAATCGAACTGCTTTGGAAAGGCGTAGCCAGAATTCAACAATGACTGAACAGTTGTTGTTGCTAAAGTTCAAGACTGAAGTCAAAAGAAAAAATTGTAATGTGTTACATACGTGGTCACACGTGTAGCATAATCCTACCGAATTACGTCGAGGTTCTATGGCTTTTGTAAACACTGCGTGTGTTAAAAAATATAGCTATAAATTCAAATACATATATTTACTTGCCATTGGATCCTTGCGAGACAGACTTAAAGGACCAAAAGGGAAATTTTGGTGGATACTTGTTGAGCGCGGTGTGGCGTGTGCTATTTGTAATTTCAGCAATATGGAGGCCAGAAAATAAACAAAATTATTTAAAAGAGATTTAATTAGTAGTAAATAATATTACAATAATTCTAACCTAAACTATATGACCGGCCCTATGTGTAGGAGTTAAATGCAAGGCCGTCGTCGTTACGTAGACCTGCTGGCCGCACGAGGAGCTGCATCAGCAGTTTATTTCAATTGCGCAAAGCATCGCCGTTTTTGCTAGCTAATAATAGGTGCCGTGTGCTTAAAGCCAGATCCGCAGTGACGTGTTTTCACTTTTCGTGTTTGCAAACACGATAACATTGTTAGCTAACTGAATAGGGGCGTGGCCTAACAGTAAAAACACACTAACATGTTTGCCGATACGAATTTGTGTTCGCGCGCACTAGAGGTAGACGTCATTTTTGTAAATTTCGTACGAAGATTGTGTCTTGAATTCTATATAACAAAAACAATAACGATAGGCGCAGTGGACGGGCAGTTTTGCTAACATGTTTTGTTAGAAAATTAGCGCTGCGACCCGCCTTTAGGTACTTAACATGCTACGTCGGCCATCTGTATAAATAAGGGCTGGTCGCGTAACTTGCTTGTAAACAAATTGTATATATAAATTGGTTTTAATTCCTTTACTCTATGATTGTTTCATAATAGAGATAGCCTTTGAGTATAAATCGACTGGAGATGCCATACACGGGCGATCCCCTCCGGCAAAGTACATTGGTCAACTGGTCATACACGTTATATAAAACTACTTAAAGTCGCTTCACCGTCATTTTGCATCGCTCCGTGTCGCGTGATTTTTCTCTCGATAAATGGTGAGTTGTGCAGTATTATCGTGCAAAAGACGATCTGATAGCTTAAATTCGCAACAAGATCGCGTTTTCTATCATAGGTAAGTATTTTTACTAACTATTAAATGTGTATTAAAGTACAATCTCCATTTAAAGTAAAAACCGTTGCGATACGTAAACGACAGAGAAATGTAAACATGAATACAGTGGTACAGGCTTTAGGGATGTGACAAAGTCAAAAAAGCGATTCAACATTTGAATGAATCATTCACTCATTCAATTACTGCAGTTCGTATAATAGTCAGATTTTTATTAGATATTGTATTAAATAGTAGGTATAGATGTATGTTACATTTAAATCTTGTAAGGTGAATTAGAAAAATTACCTTTCTCTGGACATACGATGTTGAAATTTTGTCTGAAAAATAAAAGAATTGTTGGCTAAAAAAAAGTAGGTAAAAGCAATACATTTAATGTGGGACTATGAGTGTATACGTTATACAGATACTATTATTCATAGGCTTTATTTAATATAATTGTATTTCCTTTTAGATTTCCAAAAGATCCCTATATAAAAGAAAAATGGAGAAAATTTTGTAATGACGAAAATGATTCTTGGAAACCTACACATACAAGTGTTATCTGTTCGGAGCAGTTTACCATAGTAAAAATAGAGAAGTAAGGTAACTTCATACAAACGCACCGAGCGCGGTTTGTATGTGAGCGCGCCCGTACGTATTGGCCGTCGCACGCACACACTGACAACATTTGTAGGAGTTTATATGGAGCGCCAGTCGGGGTCAGGGCTGCGTCGTACGCAAAACCGTCCGCTCCCACGCAAGATTCGCGCCTGCGCTGACGTTCGTTAATAATTTTAACATTTAGGTACCTACCTACGTCGTATATAACTACAAATACGTTAAAGATGGCTACAAAGTCGACTAGCCATAAAAAAACATTGCAGTGTTCATGGATGTCTCGGATACCCTAACCATTCGGCCACCGACACTCCTAATAATCACATTATAAGTGTGTAAATTAAAAAGTAATAAAAATAGTTTAGTGTAAAAATAATATATAATAGGTACTTAATAAAAATATATTTTCATAATAATTTAGATTATTTGAACAAATATTATGATTCAGTAAAGCTACGTTTTAATTAATCCTATTCCTATTTAGACCGTAATTTTTCTAATCACTAAACAGATAACATGAAGTAGGTTTTATCAGATGGTAGGAGTCCGCCTGGGTGAGGACAACAGCCTTATCTATTACTGCCGCCAAGCAACAATGCTTGCATTGTTGTGTTTTGTGTTCCGGTTTGAAGGACAACGCACCTGCGATTCTGCATTTTTGTTGCCAACAGCTTGAATGCGTGAATCGTGGATGTTACCGCTCACCATCAGATGGGCTGTCTGCTCGTTTGTCACTTAGTAAGCATGCATTAAAATGTAGGTAATGAAAAAATTCCAGTCACTCCTGGTGTATGTACAAAAATAATTATTTTTATTCTTTTTAGATTTCCACACCCAAAGGGTAAAAACGGGACCCTATTACTAAGACTCCGGTGTCCGTCTGTCTGTCCGTCTGTCACCAAGGGCTGTAAGTATCTCATGAAACGTGGTAGCTAGACAGTTAAAATTTTCACAAATGATGTATTTCTGTTGGCGCTATAATAACAAATACTAAAAACAGAATAAAATTAATATTTAAGGGCCCCCCTTAAATATTAATTTTATTCTGTTCAACAAATATCCCATACAACAAACGTGATTGTGTGTCGTTTTTGGTACGGAACCCTTCGTGACCGAGTCCGACTCGCACTTGGCCGGTCTTTTGTTACAGATCCCTAAGACTTACCCTACTTAATTTTGTATTTTGTACCTTACTTAATTTTGTATAATAGAGATTGACTAAGTATTTTTGACGGTTGAATAAACTATTAAGCGACAGCCCTACGTGTTTAGGCTATTATCTCCCGCTCGGGCCTTGAGTTGTACTACTTCTCTATTTTTATTATGACTACTCCGGAAAGCTACAAAAATGCTAATAACAGAAAGACATTGATTGAAGGTGCAATACCTTCTTTGCGACTCTGTCCTTGTTTGGTGAGTCAGTATTTCTTTGTTTTTCTTAAATCTTTGACTACTTCAATATATGTAGTAGGTATGCATTTAATTTTTAAACCCGGGTATTTTTCCGATAAAATCAAATGAAGGATAAAAATTTAAATATTGCTCCATTTTTGCCCCACAAATGCATGTCATAAGTTGTAAAAAAAAAGTAGACCCCAAGAAATGTATTCGTCACGTATACAATAAACTTATTCATTTTAAAAATCAATAAAAATACTAATTAATGAAAACCGTCTTAATCGGGTTTTAGAAATCCCTACATGAGAATTTAATTTAAATAAATATGTGGCCATTCTAATTAAATTAACAATTTGTTTTATTGCTTTCCCTTTGCTCATTCATATGTTTAAATAACTTTTCTTCCAACTATGCTTTAATTTCATCACAATCACACTAAAAACTCAGTACAAAACGAGTCTTTAATGCTCTAGAGCAATAAAAATGTATGAAATTTCATTATTGCACAGTTTTTTTTAATCGCACCAAAAGGTGCCAATCTCAATGGATTAGCTCTATTCAGCCAGCCGATATCAATACTTTTTTTTTCGTACGTATTATTCGTTTCTATCCTACTTGTTCCAAATTTAAAAAATGATTGCTGCTAACTCTGAGTTAAAAATGAAAGAAATTTAAAAAAGTAATTTGGCGGGAACTTTGTTAATTTTGCTTGACAATATTTTTGGAAACGATAAAAGTGTGATACTATCTGATTTTGAGTGCTTCGGCTTCGAATTAAAATAGAATCATCTAGCGACACATTAACTCCGGAAAACATTCTAAATGAAGCCGACAGTGTTATAGAAATTTCTATTTTAACTGTTTGATATGAGTTTCTTTTATCTACTATTCTTATAGGTATTAGTTGAAAGAAAAGCAGATTATGCACCTCGCCTTAAGTAATTTATATTGCCCTCGTGCCTGTTTGATTAGAGCCCTCGCTAACGCTCGGGCTCTAAATCAGGCACTCGGTGCAATAATAAATTACTTTGTGCTCGATGCAATAATCTACTATTATATGTGGGGACAGATGACCCTTACTTATTATAATATAATTTCATATACATATGTTCTTACAAATACCAATGTACTTTATATAATACTAGCTACGCCCCGCGGCTTCACCTGCGTTAGAAAAGTATCCTATGCTATTCCCCGGGACTCAAACTATCTCCATACCAAATTTCATCTAAATCCGTTTAGCCGTTATTGCGTGATTGAGTAACAACCAAAGATCTAAACATCCAAACGAAGATGTTTGGATCTTTGGATGTTCACATTTAAAATATTAAATAAGGATATCTGTTAAAAAATCAATTGACAATATTTCATGTTCTCAAACAGGGTTTTGTCCAATAAAATCAAATAAAGGATAAGAAATTATTTAAGCAACTGTATGAAGGGATACAAGTGCGTAGCTGGGTTTTTAGATGGGCGTACGCTCTATTCTTGAAGGTTGTTTCCACTGACCTCTATACTACAAGTACGTACGTAGTCCAGCGTACTCGTATAATAGAAGACAGTGGTTGTATCAGCCCGGTAAAACCGCGGGCGACAGTTCATCCCACAGTTTAGCTGCACGAGAGTGCTAATGACACAAAGACACATAAATACAGACAGACATACATACAAACAAACATATTTTTTGAATAATATCTTTAATGTACAATATTTTCACTTTTACAATTTTATAATAAATAGTATAAGACAATTCAGTTCATTCATCAAACTGATTTGACTCATTCTTCAGATGTGCCCCATCACTAACTTTTTCGTAAGTGTGCTGCATAGTTATAGTGCCACAAACTTATCTGGCCCGGTGGCGGGGGCGGTGCGATCGACTTAAGTGCTGCCATTAAACGAAATGCCGCCCGTTTTAGAGGAAACTTATAAATCAAAGAAATATATACACTGTTAAAATAAATTAGCATTGATATACTTATTAATTGTGTTGTGTGGTGTTTCAATTGAATATCAATTGCCTTTTATTTTTTGTTGATTAATTTTAAAAATGGACCACGATAAGTCGCGATCATAGCTATTATATAATATTAGAGAGTTATAATATTGCGCAGAAACAACTCGTTGACTATTTTTTTATTGTAAGAAATGAAATATGTGTAGAAAAAGATAATATGTATTTAAAAAAATACACCTCAATGGATGTGATGTATCGATTGGACACAACAATAATACCTAGTTTATCGCATCACTACAAATGTAATTTAAAAAAAATATAATTTGCATTTTGATCATGGCGGTCGTTTTTCTTTTACATTTCTCCTAAATTAAATATTACTTGCCTAAGGACACAGCAAAATGGCGACGAGTAGTGGAAATTTAAAGCCCTATGAGGAGGGCGACGACATTGATTGCTTTTTGGAGAGGTTAGAGCAATATTTTACTGTCAATGGAGTTGTTGAAGCGAAGAAGGTACCGACGCTTATAATTTCCCTTTCGGATAAAGTGTACAAGGTCCTCAAAAATGTTCTACAACCTGCGTTACCGGCAACAAAGTCTTACCAAGAATTGGAAGCAGCACTTCGTTTGAGATTCCAACAAAGAATTTCCTATTTTCGAAAGAGAATTGATTTCGAACTTTGTCAGGCTGAAGGTGAGCCAATTAACAAGTATTACGCGAGAGTGCGGGAAGCCGCAGCTGGATGCAATTTTACACAGGTAGAGGAGTTCGTGAAGAACAAATTTGTTACGGGCTTAAGGGCAGGCCCAGTACAAGAAAGGTTATGTGAGGAGTCAATTGAGAAGCCGCTAAACGTTCTACTGGACATTGCATTAAACAAGGAGGCGGCACTCAAAAGTTTTCAGTTACCCGTTAACAAGATAGTTAGAAAACCAAGTGTTACGTCCTCGAAAACTTTAACATGTATTCATTGCGGTAAACCGAACCATTCTTTTGCTAAATGTAAGTACAAGACATATAAATGTAAAAATTGCAACAAAATAGGCCATTTAGCGTCTGTTTGTAAAAGTAAGCAACATTCCAAGAATACTAACAATGTAGAAATTATAGACGAACAGACTGTTGACATTTTTACAACTATTCCATGTTCGAATAATTTAATTAACTATGTTTCACCATATATTATTGATTGTTATGCTGAAGGTAAGTCTTTTCAAATGGAGATTGACACGGGGGCAGCGGTGTCATGTATTCCAAAAAAAGAATATGACAAATTGTTTTCAAACATTATTCCTTTGGAAGTATCTCAAGTCGAGCTAAAAACTTATAGCGGTGAAATCATAAAGCCAGTGGGCAAAATTAATATTAATTTACAAATTAAAAATAAAACTCTAAAAAGTTCTTTAATAGTGGTTGAAAATGGGGTAAAATTTTTACTTGGAAGGGATTTAATAAAAAAATTTAATGTTCAACATTTGTTGTCTTTAGAGACTAAAAGTAGTTCACTTCAAGAAATATTATTAGAATACTCTGATGTTTTTGATAAAGGATTAGGGGTAATTAAAGGGGAAGAGGTCACCTTAGAACTGAACGATCCCCAGGTTAAGCCAATTTTTTATAAGCCTCGACCCGTACCATACGCTTACAAAGACAAAGTTGACAAAGAGTTACTTAAATTAGAAAAAGAAGGGGTAATCATTAAGGTGGAAAACTCCAAATGGGGTACACCATTAGTTCCTGTTATTAAAGACTAGCTGTGCCCGCGACTTCGTCCGCGTGGAATAGTGTCTTTGGGCAGCATTTTTAAATATTTCGGCTAATTATTTTACAAATAAGACACATACGTATTAATACTTATATGAGTTGCAGTGTGCCATCTATCGCTTATATAGCTCTTTGTGGAACATTATTCATCCCAACCAACAGCTTACACTGCTGCAACTTTCTTCCGCGCTCACTGCTTTTGCTAATGTTACATACCGGCATGTCCTCATCAGCTAAGTTCAATGGTAGTTTTAGAACCGAGTGCGGTATACCCCTATAACTTTATTTTGCTTTTAACCGTACACACAGAAAACAAAACTTCTTATTATGAAAATAACTTATTTAAGTATTTTATTTAATTGTATAAAAACCTATTTAAAAAAATATTATAAACCCAAATGAATTAAATTTAACTAATTTTATTGACCCAAATAAACAAAATCTCTATACTAAGTATAACTTTTTACACTTGTACTTAAGAACTTGTTTTTATGAACCATTTGTAACCGATTCCTAGAAATCCCTTTCGGATATTGCGACTTCTGACTGAGTCGGCATGCAAAGGCATAAAGACTCATTCATAAAACTATTAAGCTTTCTTATCTTTTGTTTACATTCACAGATGGTCAAATGCTTTGTTTGTACAATGCTCTAAAAAGTACTGTTTATTTGGCGAGGGCAATTAACTTACCGTTCTTAGGTACCTGCCTAGCATACAAATGTGCAACAAAAAAAAATGACGTAATAACATCTAATTAAACTCGAAAGTAATCTACTTTTAACGAATGAAATAAATAAAACAATGACCCAACTAAAGAAAAAAATATTTAATAACTTATCTACTAAAGTAAGCAAATCGAATTGTAAACAATGTGCAGTGAATAATAATGCATTTGTAGCGGAAAAAATAATAATTGTCACGTGTCTGCACGTTTGGGCAAGCCCACTTGGGCATATTTTTTCTGTGCCGTACCACCGTTTTTTACTCATGTGGTACCACGCCGCGTAACGACCCCCGGCCCGCTCCCTGACCGCCGCGCGGCAGCTTTCAATGTGTACGGGTGGTGTACGGCGTTGAGATAGGCAAAATGCCTGGCATTTACAATAAGTGCCCAGTAAGTACCTGTAAATGCCCAATAAATGCCTAGTTTTGGGCATAAATAGGGAATTTATAACTATTTTTTGGACATTTATTGTAAATGCCCGGCATTTTGCCCATCTCTAGTACGGCGCGATGCTTGGCAAGTTTTTTACTCGCGTTAATTTCAGTTTCTCATTTTGTAATGACTGCGTAAATGTTATCTACATCAGGATAACACTAATATTTCGTCTCTTGTCGCAAACTTATAAAACATTCACTTATACCTTACATATTTCCATACAAACTTTCATCCCCTATTCCCTATTGTTATTTTACCCTCGTGTGGGTAAAACTTTTCCAAACTTTGAATGTCATATTTATTTATATCGAATCAACAGCCTAAAAAATAAGTTTCAAGCTTCTAGCTCTAAAAATAACGATACTTCCATACAACCTTTCACCCCCCCTTTTAACCCCTTACAACCCTTTTTTTGCATCAAAAAGTAGCCTATGTCCTTCCTCAGGCTCTAAACTATCTGTGTACCAAATTTCATTTAAATCGGTTCAGTAGTTTTGCCGTGAAAGCAGGACAGACAGACAGACAGACAGAGTTACTTTCGCATTTATAATATTAGTAAGGAAGTAAGGATAATGGTAGTTTACGTTTATGTGCTAATTATAAAATTACTGTTAATAAACATTTAAAAGATGTGAACCACCCATTACCACGAATTGAGGACATTTTTACATCATTGCAAGGGGGAGAGAAGTTTAGTAAACTTGATTTAAGAAACGCTTTTAATCATTTGGTATTAAGTGACGAGACAGGTAAGCTATTAGCTTGGTCTACGCACAGGGGTGTTTACAAACTTACTAGATTACCTTATGGCACTAAAACAGCTTCATCAATTTTTCAGGCTACGCTAGAAAAAGTGTTATTAGGAGCCAAAGGGGTAGTAAATTTTATTGATGATGTGGTCATAACCGGATCAAATGATATTGAGCATTTAGAAAACTTAAAGGAAGTTCTAAAGCGCTTTAAAAATGTAGGTATTCGCCTTAACCAAGAGAAGTGTAAATTTTTCCAAGAGGAAGTAACTTTCTTAGGTCATGTAATATGTAGTAAGGGCTTAAAAAAGGATTCGAGAAAGCTAGATGCTATAACTCGAGCTCCAGCTCCTAAAAATGTTACTGAAGTGCGCTCCTGGTTAGGCATGGTTAATTATTATTCAAAATTTATTCCTAATATTTCTATTAAATTACAACCAATTTACAATTTGTTAAAGAAAGATTCTAAATTTATATGGACCAAGGAATGTCAAAATAGTTTTGAAGTAATTAAAAAGGATATTGTTTCTGATAATATTTTAGTACATTTTGATAGGTCTTTACCGTTAAGATTAGCTTGTGATGCTTCACAGTATGGTATAGGAGCAGTTTTAAGTCATGTCATGCCTGATGGTACTGACAGACCAATAAGTTTTATTTCAAGAGTATTGACAAGTTCGGAGAAAGGATATTCAATGATTCACAAAGAGGCATTAGCTATTTATTGGGCGGTGCAAAAATTTTATCAGTACTTAGTTGGAACCAAGTTTGAGTTGCTGTCTGACCACAAACCTTTGCAAGCACTGTTTGGTGAACACAAAAGTCTACCACAGATGTCAGCTGGCAGATTGCAACGCTGGTCTTTATTTTTAGCAGGTTTTGATTATACTTTTAAACACATCAAAGGGTGTAATAATGTCAAAGCAGATTGTTTGTCTAGAATTCCTATTGAAAGTAAGGAAAATGTTAATTTTATTTCAAAACCTGAGTATGATTATGTAAATTTTGTGGAACAGCAAAATGTTGTTGATATAAAGCTAATTAGATATGAAACTAAACGAGACACTGTTTTAAGTACTATTTTTAACATGATTAGATATGGTTTTCCTGAAAATGTAAGTGAGGAGTGTGTAAAACCATACTTTCAAAGAAAAAGTGAACTTTATGTTGATCAAGGTGTGATTATGTGGGGTTACAGAGTAGTCATTCCACATAAGTTGCGTCTAGGTCTTTTAAAGGAGTTACACAGTACTCATGAAGGTATTGTTAAGATGAAAAATAACGCTAGATCTTATTTTTGGTGGCCAAATTTGGATAGGGACATAGAAAACTTTGTTAAAAATTGTGAATTGTGTATGTCAGCTAGACCTGAACCTGTAAAAAGCAGTGTTATTTCTTGGCCAAAGACTAGTTTACCATATGAACGTGTTCATGCAGATTTTCTGGGACCATTTAACAACAAAATGATCTTAATAATAATTGATGCATATTCAAAATGGCCAGAGGCATTTATAATGAATAGTACAGATTCAAAAAGTACCATTGAAAAGTTTAGAGAATGTTTTAGTCGTTTTGGTCTACCTAAATATGTTGTAACAGATAATGCATCTACATTTTGTTCTAAAGATTTTTCTGATTTTCTTTCTAAAAATGGTGTTAAGCATGAAACTTCACCACCATTTCATGCAGCAACAAATGGTTTTGCGGAAAATGCCGTTAAAAATTTTAAGCTCAGTTTAAGCAAGGCTTTAAAAGACAAAGCTAATGGCAATGTAACTTTTGAAACATTAATGAACCGGTATCTTTTTCACTATAGGAACTCTGTACATTCTGTAACGGGACAGCGACCATCGCAGTTAATGTTTCAAAGGCATCTTAGAACTAGATTTGACTTATTACTAAACAAGGACAAGGATTTAAATAATAATAATAAACAGAACAAGGGCAGGAAGGAGAAATTTAAGGAGGGAGAGTATGTGTATTGTAGAGATTATAGAAATCCAAATAAGAAAGTTTTTACAAAATGTATAATTGATGAGGTCTTAGGTGAGAGAACATATTTATGTAAAGTTTTAGGAGCAGAGATGATTTGGAAAAGACATTTGGACCAGATTATTCGTTCTGTACCTCCAGAGAAAGTTAGTGTTAATTCGGAAAATATTTTATCTGATTTTCCTGTGAATGTTCATGAAAAGTTAGAGCAGTCTAATTTTGTTCCTAAAGTTGTTAATGATAATTTTATTCCTGAAACTGTTAATGATAAAGTTATTCCTGAAACTGTTAAAGATAATTTTGAAAATATTAATCTAGAGAAACCTATTTTAGCTTCTAAGCAAATGGAAAAAAATCCTGAAAGTCCTAAAATTAATTGTAAAGATTTTGATAATAAAGTAGAGCCTGTAAGGCGTTCAAATAGAATTATAAGACCTCCCCAGAAATTGAATTTGTAGAGGGGGAGTATTTGTGATGTATCGATTGGACACAACAATAATACCTAGTTTATCGCATCACTACAAATGTAATTTAAAAAAAATATAATTTGCATTTTGATCATGGCGGTCGTTTTTCTTTTACATTTCTCCTAAATTAAATATTACTTGCCTAAGGACACAGCAATGGAATGTGTATAAGCGGTAAGTAAATTAATTGTACCTGGCAATACTACATTCCAAGATGGCGACTTTAGTTCCAAATTTGGCCACCGGGTCAGATAAGTTTGTAGCACTGTACATGAAAACTGTGTCTGTGGGCGGGTAATTTATGATGTGTTGATTTTTTTTGTAGTGTGCGTTTATCGCAACAGCAAAATTTGTGTTTGCGAGTTAATTACATCTTTTGGTGGTGTGCTGTACGTGTTTACCTCGCCCCCCGCTAAAAATGGTGAAAAAATTTGTTCGAAGAGTTTCGTTATGGCATCTCCAGTCGATTTATACTCAAAGAGAGATAGCATATTATGCTGCAAGTGATCATTAAAGCGCATAAAATTTGTGTAGTCTTTGAATAAAAGTATTAGAATTGCTCCAAAAAGTCGTACAAAACAACTGGTAAAATTGCACTATCGGCACACCCTGGCCACTCCATACAAATGTCACATCGTTCACTACTACAGAGTACTGCTACGCTTGCGTGCTCGGTTGGTTTACTGAGCGCAAAAGCGGTGCAGGTAAAGGTCCTCTCGTCTGGTTGATTTACTGGACGAGAGACTCGCAACCCGTGATATAACCGGAAGGTTGGCACACGGGGCGCATTAGCTGTTACCCCGCCGCTACACTATGCTCCTCGCGCTGCTCATCGCCTTGCTCCTCGCGCTGCCGCGATGTTTCCCTCTCTGCCCACACACTGCTCTACTCGCGCAATTATTCGCGACGCTCCGCACTTGGACATTCGCCTTTGCTATACAATGGACGTTGAAGCTGTGGCAGCGTGCGCGATATGCATTTTTATTATAGCGAAACGAAGCTTTTTTTTTATGGACTAACTGTCTGAAAAATGCCATCAAACATTTCTTTCTTGCTACCAGCTCTTAAAGAAATGTTCATGACAGACATGATTTAAAAAATATGACGCGTGTTACGCGACCGAGCGCTCGATGCGGAATGCGTCCGAGGCGAGGCGATTGTATGGCCGGCCACTCGCTCTAACTCCTTTGACTCGCGCCCAAAAAACCGACAAAACAGGGAATGATGGGCAAGACGAAGAGCAAGACGAGCGGCATGACGAGTAACGTGGCCACACTACGTTCCTGCCTACTTCCCTCGCCACTCGACGAGTGTATGGCAGGGCTATTAGGTATAGGGTGCGTGTACGTAGTACTATTACTTATACTGTGCTATCGGGTTCGCTGTTGAGTTATTGAGGAATTATCTAATCAATTCTTGGCAATATTTTTCGGCATAAAACCATCATCATACCACGATAATCTTTAGTAGAAAAGTGGTTGCCAAAACGGAAGCAGGAAAAGACGAACAAGGCTGTGTCTCGGCGTCAAACGTATTATTCTTTGGTGTCAAAATGTCAAAATTCTCCCGTAGACACTTTCCTCTGTCTAACATTCAATATCTTTGGTCTACGCTTCCTCCGCTCTCGCACTCCCTCCTCCCGCGACCTCCTGAGACTTGCTAGGTGTACTTCAAGGCGATATTAGTAGGTTTCTATTTTTTTAGTAGTTTTTAGTATCATGCACGCACTTCATACGTTAACTTGTAGAAAAATAAAATGGTCAGTACGTTTTGAGCTACACGTCTCATTCCAATAAAATCTTGGTCTAACCGTAACCTATATACACTCAAAATCATCATCAAATATTGTTGAACTTGTTTTGCTTATGTTTATGTTTGTAATATTGGGTTTATTAAAATTCACGTGTGAACACACCAGTCAAAGCGGCTATAATTTTTGTAAATGCGCTCTTAGGTCTGATGGAATTTTACAGTTATTAAAATTCATTAAACATTTCAAACTTCGTACTGGAACCACTATGAATCGTCTTAGTATTGTAAGCAAAACACGTATTTTACATATGTCATAATTCAACAAATACAAAAAACTGAAACTTAAAGTGTAAACTTTTATGTTTCAGTTTTTTTTTTAAATTTTGGCGGCAGTCTAAGCGTTGTCAGATGTGGAAAAATGTTAGTTTTAATTTAATTATATATTTTCTACTCTTTTCTGTCAATTTGTACATATCTTTTTTTTGATAACAAATAGGATTCAAATTTATATTCTTGTAATTTATTAGCTCAAAGTTTAAAACACGCAACTCTGTAACGCATTGTAATGTTTTATTTATTTTAATTCTAGTATAATTTAATGCAATTGGCAATATTTTCGTAGTTTTTAAATTTAGACTTTGGGACACGTTTAAATTTTTCTTTCCAACCTAAAAGTAGAATTGGAGATTTTAATATGGTCAGACTGCTTCCCTTCCGCCCTCCCTCTCTCCATCTATTACTCATCAATGGTTCACAGTTAATAGACGCGTATTTGTTTTTTCTCCTGCTATTATTGCCATTACGATGGGTTTCTAGTACCAAAAGTTTGCACACCCACGTGTGCCTTCACGCACGTTATAAAAATGTTGTAAGTATTCCCAGTTTTTTAGAATATTGTTTATTATATTTGTGTCTGCTAGCGTCACATTCTTGGTTCACTTTGCTTTCACTGTTACTAGTCGTCTCTAACTTACATTACAACAGATTGTGTAAAATTAGACATTCGCCTTCCTGACTTACTGAGTTTCAAGCTTCTAATTAGAATAATATTGTTTTCATAATGATGATGTAAAAAATACATTTTGATAATAATTATGTTATGTTGTACAGTCAGATTTGCACGAATCTTGATATTTTCCGCTTTAAGAACGGTACAAAGGCCAATATTTTTGTTCATCAATTTGGCAGCACTAGCGGTTTGCTAGTCTATGTAAAACATTATCATCTTATCAATTGACAAACATCTACAACACATACACATAGGCTTTTGTCTCACAATTTTGCAATAACAATAGGTGATATTGTTGTTTCTCTACATCTTAGGTGGTCAATTGCGACCAACTGGTGAGTTGTAACTAATACTCCAATCGATTGGCTAAGCAAATATAATAATGTTAATATTTTTATATAAGTAAATACTTAGGGGGAATAGCTGTTGCATACAAAAGTGTTTATAGTCCTTCAACGGTCGACTTTAAACACAATTAAAGTATATGACCAAAATACTAACAATATAATTGTTAGACTGCACTGATACAAGTTTTCTACCTCATGATTGGACACAAGAACTTGATTTAAGCATAAAATGCAAGTTCTTGTGTCTAATCAATTATCAGCAAGCTAAATTGAGACTGGGCAGGCTAATAGCTAACGGAACCAACAGCAAATTTAACAAATGCTAGTCATTGTTGAAATAATTTCCACCACAGATTCGAAACTATATAATGACAAGCTTTATATCAAACTCGAGGGCTACATCTGACCTATAATGAATATAAAAGTTTCTTTGTAATCTACATTGCATTAATAAACACAGTTTACAAGGTCCAAGTATAAGTGATATTGTTTGTCATTTATTCTTGCATCTAGCATTTTGGAAGCACATTAGTAATTTGGTTTGTGTTATTTTGAAGGACTTAGTACAAGAGAGTACATAATAAATTGATGAAATGATTTGCTAGCATTGCACATCCTATTAGATTGCATGGCTTCAGTTCGAGGTTAATAACAAATTACTAAATAACTGGAAATATTATTAATTCTTGTACAAACATAATTTACTAGGCCGATGGCATTAGAATATTAAATTAATTCACGCATAAAATACTATTTATTTCAAACTATCTGCCCGGACAGACTTCGTTCTGTCGAAAGTCAAGTTTTTTTTTACTAATGTCCATGCAATTTGTATATAATAAGATATATATAAATTATATAATAAGAGAAAACTCTTTATTATAACTTTCTGTATGCCTTAAGGAAAATACGAAAAAAAAATCTTGTGGAATTGGTTGAGCCGTTCTTGAGTTTTACGTTCAGCAACTTCATTTTTGTTTATATAGATTAGAGACATGACAACTTAAGTAAAATGTTCATAAAATATAGCCTATGATCTTCTTCCTTTAATTCTTATTTCTAATTGAGAAAATCCATACAGTAATTTCTGGCTTTAACTCAGAACAAACACTAAGGCTTATAAGAGTAGTTATCCTCAAAATTGGTTATACTGAAATATCAGATAGTTTCTTTTAATTTGTGCAGTTCATGCAATATTCATGTGTAAAATTAATTCAATTCCCAAATGTCTTATTCGTTATATTATTTGCCGTATTCACTATTTGTCAGGTCTGCTATTTGTTATTATGACCTATCTGTGATGTTTAAAAGTACAATTGAGTGGTTAAATCAAATGTAATTATATGAAAATTAAACAACCATTCTGTAACTAAATTGATGTTAGTACCTCATTATACTAACTTGGTGAATAGTAAATAACTACTTTAATAATTCAATGGATTATAAACTTAATTAATAGGTTATCCAAACTTTATCCTGTTTCTATAGAATTATCGCGTCTACCTGTTGGGAGCACCTACATATTTAACGAAATATAATGTTATTGTGATGATATTTACTCAAAATTTGCAAAAATATTTTTTTTGCAAATTTTATGTACGTATGTAAATATCATCCACACGGGTGCGTTTGTATGTTTCAAAAGACAAAATGTCGCTACCATTGGGCAGACCATGGGGGCAGAGAATATATTTGTTAATAAGTTACATTAAAACCATTTTAATCAATGTCATATTTAATAGTACCGAAATAAATATAAAATAATTTAGAGTTGAAGTTTTAAAAAAGCAAGTCAAGACACAGTTGTTTTTTTCTATTCCCATCATGATAAAACTTTACTTTAAAATAATAAATAACAACTAGTACCTAAAAATCTAGTTTATCATTTAAATTGCAAAACTTGAAAAGTGCCAAAAATATGCAGTATTCATGATGTAGCACGCAGCTGGCATAACTATTATTTTCTTTCAAACCATAGTTACACACTTCCTGGGTCCAGTAAAAGTCGATGCTAAAAAATCAAAGGGTCGTCAGTTTGATCGCCGGAAATTTGTGTTTCAAAATTCAGATATGTATTAAAATTTCCCCAGTATTTCTGACAAACACAAAATTCCCGGACATGTTTCGATAATTCCGAACAAATTACGACTTGCAACTGTAAAGCTAATATGGGCGTGGCATGTTTTGTTAGCAAAAAGTGCCAAAAACAAGCAAACATATTATCCAAGGCCGGCGGAAAACATCGCGATGTAGACGGTTTTTTGTTCGTTTTTAAAAGTCACACGAGACTGAAATGTTTTGCTAACAAGTTCGGTAAAATATTTTGTTAAATTTTTGTCATGTTTTTGGAGCAGAGGACCTGCATTTACAGTATGATAGCCTTCTCTCTCCGGACGTTGTTGTGTAGGCGCTTGATTTTGTAACATTACGTTTCAGTTGATGATTACGGTGTTCTGCCCCCTAACCACCATCTCTTATTGCGACTCAATAACTGAATAGATTGCTTATTCATACCAATGAATAAGCGACTCTATTTCAAATGGAATAGAGTCGCTTATTCATTGGTATGAATAAGCAATCTACTCAATTATTGAATCGCAATAAGAGATGGTGGTAAGGGGGCTGTTAGTAAATAGTTGGCTGAGTGTTGCATTACCGATTGATTAAGCAATGTACAGCTTACTTGACGACATACTATGTTTTGAAAGTATTACAAAATAGTCTTTTTACTTTATAGTTTTTATTGTTCACATTAAATAAAGAAAAGATAATTTATAATTTGACGAGAGGCTGTGTTTAGTAGCGCGAGTGGTACTCCTTGTATTGCAAGCGTCAATAAGACTGCAGTAGCCGCTTTATATCAGGCGGGCCGTACGTTTGCTTGGAAATTTGTCGTATATAAAAATGAAATAGTTGCTTTCTTAAACAAATGACCACAGCCAAGTGAAGCCGCTTGGCTTTGGGCGGGTAGAGTTCTTGTTTCTTACACGGTTGCGTGGAAAAAATAAATGGCTAGAGAAAGTGGCAAGCGTAACTATCTGTCTGGGGACCGTGGCAAATTCATCAGATGGGTCTTCTCCATAAAAAAGGTTAGCGTTGTAGTTTAATTATAATAAATTATAAGTAGTTACTAACGCTATGAGAATAGCGGATATATATTTGAACCTTTTGGGGTAGAAACGTTGGAGCCGTGGGGGCCGAGTGGCAAAAAAATTTTTAAAGAACTTTCGTCGCGTGTGTTCTAAACATCTCGTGACCAAAATTCGGGCCTCTACTTTGCCCAAAAAATGAGTGTCACGATCCAACGAGGCAACGGGGCTAGCATATTGGGAACATTGCCTATGGGCAGCGGTAGATGAGTTTTGCATTTAATATATTTATGATGTATAATTAATTTTAATTTAGATTTATTTAATTCTATTTATTTATTTTTACGAAAACCTATACAAAGTTTCATGCATCGTCGTCGCGTCCGTTTACGTTTATTCCCTCATATTAGGCTGTTTATTAAATGACTCGAAATGATTTAAATTATTTATCCAACAATTGGGCCCTTGCGGGCACTTAGACACGTCATACACTTTTTATAAATAATATTCTCATTTAAAATTATAATACGTTTTATTTTACTTTACTTAGCATTTAGACAAACTTCAGTGGTTTTATAATGCTAATTATATGTATGTTTTTTTGAATCTTGTAAATGTTAAATAAATAAATAAATAAACTTAGAGGTTCTATGATGGAACGCGACTTGGGCTTAATTAAGACTTGCACAATATACTATATGCGTGTCATGTCGAGACGTAAGGCTCCCTTTCACTACGCTTTCGCTTATCGATGTTGTCCATTCTGCTGCCAAAGTCACTCGCGTAGATGAGAACTCGTACGATGAATATGACAGAGTCTGCACGAATCATATATTCAGTATAACCAGAAGCACATAAATAAACAATTTTAATACAAATATGGCTCAAAATATGGCTCAAAGTATGCATAAATATGCCCCAGCCATAAGTTTCATTTAAAACTTTTATTGATCACTATATTAAGGGTATAAAATGTGGGCTTTACGCTAAGACCATTCTCTGTCAGTCAATAAAATTCTCTACCAGTAAAAACAACCCAGATATAGCTCGAACGCAGCTTACAAAATAGGAGTAGTTAAGCAGTTCTTTGCATAATTTATAATGTGCTATATCCATACGTATATACAAGTACGTAAATAGAATCAATCACTAATATAGTGATGATTAATGCTATAGTAGGACCTTGAACATTCGTCTTGAAAATGAACTTACTAGAAGATTCTGATGGAATCTTGTAACGCGTTTAAGTAATGTTACAATTTCTTGAAGCTTGTGAAATAAAGGAGTCGGACATAAAATGAGAAACCGAAAGTGGCACAGAGAGCACAAGCGTTGTTAGAAAGTTGGTTATTATGAGAGTCGCAGAGATACTGGAACGTTTTTAAGTAATCAGAGAAGAAAGAGAGCTAGACAGAATAGATCCTTTTTTTCGCATAAGGACAGATTCTCAAAAAGACAGATTCTCAAGTCGACAGATTTTCAAAACACCGGAAATAGATAGTGCAAAGTAAAGCTCTGTTGTCTGCGTTAGGGAGCTAACAGTTGAGATTGAGACTGGCATTAGGAAACATAATAGTTATTTATTGTGGGTATAACGCCTCAGCCAACCCGCAGTTGAGCAGCGTGATGGAGTATGCTCTAAACCTCTTCGATTGAATTTGGAGACCCGTATCTCAACAGTAGTGGGATGCTTATTGGTTGATGCCATATCACCTCCCTTTACATTATGTTAGTTTTCCGTAACTTGTAGCTACTGCTGGGTGTGCACCGGTAGAATGCTAATGCAGCTAAACAGCATTACGAACTCGCCTACCACTGGCTTTTCGCATATGTATGACTAGTAGTGTTTAATCTTGCATGTCTGCGGCCTATTTATGATAATATTTAATGTAAAGGGTTGCTTGACCAAAATATTAGAGCTTCAATCGATAACACCAAGTGATATTACTTTTTACTCTGCCCGTGATCTTCGCTAAAAACTAGTATTTATGCCATGAGTTGTGCGAATGAATGGACTAGTTTATAAAGAGAAAATTAGTCGTTAATGTTACGTGATATGTTGTGGTGAATTAGCTGCACACGAGAATCGCATTACCAACTATAAAAAGTTTTCTTACTACTCGTGCATTTTTTCCGTCTAGTTTTGATAAGAACACGTGTAGACCCAGTTGTATGTCGACGGTGGGGCTGCATGTTTGTGTAGTTAATATATCACGATAGTGCCTTACAATGAGCTCGATTCTTTATTATGCAAATAAGTATGATCAAATGTTCAGTGACGTCAGCTGACGTCAATGATTTTCAATGAACATTTTTATTGCCTTGATTGTTGTTTTTAAACTTTGTAGTATATATAAAGTAGTTTACATGTTTTTGTGTATTAACATAATTGTTATCTTTGTTTGTTTTTGCCACCGACGACCTAGGATTTTTAGATACGCTGTTTTTGCAGTTATAAGCATTCCTTTGTATAAACAGCGCGATTTCAGTGACGTTAAAATAAATTTCGCAGAGTTTACGACAAATAATCGAAACGCTCCTTTCAGCTCTGCTACTCTACCGGCTAAAGATGAAAATGATTTTAAATCTTCTTCGAAAATCTAAATTCTCTTTGGATTAATATGTCAGAAACAGTATAATTAATTTGTACTACGCATAGTATAGCCATTCTCTGCCGCTCTTGCGTATCTACCTCATCTTTCCTCTGAAACGAATCTGAAACAGTTTGTATAGCGCTGCACGCACACGTGCTTATTCACGCTTTGCACAGACGTCATTGTTTATGTAATCGTTAACTACTCGTCATGTGTACGAGTATGTTGTGGGCGGGGTTGTGCTGCAGCTTATCCGGCAGACCGGCTGTTCATTGTTTCGTACTTAATTTTGTGAATTGTTTTTTTCAGTGCCATCATGGCGCCCTCACCGGACATCGTTGTCCTTCGACAAATATCATCATCACCTTTGGACGCTTCCATCGCCCGACTTGTACTGTTATCCGCGGTACGTATGATAAAACTAGCAATTATGAACCGAAAGATAAGTCATCCAAACGTTTATGTATGCTAATTAAAATGGCAATAATTCTTAATTAGAGTCATCTACTGGCTATTGTAAGACACAACATCACACGAGATAAAATACTCATGTGATATTGTATCTTACAACAGCGAGTAGATATGATTATAATTATATGACGAGTCCGATGGTCGAATGGCTACTTTGACTCCGAGGTCGCGGTTCGATCCCCGCACAAGACAAACATTTGTGTACATGAACACATCTGTTTGTTTTTGTCTAGGTGTTTTCTAAGTATTATAAGTATGTATTTACAAGAAAAAAGTGTATTTAAGTACATTTATCAGCTGTCTAGTACCCATAGTACAAGCTTTGTGCTTAATATGGGACTAGATAGCGCTGTGTAAATTGTTCAGAAATATATATTTATATATAAAACGAGCTACGTGGCTTTTGTATTTTGACGTGACAACGTCTTATAAATTGGTTAGCCGGGTGACACTTCAAGAAACGCGCTCACGTTATGCGCTTACAATGAGAGCGAGTGAGAGGCACGCGTCCCGCCTAAGAGCGAGAGAGACAGACATAAAAAGTGAAAGGCATGCGTCCCTTCCACTCGAAAACATTTTACCACTCAAAGTCGTTGTCACGTAAAACTTTCGCCCGTATACCGACTTTACAGGCAACCAATTTTTTTTTTATACGATAGCTTAATTTATAAATTAAAAAAAAAAAACAATGTGAATTTATAAAAATAATTCATCATAATAAAATGAAATGAATGTAGTTGCAGTTGACTTTATTCATAAAAAAAATATATATGAATAAAGTCTGCAACTTCAACTCAGATTTTATTAATATGCGAAACAGCCGATTTTTTAACAACGAGTACCAAGAAAATAATATAATTACAGAATTAATACTGCAAGATTTTATAAACGTCTAGCAACATACGGGCGTAGAAGTTTTGCAAATCTCGTTCACTATTAACGTTACTGCTGGGTTTTAAATACATCAACTCGTTTAAATTTTCCGCAATTGTTTCAAGAAATTGTAACGTACTATTTATGTAGTTGTTTCATGTTAAAAATACAAAAAATATGACCGTATATTTCAGTCCACCACCACCACCGTGAACAATGAGTGCAAGTCAATGGGATCGGTTGTTGGCTCCGGCCAACGGCCTGCTTACTAATGAAGAGTGCCACAAGCTGCTCGACTTTGACATCTTCAGCGATGACGAGGGTTTGTTCATATATTTTATTCTATAATTCGATGTTCTAGTAGAACATCGAAAAATGTACCGTTTTTGACAAGCTTTTATTTAGTTGTTTTTTCTATACTACGTCGGGTGGCAAACAAGCACACGGCCCGCCTGATATGAAGCGGTTACCGTAGCCATACTAACGCTCGCAACGTAAAATATCTCGCGCGCCGCCACTCGCGCCGCCAAGGCAACATCTTCCTTTCTGGTGACCTCACTCACTCGCAGGAACAACAACCCTCCAAGGGAATTGTTTTTTGGCTGCGGTATTCTGTGAGGTGGAGGTACATTCCCCAGTCGGGTAGCTGACAATTTCATTTCCTACCTCTCTTTTCGCCATAGGTTCGTTTGTCAGTCAGCAGGGTACACCGCGTGCAAGTGAAGTTGGCTTTGGTTCAAAGATGTTCATGAACCACTTTCACGATGTCTGTAATCAAATTTTGGAAGTAAAATTTACCAGTGTCCGTTTGAACTGAAATTTGGCACACTCCTTTGGTACTCGTGACATTGCATTATTACCGAAATGCCGCCATTTTAAATTCAATTGATCGCCATCAAATGAAAGCGCTCGATGTGCAAAACACAATAGGTAAATGTTTTATTTCTTTTTTATAACTAACTAGCTGACCCGCGCCCACTTCGTTGGGCGGTAAACATTGTTACGAAAAAGTCTTTTAATTTAAATTTATAGCCTATAAGCACTAACAAATAACACGGCTTTCTATTGGTAAAAGATTTTTCAAAATCGGTATCGGTCAGTCGATCCAGATATTACCCCCTACAACCTCACAAACCCACAAACTTTACTTCTAATATTGTTATAGATAAAATTATTTTTGTTTTTTTTTGTGTACTCTTCGGCTTCTTCTCCTTTAGGGTTCTGGAGAGTAGTAAAATTTTTAATTTACAAAGAAATGAAGTGCGTCATTTCTTATGGCAGTGATTTCCGGTATTGTATGCCAGCAATGGTTACTATTCCGTGACAATATTCTTTGGTACATTAATTCCCGAGGCCTTGACAAAAGGTAAGACTAAATGAAGATCAATTAAGTTCAAGAAGTGTCTGTCTTCCCAATTGTTTATATGAATATACTGGCCTGTATAACGGCTTTCAATACAAGTTTATGGAACTGTCATATAAAAATCGTAAATAAAACATGAGTGCTATTTTTAAAAACGAGGCCGAGTTTTAAATTTGGCCGCTCGAATAACATTACTTTATCTATAATACATATTAACTTCGTTGGACCAGGTTGGTTTGAAAGGATTATTCTAAGTAATAATTCCTTGTTGCCTCGTCTTGAAGTTTTTTGATTTACTGTACTTTTCAATTTGTGTTGTATCTTTTGTTTTGTATTTTTAACTACCTAAACAATTATTTTTTGAAATTTTGCCATGTTTGTAAGAGCATCACGTAAAAATTACTGCACAAAATTGGATGCATTTTGATAGTTGTATTGTTCAAGGTCAAATTTAAAATCTGGCGCGTTTTTTATACTATACTTATAGGCCGTCGGATAAAGACATTAAATTCGCAAAGCGTGATGTAGTTCTGCATTTTTGGTATGTTATATGGGGTCTGTTAGGGTATTGTGAATTCAAATTTGCAGCTTCGAAAAACTTGTGGAAACTGAGAAAATCGAGAAAAAAATAATTTTGGGACGTTTTCACTATTGCCACTCCAGGGCCAAAATTATGCGTTTTTAGCCAAAATTATTATGCGTTTTTAGCCAATTTTTCTTGAAAATTGAATTTTTCAGGTTTTTCTCACTTATTTCGCGAAATATTGGCAAAACCACGTGCCTATATTTCATGCAGAAAGATTACTGAAAAAAATTTGTAGTACATTTATTTAGTTTTTATTAGAGCTCAAACGAAGTCTCTGAGACTAACAGTTCACTTACAATCTCAAAAGAGTGGCAAAAGACTCAAGAGAGATGTATTCAGGCTTAGGAAATTTGAACGTAATATTATAAGGGTCGATGGGGGAGGTCATTTGCAATAATCTGGCTCGATAAAATCAATTATGACTAACCGAAAAAACGGCGATTGACTAAGAACTAAGCCAATCGTCGTTTTTTCTTTGGTTGGGATTTCGCCTTTTATCAGGATGGTTTTCATTTTGAGGAAGATGAAAATGCACGCGCTCGTAATCTTCTTCCTCTTCTTGTTATTCTGAGGAAGAAGTCCTTCTTCATCTTCCTCTGAATGATCGCATTCTTCGTTGACAGAAATCAACGTGACGTTATTACACGACTTTACTCCGCAATTCAAATAGAGAGCCGAGCATTTCAGCCCAGCTTATAAACAACTACATGCCCCTATACATCCCTTTTTTGTATTTGCAGGCTATAATTTTTAGAAGCTGGCTCTTTGTTTGTTATGATCGGGATTAGGCCGCAGGATCTGATTTCCCAACCCCAATTGGTGGGATCCTTTTCTATCTCCAGCCACTTCTGCACTTGGTGATAGGTGCAAAACGCATGGAAAGAAGAAAGAAGCCTCGGTAATAGGGGGCAAACGTGCCAGATTGACTTTTGCACTTGCCGCTGTCTTCACAAATAACTGGAAACTCGGCCGTGCAGCATCTGAGTACCTGCATCGCCTCCGTAAAGAGCCACCAGACACTTTTCACCAGCTTCCGCGATATTTGCATGCGTTGCATCTGTTTGGAGGAAAATGGTAGCCAGGTCTACTATGTCTTGCCTCTTTTGAAATTGACCCCACAATTTCTGTTTTTCTTGCCAGAAAAGGGCGGTCGTATCACATCCTGTAAAAGCGTGTATAAGTAGTTTAAATCCATTGGGCATTTCGACAATCAGCCTACAAACAAAACATACTTTGCAGGAATTGACATTTCTCAAATGTATATGATTGGTAGTTGGCTGCTC
Organism: Hypsopygia costalis; assembly: GCA_937001555.2. Classification (NCBI taxonomy): domain Eukaryota; kingdom Metazoa; phylum Arthropoda; class Insecta; order Lepidoptera; family Pyralidae; genus Hypsopygia; species Hypsopygia costalis. Next base: position 13,303,067 of record OW443340.2, on the reverse strand, counting down.
CTCTGCATTACCGGGTTAGCTACTTCCAATTTCGCTCCTGTTATTATTTCCATACAAATATAATTTACATACAACAAAGACTGTTACCGCCTTCGCCGCGTGGATGTACTCTCAGCTTATGTTATTGATATTCGGAATGGAATAATCGAGACAAATGTAACGTTTGCCTACAATAACTACTTAAAATTAAAAAATGTTAACTATTAAAGTTAACTTCAATGGTACATTGGTGAACTTAACGCCATTAATCCATATCCACACACAACAAAGACAAAAGAAAGAATTGCGATCTACAAGTCTTTTTGCTATGAATGGAGAGATTATATTATTTTTGGGGTCAATATTGTTGCAAATGACCTCCCCCATCGCCCCTTATCGGTCTAATTTCCAATAACCCTGAATAATTTTTTTCGTTTTTTTTTTTGAGAATGTGAGTGAACACGAAGTCTGTGAGACTAACAAGTGTCACAGACTTCGTTTTGGGTTGTAATAAAAGCTAAATAAAATTCACTACAAAATATTTTCAGTAATCTTTCTTCATAGGGCAAGTAGTTTTGCCAATATTTCGCGAAATAAGTGAGTAAAACCTGAAAATTTCAATTTTCGAAAGAAGTTTGTCTACTTCGAAGTGCTTCAGCTTGGCTCCTATGTGGTCAATAGAGCCACAATAGAGCTGCAATTAAGCTCACATAAATTGTAGGTAATTTAATACAGTTTGTAAGTGTACGAAACATTGTTCGCTAAAAACCAAATAGTAAAAAAAGTAGTAAAATTTCGAAAATTTTCTCGATTTCATCAGTTTCCACAAGTCTTTTGAAGTTGCATACTTGAATTCACACTACCCTAACAGACTCAACATACCAAACATACAGAACTACATCACGCTTTGCGAATTTAGCCTCTTTTTATGTATTAATCCGGCGGCCTAATATCGGATGGCAGACAAGCTATCAGCCCGCCGGATGAGAAGCTGTTACTGTAGCCTATAGACAGGCTACGATTACAGCTTCTCATCCGTCACGTGGCTTAACTTGCGTGTTCGATTAGACTGACACTATCACACCATCGAGCTATGCCGAATAATGTTGTTTATTTTTTTATAACACTAAGGTGGTAAACAAGCGTACGCCCGCCTGATAGAAATAATTGCCCGCAGCCTATGGACGCCTACAACGCCAGGGGCTTGACACGCGTTGTCGACCTTTTAAATAATGTTGACCCTGTAAAAAAGGTATTTTTTTATGAAGTCCACGCGCTCGAAGTCGTGGGCGGCTGCTGGTACTTATCGTTAATTTTTTTAAAGTAAGGAACTAGTATATTTAATGCACACCTGGCTACAATAGTGGAATGAAATATGTTATTTCTGAATTCTTATTTCGTATATAATGACATGAGTATAGATAAATAGTTTAATGGTTAGCGTCTGGACAAACTTGGAATAAGGTAGAAGCTATGTTTTCACAGAACGGACTTAGTTAACTTTTGACCTTCACAATAAAAACTTAAATCCTATAGGAATGAGTACCTAAGACATATTATGAACGTCAATAACTTTGTAGATGTTATCCTGTGATTGTAATATTCTTCTAGAAGAAAACTAAATTTCTTTCGTATAATTTGGCAAAACAACCTAGCTTGTAATTGCAAATGTATGCGAAATTGTGTTTGCTGGTTCGTCTTTCACGCTTAAAGTTGTGGGCCATTTTATTGGCTTTAATTTGTTTCAGTAGAGCTTTACTTTTCACTCACCCCTTTATTCCTTCGTCCCTTTTAAAGCACTGGCAACTATCATACAGCTCAGCTTGCATATTCTCAAGCCGTCGAAAAAAATATCCACCTGTTACTTTGTATTGAAATGATCGGCCAATTTTTGTTAAACGGTGGGATAAGCGAACCCGGCGAAGAGTTTCCAGCGCGACATGCACAATAATTGATTTCTTTAAGAAGAATGTGAAGGGGGACCTTTTAGGCCGGATAGGTGATGCAGTGAAGTTAACTTGAAGTGCATGCGATTTCGACGCTTTTATTCCTGAACTTGAGTCTTGTGTAAAGGTGAGAGTATCTAGGCAATAGCCTGCTTTAATCCCATCGTACTTTATAAACGGTAAATTAAAAAGTTTTGATATTATGCTGCTTCAAAAGTCACTATTGGGCTGTATTTTAAAATTGACGTGATTCGTTGGTACGTTTGGTAGATATAGCTTTTCAAATGTGACAACGAATTTTACTAAATTGTCGTTATGATGGCTGATTTGGTATCTAACGTGCAGATCACTTATGTGAATCGTATGTAACCGGTCTGCGTGCATGGCCTTAGTGCGTTTGTACAGCCATTGAAATACGTGGTATAGTTTAGTGACCTAAACTATCAGCGCACCGGCTGATTGCAGTAAATATGCGCATAATACCAGGCCTCCGTCACTCCATGTACTTGCGTGCTATAGTTACCTACCGCCCGGCCGAAGCGGTCTCGGGCCGTTTGCGGACCAAATTCAGGCCCTGCGATTGCTGTGGGATCGCGCGGTGCGAAGCAATCACAACTGTACGCTTGAGCATTTAGGCACATTTTAGCATGCAGCGGTTGCTGACGCGACGGAGTAGGCTATTATAGCAGTAGGTATTGGAAATTTTCTACTGAGTGAAGTATCTGTTACGTAGTAACTATTATGTAATCTGTGATAATACGCAGATCGACTCCATAACATTCACATAACAAATCTACACGCTATAGATACCAAATCGACCATTTAGCATATAGCTGCTGTACATAGTAATTATCCTTGAATCAGTCGGTGCGCTGATAATTTAGTTCACTAAACCATGCCACGTGTTTCAATGGCTGTACCTGCCAAATGCACCAATGTTATGCACGCAGACCGGCTTCATACGATTCGCATAGCTTCTATACGCTATAGATAGCAAATCAGCCACCATAACTACAATTTAGTAAATTTCGTTGTCACCTTTGAAAGACTTATATCTACCAAATGCACCAAATAATTCCGTGAGTCTTTAGACTGTGCCTACTGTACATAGTATCATCGGCATCAACCCATAATCATCCCACTGTTGGGATACGGGTCTCCCCTCAGTAGAAGGGGTTTAGAGCATACTCCAGAACGCTGCGGGTTGGCGGAGTATCATATTATCTTTGAATCAGCCAGTGCGCTGATAGTTTAGTGCATTAAACCATGAGACGTGTTTCAACGGCTGTACATACCTACCAAAGGCACCAACGCCATGCAGGCAGACCGACTCCATTCGATTCACAGAACAATACGCTATAGAAACTAAATCAGCCGGTGCGCTAATAGTTTAGTCAACCCTTTGTCGCATCTTAGTCTATATTGCCATCTCTCACATTACCGAGAGGGAAAGTCAAATTTCAAAGTTTCGTACATTTTTTTTATACCACGGCAGACAAGCCTACGTCTCGGTACTACTACGGAACCCTTAAAAACATCAAATGATAAGGAAGGTTCTTTATAGTTGAAGCTTACAAATGGTACTCATTTTAAACAGGGTCCTGTTTCACTTTTGGCCGTTTCGATACCCTTGCTCTATAAAAATATTTGTGAACGGTTAAATTTACTTCTGATAGCCAGGTTTACTTTTTCCACTAACAAATGCATAGGTGAAATGTAGTAAGCTCTGCAAATTATGTGAAAATATAAATAGTGATCTACATATTGTTTTTTGTTCTATAACCAGTTTTTTTGATATGACTCGTTCCAGCGAAGCTTGTGAAACAGGCACAATTGCTCTTTCTGCGATTTTACAGGAGAGCCTTATCAAGATTTTTCTTTGCATATAATATGTTTTCCAATTTAATAGATACATTTGTCCATCGAGGTAACATGGCGTCTATTAAGTGTTGTCTTTTACTTATGAGGTTGGGTTATAAGATGATGGTGAACTACGTGGGTCACGAAATAAGTTTTGAGATAAGAAAAAAGTATCCAACATATAACCACAATTTATTTTACATTTTTTCGAAGTACTCTCCACTCCACGATGCTCTATACAAACTTCCATTCGTCTAAACCAACTGTGGAAACACTTTTGCCAGTCTTGATCTGAGAGGTCAGAAATGGCTACTTCGTAGGCAGCGACGGCTTCTTCGGCACTCGAAAAAAACTTTCCTTTAATTTTTTCTTTGACAGTTGGGAACAAAAAGAAATCACAAGGAGCTAAGTCAGGGCTGTAGGGTGGGTGAGATAGGGTTTCAATACCAGATTCCTCATGAAACGCCTTCGTTCTGAGGGACGTTTGTGAAGAAGCGTTATCGTGATGCAGCATGATTCCTCGAAGCCCGGCCGTTGGTCTACGCTCTCGCACAGCTTGGATAACTTTCGGCAATGCTACAGTTGTGTACCATTCCGAGTTAACTGACCTACAATTTTCGAGCATGGATGTCGATAAGTGTCCACTTCGACCAAACTAGCCACCATTTTTTTACCAACATTACGTGGTCTTTGCAATTTTGTCGGTAACTCTCCATCTGAGTAGACTATTACTTATACTGTGCCCATACCGAAGACTGCTTCTTACTTTCGGGGTCATACTGATAGATCCATGTTTCGTCACAAGTAATGATTTCCGAAACACGTCTCGACGCCCCGTTTTCAAAACGTTAACGCATTTCACGGCACCAATGCACACGAGCCTGTTTTTCAGTTTCGGAGAGCAATCGCGGGATCCAACGACAACAAAGCTTCCTGACTCCGAAATGTTGGTGTAGGATGGTGTTCACACTCCCCGAAGTAATTAATTAATATTAATTAATACCCAGGATCTTCTCGATGTCCTTGTATGTAATTCGTGGGTCTTCTCGTACCAACATTTCAGTAGTCCACACATTTTCTGCAGTTACTGCTGTTTGCGGGCGTCCGCTTTGATTGTCTTCGAGGTTAGTTTTGCCCCTTTTAAATTCACTAAACCACCTATAGATTGTTGCCCGTGAAGGAGCAGACTCTCCCAATGCCGACTGTAGTCGTTGCAAACTTAACTGTTCGGTTAAACTCCATCGTTTCAGCCAAAAAACGCGGGAAGCGTTGTAGTAAAATGACAGGAATATCGTATTTTAAAAAAAATTGAAATAATGGATTATGGTATTCTATTTAACTAGAAAGGTTTCATAATGGATCTTATACGCACGAGCCCGTTCGCGTTGGTCGAATGGCTAGTAATGGCTACTATGACTCCGAGGTCGCGGGTTCTATCCCCGCACAATGTATTTACAAAAAAAATAATATTTAAGTACATTTATCAATTGTCTAGTACCCATAGTACAAGCTTTACGTTTAATTTGGGACTAGATGGCGCTGTGTAAATTGTCCAGAAATATTTATTATTATATTATTATTAAACATAGGCGACCGCTACAAAGTAAGAACACACAGCAGCACTACGACCAGGCTGCCTTTAAATTAAAATTTTAATAAAAGAGAGTGGGCCAAATGCTGTGTCATGCTGGATATAGCTATGTATTGACAAGAACGAATAAAGAGGGCTCTGACTTATGTAGACCAAAAAAGACAGTAGTTAATGTAATGCAACACTCAAAGTGATTATGCCATGTTTCTATATTAGTTTTTTTAAATATGATTATCACATACTATATCGCATTTTTTTTTTTTTCACTAACCATTTTTTTATTCATCTGTACAAATAAGTAGTTGGAGTCCTTAAATTTTTGATATGAATCCAAATTGGACGTACGAAAAGAGCATTGAACCGTTTCGCCCCCGTGGTCCGAATCGACTCATTACAAAAGATACATTTGGCTATTCGCACCACTCCAACGATAGGTGTGAATGGTCCTATTCAAAAACAGCAGTTGGGCGATTCGGACCGCGGTCCGAACCACTCATGGTCCGAAGCGACTAAAGACCCCGAGACACGTGGTGCACTAATTAAAGCTTCCGGCAACAAAGTGTAAATTAAAAATTGTTGTGTGTAATAAAAATTTCAACACCAAAATAACACTTGTGGTTAGTTTTAAGCATACATAATGTTGATTATACTAGTAAAAAAATTGATAGTAAAAGGTTTTTTGAGGCGAATTCTAGTTTCACATTTTGGATCGACGCAGCACCAAAAATTTGTAGGGTTCTAAGGTCATTTACGCGAAAATGGTTTTTACAACCTTTGTTTCCGAAAGCATTGAAATAGCAGAGGTACTTACTTACCTTTGTTGGCGTTATGGTGTATCCATGGCCTCACATGGCAAGCGGCACGCGCAGCTTACCTGCGGCACGCGCAGCTTTACATGCGGCACGCGCGGCTTTACATGCGGCACGCGCGGCTTTACATGCGGCACGCTCGTTAAGACGGCGCCAAGGCAGTCTTAACGCGCGTGCAAAGCCGGCGGCTTGTGTGCATACACCAATTATGGTGTAGATATATTTTTATGTCCGTTCATCTGTATATGTATGTCCTGTCTATTAATAGACATCTGTATGTGTATGACCTGTCTATTAATAGACAGGACATACACATACCGATGAACTGACATACAAATATATCTAAAATAAATAGGCTGTGATAACCGTTTTACATAAGCAAGCGGCGCCGCGGCGTGGTATAAAAAAAGATCTGTAATTTGGTAATTAGTAATTACCTTAGAGTACTGTATGGTTAATACCTAAATAAATTTTGCTATCGATACACGTGCTGTCGATTGACGTTATTTTAATTCATCTTGTTAGTCAGTTTTGTTTAATGCGTTTCTCAAGACTATAGCCCCCCACGAACTCACCTCATGCGGATGATAAAACAATAGGTCAGCATTAAAATAGATAAGTTATCCTATTAATTTGTGTATATTTCCATTGAACCAAGATAATGTTTATTACATAAATGTAATTAACTTGGTATTAATGGTAATGAGTCCTGTAATTATTGGCAGTAATTTGTTACTATTTTATTAACTCTTAGGGATCTGACCCGGCTTCGCTCGTCTGGGATAATACAAAATGCAAGGAAAATATTCTCTAATTCATTGTGAATAGTGCATCAAAATCCCTCTAACTTTCTGCTATCGCTATCCTTGTCATGCCTATAAAGTGGCCATTTTCTATAAAAACTAACCGTGTCGGTACACGCTCAGAAACACATAACTTGTTTCTTACTTTTTAGTTTATTTTATTTATTGGAGTCTGATTAAGGATTTTAAAACTTTTTCTTTTATACAAGTTTTGAAGTTTTTTATAAAACTCTTAAACGCATCACACATAGCGCACATAATATATATTTAGAGCGAGACACTGCTATACGCGTGTAAAAGACTGTGATATTTCTTCCCTCGTCTTAAGAGCATTCATATATAACTAGCTGTTACCCTGTTAGCTGTCCAGCCCCCCTAGCCAAGTGTAATTCGTAGCGTAACGAACGTTAGATATATCACGTGACATTTGTCAACTCTCATACTAAAATGTAGGATTTTTTTTTTTTTATACTACGTCTGGTGGCAGACAAGCATACGGCCCGCCTGATGTGAAGCGGTTACCGTAGCCATATTAACGCTCGCAACATAAAATATCGCTCGCGCGCCGCCACCCCCGCTGCCATCGCAGCATCTCCTTCCTTTCTGGTGACCTCACTCACTCGCAGGAACACAACAGCCCTCAAGGGAACCGTTATTTGGCTGCGGTATTCTGTGAGGTGGAGGTACATTCGGGTAGCTTACAATTACGCTCCCTTACCTCTCTTTTGAACGATTTTCGCGTGATCTATCTAATGTTCGTTACGCTACGAATTATTTCGACGTGAAAGAAGGACAAATGATCATAAACTTTATTTTTGCCCGTGGGAATAAAATGTTTTTCCTGGATAAAAAGTAGCCTATGTCACTCTCCAGGCCGGAAACTATCCCCTGTAAAAATCATGTTGGTACTTAGGTTCCTTTCGACGTGATAGAAGGACAAATGATTACAAAGTTTATTTTTTCCCATGGGATTATAAGATGTTTTTTCGGGATAAAAAGTAGCAAATTTCACTTTCCAGACCGTAAATTATCCCCGTGAAAAAAATCATGTTGGTACTTAGGTTCCTTTCGACGTAAAAGAAAGACAAATGATTACAAACTTATTTTTTTTTCTATGGCATTAAGGTGTTTTCCGGGATAAAAACAAATAAACAAACACACTTTCACATTTATAATATTGGTATGAATTTTCTTTACCCTGTGTGAGGCGCTTGTAAAAAAGAACTTTCCACAATTTATAAGTGAGACAAAAAGTTATTTTATTAAATTGTTCATAATCACAGTATAAGTAATAGTACTAACGTACAGTATGGACACTCTCTGCCGCTCTCACTAGTCGACCTCACCTCCCCTATGGAACCGATTTGGAACCGTTCGCAATGGATGCAACGTCCTACAAATTGACGTCGCTCGTATTTTATTCTCCATTCAGTTTAAAAGATGGAAGTTACTTGTGCAGTGGATGGATATCTCAACACATGGAAAATCAAAAAAATAAATTTATTCGATCCCTTTGGATGAAATAAAGTACAGATTTTTTTATAGATTACCTAAAAAGCATGCGGCAGCCATAGTTTCATCATAACTAATTCATGTCTGTCAAAGTAGGATACAAGATACAATTAATACGAGATGAGAAAAGGATAGCATTATATGTCTCAAAGAGCAAGTGAGTGCGCAGACGCGAAAGTGACATTGCTGTCACTTGAGTTATGGTGGTTTATTGTTTACAATTTTCTTATTTACGAGTACATTTCAATGTTTATTGTGCCTGATCTCATTTGTGGTATAAGTTTTAAATTACGTTTGTTCCATGTGAATATGAAAATGAATTAAATCATTGCGCATGCATTTATATGAATAGTAAAAAGCTACAATTAGTAAGAATGAAATGGTTTGACCATTACAATGAACCGGTGTTCGGAAGGCGAACGTTTGATTTAGTGGTGATTAGAAAATATAAAATTTTGGGTAAGTTAGCAATGGCAAATAAACAAGGCGTTTTATAAATATTGGCCGAAGTCAGTGTAGTGTATTTACTATGTTTTTTTTGCTTCACTACGCCCACCTGATGTGAAGCGGTTACCGTAACCATATTAACGGTTGCAACATTAAATATCGCTCGCGCGCTGCCAACCTCGCTGCCAACGCAGCAACTCCATCGTCTCTGGTGACCTCACTCACTCGCAGGAACACAACAACCCTCACGGAAATTGTTATTTGACTGCGGTATTCTGTGAGATGGTGGTACTTCGTCAGTTGGGTTGTTTAAAAAATACGCTATGTCCTACCTCTCTTTTCGTCAGAGCCTCGTCTGTCAGTCAGCAGGGTGTACCCCGTGCAGGTAAGATTGACTTTGGTTCAAAGATGTTGATGAACCACTTACATCCCCTTACATGTCCGACTAATAATTAAATAATGTCAGCCCTAGAGAACGTCACTCAAACATAGGCACGTGTACAGACGTCATTTGGTTACTACATGCAAAAGCGCCATTTTTGTATGGAGTGGCCGGGGTTTGTCATAATTGCACAATCTTTTCGAATTATGGAGCCTTAGTAAAACTCTCATAATCTGCCTATTTTACCTAAGACGAAGACGTAAATATTTTCAAAATTATTGTCATTCTTCGAATTTGCTTTTGTACAGATCATGTTGGGCAGTCAAAACGATTGTAACTCTTATTACGTATGGCATAAGATGATAAAGGTCGAAGTCGAGCTCAAGGTTCGCTTGCTCTTAGCTGTACAAGAAAAAAAACGTCACGGTATGTTATGTCATCCTGTAATGCAAACAATAAATGCTAAGGGCTGTGTGTACCTTGGGCACTTGGCGGAGTCAACATAAAATTTCAGACCCTATTAAGTAAGACTGGAAGAGATCCCCATGTGGGATAAGTCCGCCTTTGTACCACTTTATTTTCTTGTACTTATTCAATATGTAATTTGAACAATAAAGATAATACAAACAAACAAACAAAGTATCCAAGAGCTATTTGTTGGTTATGAACACACTACAGACCTGTAAGAGATGCAGCCAAACATCGCGTATGTAAGAAGAAACAGGGTTGCTATTAAAAGATAAAACTGTTTTCTGCAAAATGTTGTAAGGAGGCAGTACCAGATTACAGATTGCAGTAACCAAACTGCTTGAATATTACGGAACTTCCTCTTTATGAAGGTGTAATAATTATGGCGTAGGCTGGAATTCGCTTGTGTGGAAAAATACCTTTCATTTCCTTGTAAGAGGCATTCTGAATGTAGAGCGAAACCGTGATTAGGTTATGGTCGTCCCTTACCGGCAGCATCTCGGCCATTACTTTCATGGCAGAAGCACGCGCTACAACATATGACGACGTGTCTAAGTTCCCGCAAGCAAAGGGCGCAATGGCAAATAGACATTATATGAGATAGATTGCGTCTGGGACTTCCCTAAACCTCATAAAGAAACCTACGTGCCAAATTTGGAATCTGTAGACCCAGCGGTTTGGACTGCGCGTTGAAGTTAAGCGCTGCGCTGTTAAGTCAGTCGCTCATTCATCTTTCGTCTCTCGTCAGCTTTCTCTCACATAGAACATTTCAATTTCTATTTTCTACATCATTTGTTATATACTTACGTAAAAAATCACTTCAATGTCAATTTTTTTTAATGAACGGTATTATATTCTTGTTTCCAATATCAGTTGCTAGGTTAAAACGAGGGTGTGTCTTGATAATCACTCTTTTACTGTATGACAGAATGTATAATATATAATAAGTGATAAGGTATGACGTCGGGCGGCTTTTCAAAACATATTTGTTTCGAGTTGTTAGTCCTCTGGGCATGTTTGTTTCGCCAGTTGCCTGTTTTCCTCAATTTATCTTGTATCCAATGAAAATATGTTTTGACATTTAAAATAACATCTTATCTTTCTGTGATTTAATAACTATATTGTGGAAACTTAGGTGAATCTGAGTAATTAAGATTGTGATGACCACTGTACCGACAGGGTTACTAAGGAATGCATAGAGACGATTTAGAATTAATTATTTTTTACTAATACCACAGTATAAGTAATAGTACTAACGTACAGTATGGACACTCTCTGCCGCTCTCACTAGTCGACCTCACCTCCCCTATGGAACCGATTTGGAACCGTTCGCAAGGAATGCCACAACGTACGAATTGACGTCGCTTGTATTTTATTCTCCATTCAGTTTAAAATAATATGCGAGTATGTAAAAGATGAGAGTTATTTGTGCAGTGGATGGATGTCTCAACACATGGATGGGTGGATGGATGGGTGGATGGGTGGATGGGTGAATGGGTGGATGGGTGGATGGGTGAATGGGTGGATGGATGGGTGGATGGATGGGTGGGTGGATGGGTGGGTGGATGGGTGGGTGGATGGATGGATGGATGGGTGGATAGATGGATGAATGGGTGGATGGATGGGTGGATGGGTTGATGGGTGGATGAATGCATGGATGGATGGGTGGATGAATGGATGAATGGATGGATGGATGGGTGGATGAATGGATGGATGGATGGATGGATGGGTGGATAGATGGATGGATGAGTGGATGGGTGGATGAATGGATGGATGGATGGATAGATGAATGGATATGGATGGATGGATGGATGGATGAATGGATGAATGGATGGATGGATGGATGGATGGATGGATGGATGGATGGATGGGTGGATGGGTGAATGGGTGGATGGATGGGAGAATGGGTGGGTGGATGGATGGGTGGGTGGATGGATGGGTGGATGGATGGGTGGATGGGTGGATGAATGGATGGATGGATGGGTGGATGGGTTGATGGGTGGCTGAATGGATGGATGGATGGATGGATGGATGGATGGATGGGTGGATGAATGGATAGATGGATGGTTGGATGGATGGATGGATAGATGAATGGATATGGATGGATGGATGAATGGATGAATGGATGGATGGATGGATGGATGGATGGATGGATGGATGGATGGATGGATGGATGGATGGATGGATGGATGGATGGATGGATGGATAGATGAATGGATATGGATGGATGGATGGATGGATGAACGAGCAAACGAGCATTAGTTAAAAAATAAAAAATGCTATGCAATAGCTTTACCGCGGCAGTCCCCGAGTGTCACACGTTTTTTTTTTCTTCACTACGCCCACCTGATGTGAAGCGGTTACCGTAACCATATTAACACTCGCAACATTAAATATCGCTCGCGCGCTGCCATCCCCGCTGCCAACGCAGCAACTCCATCCTCTCTGGTGACCTCACTCACTCGCAGGAACACAACAACCCTCAAGGAAATTGTTATTTGACTGCGGTATTCTGTGAGGTGGTGGTACTTCGTCAGTCGGGCTGCTTAATAAATACGCTATGTCCTACCTCTCTTTTCGTCAGAGCCTCGTCTGTCAGTGAGCAGGGTGTACCCCGTGCAGGTAAGATTGACTTTGGTTCAAAGATGTTGATGAACCACTTACACCCCCTTACATGTCCGACTAATAATTGAATAATGTCAGCCCTAGAGAACGTCACTCAAACATAGGCACGTGTACAGACGTCATTTGGTTACTACATGCAAAAGCGCCATTTTTGTATGGAGTGGCCGGGGTTTGCTAATACGCTAATTCTGCAACGAACATATTGTCAATGTACTTTTTTAGCTTTATAGGGAAAAATTACTTTGATATCGATATTGTATTTGATTTATTGATAATTAGAGACATGTAATGAGGAGCTCGATTTTTTTTCTTTATAGGAGAGGAGAGCAAACGAACATGTGGGTCACCTGATGGTAAGCAATCACCACCGCTCATGGAGATCGGCAACACCACCGCTCATGGAGATCAGCAACACCAAGGGGTCGCCGATCCGCTGCCAGTCTATACTCCTTCCTTTCTTTCTGGTGACCTCATTCATTTGCAGGAACACAACAACCCATAAGGGAACTGTTATTTGGCTGCGGTATTTTGTGAAGTGGAGATACTTCCGCAGTCGGGTAGCTTAAGACATACGCTATGGTCTACCTCTTTTTTCGCCATAGTCTCGATTGTCACACAGCCACCACGTGCAGGTGAGGTAGGCTGGTTCAATGATGTTGAACCACTTACACCCCAAGTCAATGGTGTCGTTGCGCGTGTCAGTTTAATCGAACACGCAAGTTAAGCAACGGCGGTCGTAGCCTGTCCATGGATGGGTTAATTTTATCTTGAGCTTCTCCTTGTTTCGGAGGGCACGTCAAGCCGGGACGGACGTCCCGGCTGTTGTCTGATGACAGTCGTTAAGCCAAGCCAGTGGTCTTTAGACGGCTTGAAAACACTGGCCTTCGCCAACCCCTTGTTGAGCAGCGTGGTGCAGTATGCTCTAAACCTCAACTTCCCTCAGCAGTATTCCCGAATAAATACGGCTCACTCGCAGGCCTTATGAGAGCCTTCAAGAACATAGTCAATTTTTACCTTAAAAGGCTGGCAAAGGGTCGGCGACCCCATGATGTTGCTGATTTCTATGGGCGGTGGACTTCATCAGGTGACCTGCTCGCATGCTCCTCTCATGAAAAAAAAAAACCCTTCGATTGAGGGGCGACCCATATCCCAGCAGTGGGATGAATAAGGGTTGACGACGAGAGACGTTTGACATAGATTGAAATCGGATTGTCATTGACTGTGTTTTCAAGAGTCCTGTAAGGTCAGGGTAACATCTTAATGTGGGTTGAGTTGAGAAGGCGTCATTGGAAATAATATCTAATAGTTATCTAAAAGAAATTGCTAAATGTACCATTACTCGGGGTCAGAAGCAGGTCGTCCCATTCGCAACTCGTCACGCATTCGGAACTCGTCCCATTCGCAGCTTGTCCCATTCTCATTTCGTCCCGTTCGCGTCTCGCCCCATTCGCAGCTCGTCCCGTTCGTAGCTCGTCCCGTTCGCATCTCGTCCTATTCGCAGCTCGTCCCATTTTTATTTTATTACAACTTGTGGTATCGTTAACGATTACCAGGATGTTAATTTGAATGTTTGCAAAAAAAAAAAACATTAAGCCGTTTGACGTAACATTATAGCCCAGGGAGTGATTCGTCAAACAGCTTAATGTTTTTTTTTTTTTATGAATTAAGGAATTTGAATAATATTATTTTTTGTAAAATGTTGTGTAAGCACGGGGTCCTATGGGGATTTTTGTTGTGGGTAAACGGCTTAATGGTTTTTTTATGAATTAAAGAATTTAAATATTCTTATTTTGTAAAATGTTGTCTAAGCACGGGCACCTATGGGGATTTTTGTTGTATTTTTAAAAATAATTTTGTTTGCCTTTTTATTATATATAGGTAATTTAGATAATTCAGGGTAATTTTGATTAAAGTCATTGCTTTTCAACTTAATAATATTTTTTAAGAAAATAAATGATTTGCAGTATTTTTTATTATTTAGTTAGTCATATACCCAATGCGAGCAAAGACCGTACAAGTAGTGAATGGGACGAGTTGCGTAAAAAAATAGAGGATAGGACGAGTTGCGAATGGGACGAGACGCGAACGGGACTAGCTGCGAATGGGACGAGACGCGAACGGGACTAATTGAGAATGGGACAAGTTGCGAATGGGACAAGTAGCAATATGGACGAGTTGCGAATGGGACGATCTGCTTCTGACCCCATTACTCGTTCATCAATACCCTTTGGATTATCTATTATTGGATTATCCTTTTGTGACGTATAGGTCCAATAAGAAGGGATTCCGCGAAATTCACCCCCTAAAGGGGTAAAAAGGGGTATTGTAAACCGTGGTATATACCTTTTTTGTTTGTGGTCAGATCTGTTTAGAATTTCGTGATATTGCTCTTAGTCATCATTTAATAAAACTCAAATTCGATATTTTTTTAAAATTCGATCTCTTTAGGGGTAAAAAGGGGTATTAAAGTTTCTATGGGGAAAAAATATTAAATGGGCATTTCGTCTTAGAACTTTGTAAATGTAGTCCAAAAATAAAATAAGTAAACATGTATTTCACGATGTTTCGATATTCAACCCCTAAGTGGGTGAACAGGGGTATGAATGAATTTCATACATCTACGCGTACGCAGTCGTGGGCAAAAGCTAGTTTGAGAATAAAAGTACTTTATTATATAATTCAAAGCTACTTTATCGTCACATCGAACGAGGGTTAACATTACTGTTGTATTAGAGTAACAATGTAGCCTTATTTTATTCTAAAAAATGTAAATAAATAAATATTTCTGGACAATTTACACAACGCCATCTAGTCCCAAATTAAGCGCAAAGCTTGTGTTATACTAGACAACTGATAAATGTACTTAAATACATTTTTTTTAAATACATACTTATAATACATAGAAAACACCCAGACCAAGACAAACAGACATGTTCATGCACACAAATGTTTGCCTTGAATCGAACCCGCGACCTCGGTCAAAGTGGCCATTGCTAACCATTCGACCACCGAACTCGTCAATGTGTTATTTCATTTACGAGTATAAGATAATGGCAATTGGGTGTGTTCAGAGTAGTTGTTTAACATGATGCCCACGGCCTCCTTCTACAGTCGCACCGCTCGCCATCGACAGGGAATTCATCCTCACACATTGGAGACGAAATGGTCGCGTACTGTGCGTTTCCAGGGATGATTTCTCCCGCGTACTGTCAGGCTGTGGAATGAACTGTTGAGGTTTTCTCATGTGACTACAGCATGGGGCAAAAAGGGTGTGAAGAGGTTTTACAGGGTCGGCAACGCGCGTGTTTTGCCTCTGGTGTTACAGGCGTTCATAGGCTAGGGTAACTGGTTTCCATCAGGCGGGCCGTATCCTTGTTTGTCACTTTAGGGGTATAAAAAAGATCATTAGAATATCTAAGTATATTGTGGAAATAAAAGTGTGATATTTTTTCTATTTATAACGTTTGAGTATTGCCATTTCTTTGTGCATGCTATAATTGGAATTTTATCTGATGACTGGGTTATCATTAAATATTTACATCACTAATGTTTGTAGATCTTGAATTTTAAGGAAAATTACTACTGTAGGTACTCTTGTGCGTGGAACGAATCTTCCTAAGCAACAGAGAAGATTGTTATTGTTACTATGAGCGTTAAATTTAATCAATATATTAAAAAAAATATCGATAATAATTTATCCATCTGGAAGTTTTTTATGACGCACGATAAGAAGTCTGTAACCTTTTGTAAATCTTATTTATTTAGCAATATAATATCACATTGTTAGAAACTTGAAAGTGTATGAATTAAAATCCAGGCACTTGTTAATATGGGGTGTAAGAGCCAAAGCCATCTTCGCCTGCACGTGTTGCACCCAGCCGACTAGCGATAGAGACTCTGGCAAGAGAGGTAGGGCACAGCGTATTTGTAAGCTGCCCGACTGGAGAAGTACCTCCACCTCACAAAATACCGCAGCCAAAAAACAATTCCCCTCAGGGTTGTTGCGTTCCTGCGAGTGAGTGAAGTCGCCAGAAAGGAAAGAGGTGATATTTGATGTTGCGAGCGTTAATATGGCTACGGTAACCGCATCGTATTTTTGGCCGTATTTTTGTGTGCCACCCGACGTAGTACAAAAAATATATATACTTATATGCTTTCATATTTTTTCGTATTATTGAGATTAGTAGGTATGATTATACGTACTATTCGAAGCACGGAGGAGCTCGAGATAAATAAACCCATCTATAGATCAATATATGGTGGATGTTGCTTAACTTGCGCAATTGATTATACACGTGTTAGATAAATAATAATATAAGGGGGTCTTGTAACGATAATAAAACCATGAAAGTAGATTGTAAGTTTGTATAATAACATCATTTCAGTAACAACGAATTTAATAATAAATCGATATAATAAAATTACTTTTATACTACATCTTGTACATAATTCAGAGCAGTATTGTATGTTTAATTTATCATTCGGTATCTATATAACATAATATACATACACCATATATGTACATATACAACATCATACACTTATATACATCTAGTCAACTTATATACCTATTAGTACATAATTTATGTATCCATATATAACATTATATATGTAACATTACCCACATGTACGTACATACCCACATTAACATAACATTATATACTTCTAGACACTTTATATAGCCATGAACATAATTGATAAATGGTTTAGAAATTACATTACTAAGTATCAAATCAATTATACTTAGCTTTGCGAGGAGCGATCCGTCTCTGTCCACAGCTCGAACAAAAGTGACCGTACTGATCGGCCGGACGGTATTTATAAGGAGTCCCCCACCTTACTTTGCTTCTACCGACAACAACACGTGTCCACACAGGTGTTCACACAGGTGTCCAGACAGGTGTCCACACAGGTGTCTACACAGGTGTCCACACAGGTGTCCACACAGGTGTCCACACAGGTGTCCACACAGGTGTCCACACAGGTGTCCACACAGGTGTCCACACAGGTGTCCACACAGGTGTCCACACAGGTGTCCACACAGGTGTCCACACAGGTGTCCACACAGGTGTTCACACAGGTGTTCAAACAGGTGTACGATCAGGTGATCTTTTTCGTCGAATCTCAAGCAAATGCACGTGCACAGACACGTGTGTTAAACAGGTGGTGTTATTCGTCAGCTAGAAGCCACGAGGGACGCTCGATATTATTCTAACACGGCCATTCTGATACGTACTTCGTTCCCTGAAGTACCTAGATGCTTACTTTGGCTGATTTTATACTAATATAAATTTCACAAATTAGTCTTGTTTTACAGTCTTGCTAAGTTATAGCATTAAATGCTTAAAGCTAATTTCAATTCATAAGTTGACAATCATTAATATTAACTTATTACAATTGGCATCACAGCCTCAGCCTTCTGACATTAAGTAGACCTTGTGCGCCACCCGTGTATATTCTAAAAATAGTGTCTTACTTCTCACATTAAGCAGACCTATAACATTTACTTAATCAAATTATGTCTTACTTCTCACATTAAGCAGACCTATAATGTCTGTCTTACTTTTCACATTAAGCAGACCAACAACGTTCACTTAATCTAACTTATGTCTTGCTTCTCACATTAAGCAGACCTATAACGTCTGTCTTACTTTTCACATTAAGCAGACCAACAACGTTCACTTAATCTAACTTATGTCTTGCTTCTCACATTAAGCAGACCTATAACGTCTGTCTTATTTTTCACATTAAGCAGACCAACAACGTTCACTTAATCTAACTTATGTCTTGCTTCTCACATTAAGCAGACCTATAACGTCTGTCTTACTTTTCACATTAAGCAGACCAACAACGTTCACTTAATCTAACTTATGTCTTGCTTCTCACATTAAGCAGACCTATTACGTCTGTCTTACTTTTCACATTAAGCAGACCTACAACGTTCACTTAATCTAATTTATGTCTTGCTTCTCACATACTATGTTTTTCAACTTCTCGTATTATGCAGATCAATAACATCATTAGAGATAGATTTCATAAAAAGGAATATAATAAAAAAAATATAAACACAAAATTATGCTATTTACATTAATTTATCGCCTCATCAATAGAATTTTCATGTGTAAATTCACCTGAATTTATCTTAGATACTATTATTTTTCTGAGATTACATTCTCATCTGAGAGTGTACCTAACTGTGTACGAAGTTACTCAATTATTTGCTACGGACCTTTGAATCGAAGACTCGGCCTATCATGATGCCTGTGGTAAACTATATTACCTACTTCAAAGGATTTATTATCATGTTTTACGATATCAAATCGATTTTTAAATTTGCTTGATTCATGTTATAAGCGTTGAAAAGCTAATTCTCGATCTGCTTCTAAATTAATACGTTTTTGGTTCTGAAACATTTATTACATTTAAGCGACTCTGGATATTTGGTATGTTCGCATTGCAACCGATTAACAAATGAATCGAAGAGACCCCTGTCGATTTTTGGATAGTGGTATTAATTGACTGTTGCACCTTCCACAAGCCGCTTGGCCAATCTGACGACATAGTACAAGTATTGTTTAACATATCAATAACTGTAGCCACGTAACGTTCTACTTCTCCGTTACCTTTTGGTGTGTGATCATGTGATGCTCAATTTGCAAACCTCTGTGTCAAGTGACCAGTTTTCTAGGGGTACGGAATAAAGCGACAGTATTCCGGATTAGAGCAACTAACTCTTGAGCTGTCAGACTTTTTAAATGTTTTAGTAAGATAAATTTACTAATAAGTAATATACAATTATATCCTTCAGATGTTTGAGAAAAGGGTACCGTCGCAATTTAAATGGATTTTATGGAAACGTATTGGATTTTTTTTTTTTAATAGAGTGTAGGAAACCTTGTTTAGGACCTGGATGACCCTTTCTTTTTGAACCGATTAAACAGTGTTAGATATTTCCGAACCTAGTCGGCCATACGAGAGAACTAAAAGTATTCTTTAAACTTTGACTATGTTTTATCAAAACCTGTAGGACAGTTTACATCGTGAAAGGGTTTAGTTAAACTAATCTACATCCCTTTGGCACGTAAAGCTTGGACTCGTTGGCCTGTGTTTTGTAAAACAATAAATTATTTTGCAACACGTATTGGTTTTTATCTAAATCTCGTGCTACAACCAGACTAATTTTTTTATGATCTGAAAAAAATATATGTAAAATATTCTCGAATTTAAAAGAGATAGTTAATTAATATAGTCGTTGTGGAAAAAATATTTAAAAAAAAATAATTTGAAATGAAATGTTAATCGTTTTTAAACATATCTAGTTTATATAAATCCACATTTATAAATTTATTGTAATTTATCAAAATTTTTAAATATTATTATACTTTTAAAAATATAGTTTTTTAACAACGATATACAAAATAAAATTTTGATATTATTGAGCTAATTCCAGCCACGATTTGAGGGTCAATAATTAAATTAACTACATTAGAAGGATATCTATGTGCATGGTTGCTATCACTTGAATTTGAGGCGATGGTTGGGGAATCGAATCAGTTTACAACGTCATCTAAAACTGATGCCTCGACAAGATGTCGACTAAGAAAATCTACGCACATTTTATTATTTCCATCTTTTTTTTTTCTTTACCAATATTATAGGGTTTGCAAAAGGCGAGTCACTTTCACGAATAATCCATCTTTTCCTTCTCAATCGGAGCCAGTCGATACGGCCGATACGTAAACGCCAGTATTTTAGTTTTAAACGTAAAATGAATTCACCAGTTTGGACGGTGCCTATCTCACTAAAGATTGTTGGGTATCTGTTCAAAATATCTTTTATTTTTTTTGTAATTCAAATGGCAAGTGTTCTGTCTGTTCTGTCTTTGAAGTTAATTTGCACAATTCAGATAAGGTTTAAACTAAATTTACTTCTTTAACTGCATCACATGATTCTCTAGCCGGCAACCGGGTGAATCAGTTACAATAGGCTATTTGACTAACATTTTTTTTGGTTTAATATGTAGGGACGTCTCCATAATATAACCATAGGTGAAAGAATTACTTCGATAGCACAAAAATCTCTCGAGATATGTTAATTTGAAAATCACAATTTTTAGACTGCCCCAAAACGCTCCATACAAAAGACTACCGAATTATGACGTCACATGTTTGTATTTTGTATGCATCAAATCAGAAATTTGTACGATAGCTATGTTAAATATTACGTTTATGTGATTAGTATCATAATAAAAGTTATAGCATTTTTTATTGCTTCTCCAATGGAAATATTATTTTTTAATAATTTCATACTTTTTAAATGGACTTTCCCGCCAAACTTTGATCGACGCTAAAAAAAGTCTGACTGAAGATATTAGAATGAAAGTTTGCAGATCTTTATAGTTTTGTGTATTTTACGATATTGTTAAATAATTTATACAAGCTTTAAACATTGGAAAATAGCCTATTTCTACTACATTGAAATTGAAATTGATTTATAAATTCAAATTGAAAGCAAACACATGTATTTTATTTTGTCCTTGTCATTTACTTATGTAGATACTGGTAAATGGTGACATTCTTTAATCAAACTGCACTTTGTTCCTGTATCAATTAAAGAACTATTTGCCATCCCATTAATGGAGTGAGAACTATTCGGCTATTCTAAAAAAAATTCTTTAGAAAATTCGTTTGTTGTTTATGGTCTTTTTACAGTATACATATTTTTTACCTGTGGCTTATTTTGCTTAGGAATCGGGGAGGTTTGTTTAACCATTTGAAACTGCTGGGACTGAGATGTTTATTTTTAAAGCATTGTGATTGCATATGCCCAACTCGCAGAAACGACATTTTTTTTCAACATTAAATTTAGTACGTTTTACTCCACCGAACCCTGAAGAGTTATTCTTATTCCTATTCGGGTCGCCTTTTTATACTTCGTGTAAGTAGACAACAATGTAATTAAAACGGGACACTAGTATCGCTGAATTTTCACAAATCAATTCTATAAGTTGAGTCTCAGTGAAGGAGATTTAAGTGTTGCGTAATAATCATAATTTTTCTCTGACATATCCACTGTATTGTAATTCAGATACATCAGATGTGAATAATACGAGTAAGTTTTTCAGAATTCTTTTCCGAATAAGCGTCAACTATATCCATACGGAACCTTTAAGGGCTTTACCTGCCCTTGCAGCAGTCCTGATACTACTCCACTTGAGGCCCTCGGCGAGACCCTCGCTGTCACACCAGCTCGCTGCTCCGCCGTCATTCTTGTCAGGGTCGAACACTAGTTGAGCGATGTCATCATCGGTCGAGGGCGGCTTGGAGACAGCATCTTGAATCGCCGTGAGAAGACTTGTGACCGTTTCACCATCCATCCTGAAAGTACATAAATATCGAATTGAGGACCTGAGTTGAATCCCACTTCTGATGTTAGATAAATAATAATATAAGGGGGTCTTGTAACGATAATAAAACCATGAAAGTAGATTGTAAGTTTGTATAATAACATCATTTCAGTAACAACGAATTTAATAATAAATCGATATAATAAAATTACTTTTATACTACATCTTGTACATAATTCAGAGCAGTATTGTATGTTTAATTTATCATTCGGTATCTATATAACATAATATACATACACCATATATGTACATATACAACATCATACACTTATATACATCTAGTCAACTTATATACCTATTAGTACATAATTTATGTATCCATATATAACATTATATATGTAACATTACCCACATGTACGTACATACCCACATTAACATAACATTATATACTTCTAGACACTTTATATAGCCATGAACATAATTGATAAATGGTTTAGAAATTACATTACTAAGTATCAAATCAATTATACTTAGCTTTGCGAGGAGCGATCCGTCTCTGTCCACAGCTCGAACAAAAGTGACCGTACTGATCGGCCGGACGGTATTTATAAGGAGTCCCCCACCTTACTTTGCTTCTACCGACAACAACACGTGTCCACACAGGTGTTCACACAGGTGTCCAGACAGGTGTCCACACAGGTGTCCACACAGGTGTCCACACAGGTGTCCACACAGGTGTCCACACAGGTGTCCACACAGGTGTCCACACAGGTGTTCACACAGGTGTTCAAACAGGTGTACGATCAGGTGATCTTTTTCGTCGAATCTCAAGCAAATGCACGTGCACAGACACGTGTGTTAAACAGGTGGTGTTATTCGTCAGCTAGAAGCCACGAGGGACGCTCGATATTATTCTAACACACGCAACAACGCCATCGTGCTGATACAGACCTAATTATATTACCGAAATAAAAAAAATAGAAAGAAAAAGATTAATTGTAACTCTGCCGACTCGACTGCAGCAAATAAATATCAACGAAAATTCAGTCAATAGTTAATTATAATAAAAGTGTAAACCTATATATTTAATATATTATTATTTATGAATAACTATTTGGCGATGACGTTAAAAGAAATATGTACTTAGTATATTGTACAATTTATATGAGTAGGTTACGTACGTAATTCTTCGGATCAATAACGCCTTTGATTATGTGAAGTATTTTTCATTATCTTGTCCGTTCTAACTTGTTTTGAACTTTTTAGTTCATTCACTTTTTGTGACGACATTCGTGTTTTTTTTATTATTATATATTATTATGTACTAGCTTTCACCAGCGGCATCGCTCACGTAAATACATTATTGGGATAAAAAATATCCTATATTTAATCCTTAATAATTAAAGTTGATAAACCATCTAAGACGAGCCCGATGGTCGAATGGCTAGCCATGTCCACTTTAAACATGCCTGTTTATCTTGGTCTGGGTGTTTTCTATGTATATTATATTTACAAAAAATATATTTAAGTATAATATCAGTTATCTAGTGCCATAGTAAAAGCTTTGCTTAGATGATGTGTAATTCGTCCAAAATTATTTTTTTATTTAGCTATTTACCAAATTTTAACACAAATTAAATTCATATAAATAATTTGTTCAGGAATGTTTATTAATATTTTATTATCAATAAATCTGCGCAAGCGATTTTGTGTGATTACACACTCGTACAAACTTTCACATTTATAATATTAGTGGGGAGTAGATAATATTGGATCCTACATTCAGTATATGATATACTAGCTGTTGCCCACGACTTCGTCCGCGTGAATATCAATTATCGTGGTAAGACCATAGGAAATCAAGTACTTAACATAACTTTATAATTAAGAAAAAAAACTTATGGTGAATAATTTATGTAGGTACCTACTAATTTTGTACCTGCTTTCAAATTTGTTTGCAAATTATGCATTAATTGCAAACAAATTTGATTACCATAAACAAGGTTATAGTGAGTCAATCTTAAAAGATTGACATATGCTGTCACGGACTTTTTTTTAGAACTTTTAAAGAGGATCAATTCCATCATACATGATTTTTGTGTAACTTCAACTGTTTACGCAGCACACGCAACGAAAGCATTTTTCATTGGTGCTCTGCTCCTATTGGTGGTAGCGTGATCGTATATAGCATATAGCCTTCCTTGAAATATAGGCTATCTAACACTAAAATAATTTTTCAATTCAGAAGAGTAGTTCCTGAGATTAGCGCGTTCAACCAAACACGAGTGTGTTCAGCTTTATAATATTAATATAGATAGTATAGATAAATTTCATATATATTATATAAGTATAGATTATTATATCTCCTAAGATGTTGATTGAAATCGAGTGACGTCAAGGACAATTTTATTCATAATTAAATACTTGTGATTACTGATATTTCATCATACATGATTTTTGCGTAACTTTAACAGTTTACGCAGCGCACGCAACGTAAACCCTCAAAAGAAATATTTTTTCCCTATTTTTCATTGGTGCTCCGCTCCTATTGGTGGTAGCGTGATGTGATATAGCCTATGGCCTTCCTTGAAATAGAGACTATCTAACACTGAAAGAATTTTTCAATTCAGTTCCTGAGATTAGCGCGTTCAAATAAATAAACAAACAAACTCTTCAGCTTTATAATATTAGTAAGGATATGCGTGTAGGCCAACAGAATAAACAAATATGCAATGCCACTGTTGCAAGAAATATATGCAAAGTAAGTTAGTTGTATGTAATGTAATACTTGCCTACACAAAATTTAATACTCTTCGTATATCGACAGTTGATGCCCGTTCTTATTATTTTGTTGTTGTTAACTACTCTACGGTCTTTAAAATAAACTATATATTGAGTGTTCCGTATCAATATGAAAATATCTGTAGGTTTATGAAATTGAACGAGAACACCACTAGTGACTAGAGGTAAAAGGTCCTGTTATTAAACTACGACTATGAGCACTTCACCGACAAACCAAAGGGTTGAGACGCTCTGCCGATGATTAGTCACACTAATGATAATTTTATTTATCCATAGTCACATATTCATTTCCTTCAGCGATTTCTGAATATTAAGGGGGCTGCATAAAGCTGGGGCAATTACTGTCTGCGTCCAGAACTTGCAGTCTAAATATATCCAGCTGCAGCGAGGGGTGCGTTAAGGGATTTTTATCTCCCCGAAACTTATCACCGCTGCGCTAGATGACGTACTTAAGACGCTGGACTGGAAAACATGGGGCATCAATGTAAACAGGAGTACATCTCACACCTTCGATTTGCCTATGACGTGGTCATAATAAGGGCTGATTCAATTGAGGATCTCAATCGAATTCTGAACAATCTCAATTCTGCATCTCGATCCGGGTGTGGTGGATGAATTTTCACAAGACGAAAGTAGAGTTGACTGGAAGAGATCTTTTATGGAGATAAGCTCACTTTTGTATACCCATAATAATTACCCGATTTACAATAATTAATTTGTATTAAAGAATAAAAAATACTTTTCCCCAGTATTTTGTACTAGATAGTTGGTGGTGATTTGAAAACAATAATTTTAAAAAGATAGTATAGCATTTCGCTTGATTTAGTAATTAACTGAACGGTTTTGCGCGGACTCTTTCGATATTTCGATAGCGGCGAATCTGTTGATATTGATAAATATCGATATTTTTGGACGTCGATATATCGGTATTTATTGGGTTTACGATTTGTGAAGAAATACTTTTTTTACTTAATTGTTAGAGATTATGTAATTGACACATCGCACAAATTCTAGTTAGTAAACAGTAGTTCTTGGGTCTAATCAAGTGGGTCACCCAGAGCTGTAGTACATCGACTCCTATTTTTTGTCAATGACTATATTGAGTTCAAGTTCACATATTCACCATTTGTTTTTCCTGAACAGATTTGTTGTTACTTATTTAATATTTATTTGTCCTGATTGGATATTAATAGTTATTTTTCTGAATGAATCTGAAGGTTTCTAACGACCCCACTATCATTCAGACTCAACACACGCTTACGCATCCGTTTTCTTGTTATATTTGTAGTTAACGAACAACAACATAGTAATACTACAATAGTAATAATAATAAATTTCATAATAATAATAATAAATTTCAACATTCTCTTAAAAGTTTTTTATTAATATAACTTAGATGATTCTATTTGGTGTAGATGTCTCGTCAAACATATGTTGTTAAAATTTTATTACACTATTTAAACAAGAAAAAAGTCTAATTTTGAGCGTAATACGCGAGTGGAATCGTTAAACATAGGTAAAAATTCTTTGGTAATCACTCGTGGATTAGACATGCTTAGATACCTAAATATATTTTTTATTACCAAGGAACCCTAATATTACAAATAGAACAATTATTACTGGCGATTGTTTTTATAACAGAAATTATTGTTGTGACATTATCAAATAAGATTTAAAGCATCACGACATCTGGGCGTTGTTTTGACGTAATATCGTGCGACAGTTATCGTTCATATATATATTGACGTCTTCAGTCTCCTCCTTGTATTTTGTCCATTACTTATCTCAGAGCTTTACCTTGAGCATCTGATTTATTCCAGTAATTGAGTTAATTAATTCTGAATAATTATATTGCTACTATTGAAGACTGTCGTTAAAAAGGATTTAAAGTGCAAAATGTGTTGTTATAAAAGTAACGGAATGTGTGAACTTTGCAGAGAATTCCAACTGTCTCTTCTACAAAGTAAGAGTTTGTTAACAAAATTAATGAGTGTTAAATGCCTGGAAGTAGAACGTGATTTAATGTGATAAAAATGTGTTAATATTTTCTTGCAAATGTCACTAATGTAAAATAATCTTTAGAAAGAAACTTAACGAAATAATTTTGTGTCTATAATTTTGTTATATTATTTAAAAAGTAATAAGTACTGGGAAGAAATTATAATGCTAATATAGCATTGATCTAAGGATTTTGTTGAACATTGGATTATTAAAGAATTAAATATTGCTGTTAAAGCGCAGTGCATCTGATTTATTAAAGTTCATTAATTGTCCGCAGATCTACTTAAATCTCTCCAAACCCCACCAAAAGTCGAGAACAGCCACTACGCGTTGCAGGATGACCACTCAAACAGCTTGTATCCGCCGTCTCCGCCTGAGGCCAAGCCGAGCCGTGCCGAGCTCGCCAATGACATCCTGCAACAGCTTGACAACCAATGCAAACAAGGTTTGTATACAATGTGCAATTAAACTATGGTAGACTTCATGAAAAAGAGCTAACGATATAGAAGGAAACAACAAATATATTTGATGAGTTAGGTGTTGCGTTGGCACTGGGAGAGACCACGTGTTGTGCTCTACGAGTATATGCACGCATTTGTATGCTGATGACAGCTATATCATAATAGGCGGGCTGTATGTTAATATGCCAGCCAAGTAATATTTGCTGATCGTAATATTTCCAATATTACATCATGTGTCTACGGCGCTTCGGTTTCATTTTGAAAAAAATAAACCAGTTCCTTTCAAAACTAAAATCGGTTCATTATCAAGACAACAATTATGTAGGTTATTTTTGCGTAATTTTCATATTTTTTTTATACATTTTCCTTTGTACGTCAAAGATTGGCGCCTATAATATAAAATTCCAGTATTTCGATCTTCACGATGAAATTCGAAATCACTTACCGATTTCCAAGACAAACAGACATGTTTTTGCACACAAAAGTTTAACCCGCGCGTGGATCGAATTCGCGACATGGGAGACATGGGAGTCGACATCTCTTGGATGCCTTGGAAGTGACATCCATACGAAGTCGATTTATTAAGGAAAATTAAATACTAGGTTTTGGGCATGGACTGTAGATGAATTGTAGACTCATTATGATGTCGGCGACAAGGTTATACAGATATATCGCGGAAACACTTATCATTCAATGTAATTAACTAATGTTTTATTAAGTTTTTATTTCACGATATTTTACGATGTAATTCATCACGGAGTACAATAGTGATACATGCTTGTTGAATCATTTTTTTAAAATGCCTAATATTTGTACATACGACATGCAAAAGGTAAAATTTTAATTTCATTAGGGGAAAGTTTATGTTAGTTTCTAATAACCATGTCCGCCAACCTGCAGTTGAGCAACGTGGTGGAGAGTGCTCTAAACCCTTTCGATCGAGGGGAGGCTCGTATCCCAGCAGTGGGATGAATAAGAGTTGTCGACGATATAATAACCACCGAAGTGTACCATTTAGGTGTTTTTTTTTATGAGAGGGCGGCAATCGAGCATATGGGTCACCTGATGGAAAGCAATCACCACCGCCCATGGAGACCAACAACATCAAGTGGTCGCCGATCCGTTGCAAGCCTATACTCCTTCCTTTCTTTCTTTGTGGTGACCTCAATCACTCGCAGGAACGCAACAATCCTCAAGGAATTGTTATTTGGCTGCGGTATTCTGTGAGGTGGAGCTAGTTCCCCAGTCGGGCAGCTTAAAAAATACGCTATGCCCTACGCCTCCCTTTTTGCCAGAGCCTCGTCTGTCAGTCAGCAGGGTGCACCACGTGGGCTTTGGTTCAAAGATGTTGATGAACCACTTACACTCCAAAAAGAAAGGTGTCTTATTAATTCAGTATATTACCTACATTATAACTTCTTATTGTGTATGACTAGCCACTTGATACTTAATTACTAATGCAAGAGTTATATGTTTCCTTAAACCAAATGGAAAAACCAGTGATAATATTCTTGGTCTTGGTATTTTTACTCATTGTAGACTTTAAATAAAATCTCATATTGTTTACAGAGCTCGGGATTTCTGCAAATTTTAAACCTTTTTTTACTCTTTCTAATTAAATATGCTGACATTTTCCTTTGCTATATTTATTTTTGGGTAGGACTTTATAATAGCTAATTAATATCCACAAATAAAAATACAATGAATGCTCGAGGTCTAGGGTAAGGACTCGTAGCTTCATGAATTAAACCAAACACGTAAAATAGCGTTTGGTTTAGGCTTATGCCATCACCACACTATTAATAGTGTGATGCGTATATGAACATGAACTTTGTATGTATATGAACTTTGTGCCTTTGGTGGACATTAAGGTTGTATATGTAACTATTTTTATTACCCCACTGACGAAGGATTATGTGGATTTTTTTGGCACGCTCGAATAGCCTAAACCTCTTGACAGATTTCAACATACTAGTGGTCGCCCATTGGTCGAAATTATACCATATAGAGTATATATTATGCATGTGTGTGTCATATACATGGTAATGTTTTTATTATTGATTTAATATATTTTTATGCATAATTAAAAAAAATATTGGCATACAGCACTCCTTCTCTATATAAACTATAAGTTTTATTATAAGTGCGAAATTTCATACTCCTCCGTCTGCATAATTTTCGTAAAAGGCGGTACAAAGTTTTTGATTAATACGTATTAATATGAGGTGTCATTAGACTCAGCTCAGCTGTTAGTTAGAATGACATGGATATGTTATAACAATTTGGCGTCCGCGAAACAAAATTGAACGATAATAAAAAAAAAAACGGGTTTTTTGTTTTGGTTAATAATTGCCTGGTTATTCACTATTTATATTTTTATTTAGGGAGTACACGCTGATCGTCACAAACGCATTTCGTCTGTAACGCAGTTTGTCATCGCCGATCTTATTTACGTAATTGGTAACTTTCGCGATTCGTCTCACAAGCAGTTCGTCACATATGCGATTGGTCATATACGCGGTTCGTCGTAACTTTACCTATAAGGACGATTGTCAGATTACGAAAAAAATACTGCTGTTTTGTACAAAAAGTTGTTTTTTTTAGTGTACCAAACTCGCCCCCAAGAGGGAATGTGCCAATTATGTAACATGCACAATAGGATCGAAATTGGGTATGTGACAAATTGCGAGTGTGGCGAACTGCGTATGTGACGACATGCGTCTGTAGCGAACTGCGTAGGTGGCAAACTGCGTGTGTGACGAATGGCGTTTATGACGCGTTACAGCGTTTATGACGAATCCCGTTTATGGCGAACAGCGTAATGTGACATAGGTAATGCGTAAGTGACGAAATGCGTTTGTGACAACCAGCGTGTAATCCGTTTGCACTTAAATACCTTATTTATGTTTTTTTTTCAAGTCAAAACACGGCAGATGTTAATAATTTCACCATGACCCCACGGGGCGTCGAGTACGTTCTTTGACCATAGTAGGCTATGAGTTATAAACTGTTTGACAGACGATGCAGCACAAATGATAAGTCCACCATGTTTTAGCGGAGTTTTAGGTAATAACACCACTAATGACATCGACATCCAATACCCACACGTAGGTATAGTTGATTACACCTGATTCAAAGAGAGCATGAGTCCAGCCCATGAAGGAGACAGACGGTTTATGTTATTTGTTTTTAGGTAGCATACATAATATGTATGCTATTATATATTGTATATTTTTTTTATATTCTCACTTGGAGATTACACAGGTGTTACCTCCTTAATGGTGATTTTAAGTTTGTTCATTAACGTAAACAAATGAACATGACATACACTTTCGAATGGCTAAAGAAATTAAAATTCGGTATCGTATGTTCTATTAGAAAAAATCTCCTCTATTCTCTTCCATGTCTTGATATTAATAATTATTGAATTGCTGATATTATTAGGTAGGTAATAAAAAAAGATTTAAGTACCATTTATTCTGGAAATAAACATTTTTTTTTATTTAACTGTAACGCCATTGTAATAAATATATTTTATTACTAGGCGTGCTGTCAACGATTTATTATATATCTCTAGTAATAATCCCCAAGGCAAAACGAATTGCTATTTCCTTTGAAAGAAATATGTAATAATACACTGGAAACAAAGCGAGTCGTTATCGCCTTTGAAATATAAATGCGTGTGTAGAATTGGACGCGACATGCCCTACCTTGTCATCGCATCTATATAATTATGGACACACCTCCAGACGCGGGACACTACAGTTACAGTGACGTGGCATTATTTTATCGTAATGTTTCGTCAAATTGATGATCGTGCAATGATAACATGTAACGGTGCCATAAGAGTATCTCTACGTGATATGTTATCAAGGGGAGATGTTTGGTGGAATGTTTATCTGTACACGACACACCTCTGGTAGCGCTGGCGACATTGTTCGAATACGTGACTGATAACGACGGTTGCTAATTAGGAATAATTAAACTTATTACTCGGTCAAAATAATTAAATTATATATATCAATTTGTTTTTGTAGTTAAACTTTTAATGCCCATTTGTTCTCATTGTTTGGGGATAGAGTACAGGAAAATATCGAACTGCCCCCAATTGGGATCACACGTGGGGGCAGATAGGAATATACCTTGTCATTATGTTCATGTAGTATTATTATTAATCTTCTTAATATATAAAAATATCGTGTCACGTTGTTTGTCTGCGGTGGAATCCTAAACTACTACAGATTTTAATAAAATTTTACACAGTGTGTACAGTTTGATCCAACTTTAGATATAGGATAGTTTATAACTCATGGGAAAAATAACGTAAAAATATTTAAAGGCGACACGATGATCGCCGGGTCAGCTAGTTAATTTTAGAAAAAAAAATACCCATTACATCGAATATGTCACTGACTTCCTCCTATGTTTTTTGTTTATAGCTCTGATTTAAAATAATTTGGTTGGATCTGGTATGCTTCTGAATAAAGTTTTACTTCATGCCTTTGCATGTTAACTGCTCGCTACGAAAATTATACAAATTGTTTGGCACACGCACTGTGGCAGTCCTTCCTGCTCCTAGTAGACAGCCCAAATCTCTTGATGTTGTTATTGGTGTATATTTTGCGCATTTCTATTGTCTTTTAATGCTTGAGGCTTGTAATACTAGGAGTATTGCTGTGTTTCAACGTCGCTTATGCGGTTTAGTGCGAGTTCATCATCATTATACATCATTAGACATGAGATGTTGCTATAGCAATTGAGGTTCCAGCATGCCAGGAATAACACTTGTAATACGAGTACACGCGTCTATAGTGTACGGTAATTGCTTTATGTCAGACGGGATGTAAGTTTGATTACCATTCGACGTGGTATAAAAAATAAGAACTGAAAAATACATAATAGTATTTAATGTTTAAAGTCTACCTCGGTTGGGTTAAAATGTGCTCAGTAAATATATTTTTTTAATATTGTACCTCGATATAGTAGCTTACAAAGTATGTTTTAAAATTTGTATATTATACTATTAGGTTGACTAGTAGATAATGTTTTAAACATTAAGCCCGTCTCTTGTACTTTTGTATAGTGGTCAATAAAGTGTTATAACAAGCTGTGGCCGCGACTCCATCTGAATACATACATGTACTATAACTGTTCGCGTTTTACCTTCATACATTTAACCTATGCATCTAACTCCATCTATTAATAAAGTTAACTGCATACAAATAATAATCAATAATATCCAAGTTACAAAATATTACTATATAGTAACTTGGATGTTTTGTAAATTTTTAGCTTTTCAATTTAAATAAGTATATGTGCAAAAAAAAATAAAAAATATGAAATTCATACAGCCTGATGTTTCAACAAATGCGGAAGTAAAATTTGAAGACTACTGCTTGGTGACTGTAAAATTAAAAATGTCATGTGACATATGGGCGGAAACACATTTCAAACTCTTTATTTAAATCTCGCATACGTTTTTAAAACCGTCAATAAGTTTGCAATAACTTATTTTCCGCCTATGTAGTTAAAAGTCGTCTCCCAACAATTGATGGGGTTTTCATTGTATTCCACAAAGCTGCTCGTCTGCGGGTTTGCGAAGACAGTTTTTCTTATTATAACATTTATTTTTCTGCAGTCATGGTTTTTGGCAAATGGTGTATTCTTATAGAATAAATTAATTTCTGCCTACATTATTCTGGCCACCAGATTTTGACAACACCAGATGTTAAATTGTGATAACCTAATATTGCATCATGCAATATTCATGATACAAAATGTATATTATTTTTATATCACTAAGGTCAAACAAGCATACGACCCGCTTGATGACAAACGGTCACCGCAGCTTATGTACTAGGGCTAGCAACATCAAGAGTGCTTACGCGTTGCCGAACCTGTATAAACCTCAGTACACTCTCTTTGAAGAACCCCAAGAATGTATATAATATATACATAATTATGTATGAATACATATTTACAGTATATACAAAACATAAATTTTCAAGTCAGTGTAAGTTAGAACGTGTTGTGGAATTGTTGGTACGGTGCGTTATTTTTCCTATGTTTATCTAAACATTTCGTAATAGCTTAAGGGCGCAATAAGTGTCTGCGTTGTTTTCCCTTCCTGACCTTATCACTTGTAGCTTTCCAAGGGTCAACTAAGTGGTCAACACGTTTGTATCGGAAGTAATCAATTTAGATATGGAAGTAGAGTTTTGTTGTTTTAGGCGACAATTTAAAGATTGTACGAGCAGTGTACATAACGATTGTCTAATATATTATACCTTTTCGTACAACTGTGACTGAGGGTTAGTTTTTTAAAAACACATTGACATCCTAATATTTTTTTATACTACGTCGGGTGCCAGTGAAGCATACGGCCCGCCTGATCTGAAATGGTTACTGTAGCCATATTAACACCGTCGCAGCAACTCCTTCCTTTCTGGTGACCTCTACTCTCTCGCAGGAACACAACAACCCTCAAGGGAATTGTTATTTGGCTGTGGTATTATTTGAGGTGGAGGTACTTCCCCGCCGGGCCGCTTACATATAATCGGGCCGCTTACAAATACGCTGTACCCTTACCTGTCGTTCTACAGAGCCTCTTTTGCTAGTTGGCAAGGTGCACCACGTGCAGGTGAGGTTGGCTTTGGTCCTAAAAGTGGTCGTGGTGAGCCACATACACCTTACTATTAGCTTCATCTTCATATTTTTATACTACGTCGTATGACTAACATGCATACGGCCAGCCTGATGTGAAGTGGTTACTCTAACCTAGCCTATTGACAATTACAATACAAAGACAATTGCTCGATATTTAATTGTCATTTGAGCTGCTCTTAGAACCACTTCAATTCTCAAGGGTAAAAAATATTTTTCTGCGTTTATTCTGTGAGGGAGGTTGTCCAATCAGGCTCGATAAGCCCTCTGTTCGCCAGAGCCTCATCTGCTAATTGCCGAAGTGCACCACATGCAGTTTCATTGGCTTTTGGTTTTATAGATGATGGCCAGCGAAAAAAGCATAATCGAACGATGACTACCACAAAATAGCCCTGCATATTTTTTTGAGTTTAATTACAACTCGAAATACATAGCGTTTTACACTTGCATTGTGTTATCTTTTGGATTTAGCAACATAGTGTTTTCGTCTGCATTTTGATATAGTTACATATTATGCATTTTGTTGCACTGTAATAATGTATAGTCGAGGAGAATGCTTGACTGGATGCGAGGAGGCTGGTGCGGGGCAGCGGGCAGCGACGCGGTGCGCTCGCGCATAAAACTCTCAGCTCGTATCAGTACTACCGCGAGACGCGCCGAGTCTACAGGTGGTCGTTCGTCAGTGGTCACCCGTGACAATAAATTCGATTCGAGAAGCACGTTCCGGGCGCCAGCCCTCGGTTCGCAACCTATGTCTGCCGCAGCCGATGCGCCGCCTGGACGCCGTTAGAATGAAGTGCCACTATCGTTGCATTTGGAATAAAGAAATTATTTTCAACTCACAGAAACTCGTGAAAAGACGTTAGGCATTCACGTTTGCCGTGGACTATCTATGACGACTACAGCTCGCACCACGAGGATTTCAGTTTATGCAATAACACTGCCCATATAATTGTATTCAAGTTATCGTTAGGACTGTATTATAGCAATAAGGATATTATACGAACATTTATTGTGAACTTGTGAAGCTGATTGTTGAAAAACTTCGTGATGGCAATGACAGATCTCTACATCGGTACGTGGTAATTGGGTGCTGCTGTTTGGCATTGTTTGTTTTGGTCCGATGAAAGTCATTCTGGCATAAAGGTTTACTCAAGGTCTGAATGCTCTAGTTCATGCTGACTACTCATAGTATAGTAACTGTAGTTTTATGTCATAATCATAAATTACTGAACATTTAAAAACAAAAACCAGTTTGTTTTATATAAGTACGTCGATTCGTTCAATTAAATACGAACGCGTGGTGGCGATTGGAACTGGAACGAATATTTTAATGCGCAACAAACTTGTTTGTTGGCCCTGTCTCCTTCCACGTTTCCACTATTCCATACTACACTGTCGTAAGAACATTTATGCTACAAAAATCTTAAAACAACACGCTAGTAAGAACGTATTTTTCTTTATTTAACATTGTGGTCTATGTGATGTTATGACGCGCGTGTCTAATGAGATTCTCTTATCGTTTTCTTTGTTGACCGTGAGGCGAGTACAAGAAACAAGACGTCGAAACTAGTTTTAGGCCACTAATGATCCGATGGAAACACGGCAAATAATTATTTAGTTTTATTTTGTCTTCACATTTCTTATCAAAAAAGTTATTAAACAAGTAATCGACCTACAACGACAACGTAGCCTTATATGCCAACGTTTCCTAACCTTTTCAATGTTGTTACGCCTATGACCAATAAAGCAAACTGACTTATTGCCCTTAGACTGACTTATCAGCGTTACTACCCCTACAGAATCCTTGTTTTACCCCTGCGCGAAGGTAATTCTAACACTACCCACAGGGACCAAGTCTATAGACGATTTCGGTACCAAAACAGATGCCTCTGTTTTGGTCTCGTGCGTTGCTCAATAATCACCGAAAAGATACACATTGAAAAACAATAAAATCGGTTCAATCACGTAAATAAGTAGTAATAAATAATAGTATGCATCTCGACTGTCTGAATAAAATTATATTATAACGTTTTATAAAGCTTAGTGCATAAATAACTTATTAATTAGGTTTTCAATCAATACTGTAATACTGAGTCGCCCGTCATTAATTGTTGCGAAAATATTAAGATTATTGTGGGTGACCCGATTTCATTAGGGCGATATAGGCAACTCTCTCTTTTATGGTCCTTGCTGTGCCCGGCTTTACCCGCGTAATGCATATACAGCCTCTACCTACATCCACCCCGAAGTTCCATTCTTGATATCGAGATAAAGTAGTTACGGCGGTTCCCTCTAAAATTACAAACTCTTTATAATATTACATTTGGTTGAAGTAAATAAGGCCACGAAATTACTCATCATTTTTGTCTGCACTTCCTAACCAACATAAATGATATCATGATTTATCTTATATTAGAGACCGACAATAGAACTTCTTAGTTTGAAAGTACAAACGAATGACAATCTAAATGATGGGTAAACCTCTGGTAGACCACTTATTTGGTTTACTGTACAACATTCTATAATACGTGCGAAATCATCCTCATCAGCTACAAATGATCAGAAAAGGTTTATGTTTTCCCGCCCACTCATTTTAGACGCTGGGCAATCTCTTGTTACTTGAGCATTGACAATTTTATTGATAAACCTGTTCGGTCACAAGCCGACCTCGCCTGTTTCGAGATTAAAGTTACTTTTCCACAGCGGTTGTGTATTGATACAGATACGAGCGGACACTGAGGTCTGTATTTTTCCACAGAGGACATAAGTACGTTCCTAGGTATCGCCCCGAGGTCCGTACGCGGTTACAAACAAAGATTTTTGGCCGCAATCTGTAATGTGTATGTCGAATGTTGAAAACTTGTTTTTTCCAGTCAAGTTAATAAAATGTTGTATTTTAAATTATTATGTTAATCTATAGGTAACTTGATAATTTAGTGATCGTATTTTTGTATTTTTAACTTTATTTCTTGATTTCATTCTCATTCTCGAGGTCAGGCTGCATGGTACTTTGTTGATAAATAAAGTAATTCTTCTTTACTGCATTACTTAATATACTTGTACTTAAATCTACGCCCGTGTCACAAGTCACGGGATCTGCTTGGGGTTTCTCTCTCTGCCACACGATGGACCCGGCATCCGCACGGTGAATCCATGGAAGCTAAGAAGTTCGTCTCGTCTATTTCGTAAAAAATATGACGAGCTGAAGTACTACAAATGATTTTTGTGTTATTATGGTTTTCACGTTCAATGGCCGCGTCGTAATTTGACATTTACACTATTTTACAAGATATAAATAATGAAATACTGACGAAATATTAGGTTTTAAACAACGCATGGTTTACTGAAGTATACACATACGAAATTATTAATTCAGGTATATATTCGTATTTCCCAATCGTCGGAAAGACTAATCCGATTGTAATGGGATTTTCACGCGAATGTAAAAGGAGTTTATAGGATTATATATATGATACTTTTATCTTAGAAATATTTGTTCACTTTACGACAATATAAATAACAATAAAAATATTATTTCAAGTGTTTAGTAGGCAGGCACTCATAAACGTCAATTGAAAAAAAGGTTAAACCACGTGAATGAAGTCGCGGTTAAAAACTAGACATTTACACATTTATATAAACTGTACATACTACTGCATATAAATAAACACACAACATAGACGTTTTCCTTGTTCTTTTTAAAATATTTGTTAGGTTGGGATGAACCGCACGAACGAGATAAAAAGAACATAATCTGCATCAAGTCATTGACTCTTTTGATAGAACTTACTCGAAAATATGTTGATGAATAATTTATAATTTGACATCGTCATTATCCTCAGTCCATTTTAATTTATCATTACTGAGACAGAGCGCGGCGGCAGCGAACTCTTCAGATTGCGGGTTTATCTGGGGTCAGGGCGATGCATTCGTTTGCGTTGCTCCTCTGATATTTGGTCTACATTTTATGTAGTGTATCATCATCATCATCAGGTCATTTTAGTCTCCACTACAGGAGCACGACCCTCTCTCGTCCGTCCCAGACAGAAGGAGGATTTGGCCTACACTCGCCACGCTGGCCAAACGGGTTGGGGAGGCCTGCTCGATGTTTTATAATGTATTTCCCTTGGTCGCCTTGTACGACATCCACGGGAAGAGACGGAGTGATTCCATTCTAGTCTGCCGGAAACCACACGGCCAATGTAGTGTAGTAGGCCATATTACAAAGTATTTTGAATAAAATTAAAACCAATTCCAAATAAAAATTTCTCTATTTACGTTCCGAGACACCAATCTCGCCAATTAGTTTCAATTGATTGTTCAATGCGCTCGGCGGTCAACTCTATTACTCCGATAAGTGCGCGCCCGTCACCAACAATTTGTTAAGGAACTTTGATAAACATATATACTTAGCCTCATTACATTAAATTATTCTCAACAGTGTAGGGTTGGATAGATCTTTTTTTATACTACGTCGTCGGATCTCTGACAAGCCTATGCTTGTCAGAGATCCGACGACAAGGTGAGGCTAAGTATATATGTTTATCAAAGTTCCTATGGCTGCGCCTGATGCGAAGCGGTTACCGTAGACATATTAACGCTCACAACATGAAATATCGCTCGCGTGTCACCAACCCCACTGCCAACGCAGGATCTCCTTCCTATCTGAATGACCTCATTCGTAGGAACACAACAACCCTCCAGGGAATTGCTATTTGGCTGCGGTATTCTTACAGGTGGAGGTACTTCCCTAGTCAGTCCCCAGATGAAGTGGAGGTAGATATATCAATCAAATAAATCAAAATATTAACTTTCGGTCAAATTATGTTCAAATTATGAATTGTGTTAGCCTTTACCTGGAATCTTCATCATGGGTTTCTTAAAAAGCGGCGTGAAAATTTCTCTATAGTATCTCAACGTTTAGTTTTGTACATTACAGTAACTGCTTACTATTGCGCGGCTCCTTAGGCTTGTTTAGCACCCTTAGTGGTATATAAAACTAAAATGCTTCTAAAATGCTTATTTTTTACTACACACAATGAAGTAGATTGACAAGATAATAATATAACCAACACCTGCAACATATACATAAGTGCATGCTACACTTGGTTAATTAATTGTCATTGGGCAGATATCCCCTGAGATCCTTACTAATATTATAAATGTGAAAGTGTGTTTGTAAGTCCTTCTTTCACGTCGAAAGTAACAAACGGATTGACATGATTTTTTTTTGGAGACAGTTTAAGGCCTGGAGAGTGCCATAGGCTACTCTTTATCCCGGAAAAACATCTTATTCCCACGGGAAAACATAAAGTTTGTAATCATTTGTCCTATTTTCACTAGATTACTAGATGGCGCTGTCTCATTTCTAAATTGCGCTATATACACAACTCAAGGGCAGCTCCCCTGGACCACGCAGACGAAGCCGCGGGTAACAGCTAGTATCGTATATATAAAAAAATAAACGATGCTAAGAATCTTAAAATGATGATGTCTTTGTTTCCGTTCTATAAAATGTAAATGTTAAAAGGCATGGTATACAGTCTTTTCCAAAAACTTTCAATGTATTAACTCTGCACCGCTTACTCACAAAACTTTTTCTTGTAGTTGAGGCCTAACTAGATCGAGTTTTCGCCCCCGTAAATTCTACTGTAAATTACATTGAAATCATTAAGAGCCGTTCAAGGGACCATCGTGGCATACATATAAATAAATATTTCTGTACAATTTACACAGCATCTGGTCCCAAATTAAGCGCAAAGCTTGTACTATGGATACTAGACAACTGACAAATGTACTTAAATACATTTTTTTTTGTAAATACATACTTATAATACATAGAAAACACCCATAACCGAGACAAACGGATATGTTCATGCACACAAATTTGTCTTGTGCGGGGATCGTACCCGCGACTTCGGAGTCAGAGTAACCATTGCTAGCCATTCGGCTCTAATTTTTGGCGCCCGAAAATTAGGTTTTTATTTTTTACTAGCTATCCGCGGCTTCACCCGCGTGGTCCAGAGGAGCTGCCATTGATTTGTGTATATTTTTCTTTTGTTGTATTTTTTTTACTTCGTGGGATTCGTAATTTATCTTAAATAGTTTATTTTTAGTAGAGGCGGAGTTACAATGTTGCCTAGGGCTCGCTTTAACCTTAGCCACTGCTGTACTGGGTTGCACAGCAATTTGCAGTAGATTAGTAAAAAAGTACCAGTACTGTAGTGACCGCCATTGTTCCAACAATGAATGCAAGTACTGGGCTGCGTGCAACATGAGATGTTGTTTATTGAGCTCACGGGGCTTATTCGTGGCGTCGCGATT
Organism: Hypsopygia costalis; assembly: GCA_937001555.2. NCBI lineage: Eukaryota > Metazoa > Arthropoda > Insecta > Lepidoptera > Pyralidae > Hypsopygia > Hypsopygia costalis. The sequence continues at coordinate 13,263,045 of OW443340.2, read as the reverse complement.
GGACCTAGTTATTTATGTCGATTAAAACTTATATAAATATGCAATTGAATATATATGCATCGTATTACATTAAAATTGCTGATAACAAGGAAATCACTCGAAGATGTCGTGGCTTTAAAATAATATATCGATTAATGCGTGTGTATAAACTAGTTATTCTGTTTAATTATAATAGTTGTCTCTGTCCTTATTTATAGGTTTATCATTGACGTATTCTGGTCGAGTATACTTGTAACTTATAAATATGTACAATACTATCGTAACGATTAGTTAATATTGGTATAATATGGTTTATAAAAAATCAAACCAAATATTACAGACATTTAATAATATCACCAAAATCCAAAGTACAAATTAACGTTTATAGTCGATCAACTTTAGTTTCCAAATCAGTAATTGTATAATTATGTAAATTCAGTCAAAAGTTACCAAATTGTTTATTTTATATACCGCATGGACTGTCAAATAACCGTAATAGTATGCTTAATGTAAAGCACTGTAGACAGACAGGTTGTGGAATGAATTGTCTGCCGAGGTTTACCCAAGAGACTACAGCATGGGGTCCTTCATGAAAGGCGTGAAGAGGTTTTTACAGGATAGGCAACGCGTGAGTTATGCCTCTGGTGAGCGTCCATAGGCTGCGATGACTGCTTAACATCAGGCTGGTCGTATGCTTGTTTATCGTCTTGGTTGTATAAAAAAATGTCGCTTGCAATGAGCGGACTACTGATCGGGTGGCATCCTCGATGCTAACGCAGGTTTCCACACTCATTCGCAGAATCACTACTAATCCTTAAACGTATTGTTATTTGACTGCGGTGTTTTATGAGGTAGTAGTGTTTTCCCAAACGAGCTTGATATGATCTACCTTTCACTTCACCGAGTAGCGTCTGTTTATCAGCAGGATACACCACGTGCATATGTAAAATCAATGTACTATTTATTATTAGAATATGAATTGTTTTTTAATGGAGTGAAACAATAAACTGTATTTTTCTTGTCCACAGAGAATATCTTTTCCCACTGGCTGGAGGAGAAGGTAGAACTTCCCATCTTCGAGAATATTTCTCAAGTACCAGAGCGTGTGGAGGTGCCCGCACCCCTGCCGCCTCCGTTGTCGACGCCTATACTAACTAACTACGGCCAGCCTCAGCCAACTGAAGAGCTTTTGCGCGAATTTGAGACCGTTTATGACGCAGTCGAATTGACTCATCTAACTCCACCACAAAGCCCGCCCGGACCCGCCACCCAACTGCTTTTGAGTTATGCGCAACAGGCACAGTGTGCCCCTCTCGCCTCGGCTCTTCCTATCCCTCAGCAAGCTCACCCAACTTGGCCGATCACCGCTGCCCCTGTGCCGGTACCTTTACCCGTGGAGTACGACGCTGATCTTCAGTCAGTAGAGGAGCTAGTTCGCCACCGCGCCGCTCAGCTCACGTCTCCTTTACCATACGCAGACAGCACTAGCGCTTCACCGCGCTCTTCGCCGCCTTCCTCTCCGCGATCTTGCTCCACTGACGAGGAGTGGTCGGGGCCGTCTCGCCCGAAACCGTACTCCCGTCCGTCGGACGATCGTCGGTCCCGCAAGAAGGAGCAGAATAAAAACGCCGCCACTCGCTACCGCCAGAAGAAAAAGGCTGAAATCGAGGTGCTGCTGACTGAAGAGAACTCTCTACGCCAACGTCACACCGACCTCGGCGAAAAATGCTCTGATTTGCAACGTGAGATCCGCTACATTAAGGGCCTTATGCGCGATCTCTTCAAGGCAAAAGGCCTTATAAAATAAAAACATCTTCTTCGCCACCTTCAGGAAAAGATTTTCTATCATACCGCACCAACGAGGAGCGTGAATGAACCCTTAAAAAAGAAAGTTTCAGGAGTTTTTTTTAATTATGACGATTTTTTTATTTGTGTTTTAAGTAAGTCTGTTAATATCGTTAGTTAAGACACCGTCAGATCCAATCGCACATCGAGCAGCATTTGGCACTTACATTATTTTGTCGAAGGATCCAAAATGTAATGTAACAAACACCTTCAGAGAAATCATAGGTGGCGCCATCTCATCACATTCGTCATTCGTAAATCATTTCATATAATCATTTAGAGGATAGGTCGCATTTGTTGTTATGAAAAATATGAATTTTATGTATCAATTCCCTTTTTTTAAGCATTTATGATTTTTAACTATTTTTAATGACTGGGACTATTACTTTACAGTAATTTAAAATTTATTATCATACAGTACAATTATTGGATTGTTAAATTTTCATACAATATAAGAAATGCGACGGCGGAAAATGTTTGTTTTATTTCATTTATAAGTGAGTCTATTGATATAGGAATTATATTAATATTTTCGGTAAGGTTTATGGAAGGTTCTTATGAAGAGAAAACACGTAAAAATTTCAAGAAGAATAAAACACTACTTGGTACCCGTGCGAAAGCAGGCAGGCAGCAGCTACTATAGGATATATTTCAATTTTGAAATTCCGATGACAATTATTATCTAGTTACTACAAAACCAGAGGATCTTTCTACGGACGAAACCGGCAGCGTGGTTATGGCAGGGCGCCATATTTTCTCTTGTATAGCCATGCAAAATACGTGCGAAAAGAACTAGCTTGCTTGCTTTACTAAACAAAATTAAAAAGCAGTCATACCGGAACTTAAAAAGAGGCATATGTAGAGGAATTTCAAACGAAATTATCTTTTCTATTGTGATACAAACTATATTGGCCTCAGAACTATAATTACAAGTCCTTAGACGCAGGTCTTAATTGCTGAATATTCATGACGGATTAGAAACTGCAATTGAACTGAAATTAATTAAACCTAACAACGATTTCCTTTCAAGTTTTTAGTACTTATGCAAGTGTAAACTTGAGTTGATAATTTATCAATAGATTCTAAGTAGCGTCAACACTAAATAAATAAATATTCGTGGCCAAATACACAGTGAAGACGACTAAAGTCTTCAACCAGTGCGTCCTCCCTGCAATGACATATGGTGCAGAGACTTGGACACTGACCATCGGACTGGTCCACAGGCTAAAGGTCGCGCAGCGAGCGATGGAGAGGGCTATGCTCGGGGGTTTCTCTGCGGGATCGAATCCGAAATGAAGAAATTCGACGGAGAACTAAAGTGGTTGACATAGCCTTCAGAGTTTGCAAGCTGAAGTGGCAATGGGCCGGTCACATCTGCCGAGTAAGTGATGGCAGATGGGGGAGGAAGTTATTAGAGTGGAGGCTGCGCATAGGACGACGGAAGTGTTGGACGCCCTCCTACTAGATGGTCCGATGACCTTAAGAAAGCGGCTGAGAGCGGCTGGATGCGGAAGGCGGAGGATCGTATCTGGTGGAAAGCATTGGGGAAGGCTTATATCCAGCAGTGGGTAGATACAGGCTGATGATGATGAAATACACAGTGCCATCTAGTCCCAAACTAAGCAAAGCTTGTACTGTGGGTATTAGATAACTGACATAATACTTAAATACACACTTTTTTTTATAAATACATACAAATAATGTAAATAAATTAAAAACGTAATAAGGTGTTGAGTCCTTTTGCCACGTGCCGGCGCCTTGTGACCCAATATGTAATATATATTGACAATAACCCAAACAAAGATATTGTAGTAAGTATAGATAACATACTATTATTGCGTCTAATGGCTACAAAAATGTTATCTACGCAGTGTTTGAACCATTTAGGCGGCATATTAGCATCCGAATCGCCTGATGTGAAGCATCTGTCATAGACTACAGACGCCACGTATAATATAAAAGAAGCGGGTAAATGCAGCCGCATAACGTTGGTCTGTGTCGCTGAGGAACGTCTTGGGGAACCTCTCTTGACCAGAGGCGTATCGGAATTTAAACGACTCGTCGACACTGAGATTTGCGGAGGCTTTCCACATAGAGGTGATCCTTTTCCATAGAGGCCGTGGCCATCATGTTAAATAACTCCTCTGAACAAACCCCGTTGTACAATTGTTAGAACATATAAAATGGCTCAAAGATTCTAAAATGTTCGTTAGTTTGGAACCATCCTCATGCCACGCCTCTGAATGAAGTCACAAGGTGCTGGTATTTAAGTGCTGCCGCCCATAGATGGCGGCAGTACTCTATATGCGGCCGTACTTGAGCTTTGTAAAGGAGAAGCCTTTGTCGCGAGTTGTAAGTACTGCTTCGCCCTGTTGAACACACTTATTCGTAATTTTTAACAACAGTCTTTTCCTTGACGATTCGTTGCCAATGTGCACAGAAAACATGTGCGATGTTTCTTCGTGTGTGCAGCGGAAAGAGGGGCGTAAATATCCAAAAAGTGGGCCAGGCTACACTTTCCGCTCCTACTAGAACATTATAGCTAACGAACTACTGTGTTACTAACTACCACCACAAGAAGTATCCAGAGCGACAAACGGAACAAGCAAGCAACATACTCGAGCACACGAGCAGCATTTCCGGCCTCATCACCCCAACCTACTGCGGAATCTAACCCAGGCAGACGCAAATTTATGCTGCTCACTGGGTTAGGTTCCTGCTGGTATTTCCCCACGAAAATAAAATTAGGTTTAGCAGTGCCATAGGTAGTTCAAAATTTACTTAAAAATATCGCTTTACGTAACTGCTTTCGCCGTAACAGCGTATGCTAATCTGTAGAGTGTATCTTAAGCATCTAAAAGTGGCTTTGTCTCTGATACGATACAGTGTGACCAAAAAGAGAGTATAAACGGAATTATATTCTTTCTTCTTCGAATTCAATTTCTTACCCCTGTAGGCACCCCCTACTTCAAAATGAACATCCGAAGTTTCGAGCGAAAGTTCGGATTTTACAGATAAGCATTTCATTCGATTAGGTCGGTTGATGTTGACTTTCCAGCAAGCAGCTTCTAATTTTCTGTTTAAATAACACAATATACCTACATGAAACGATCTACGACAAAACAAATACCATTTGAATTTTGGGCCGAAACTTTGTATTTTCATTTCGGAGCAGGCGTCCTGTTCAAATGAAGAAAGTAGAGTATTTTTGTTCACTCTTTTTAGTCACACTGTATTTCGGTAAAACCCCAACTCAAAACGGTAAAGTCATTAACTACATAGACAATATGACGAAGTTAATGCATTTGTCGTTCCAACTTCTGATCGTAATAACTGCATAGTAAAAGTATTTATTTATTTAATTAAAAACTTTATTGACCACAAATTATAAATAAGGGTACAAAACGCGGACTTAACGCTAAAAGCATTCTCTACCAGTCAATCTTTGGGACAAGCAGAATCACAAATGCGGTTCTGAAGAAGCAAAATAAAAAAAAAAAAACATTTAAGTACCTGTTAAAATAAATACCTACTACGACTAATAAAATAGTATTTATAAACTGCAGAAAATAAAATAAACATACATAGCATATCTAAATATTTAATAAACATACATAGAAATACGTAAATTTAGCGATGATGATAAATATGATGATGATGATGGGTAGCGCGTTCCAGAGGCTTGTAAGGTGAAGGAGTCAGACATAAAGCCAGACTGGAAGAGTGGAATAGAAAGTAGACATGTATTGTCAGAACGCAGTTGGAGACTATGAGAATCACGAAGATACTGAAATTTGAATTTTAAGTATTCTGGAGATAGGGGATTTGTTAAAATTGAGTGAAGTACACAAAGCAATCTTTGCTGCCTGCGCTGACGAATAGGAAGCCATTTAAGTTGAGACCGGTATGAAGAGACATGATCAAATTTTCGAAGGCTAAAGATAAAACGGCGATAGCGTTATTGATGAGCCGATCCAACTTATTGAGAAGATCTACATTTAGGTCCGGATAGCAGACATCAGCATAATCAATGATTGGTAGAATAAGTGAATTAACGAAAATGACCTTAGTGCTAAAGGGAAGAAAATTTCTAAACCGATTAAGGGATCTTAATGCCGATATGACTGCTCGACTCACCTCAGTGATTTGCGATCTCCAACTCAGGGTGGAGTCGATATGTAGACCAAGGTTTTTAACATTACGACTAAATGGAATGTCAGAGTTATCAAATATGACAGAGTTACCAAATATGACAGGCGACATAGAATTGAAATCAATCCTGGCAATCTGTTTATAGCTGCCTACCACAATAGCTTGACATTTAGCTGGGTTGACTGGGATACCAATATACTTCGACCAAGAACTAATGTTGCCAAGGTTAACATTTAAGTTCGCGATTGCAGTATTTATATTATCGGCTGTTGTCTGCACATATATTTGTGACTTACAAATCAGTCAGCAGAAAAATGTTAAGAACAACTGAGCGAAAAGGGGAGGAAATTTATGAAAATAGAAAATAGTAATGGGGATAGGATTCCACCCTGTGGTACGCCAGTGGATAGATCTTTCCAATCGGATAGATCACGACCTAAACGCACAGCTTGTGGGCGTCCACGAAGGTATGATGAAAACCATTTCAGTGCAAATTGATTGCAAATTGATGATGAGAAATTGTGACGTTCCAATATAGCAAGCAGAATATCGTGGTCCACCATATTGAAAGCGTTAGAAAAATCTAACGAGAATGATGACCAGTGCCTAGCCTGATATTTTCAGTAACTTTAAGTAGTGCAGTAGTAGTACTGTGGCCAGGACGAAAACCAGACTGAAGTGGGTTGATAAGGCTGTTAGAGTATATATAGGATGACACCTGTTTGTGTGCGGCGGCTTCTGATATTTTAGAGAGAAATGGTAAGATTGAAATAGGCCTATAGTTGTTTAATAGCAAATGGAAATTTTAGACAGTGGTATTACGAAAGCCTTGTGGCAATGAAAAGGAAAGTCACATACTAAAAAGGAGAAGTTGATGATGTGAGCAATAACAGAAAGAATTTGATCAATAATGCAGAATAATCATTTGCCTACCCACATCATCAGAGCCGACCGCTTTAGATTTTATAGAAAATATTATTTTACGTATCTCATCCATTGACACTGGGGAGAAAGAAAAGGAGCCGGAGTTACAATAAGTCATGGAAGAAATTTTCAAAATAGTTCTAGATTTAATGGAAGGGTCAAGAGAAGGAGTTGTAACGAAATGATTGTTAAAATCATTGGCAGAGAAGGTTGAGACTTGAGGTTGAGTGACACATTTACCCACACCAATTGAATGAAGAAACTTCCATATATTGGCTGCGGACGTGTTAATGATATTCTCGTGAAAGTATTGCCGTTTAGCTGTCCTTACCATTTGATTGCAACGATTCCGTGCTATTTTATATAGATTCCAGTTATCATCAGACCTGTTACGCTTGAAAGAGCGAAAAGCACGATCCCGCCGAGTCATCGCCATACGAATATCCCTAGTGATCCAGGGTGTAGGTGGCCGCTTTACTTTAACAGCTCTAAGAGGAGCATGCGCATCAAACAGTTCAAGTACACAGTGAGTAAATTTAGAGACTTTTTTATTTACCGTCGTGGCTGAAAAAACTGAAGAGAAATCAGTCATAGCAGCATCTTTCACTAATTTGGGGATATCTAATCGCGCAAAATTACCCATCCAAATTATAGTAGGTTTAGGCTTAGGTGGTTTAAGTTTGTACTGGAGAAAAATAAGGTCATGTTTAGAGAAACCGTGGGCAGGGAGTTGACCATGTTTGATGACATGGTCTGGAGAAGATGTAATAATCAAATCAAGCCATGTGTCGTAAGAAGTAGGGTTGTGATGAGTAGCCTCAGAAGGCAAAATAGATAAATTAACTGACTTGATGATATCGTTGAGTTTCAGAGATTGGGAAGTTTTACTATGAAGATCAGTATTAAAATCACCCATGATTATGTGATGTCTGTAATCCGCACAAAAAGGTTCCAGGATAGATTCAAGATGAGAGAAATAATCAATAGAAGGTGAACAGTACACGACCCCTAGAACGGCTTTAATACCCTTAATTGAACGTTCTAGGAAAAGGTGCTCTGCAGAACAGAAATACATAGAGGGTGAAGAGGCCAAAACAGTAAAGGGAATATCATTACGTAGATATATTGCTACACCTCCACCACCCTTGCCAATGCGATCATTACATATCAATACGTACCCTGGAAGTGCGTAAGATGCAGAAGGTAGGCATGGCTTAAGCCAGCTTTCAGATACTAGAATGGTGTGGAAAGAAGAGGATGTGAATCAATGATAGCATTACCAAGTAAATTGCGTAATGTTTCTGGTTCCGAGTCAGTGCGAATACTCGAAGTGAGACTAAAATCTTATATAAAAAGACAGGAAAGAAGAGTCATCAGACGTAAGTATAATAAATAAATTATAATATTAGATAAATAAATATTTAAAATGAATATATACTCGTATATATATAAAGAAAATCCATTCACTGCAAGTCCTGCCGATTTGCTAATATAAAAACAATAGCAAGAAAAATATGTACAGTAATCTGTAACAAAACAAAAGTACCTAAGGGCTTTGCATAAAATCAGACCCACTAGGCAGGGCACAGACCTCATAGGTTCTAAGGTGTACGTTGGAGCGATGGTAATGTAGGTATGCATTAATTATACCAAGATGTATTGCTCTTATCTTGATCTTGAAACGTTATTACCAATGATCGTGTTATAAAACAGGGTCAAATTGTATCGACCTTGGTTGACTACTCCTTTTGATTGCTTATGAATAAATACTACTTTTTCCTGTTGATAATCAAACTAGGTCGATTAATACATTTTTACACTATGCTAGTGGTTAGACGGATGGAGGGACAGTAATTTCATCGCCAGCCTCATTGTGATTGGTCTGAAAATTTGAAGAGGATGTCCGACGTCAATGTCGAAGTTTAGTTTTAGTCTTAGTTTAGTTTTAGTAAGGTGTAGTGGATACGATTTTTTTTGTGACATAACAGTGATCGGCGTATGCAGTGCCATTTGGGGTCAATGGACTGGAATGTTGATGTTAATGTGGATATGACCACGGGATTCCGGGATTACGTTTAGTCTACATTATATTTTTCCAAATGTTGCTGTGTCGTTAAGTGTAATACATGAAAATTCGATTAGACAGAAATTAGAAAAATAAATCTCCAGACTTTGAGTATTTAGCCCCAAAGTCTCCAGAAAAATAGTTAAGAAAAAATATTAAATAGAAGTTAATAAAAGCATGGTAAAACAATATAAATAGGCACGTAAAATATAAATAATAGTAAAATAATTCATAAAGTTAAACAAAATCGTTTGATGAATGAAATGAAAATTTTCATTTTCAGTAATCATACAATTTAATTAGCCACACCTCTGCGCACGATGACAATCCCCGATCGTTGACCGAAAATTAAGATGGATTTTATATAAAATAAAATAAAATAAAATCCAGAATATAAATATTTATTAACAACTAGCTGGCCCGGCGAACTTCGTACCGCCTAATTGTCAATGAATGTCGTGGTATACTTATTAGTTGAACAAAATTTATGATGTCTTGAAATTATTATAATGAATAATAGAAAATAATAGAGAAGCACGATGGCGTCATTGCGCGTGTCAGTCTAATTGTACACGCAAGTTAAGCAACGTCAACCGTAGCCTGTCCATGGATGAGTTTATATTATCTCGAGCTCCTCCGTGCTTCGGAAGGTACGTTAATCCGTCGGTCCCGGTTGTAATCATTAGATTAACTCGAGGTCCTCCGTGCTTCGGAGGGCACGTTAATCCGTCGGTCCTGGTTGTTATCATTAGATTATCTCGAGCTCCTCCGTGCTTCGGAAGGCACGTAAGACGTCGGTCCCGGTTGTTATCATTAGATTATCTCGAGCTCCTCCGTGCTTCGGAAGGCACGTTAAGCCGTCGGTCCTGGTTGTTATCATTAGATGGCAGTCGTTAAGCCAAGTGGCCTTTAGGCGGCTTGAAATTACTGGCGTCCGCCAACTCGCAGTTGAGCAGCGTGGTGGAGTATGCTCGAAACATATTCAGTTGAAGGAAGACCCGTATTTAATATTACCCAGCAGTGGGTAAATATTACCCAGCAGTGGGTAAATATTAAGTTCAGTATTTTACTATGTCACAAAATAAAGTACCATGACACTTGACAACCAATTTAATATTCATTTTCAAGCATTCATTCATAAACAATTTTCAAAACAACAACGGACAACTTTCGCGACGTAAAAGTTAGACCAATCGATTTGACATTTAATTGAAAATCAATAAATATCCCAATCCGTTTTCAAATTTAATTTTTCGACAATTTTGTCAATGTTTTAATACTTATTATCCTATACCCACATTTCTGAACGCACGCATACATTTGACGTACGCACGTTAACGTCACGTTTGACAGGTCCTACATCCACGAACATTTTGTATGGAAAAATGTTTTTTCTTTTATTTTATTTTTTTCGTAAATTTTCCAATGTTTTTAATAGTTATTCTGCTATTCTGGACGGAGACAAATCCAACAAATCAAAAACCATGGCAATCGGTCCAGCCGTTCTCGAGTTATAAGTGTTGTAACAAACACGACTTTCTTTTATATATAGATATAGATAGATATAGATATAGATAGATAGATAGATGACATTCTCGCGTAGTAGAAATGTAATAACACTAGCTTAAAACTAAACGCAGCGCGATAGCGCGAATAATTGTCATAAATGTCAATGTCTTGTGTAAACACATACGGTTTTGTAAATAGTACTTATAATTTTAATTACAGCGATTCATGATTAATGCTAAATCTAATATGATGAATCGCTACACCCCATACAAAATTGTGATGGCGTGTGGCGTTGCCTTATAAAATGCTGTGCGAACATAACGGATAGCGAGTTTATGTACTGTTATAGATATGCACTGTTCAAAATTTTGTTTATGACAATAGAAAAGCATCACAACTGGCCTCAAAATCCCCAAGTCCACTCTTCGTATTTTCGAGATTGGTGTGCCACTGCTGTTTCTTCTCACTGGGCAGGATTAGAAATAGTTGGGTAGCACTTGTTTGGCGTTAAATTTGTAAAGTCCGACTTTTAATTACATTCAGTAAATTGTCGTCAACAAACGTGAATATGCAATAAGTATATTAAGGCGACGTCAGTTCGTAATTTCGGATTTTTAAACTATGTTTATTCGATAACCTTATATACTGAAGCATTGAAAAAAATATATGTCATAAGTAGTTGAGGGCAAAATATCGTGCCGCATTTCCTGTTAGTACCATGTGTACTGACACATGTATAAGCGGGGGTGTAAGTCACCCTTAATGAAAAAACATCTTATGCAAACCCAACCACACATTCGCGTGATGCACCCTGCTGCTCAACTGACGAGGGTTTGGAAAAAGAGAGGTAGGCACAGTGAGTTTATCAGCTACTGGACTGTGGAAGTACTCCACCTTATAGAATAGCGCTGTCAAATAAATAACAACTGAGGGTTGTGTTCCTGCGAGTAAATAAGAAGTTGCTGCGTTGGCAGCGGGAGTGACGGCGCGCGAGCGATGTGTCATATTCCAACTTTATAGCGCTACGGTAACCGTACATCAGGCGGGCCTTATACTTGTCTGCCATCCGACGTAATTTAAAAAATACATTCGTCAACTACACTCATCCCGCGGCTGGGATCGGGATCTCCCTTCAATTGGAGGGGTTTTTACTTTAGCTATGGTGTTTCACTGCGAATTGACGAAGGTTAATGTTTTCAAGCCGCCCAAAGGTTTCAAAGTCGTTAAGTTGCCAAAAGACTTGGATTAACGACCGCCATCTAATGATTAATGGCCGGAATCGACGTCTTAACGTGCCTTCTAAAGCACGTAAATGATCGTAATATACAGGCTGCCCTGCGGCTATTGCACAGAAATATAAATAGGCTAGACGACGATTTTTTCTTTCGATGTGTTATGTAAGGACGTCATTATAATATAACTATAAGTGAAAGAATTACTTCGATAGCATAAAAACTTCTCGAGATATGATAACTTGAAAATCTCAATTTTGGACTTTCCCGAAAACGCTCCATACAAAAGGCTACTGAATTATGACGTCACACTTAGGTATTTTCTATACGTTAAAACAGAAATTTGTACGACAGCTATGTTAAATACTGCGTTTATATAACTAGTGCCGTAACTAAAGCAAAAGTTATAGTATTTTTGATTGATTTTCCAAAGTTTATATTTTTTTTATTTCATTCTTTTAAATTGGACTTTCCCACCAAACTTTGATCGACCATAAAACAAGTCGGACAGAACTTATTAAAATTTCAAGATCGCAGATCGTTCTAGTTTTGTATATATGTATTATGATAGGTACTGATAAATATTAATTATAAGTTTTGATCATTGTCGTATAGCCTATAGTACCGGGAAAAAATGTATCCAATGTATCAATCCACATTGTATCTACGCTAAATTTCATCTAAATCTGTTCAGTCGATTATAAATGAAAGAGTAAGAAATAAACAAAGGGCCTTTTTCACAAACTTTCTAATAAGTATTATAAAGCTGAAAAGTTTGTTTGTTTGATTGAATGCGCTAATCTCAGGAACTATCTACTAGTCTGAATTGAAAAAAATATTTTATGGTTGTATCCATTTATCGAGGAAAGCTATATCATACTATAGGCTATATAACATCACACTACGACCCATAGGAGCCGAGCATCAATGAAAACTGTAGCAAAAACAGGGAAAAAGAAAAACGGGCGAAGCTGTGGTGGGATGGTTGTGTATAATAGTAGTAGGATATGATGTAAGTAAAAATTTGGTTAATTATTATTTAAATAATTGATTTCAGCGAAATTGCCAGAATATTTAAGAAACTGGTTGTCCGTAAATTCGGTTTACGGTTGATAGTTTTACGTGATAACGTCATAAGAAACATAGGCAGATCGTGCCTCTCTATCGCTTGTTCCGCACTGTCGCTTGCACGCTCGGCTCAGGCGGAACGTGACAATGAGTCATGCGTTTTCGTGCGTGCAACCGGCTTTCATCGATTTATAAGACGTTAAAAAAATTAACGTTATAAACGTTAAATTTTTAAAATATATATGTTATAAACGTTAAAAAATCTAGCGTGAAAACACACAACAAATAAATAATGCGAATAATTTATAAATGAATAAATATTTCTGGACAATTTACACAGCGCCATATAGTCCCAAATTAAGCGCAAAGCTTGTGTTATGGGTACTAAACAACTATACATTTTTTTTTTGTAAATATATACTTATAATACATAGAAAACCAGACCAAGACAAACAGACATGTTCATGCACACAAATGTTTGTCTTGTGTGGGAATCGAACCCGCGACCTCGGAGTCAAACTGGCCATTGCTAAGCATTCGATCATCGAGCTCGTCAAACTATCAATTTATGTAAACAAATAAATAATTCGTATTATTTATTTGTTTAATTTTCAAATGATACTTTGTCTATATATAACAGAGAAGGTAAACAAATAGCTGGCTCGATTCTTTGCACTCAAGCAGTCTTGAATGTGGAATATAAAACAATTTTGAGAAAATGATGGCAGAGGGTAACGTGTCCGGGTCGCTCAACCGGCCTCGTGGGTCTAGTAGACCCCGCCCGCCCAGCCGCCGGCCTTTTCATTTAAGCGCATCTCGGGAAAAATACATACCATCAATGAGTTTTGCTTTTATCTTATATTTTAACTATGAATATAGCCGAAACAGTTTACAGACCGTTAGGACATTCAAAGATAATGATTTTGAAAAATTACTAGTACAGATTAAGAAATAGTAGGCAGTTATTGTTTAGGATTAAATTAAAATAACTAAACAATAGAACTTATAATTATTAATATAAATAAATAAACAAAGCGAAAAAAAAATCTATATCCAACTTATTATTATTTTATTAGTTTTATTTTTAAGTAATTTTAATATTTGTTTATTTTTAGTTTGCACTTTGTTGTAATTAATATATTATCATATAATTATAATTATAATAATAATAATAATAATTAAAATTAAGTTGCTTCAAAATATTCCTCCACATTACCTACCGTCATATGCAATCGTGCCCAGAAGGCTGGCAGTATTGCCACGCAGGAACATAACAATCCTCTGAGGCATTTTTATTTCGCTGCGGTCTTCTGTAAGGTGGAGGTGTTTCCCAAGTCGGACTTGACATGACCTGCGTCTCTTTTGGCGTTTTGCAAATACGAAAATTTATAAGAAAACTAGCTGACCATCCAAACGTTGTTTTGCCATATACATTATTCCTAGGATTATTTTACAAGACAAAAATAGATAACAACCTATTCTCAGAGCTACTGAATATATATATATATATATATATATATATATAATTTCATCAAAATCGATCGAGCCGTTTCGGATAAGTATAGTAACTAAAATTGTGACACGAGAATTTTATATATTAGAAGTTGGCAAAATAGAATAAAAAATTCAACACAACCTTCAGTCTCAATTTTTTTTTATATCGCAGTCAAAGATATTTTCAATACAATACTGTTACTTTTTTGCATAGCATACACGCTGAATAGTATTATTCCTATTCTTACTCTATACACTCATCTCATAATATTCTTGTCGCGTAGACTGTTTCCCTACTGAATTCATATTTGCATATATAACCTCCCGTATGTCGTAATGAAGCCGACATTATAAAAATAAAAGCAACACCAACGCATTTTTATTTCCCCGTTTGACCTTTGTAAGGCATCCATCAAAATGTATTTTTGTTAGGAAAATCACACAATTCTTTATATTGTGTAGAAAATGCTACCTACCTATCGCTTTACATATAGGTAGGTAGCATTTTTGGTCTAATCAGTCGATAAGTACCTTTCCTCTATCATGATATGGAGTGGACTTCCAGAAATCTTAGTTCTTATCCTATAAATTATGTCAAAACAAGCGACTGTTCAATTTAACGGTTAACGCTTATATAACACAAGGAGTACCTATTGCCCGCGTGTCTATCGTCGTAGCACTGTCGCTGCTAAAGCGTATCGTAGAGTCCTGTGACCTGACTCACCCGTAGAGGCACAACAATCCTCTAGGGCAGTGTTTCTCAACATTTTTTTATTCGCGGACCACTACGAGGTTTTTGTTGGGTGTAGGGTCCCCGAGTATGATATAAATCCATTATTCTATAATTCAATATTTTAGTATTTTGTATAATACTGCTCAATCTCCTTCAATAAAAATTCGTATCACGGACCATAATTTACCTCTCACGGACTGGTGGTCCGCGGACCACCGGTTGGGAACCCCTGCTCTAGGGAATAAATTATTTGGCCTGATATTCTGTTATTTCTGCAGTCGTGTCCAAATACTTTACCTAGCTGTCTAAAGCCAGAGTTTCGTTTGCTAAACAAAAGGTGCACCACGTGCAGTTGAGGTTGATTTTAGCTCTAAAGATGGTGGTGAGCTACTTGTAGTCTATCATCATTCAAAAGACATATATATTATTAGGGTAACTTCATAAAATAAACGTGCGGTGGCTTTTATTGCTGTAAGTAATCGTTTTCCCTTCAATCAACTGGTTACGGAGAATCGAAGTAGAAATAATCCCAGTATTACATCTGTACAAATGTACTTAGACAATAAAGGACCAGAAGCAACTTTTTTACACTATGTTTCCGTGACTAATGACAATTCTTGGCGACAAACATGCTTGCCACTTAATTGTGAGGATTATCGTAAATCTGTTCGGGTAACGTGTATTATTGATGCCGGCCCTTTATTCATTAGGTCGAGATTTTATATCAAGATCAGTAGAACAGGGGGCCTACCGCCGAAGCTGAAGCCGATTCTCATCGGGATTTTTGATTGCGATAATCGGAATTCTCTTTAAGTTTGCGATAAATATCATCTTCAGTTTAATCGGTTGAGCTTATTACTATTAGCGCAAATTTAAGGTGAAGTTAGATTTTTGCAATCGAAACAAATTTAAATTTCACTTTTGAAAATACTGGATATTCCTAGTTTTATTTTTATATGATTAAATTTTTACTCTGTATGTAGATAATAATAGTTATAAATTTATTTATTCACATCTCACACAGTGTTCGTATTACAACAATAAGATAGCCATTTATCAGATTAATATTTGTGTGAGAAGCTGGTGCCTGATGTAGGCTTTAAGAAGCCTGTATCACAGGTCGCCAGGTTAGCCCAGCACCACCACTCCCACACCAAAAAAACCAACATAAATCCCTTATATTAAAAGATGTACAGCTGTTTGCGCGAATACAATTAAGTGACATATATACATACAACTGTTATATGTATAGAGTGTATAGTGATATGTTCATGTGTATATGTGTGGGTGTATGTCGTGTATTGTATGTGTCATATATTTTATATTTCAGTTAATAAAACTACAGATGTATATAATCAAATGCATAACATTCAGGCATGATAATGTTGTATAAGAATCCAGCGAAGCCATAACATTTTTAATCGCTTTTTAACTACTATTACATTGATCAGTGGTACACATATATATGTAAATCAGGATAGGAGTAATGTGCTCATATCGTACAAGTCGGGCTCGTGGCACGCGCCACATAAACCGATGACGTAGTACCTCACGCAATGTTTCGTGTGTGAAACGAGCGCAAAACGGATGATAGCTCATGACATTTCATTCCGTGATTCAGCGGTCGATTTGTTTATCTTTGTGGTTTTTGGTGTTGTAAAAAACTAAATTCCAACTCGTCGTCAACGTTTATTCATCCCACTGGTGGGATACTCACCTCCCCTTAATCGAACGGGTTTAGAGCAGTGTTCCGCAAAGTGCTTGCCACGGCACACTGGTGTGCCGTGATCATTAGTTGGTGTGCCTCGGAAAAATAAGGTTACCTCATAAAGTTAAGTAGACAGACGGAAGAAAAACTCTTACAAATAAAAACTGATTTTTCATTTATGGTGGTGAACCTCCAAATATTTTCGTTTTCCTAGATGTGCCTTAAACAGAAAAAGATCGCGGAACACTGGTTTAGAGCATACTCCACCATCAAGCTGTTCAACTGCTGGTTGGTTGACTCCAGTGTTTTCAGGCCGCTTAAAGGCCATTGACTTGGTTTATCGACTGTTTCTAATGACAACAGCCGGGATTGACGGCTAAACATGTCTTCCGAAGCACGTAATAAGCTCGTAATAAATAAATCCATCCATGGATAGGACATTGCTTAACTTGCGTAGTCGATTACAGTGGCATGTACAACGAAGCCAACGAGCTCCTCAAACTAAATTATACTCATAACACTAAATTTAAGTTTTATAACGGCAGAATGTCATTATATTTTTCTTAGAAAGAAATTCCATTGCGATGGCAATACATGTACGAGTATGTACAGGCATAACAATGATTAGTCGCTCTCTTTCCAAAAGTTTCTATGAAATAAAATGTAGCCAGGAAGATCTGTTTTCATGAAACATTATTAGTTAGTATTAACGTGGGGTTGCACACCTCTATATACTATATTCCACCATTTCATTGCAGAGTAATGCCCTTAAATCGCCACGCTGGGCAGGCGGATTGGCGACTGTCGCGAGAGCCTCGTTCGCTTATCTGCAGGGTTAAATAATTTGGCTCAAAAAATGGTAGTGAGCCACTTCCAATATCATGATGATGATGTTTGATTCCAAGTGTATGGACTTTATATGCTATCTGGAAACAAACATTTTTTTCAGGTCATTAAACACTGGTTTCACTGAATATAATCGGTATTGTCGTAATTCCCATGTATGGCTTTCACTATAAGAAGTATTTCACGATATACACTATATATATATATTTACTTACAAAAATGTAACTATAATTACAATAAACTAGAGGAGGCTTTACAAAATCGCGGGTGACAGCTACAGCCCGGCATCAAGCTACGAAAGACAAATAACACGTCAGGACATAAAAAGTTTGCCGTTGGGTGACGGTAACAGAAACATTAAAGATGCCAAATCGAAAATGACCGGTGTAAACTCCAGGGGTTAAACAAGGACATAGGCCGTAGTACCGAGCCTGCAGAGGCACAAGGTCGAGCCATTCGGCTACATACCCGACTCAGGCTCAGCCCATCTCACGAATGACGAAGGCAAGTCGTAGCGCGCCCCGACCTCTACCGTATACGTTTTGTAATATTTTTTTTTAATTCGGGCTGTAATTTATATAATATAATTATGTTTTTTTATATGAGAGGGAGGGGGCAAACGGGTATGTGGGTTACCTGGTGGAAAGTAATTACCACCGCCCATGGAGATCAGCGACACCAAGGGGTCGCCGATCAGTTGTCAGCCTTTTAGGGAAATGAAAACTCTGTGTATGTATAAATAGTTGTGTTATATATATAAATATAAAAAAGACCCTTAGACTATTTAATAAAAAGTACGATAACGCAGCCACGTGACACCTAGTCTAATTAAAAAATAAACAATTCACAAAAAAAAAAGTAACCGGCTGACTGACCCGGCTAGTTGACTGTTAATGCACAACACAAACAGCTCAACCCGACTTATTTACCGCTAAACAGACCATTAACCGATATAAACCCACTAGATATTCTGGAAGGCATATATTTCCCAAAATACGAACTTGTTATTTTGAGAAAAAATATTTTTGCAATTGTATTAAAATTTAATAAAATGCCACAGAAAGTAATGGAACTGCGATTGAAACCATTTAAGTCACTTTTCTTCACTCTGTCAAGGATTATCTTAACTATAAAATGCACATAATATAAATAACATTATATTGATTTACTAAATATGACATAATGGAATTTAAAACTCTATTAACATCATTATTCATTTTGATTCTTTCAATGCACGATATATACATTTTGCATGCTACAAGTTGGCATATGGCTCACATTGTAATTTATAAGCTATCTAAGTATGTTACCTCATTCAATGCGAAATAAATTCATTCATTCATTCAAAGAGTAATATTTAGTATACACGGTAAAGTTTTTAAAAAATCTAAAGTTTTAAAAAAATATCATCGGTTGGCGCGAATACGAAATTGAAGGCGAAAGCTAATCTACTATGACTTTGTAAAGTCGGACACGCGTGCAAAAGTTTAGTAGACATAAGTTAATCGCTCTTTTTTATCATATTCTAACTTGGCATTACTAGTCATATCAATGCTAAATTATTTCGGCGGAACTACACATACAGAATAAGTTTATCAGCTATAATTGCCAGGTCACAAGCATTGAGACGTGATAGGTCATCGCGATAGAGTTCAATAATGATTAGTAGACTTCCCGTTTGTATTTCATACCTACTGGGTTTGGTTGGGTACAGATATATATTAAATATACCGAGTGGATAATGACGAAAGACATTCCCAACAATATGGTGTTATATTAATGTTGTTTAGTGGATTTGTATTTGATACAAACATACATCTTGTTTTAAGTTTTCTTCTTCAAAATAAATAATTTTCTCACTTCTGACAACCCTAAGAAGAGTAACAACGTACGAGGCAAGATTGGTCTGTTATTTGAAACCACTTTTATAGGCTTAAGAGCCTATATAAGAGGTTAAGAGCTCTAGGATATAATCCTAGAGTATTTTTATTTTTATTTACTGTATCTGGTGCTCAGTTAAACGTAATAAGCGTAATGTTATTTTAGAAAGTCTAAAATATTTACATATAAAATAAGTATAAAATATTGGCAAAACGTAGAGTGTAAGTAGCCTAAGTAGGCCACCGTTATCTTTTGACCAACCTGCCTGCACATGTTGGATGCGTCTCGGCAATTATAAGATGAGGTTCTGGTGAAAGAGAGGTGTGGAATCGATGCGTGGAATGGTGATAATGTAGAGCAGTCCGACAAGAAATGAAAACGATTTATTTAGTGTCACAAGACAAAAGTCAGCAGTAAACATATGTAGAACTAGCTTTCGCCCGCGGCTTCGCTCACGTGAAATTCGGGCATTTTAAATTATCCAAGCCAAGTCTAACACGCAACGCAACCACCTTCATTTAGCACCTTTAATTGAACTATAAAAAGTTATAAGTACGGATGTAAGAACTTTCCCGATAACTACTACATCCGTCCCGCTCCCGACGCGCCGCCCCCGATCTCATAAGCACTGATTGACGCGAAATACAAATTTACAAGCCCATTAATAACACAAGTCTTATTCCATCAGTTTACAAAGGATAAATCAAACTTTAAAAAGATTACACTGACTTCAAAAATCTCAGGAGGTAGGTAGTAGTTATTTTTGGCTTTTTCGTGTCAGGATTTTTCAGTTGGTTTATTTTTTTAAAGTTTATTTCTTTTTTAGCGAATATTTCTTTTTATTTATTTATTATAATACTGGGTAAGTAGTAGTGACATGGTGTCTTCTAGACGAAAATACAAAAATAACTTAATTAAGAAAACTCAACACTATTGCCTAACTCCTAACCGTTCCTCATCAGCTCAGCCGGGCCACATGATGACTGCCAAATGCAAATTATGTAACTTAATAACATCAGAAAACTCATTAATTACTGTATCCATGTCCATGACTATAAATTTCAACCCTTTCTCTTGATTTCTCAGGGAGCCTATCAACGGATCCTGATTTGATTAATATGGGACCACCTGAAGAGTGTACCCTCTCAAACAATTTGTCAACTAGGGATATTGATGAAATAAATTATCTCAAAAATAAAATTAATGATATGGAATTAAGACTTCAAAGTGCTAATAACGAAATAGACAAGCTTTGTTTGGAAAACGCACAATTAAATAAAATACTAACGGACCAAGAATTAAAAATAAAAAAATTAACTCACATTTGTTCATCAAGTGTTAGAATAGAAGGAGGATCAATGAAGAAAAAAATGCTAAGTGGAATAAAGAAAAAAATTAATTTTAATGAAGCTGCCGGTAATTGCAGTAGTTATTCCACACCTGTTCATAGTAAAAAATCGTTATCGCTCCAGGACCAACAACTTAATACAGAGAGAGAGACACAAACAGAAGACGTCATAGGTACACAGAATAATGCTAATATTAACATTACATACAAGCATCAACAAAAAAATATAAATAAGAGGAAAATTCGAATATTCGGTGCTCAACTATGTGTTGGACTTGGTGTTAGTTTGAAAAAAATTAGGAAATATTCCAGATATGAACACTATGACGTGATTTGCACATCGAAACCAAATGCAACTACGGAGGAGATATTGAAGGGTTGTGAAGAACTAGAAATTGGAAAAGAAGACAAACTTATTTTAAGTGTCGGTGAGAACGACATTGATCCTAATGTTGTGATTTGTGAATTATATAGTATTTTAAAGAATTTTAAAGCTCATGACATAATTATATTAAATGTATTACATAATGACTTCCTTAATGAAAATATTCTAAACGATAAATTGAAACATATGTGTATGCAATTTTCTAACTGTACATTAATTGACATAAAGAGCTATTTGTATGAAGTGCCAAAAAATGGCATACGCCATGTAATTAGTAGTCAGATTAGCTATGTTATAGACTGTATGGACTATGATAACAGTTTTCTGAATTTTAAGAACTGTCAAAAAATAAGAAGCATGGGTAATAGTAACCGCAGATCTGTGACTCCACAAAATCATAACAGTGCCTTGCCATTACCTAAAAAAAACACAATTCCTTACTATTTCAAATCAATAAAACTGAATATAGCCGACTCTAACGTGGATATAAGTAGGAATTTCAAAAAGGGTACAATACCCTATTATTTCGCAAAAAACAATATGAAAAATAACGTACTAATTTCAAAAAATAAAATCAACAATATTGAACAGTTAAACACACAGACAAACACATCAAAAACAAATAATCAGTTTTTTCTTTAGGGTATTGCACCAAAATATTGCGGGTATTCTGTCAAAAAAGGAATTATTTACTCTAACAATTAATGAACTTAGGAAAGAGAACAATTATCCTAATGTAGTTTGTTTGACAGAAACATTTATCCAAACGGGTAGTGAACGAAATATTAACGTGAATGGGTACACTCTAGGATCATATTACTCAAGGGATAAAAAGCGAGGCGGAGTATGTATATTATTAGATAAAAACGTGGCATTTAGAAAAATCACAGATTTTGATACATTGAATCTCAATAGTGTTTTTGAGAGCTGTGCTGTCGAACTCTTAAATCACCAAATAATTATAGTTTGTTTGTATAAAACTCCAGCAGCTAATGTAAACAGTTTCCTTACTAAACTAGAATTGCTGCTTCATAAAATATCCCAAAAATATAACAATAAAAAAGTGGTGTTGGCAGGTGACTTCAACATAAACATAATGAAAGATACTAAAGTAACATCGCATTTACTAGATATTTTACAAAGCCACAACTTAAAGATTAAAATAAAAGAACCGACACGACGTGACTCATGCATAGATCTAATTGTGAGTGACTTGGAGAATGCGATTGGCACTGTTTTACATCTTGGATTATCGGACCATGAAACTGCACAGATGATAAAAATCCCGATAGAAAGACCAAACATAGCACCTCAGCAATACTACATCTATAAAAGAGATTACTCAAAAGAGAATATTAGTAAATTTCTAGAATGTCTACAAAACTTATCTTGGTCTGAGGTCTATGAACAAAGGGATCCCAACAATGCATTTAATAAATTTTATGAACTTTTTTGTTTATTTTATCGTTTGTGCTTCCCAAAATTAAAAATAAAAGTAAATACAAAACCAAACTCCAAATGGATTTCAAAAGGTCTCAAAAACAGTTGCAAAACAAAACGAACGCTTAGATTTAGGTACTATAAAACCAAAAGTGAAGTAAATAAAGTCAAATATAGACAATATTCTAAATTACTTCGACAATGTCTTACATTGGCACAACGACATAACAACGCAAAGCTTCTATCGAAAAGCAAGAACAGATGTCAAGCAACATGGAAAATTATTAAAAATGAATTAGGAAATACGTTCCAAGCGCAGGAAATTGACAAAATATATTCAAATGACCAATACATTCATGAACCAATTGACATAGCGAATAAATTCAATGACTTTTTTATTGAGACTACTAGTGAATCTAATGACAATCAATACAAAACATGTAATATGAAAAAATCTATATCTAATACAATATTTCTAAACCCATGTGACAAAGTGGAAATAAGTAAGATAATTATGTCACTGAAAAATACTAAATCAGAGGGTTATGACGAAGTTTCCACTCTTATTCTGAAAGAGTGCAAAGATGAAATCGATGAGGTATTGTCTTATCTGGTAAATTTATCATTCGAAACTGGTTTTTTCCCCGAAAAACTTAAAGTGATCATTGTTAAACCAGCTCACAAAAAAGGAGACAAATCTAGTATGGGAAATTATCGCCCCATTGCACTTATTTCTAACTTCTCAAAGATATTTGAAAAATGTATGACACGTAGATTGACTCTGTTTTTTGACAAACATAATGTTATAAAAAAGGAACAGCACGGCTTTCAGAAAAACAAATCTACGACACTTGCTGCCTTTAATTTGGTTAATGAGGTTTTACTCAATGTTGACCAAAAAAATTTGACAACGGTACTATTTTATGACATGACCCGCGCGTTTGATTTTGTTCGACATGACATACTGCTGGACAAATTACATAATTACGGAATTAGAGGACAAGCTTTATTATGGATTAAAACTTATTTAGAAAACAGACGACAATGTGTTGAGATTAGAAAAATAAAAAATTATAATATAATTGAATCAATTAAATCAAAATATAAATATAATAAACTTGGAGTTCCTCAGGGAAGTGTATTAGGACCACTTCTATTTCTAATATACATTAATGAACTGCCAAATATGATTGTGCATAAAAGTATATTATTTGCAGACGACATCTCCATTATAATCACAGACAAAGCAAAAAATATTGAACAGCATGAATTAGACATCAATAAAACTGTTACTTCCGTGATAAAGTGGTTGTCATTAAATAATTTAAATGTAAATATTACTAAAACTAAATATATTAACTTCTATAATCCATCCAACAAACCATTAAATATTAGCTATAATGGGCAAGTAGTACAGACGTCTGAAACTGCGACTTTCTTAGGTATAGAAATAGACAAAAAATTAAAATGGGAGAACCACATAAATAAAACTTGCTCTAAAATAAACAGATTTGTCTATGCTCTTACCAGAGTGCGGAAAATAGTGACACATAAAGCTGCTCTTTCAGCATACTATGGCTACGTGGAATCAGTCCTTCGATATGGATTAATAATTTGGGGTAATGGCATAGGTATTAATCGAGCTTTCATTGCACAAAAGAAATGTGTCAGAGCATTGTGTGGAGTGGCACCATTTGTGTCGTGTAAACCTATGTTTTTAAAATTGGGAATATTGCCTCTTCCTTGCATTTATATATATGAAATAGCAAAATTTGTAAAGCTAAACTCCCAATTATTCTCAACTGCTAATGATCTATATGCGCGAAATACAAGGAAGGGTAATAGGATTGTCCTACCACATATTCCCAGAACAGAGCTGTATTTGGGTAACACTTATGGTATGAGTATGAAAGTTTATAATAAAATACCAGAATTAATAAGAGATCTCCCATACAACAAATTTTGTAAACAACTACATAAATTCTTATTATCTGAAAGATTTTACACAGTTAAAGAGTTCTTGACATATAAATGAAATACTTAAATTTAATAATAAAATTAACTATATCTGACATTAGAAATATCTGACATTGTAATAACATTTAATCTATATTCTTATATTATATACACTCGTATTGTAGTAGTGTGACTGACCAATTTTTGTACGCCAACAAGTTTGGCAAGATATGTGCACCCTGTATAATTTATAACACCTATGTATCAACCATATCTTAAACGAATAAATGAATTGAATTGAATTGAATTGAATTGAAACAAATAAGAATTATTAAAATTGCTGTATAATTAACGGAGAAATCAATGAAACATTAAAAAAATACATACAGTCGAACATAGAACCGCCCTACAGGTACAATAAATAACAATAATAGATAATTCCTGCGACAAAAACTATCTTATGTCCTTTCTCAGAACTCAAGGTATCTCTGAACCAAATTTCATCTAAATCCGTCCAGCGATTTAAGCGTGAAGAGATAACAGACATACACTCTGTCGCATGTCTAATATTATTATGGATTGGCGTTCCGAAAAACCGTAAAAATGACACATATATTGATATATAGACATTTCAACCCTATCGCACCCCCATTGGGGGTGATAGTCACGTTAGCCACGTTGAATTTTTAATTCGTTGTTACCTGATAAACCATAAAAACATTACCCACGACGATTTTCAGACTTTTTGCCCCATTTTACCCACACTATGTCCACTGTGTCCACAATGTTATATTTTCAAATCGATACCATTTTCGTAATTGACGTCCTAGAAAACCATAGAATCAACACCCATATTGATATTATGACATTTCAACCCCATCGCACCCCCCAGGGTGATTTTATGTCACGTCGGCTATGTTGGATTACAAAATAGTTGTTGTTTTAGTAATCTGCGACCCGATAAACCATAAAAACAATACCCATGACGATTTTCAGATTTTTTGACCCCATTTTACCCTTTAGGGGTTGAATTTTGAAAAATCCTGAAACACGTGTTTACTCATTTAATTATAGACTTCTATAGTTAAATGAGTAAACACGTATACTTACTCGTGTAAAGTTTCGGATAAAATAGTCCAACTAATCTTGTTTCCCCATACAAACTTTGGACCCCCATTTCACCCCCTTAGGGGATGAATTTTGAAAAATCCTTTCTTAGTGCACCCCTAGACATCATAAGGATCCTACTTGCCAAATTTGGAATCTCTAGACCCAGCGGTTTGTGCTGTGCGTTGATATATAAGTCAGTCAGTCAGTCAGTTTCTTTCTTTTATATATTTAGAAGATAGATTCATAGGAAAATGTTATATTTTATAGAGGAAAATTACACAATAATGTTCAAAGTAGGTACCACCTGTTGCGATACAAGCTCTGCACCACATAATAAATGATAGACACGATACGATGTGATGTGTTCCGAGATGATGGATTATAACAACCTATAAGATATGAGTTCATAAAATTTTTGTCTTGGGTTGGGACTGTTTAAAAGATAGACGTGTGAAGAGGGTTCTACACGATGAATATATAGGAAGGGAGACGGGTACATGGGTTAGTTAAGCCTAACGAGTAATACCTACAATTTATACCAAATACAAATTTATATTCATTCTTCAAAAGTTAGTAACTACTATATTCAAAATTTATTTATTTGGCTTATACGACCAAGTTTAGGTCACAGAAATTCAATTGTGTGGAAAAATCAAATTGATCGGTTCAGTTGATACGGAATTGGTTGTGACAGACGGACAGACGGGAGACACTCGAGGGATTATATAAGGGTTTCATTCATTTTTGATTCGCACGTATGAAACTTTGAAAATATATTATACCTAAGTATCGTCCATCGAGTAACCGCTCACGAATAAGTGCTGCAGTCTTATGAGGAGAGCTTGCAGCATCACAACCATTAATGATGCTCATCCGGTAGCGAAATCCTAGGTCTGTGGTGAGTCCACTTAGAATAACTATGTGTAGTTCCCTTTTGTATTTTTTGTTAAATATATGTAATATCATTCGCATCCGCGGGGTAGCTTGTGGCGAGCTTTTGTGTGAGTAACGACACCATGTACCCGAGTCTCCAGAGAGTCATCAGGGCCTTCGTCTCCAGCGTGTCTTCGTCGGTCGAGTCTAACCACAAGAAGGCCCGCAGGACTCTCAGCTCTGGCTTGCCTTCATTGGCCGTCCAGAGAGGAGCCGTTAGAGCTATATGCTCCAAGGGAGCAAGTGTTAAAGGGTACGCCGCTGGTACCTTCAGAAAAAGCGCAGCATACCTCTCGACACCCTTGAGTCACTTACACCGGTGTTGCCCCTGGCCGGCCAATAACGAGCAATAGAAGCAGTTATGGCAGGCGTCCGTCGCTCTTCTGTATTTAGTTCACCCAGATCTCATCTCCATAGCCCATTTATTTTCCATCACACTTTGTAATAATCTCAACTACTGCCGAGACCTGCTCATGGGTATATCGTTCCGTTGATATATCCTGGAGCGGGTCACGGCAGGAGTACAACATTACATCAAATTTATCAAAGGGGCCTCTACGCGTTGGATCCATATTCCCGTGCATGCCTATCAAATGACCGGGCTTGATAAAAAGAGATACAATATAATAATAATAATTTACTTTCCAAATTACACTATGTTCTATGTACCTACTACCTATACAGCCACAGTTTCCTAAGCCTGTGTTGAAGGAATTATTATATAACATTTTGACCAGTAGTATCATTGCGGATCTTAAAATATATAAATTACAAAATATTATTGTTAATATTTATAACAATTTTCATTACCACTTGACAGATGCATGCAATTTATTTCGCAAGTTCTATTTGTACGAATTTAACTGATACCTAACTTATTTCATTTTACACATATCAGCAACTATAAGTATTTACTGAAACTACGTTACGATCTTATGTACGATAAGATCCTATGATCTTTATTGTTGGAATTTTGAATTATGAAAGGGTGTAAGTGGTTCATCAACATCTTTGAATCTAAGCCAACTTCACCTGCACGCGGTACACCCTGCTGACTGACAAACGAAGCTCTGCCGAAAAAAGAGGTAGGGAGCGTAATTGTAAGCTACCCGACTGAGGAATGTACCTCCACCTTACAGAATACCGCAGCCAAGTAACAATTCCCTTGTGGGTTGTTGCTGTTCCTGCGAGTGAGCGAGGTCACCAGAAAGGAAGGAGCGATGCAGCGTTGGCAGCGGGGGTGGCGGCGCGCGAGCGATATTTTATGTTGCGAGCGTTAATATGGCTGCGGTAACCGCTCCACATCAGGCGAGCCGTATGCTTGTCTGCCACCCGACGTAGTATAAAAAGCATCCATTTTCACGTCTTTTTTTTTATCAAAGTTAACTCATTTGGTCTAAGGTGCGCTGTCAATGTTTGTAAATTAGAAGAAAACAAACGAATCCGCACGTAAATAGTATTCCGGATTATTATATTCTTGGATAGAGAATTGGCGGCGTCGTCCCCCGCTTTCTAATTTATGTTTTTGCACGAATGTTCTGGATAGAGATCCCTAATCCGAGGTTGCAAGGTTATATATTATTCACACCCAGTAATAAGTGTTACCCTGGGGTACTATTAGATGTTTGACACAAAAACAGTTAAACACCCGAGCTTCGGCACTCTGGTAAATGGTCATCGAGAGTTAACATTACTTACTTACAGAAACATTAGATATCTGGCTCTATAACATTCGTGCTTTGGATGATAATCAAAGCATTAATATTTATCATGCATGCATGTAAATGTTTTATTTTATACTACGTCGGGTGGCAGACAAGCATACGGCCCGCCTGATGTGAAGCGTAGCCATATTAACGCTCGCAACATAAATTATCGCTCGCGCGCCGCCACCCTCGCTGCCAACGCAGCATCTCCTTCCTTTCTGGTGACCTCACTCACTCGGAGGAATAACAACCCTCAAGGGAATTGTTATTTGGCTGCGGTATTCTGTGAGGTGGAGGTACATTCCTCAGTCGGGTAGCTTACAATTACGCTCCCTACCTTTTTTTTTCGCAAGAGCTTCGTTTGTCAGTCAGCAGGGTGTACCGCGTACAGGTGAAGTTGATTAGGTTCAAAGATGTTGATGAACCACTTACACCATTTCATAATTCAAAATTCAAACAAAAATTCAAATAATTCAAAATTTGAATCGCGTGCAAGCTGGTATCTAGATACCAGCTTGCACGCCATTTAAAGCAAAAATTGTGGGCGGGAGCGCTTAGGCGCTGCTGCTCATAGCTGACACAGAACTCCATATGCGGCCGTACTTGAGCATTGTAAAGTAGAAGTCTTTGCCCGGCTGAAGTACTGCTTCGCTGTGTTGAGCACACCTAGTTTCTTCGATGCCAGCTTGACCTACCCCTCCAGGTGACAACGAAACTGGACGTCGCTGGAGATTACAACTCCGAGAATCCCAATATTCTTGGCGATGGTAAGCGGTGTTTTCTGGAATTGAGGAATCACAGCAAAAGGGGGTTTGTTAGCGATGAACGCTATTTCTTCGATATTCTTATTTTAAATACCGGTACACCAATATTTCGGCATATTTTCCGTGTTTTTAATTTTGGTTGGTAAATTTTTCTTCCTCGTTATTTCTTCCATGACACGCGCATAAGAAAAATACGTGCCTTTGATTCAAGTACTTAATCATTTATAATCATTTAGACTTAGATTTAAAATCCGCCATAGTAAGACAATCATTCTATTAGAAGTTTAACATTTGTTGCTCCAGCGCTAATAAAATTAAACATGTTGATTATGTGAACTATTCTGATGCTCGCGTAATTGATTTCCAAGCTCCGCTAACTCGACACTATACTGATGATATGAAAGACATTAGCTAAGACGAGAGTGGGGTTGAATTTGATTAATTGGTTGGTGGCAAATATACTAATTCTTGATAATGTAAAAGAAGTTGGTTTAGCGACGAGCGTACGTACGAGCGTGACGTGAGATCCTTTCCTGTTATTTATAATATGTATTGTGTTGTGTATAACATAATGTAACTATAATTTTCATCAGTTTTCTTTATTTTGTTAATAGCTTTATGTTCGTCAAAATCCGTATCGTCAGCCAATAAAAAAAAATACACTGATTCAAAATACCCAAATATCGTTATTTGATTATTAAGTACCGGTATTCAAATACCGAAAATCGGTATACAGGTATTTCGGTTACCAAATACCGGTGTCCATGCCCTAATTACAAGGACATTATCAGGCCTGTGTCACTCCGCCATTCGGCCGAGTTATTTACCTACAAGCCCGACGCGCCCGGGAGCACAATTTAGTCGAGTGTCACTCACGCGCGCTCTCGCACGCGCTATGCGACGCGACCAAGATGGTTAAACAAAAGCGTTCATTCGGATTCACGAACACAAATTTTAAAGATAATGATTTATAGTTATACCTAAGCAGTGTGTGAGTGCCACCGGCGATCACTCTCACCTGTTAAAAAATGTACGCTAATTGATCTATCGGCGCGTGAGTTCTGCTGACATTATGACTTTAGTAAATTAGAGACTTAAAATACATACCTACACCAATGTTACAAATACTTTCCGTGTTAAAGATACATCCGAGCTATTATTGGGACAACGTGAATAGTAAACCTGATCTGTAAGTACGTACAGTCATGATTCCTGTTAAAACTTACACTAAAATTATACATTCTATCAGTGTCAACATTACCTAACATTATTGTTATTAAGTACCTACCTATGTACTTAATAATCACAGAGTATGATATAGTAACATAAGTAAGTACAACAAAGTAATAAACGTACACATACGTAAACCTACTACAATTTTTGGTAGTTTAAGTATATGTATTTTATTGAACATTAATAAACAAGCGTATGTATTCGTAACTATCTTCGCGGCTCGGTCGCGAGCGTTTTGGTTCAACCCTATGAGCGACACGCTGCCAAGTGACGTCCAGGCCGAGACAAACCATTTTGTAAAAGCAGCGGCTGTCGCTCGTAAGGCGTTAGATATAGGGGTTACTTTCGATTGTCCCTGCCGCTGAAAGACTCAGGTACGAGTACAGCTGCAGAATTATTATGGACCGTATTAGCGCGTATCGAAGGTTGATATTTTAATTGTGATTTTTCCAATTGTGTCGGAAGTGAATATTCTGTTAGAGTATATTATTCTGTGACATTATGCATGTTATGTATGTATATACTTACAAGCATTCAACATCGTTAATTGTAAGTATTACAAATTTTATTTAAAGCTGGTATTTTTATAAGCTAAAAATACACGTTAGTTGAATGCACGACTTCTAAACATGATGAGATGACAAATCTTTTCATTCACCACCATTCATATATACGGAGCACAAACGTGGAGGTATGAAGAATGTAGTCCACAGTAAGATAGATATAATGGATTGAATGGATTTGGCTTCGTGAACTTTCCATTTTCATCATAGATTTCATTTGAATGAATAGCATTGCCCTTCAAACTGGTAGGTAGAGAACGGCTCTCGACGGGTGACACCTGAGAAAAACGATTTCAGATGGACGTGGCAGCGTACAGCGTACCTAGGTGAGCAAGAAGGATGCTGCGAAGTGAAGGACCCGTGATATCGGTGGGGCGGGGTTGTCAGGGCGGGCGCGGGGTTGCGACGAGCGGGCGACGGACGTGAGGCGCGCAGGGCGGCGGGTGGCACGTAACAAGTGAAGCGGCCCCGGGAGCAACAGTCTGCCGCAGCCCGGCCACGCGGCATCACACACCACAACAAGTGTCGCGCCCCGGTCTGCCTCGTGTTGGCCGCGTAAGTAGCACCTAGCGGGCTTAATTGCTTATGTATAGTCCAGCTATGGAGTTACGAGCCCCCGGAGGCCGCGCGTCCCTAGCCTCCGCCGCCGCCGCCGCTGGGCGGCCGCTGGACGCCGCACGCCGCCCGCGGGCTCGTATACCCGCGCTTCCATACTTTGATGGATGCTGCTCTAGATGAAACGTATACCTGTTGAATGCATGACAAGACGAGCTCAAATGTCTGCCCTATCTGTTTCCGTCTTCTTAGTCGTTTAGCTTGACAGTTGAATGTTAGCGTTATTGTACTCCGCGGTTTAGAACTCGCATCTTTCTGACATAATTACGTCTTTCTTTTTCACTATTATTTTTGACTGCTACATTATTCCATTTGCATAAAAGTACCTCTAAGTAGAAATAACGGACAAAGGATTTATCGTGTCAGTAGTAGATAAATAATAAAGGTAAAACGAACACATATTTACTCTTTCATCCGAAATGCAAAGCGATTTTGAATTATCGTTATGCGAGAGAGCGTGCCACTTCTTTGTCCTGCCCTGCGGGTATCGTCGCTCGTTCTAGCTAGTCTATGCGTGTTGCGATGGCTGACATAGGCGATAGATAGATATTAGTTTGCAAACGTTTTTATTATTAATGCTTCTTGCATAAATTTCCTCTTGAATCGGGATTCATAATATTTATTCATTACAATTTCTCTTGAGTTATTAGACTTGGTTATCATTTACTTAGATGTCAAAGACTGTTATCTAGCAGTGATAATAATGACGTATTAGATATAAGCTTTATCGTGTTGTACATTCTTACTAAAATAAAAAAATCAACTACCTTCGAAAAAATAAGGAGGTTACCGATATAATTTTAAATTAAAATTTTCATTATAAAGAATGTTTCATAAATGATTGTTCATTATTTACGCACTTACGGATATTTTAACGGCCAGAAAGTTTCGTTGTAAAGATATGATAACAAACACTTTTACAAATATTTGACATAATAATTGGAAATCCCGAGATCCTTTGATACGAGATGAGTCTATCACAAAGGTAACAAAGGCCGATTAATGAAAGAGGACCTGTTGATATTGTTAATGTTAAGAACTTCATAAGGCCTCGGTGTTCATGAATAAATAACCTTTGTAAGAAATAACGATGCTGTCCTACAAAGAGAGTGGACAGATAAAAAGAAACCGTCTAATGTCCTTTCAGTGTTAGTCAAAAAACTGCTTTAACGATGATATTATCACAGCATTTTACTATAGGTACATATACTACCTTAAGATTGAAATTCGTTTACACTTAATAAGTCAATAAGGTCTAATTTAATTAATTTTTACTATGTAAAACAAACTTTGCAATTACTGTTTGAAAGAAATTTAATTGGGAAGTTTCCTTCGTTTTTGCAATTAATTACTAATGCTGTCCTTGTCATTTATAGTGGACACGTCACGCTTTGCTACGGGTTTCATTTAGGTAAAACATTAGGAATGTGTGTATTGTGTAATGTGTAATGTTTTGGTATATCTGTCACTATTATATAATTGTTTATTGGTATAAATTTAAACTATTTATATTAATTTTGGTACAGTTAAACGCTCTCTAACTCTTCCAGTATAAGATGGTCCAGTGTAGCTAAGAGAGGTAAGTAGCATTCGTAGCACTACCTGGGACGCTCTTATGTTGAAAGTGTTACGGCCTACGAGGCGTTGTTATTATACATATGTACATATGAAATTATTACACAGGCGAGCCTTTACTTAACTTTAACTTTTAACTTTTTACATGACTACTTTAAAAAATTGTGTAATGTTTTCAGGATAGTAATATCTGTGTGCATTTTTAATCCACTGTAAGTTCTAAACGTTGTAACCGATTTCCAAGTGTGTGATATTATTAGAATCTTTTGTCGTACAGTGTCTCTTATGGTAAATTGTAAAGGAAGTTGTTCTTTTATAATTCTTATGCTTGTTTTGGAATATATAATCAAAGCACGTAAAGCGTCCGTCCCCAATGGCATTGACTCATTTAGAGAAAACATTAGCTACATTATGCAATAACCTACTTTTCTTTTAATTATATATATTTTTAATATAGGCAACGGTGGCAACATACGTTTTATCTAATTAATATTTTAGTAGGTATGGTTCATTAATTCAGTGATTTGTATGGAAGTGTTGTGAAAAATGAGGTGCGTTTCGAGGGCTATAATTTCGAAGCATATTAATAATTTATTGGAACTAGGTGTCATCCGGCAGAAAAGGAGGCGTAGTATTTACTATTTCAATTTTATTGTTTGTTTACAATATTTTATAAAAAAAATATCACGGATCTCCGAAGACGGACTTTTATAAAAATAACCTTTTATCATGGAATTTATTCTTATGCGAAGAAGAAAGAAGACATTTTCGCTGTTAGTCCAGTCATCTTAGTCAAAATAGGGTAAGAATCTCGGAATTCAAGATAACCGGCTGTAAACTCGTATAAACCTGTATTTTAACATCCTAAAACTTGTCTCAAAACCTACATATGATAGCGTTAAGCATAACGCGACTTTTAGATAACTGAGGTCAAAGGTAAAAAAATCGTTTTTTTGCGCATTTCTTGCAAATATCTCGTTCTATGTCAAATTTACGCGGGTATAAAATTCTCTACAACTTTTGTTTCAAAAAATTTTTTGTACTTCAAACCGTTTTTGTAATAGAGGGCGGTGAGCGCGTAGTCTTTCACTATGTATGTACGGTATTATTCAAGTTCAACCTGTATTCTCAGTCACTTAACTTAAACACACCAAATTTGGTTTAAATATTGTCATATTTATATATAAATATATAAATAATAGATAAACTAGTACCCCAAATTCAAATAAATAAAACAAATTTATAAACACAACTTGAACAGCTTATTCATTATTTTTGTAACTAATCACATATCGATCAAAAACCTAATCCAGATGACCTAGAAAGTTCAAATTTGGCTTTCAGCCAGGTTATTTTGTGTATACACAGAAAAAAAAATCAGAATCAATTATAAGATTTGGAATTAAAATAAATTAATTTCAAAAAGTTATTACTATTTTACATTGCTAAAGTTTTTTGAAATTAAAGCACGTAATATGTAATATAATGTAATATAAATAACAAGATCAGTCCTGTTTGAAAAATTTAATTTATATAATTAATCGCTTATTATTTAAATTAAACATTAAAATTAGTTTTAATTTAATTCGATGATTTAATTTTTTTATGTCTTATGTTAATGTGTACTTAATTTTTATAATTTTATTTTTAAATTGCTATGCCCTGATATATTAAATTGCTATGCTCATGTGTCAGTTTTATAGCTTTGTACAATACATCTTGTCAATCACATTATTGCAATAAAGATTTGACTTTGAATTTATTGTGTAAAATCTAGCACCGTGAAAACTTATTACAGCGAAAATGTCTTCTTTCTTCTTCGCATAAGAATAATTTCCATGATAAAAGGTTATTTTTATAAAAGTCCGTCTTCGGAGATCCGTGTTATTTTTTTTATAAAATATTGTAGACAAACAATTGAAATAGTAGCTTTTCCAATAAGCTGAAGATGTTTGACGGTTGTTGTGTTCCTGCGAGTGAGTGATGTCACCAGAAAGAAAGAAAGGTAAGCCTATAGTCCTCGTCTAGGCTGGCAAGGGATCGGTGACCCCTTGGTGTTGCTGATCTCCATGGGCGGTGGTGATTGCTGGTGATTGCAGGTGACCCACATGCTCGAATGCCCCCTCACATATATAAAAAAAAATGCTAAGGTAACCACTTCACATCTGGCTAGCGGGCCTTACGCTTGTATATATATATAAAAAAGTGCCTATCTCAATGTTTTTATGAGCAGCATATATAGTAACAGCCGAATATTACATCATATTGACGTCCAATGTGTATTCTTTTCAATAGCCATTGTAATCAAATTCGAAGGGTCAAGCGATATTTTTATTATATGGATGTTTTATTTATCCACCGTTAGTCTATTATTTGTTTATTTGATCTTAAAAGCTTTGAATAACAAAAAAATACAAAAAAAATATTTTTCGCTGAGTATAGACTTGCTGCATATGTGTTGTGTAGACCACTTTGTAAACACATTCCATTTTAGTTTTGGTTGCGGTCTGAGCTCGATGAACAAGATTCACCAGACAAAAGCACGATGTAAATTGGGATTTAGTAGCGTGACATCGAGCTTATACTAAATAATAAACTTAGCTACAACATTTCTTTATACCAGATAAAGGTACCAAGGCCAAGGTGACAAACAAGTACACCGCTTGACTAATGGAGAAATGGGGACAGCCTTTTCAAATAGGTGCCCTCTGCATCTTCTGATAAAACCTCGATTGCGAGTTTATTCCATAAACTTAATTAGTAGTGCTCGGCAGAAAGCCGCCATGGAACAGCACTTTACGCGACCAGTTGGGACCTAAAGTGTGAGAGGATAAATTCCCAGCCTATGGTGAGCGGTGCCATTCTAAAAGGTGATAGTTTGCATCATACTTAAATGTGAAGATTTGTAATTAACTTTGTCATAAATTAATTTTTGAAACATATACTTTGTACTACAATTTTGTTTGAATCAAAAATTTTGAAACATACTACAGCTGTAAATCTTTGAACAGAAATAAATAAATCATATCTAACAACTCTTTAGAAGACAGCCTACTATACAATCCGCAGAACACGAAAAAAAAAACAACGTTCCAACAATACTCCACGTGACGTCGCACTTGTGTTTTGTAAAGCAATAGATACGAGTATATTGAAGTACTGCTGAACCTTATTGACGCACACACAGGCGTCACACCTGGCTTCTTGACGCCAGCTCAACCTTCCATTCCAAGTGTCTCCGGAACTGCCCGTCGCTAGAGAATTCGACGCCAAGGACTTGACAATAAGGATTTGAAATGTACAATGGGTTTCTTATTAGCGGTAAACGTTCGACAACTATTGAGAGATCCCCAGAATACTAATAAATACATTATTCAGTATCTATGCCATTCTCATGACGGTCAACTTCAATCTGATAATTCTTTTTCGCTCAATAATCCACTTTTTCGCTGAGGTTTTATGTCTGATTTAACATTACAGGCGTCACGACTTTGGATCGCACTACACATCGCATTGTGAAAAATATCAATTGAATTTAATTTTCATAAGGAAAGTTTATGATAACCTCTTAAACAGCTAAATTCAGCACTGAATCATCTTATTTGGCATGTTTATGTATCTATCTATATATATAAAAAATGAATCCCTGTTTCCCTTCGTCATATCATCACGCGTGAACGGCTGGACAGATTTTGCTATTTCTTTTTATGTTGTATTTGTTATAGTCAGGAGAAGGTTCTTATGAAAGAAAAATAAAAGAAAGTTGCGCGAGAAATTAGAAAATTTAAGAAAACTGAACGACCATATTAACTTATCTAATGTAACTTTATGGCATTTGGCAGAACTCAGTTATTTGACAGCGTGCGCGAAACTAATTCGAATTCAATATTAATATAATATATATATGTTACCGGAAATGTATGAAATCGAGGAATTTTATACAACTCCTACGAAATGTATACAATATTGTTTTAAAAAAAATTTAATACCTACATA
Source organism: Hypsopygia costalis (assembly GCA_937001555.2). NCBI lineage: Eukaryota > Metazoa > Arthropoda > Insecta > Lepidoptera > Pyralidae > Hypsopygia > Hypsopygia costalis. The sequence continues at coordinate 13,225,985 of OW443340.2, read as the reverse complement.
TCCTAGGAAATGTATACATTTCCTAGATATTGTATATAATTCCTACATCATATTAGGAAATGTACTTGGCACCACATCATTAATGGTCTAGGTTGACGGAGCTCCGCTTAGCGGAGCTCCAATTTCCGATGACAGGACACAAGAAAACCCTAACCTAACCAAAAATCTAACCAAAATATGATTTATTACATTGACCAAGTATTGATAAGACTCGTCAGTGAATATGACGCCAATTTGACTCCGCCCCTGTTAGCCATTTTTTCATTAAATTAAGGAGCTGATCTATTTATTAGGTGATAGATCTATTATTTAGATGATCAAATTTTACATTTACGATCATGTTTTACATTTCCGATTGCTATTTAGGAAATGTATAGATTTCCTAGGAAATATGTATAATATAATTTATTTCACACATTTCCGGGCGATTTTAGGAATTACATACATTTCCTAGGAATTGTATACAATGACGGATTACATACATTTCCGGTAACATGTATATTCATAAAGAAGAATGCTTTTAGCATTATGTCCTTCTTTTGTACCGTTACTTACTGTGATCAATATAGAGTTTAAATAAATTCATGATGATGATGATATCGTAATAGCGAACATCATCATCATCAGCCTGTATCTACCCACTGCTGGATATAAGCCTTCCCCAATGCCTTCCACCAGATACGATCCTCCGCCTTCCGCATCCAGCCGCTCCCAGCTACTTTCTTAAGGTCATCGGGCCATCTAGAAGGAGGGCGCCGAACACTTCGTCGTCCTACGCGCGGCCTCCACTCCAATACCTTCCTCCCCCATCTGCCATCACTTACTCGGCAGCGAACATGTTAAAAAAATATTAATATTGAGTTAGCGGTTAATTACTTTTTAACGTTATCCAGCTAGGGGTAGTCTAATAAAAAAAAACAGTAAAGTTGAAGTGTTTCCTCCGTCCTCCGGCTCGAAGCAAGTAGAAAGACAATAACGCAGTATGGTGATGTTTTAAAATGTGAACCGTTGGTCGCTACCCGGTGATTTCAGTAAAAAAAAGTAATTATTCCCTTCCAGTGTTCGTTTGGGCTATTACTTGGTGTAGCATATTGCTAATGCCGTCCCGGCTGGCAATAAAAAGATAAAGGCTTCTGGGCTTCACCGACGGACACAATAAAAGAGGCTTATCGTTACAAAGGCTGTACTCTACCTGAAATACTCCTCATGCCTAATTGCAAAGCCGACTGTTCTCTGTCACTCCAGCAAGACTTATCTCATTAGATATAATACTTCACTTTATTTTCTCATTTATAAAAATCACGTTTTCAAAGGAAACGATTCTAACCAAGTTTTAATATTTTTCAGCCTTTTATTATGATTATTGGTCAGGAGCTGAGACCATGCGAGTTATTTTTTTATTTTGCGATATTTCGATTTTTTTATACTACGTCGGTTGGCAGACAAGCATACGGCCCGCCTGAAGTGAAACGGTTACCGTAGACATATTAACGCTCGCAACATGAAATATTGCTCGCGCGCCGCCACCCGCCCTGCCAACACAGCATGTCCTTCCTTTATTTAAATTACTTAATTTATACCGATACGGCCTAGAGTAAATACATACATACATGTAAATACATGAAAAACATATAAATATATATACATGTAAATACATGATAAAGAGTATACGCGTATTGTTTGTGTATGCGTTATTTACTTAACTACCAAGGTTCATCAAAATTCGATCAAAAATTCAAAAGATAAACAAACTAATTATGATGCCAGAAGAAGCATGGAGGAGCTCGACTAAACATTGTAATTAGATGTAAATACCTGAAGATAATGGAGTTGTGAGGAACTTGATAGCGTCGTTGTGCGTGCCAATCTAATCGAACACGCAAGTTAAGTAGCATCAACCGTAGCCTGACCATGGATGGATTTATTTATCTCTGTGCTTCAGAGGGCACGTTAAGACTTCGGTTCTGGCTGTTGTCATTAGATGACAGTGGCTAAGTCAAGTCCGTGGCTTTTACGAGGCTTGAAAACACTGGCCTGCACCAACCCGCGGCAGAGCAGCTTGGTGGAGTATACTCAAAGAAAGACCTATATTCCAGCAATGGGATGAATAAGATTTGACTACTACATGGAGACAATGTAACGAGACCCAGTGTTTTACTTTCTTGTATTAGTGCCAGGTATCCATCCACCCTCTCGGAAATCTAGACCTAAACCACTGAAGTAAAAACGTTGTGAAAAGGAATATCATACTCGTCAAAGATCGTTTTCTCATTACCGACTACAAAAGGCATCGATTGTTTCGTTAATAATATTATCTGCTTTTGTAGTAATTGATATTGTATTGTTACGAAAATAACTAAACAATCGACGAACAATACACGTCTACGGTAATTACTTAATTAAAATCACATGACTGCGCGCTTATGCTGGCCGAGATGAGTAGCCCCTTCCACATAGTCATTACTTTCAATACCCGCTCATTTTGAGGGACTCGCTCGAGAAATGATATTTTAGGGTGGGGAATGAGATTTTAACGATTCATTTGGTGCTAGCTTTCATGTACTTTTATGATTACTACGGATGTATTTTTTATCGCTATAAAGGAGAGGTCGTTTATGAAACGTTTTATTATATAGTGTCTATTTTTGATGGTCTTAAGTAGAGTTGGGATTCTACCCGGTAAATTCCCGAAGCGAGTATTAATTAATAAAAAAAAATATTAATAAAAACGGGGTATTTACCCGGGCAAAAACCCGAAACTTGGGTAAAAACGAATTACACTGCTTTTAAGAACATTACATTAACTTTAGTAATAAAATTCCATCGTTGTATTCAAATTAAAATACGTTTTGTGCATTGTAGATTGTTGTTGTTGTTGTTATACATTTTGTTAATAAGTTTAATCTAACATGTGGGTAAGAGGTACCTATTTTGGGAATTGGAAATCGGATACTGATTCTGATTTGGATCGAATCTGGAGCTCTACCGCCGAAGCTGAACACGATTACCAACGAATATTATGTTTCGAACATTAACAAACATCTTCTCTGCTCAGTCGGTAGAGCTCTATGTTTTCTATAAATCAATCTAAGCAGAAGTTTGATTTTGGCAATCAAAAAATCTGCTGGTAATCGGCTTCAGTTTCGGCGGTAGGGCCCCTGATTCGTTTTCGGCGGGTATTTACCCGCCGCCCATCTCTAGCCTTAAGACGTATTAGCACCGTACCGCCACTAATGATTATGTTGCGTTTGAAGTACTAAAGCTGGTTGTTTGAATGTTTCTTTTACAATGAAATCGATCAAAAAATATTTTCAGACATAAAGAAAACAATGTGTTACATTGTATTATAAAAACTTTGGTTAAACGATACTCTATTCGAAGCTCGCGTACTTGTGCAACGTATAATGAAACTGTATAGGAGTTTCATAGCAAAGAAGCTACTAAGTAACTTTGCACGAACTAAAATGTTAAAAGTTTTCCTGATATAGTATACGGAATTATAAATTATAATGCTCACATTATGTGTATGTGGCGCAATGCGAATGTGCCAGATGCTAGATATTAATGTAGAGAATCGGTCCCGTACTTAGGTTTATTTAAGCATATTATCTTATTCGCCAACAATAATGTCCTCGTTCGCTACACAGGATTCTTAGAAAGTATTATTAGCACATCTCGACCACTCTTTAAAACTTTATAATGCCATCTGAGGGGAGGTGACATCAATACGAGAGAGCGGTAGGGAGTGTCCCTACTGCGAAAAACGAAATAAGATTCATTAACCATTTAATTGCTAAAGCTTTCTTTTTCTTTCTTTTAAATTATACATTTTGAACTTTAGTGATTTTTATGTTAAACTTTTTGCGCATCACTACTTTATTTAAGTTTCAATTTTTAACTTTTTGCTATCCCTTTCCTGCATCAAGACCAGATTTTTGACAAATGAGGAAATACAAGTAAATTAAATATGAATAGTATTACTTGTCATACAAACTTTGCCTTCTCTCGTTCCTCGGTTTCTGTGCCGAAAATTCTTGTTCTCGATTTCCCGGGAAATCAACGTAATTTGCTCCGGGGAAAATCTTGTCGAGAAATCGATAAATTTTACAATTCTTAAACTTCATACTAAAATAATAAATAAAAAAAAAAGTAAAATTTAAAACTCGAGTAGTGGCGATGCGGCAGTGGTTAGCTTAGCCACTATCTCGCTCGTACCCGCTGTCACCGCAGCGCACTATCTCCTTATGCGCTCGAATCTAGCAGGGAGAGGTAGTTTGCGGGTCGCAGGCGGCGTTGATAAATCCAAAGAATTACTTAATTTTTTTTTTATATTATGACTAATGATGCTTGAAATATGCAAAAACTCTCAAGAGTTGACTTAGTTGTTGATTTTATTAGTTAATAAATTTTGATTACAGAAAAATCTAACAATGTTTTTACTTCTGGTGTCATTTCCTTAGGAATTTGAATAGAAAGTTAGTATTTCTTGAATTCCCGGGAAATAGCGCTGGAGAATTTTCGAGTCCTGAGATACCGAAAAGCTCTAGAAATCAGAAACCCTATAAGAAGCCCTCCTTATTCTTATCTTTCGACTTCTACATTGGAAAATAAACACTCACTATCTTGTGGTTGGCCATTAATGTTCTACGGATGTTGCATTAAAAATTAATACATGAAAATCCGATTTTCTTTCCTCAGAAATTTGACATATATCGAAAATTAATTTCAAGAAATCCTTTTGTAATTTGCCTACAGTAGACATCAAATACATTTTGCGATTATGCGAATACGAATATTCGTTACATCACTAGTGGCTACATAAGGTCATCTTAGTTTATTCCTAGAAAAATATAAAAATGCAAAGATATTAAAATAATTTATGTATGTATGACTATATATTTATACAATACATTAATCGAAGTACCATAACAGTAACGTCTTCTTCAATATCATCATTATTAGCCTGTATCTACCCACTGCTGAAAATAGGCCTTCCCCAATGTATTCCACCACATGCCGCCGCACGCTTCGCCTCATTGCGATCTCCACTTTACAACCTTCCTTCCCATAGACCATAGACGACGCTCATCATCTTCTAATGGAGTGTGAACGTAATCGTCATTTGCGACAGTCTTTGTTTTCTGTTCTTAGGTTCAGTAACACAAAAAATATTAATATAGGTTGGATTTTTGGTCTCGCCGCCGAGCAAGCGAGGGCCAAATCCCTTATCGAAAAATAAATTAATTAAAAAAAAATCACTGACACGGCAGAACAGCGCCCTTACCACCATCTCTAATTGCGATTCAATAATTGAATTGATTGCTTATTCATACCAATGAATAAGCGACTCTATTCCATTTGAAATAGAGTCGCTTATTCATTGGTATGAATAAGCGATTTGAAATAGAGTCGCTTATTCATTGGTATGAATAAGCATTCTATTCAGTTATTGAATCGCAATAAGAGATGGTTGTAAGGGGGCTGGTCGGCCCACTGCCACTAAAGCTTACTGACTCTGAGAGCTATGTCAACAACCTTGATTCTCTGTCTAATTTCTTCGTTCCGAATTCCTCAAGCATACCTTTTCCATATGTCACTGTGCGATCTTTATCTGCTGTAACAAAAAAAACAGCCCCAATATGAAGCATATTTATACAATTTTAAGAAACGTGATGTATAATCTATGGTTAGCTCTGATCTCTCTTGCCAATCGGTTATAAAAACAAACTGCCTCCGCGATACTGCCGCATTAGTCTAGGTACCGGAAGCTTTAGTAGCCAGAGCTTAAGGCGATTAATGCGCAGTACTAGCGCCACTACTGAACAAGATAAATCGAAAAGTGTTATGGATCTTTGGGATGTTTCATTGCCTGTGTTACATTAGAATAATTAAAAATTATTCATTATCTTAATGATGAATTTATTATTGCATACAATAATGTTATAAATACTAGTATAAATAGTAATACAACACCATTCATTGGATGACATTATTTTTATGTTAGTTAACAAATATGACTTTTATTAATTGATAGCACTATAATAATATATAGTTATTGAACGCTACCTCAAATCCAATGTTCGAAATCGACGTATTCACACTGACATATGTGGCCCGTTACACGATTCTAAATTTTAATGTATTGCCAGTATGCGTATAATTTGTGTGAGTGCTTTCCAAGAGAGGAGAACTGTGACTTTCGATTCCCCAGGATGATATCATAAACACATTATTCAACGACAATAAACATATGTTCTACAAAGGCTACTTTATATTCATATCTGCAAAAATGCATTGGTTTTGTAGTGTTATTACTGTACAGCAAGTGGAACGTTCGAGAATAAAATATGGTTGGGCGGGCACGCACGACTATGCCTCGTCGTTTGTTCGGTCCCTGGCCCGATCGTTGTCGGTGATCAGCGAATTTTTATCGCGTCTATCCGAATGGAAAATTGTGCATTTGTTCAGCTTTACGTTCGTTGAGCGTTTGTTTTGTTAGCCCGATATCCACGGTACACGCGACGACTCTACTCAATAAAATGCTCACGTCAGTCTGAACAAATCAGAAAAAACGTTTACATTTTCTCTTCACTCTATTTGAATTAATCTGCACTTTTTTTAGTTACAACTGTGACAACGACATTCAATTTGGCGCAGTAGTTTTTGCGTAATGCGTGTACAGATGGGCACATAATACAATTTGTAAAAATAATTGTTTTGGCTTCTATTGCTTTTATTATTTTTTCTTACATATCTTCTGTGTACAGACATGGGCCGGTTATAATTTACAATATTTTTTTTTACCAGAAGGAAATTAAGCATGCGGCACGCATGATGGAAAACAGTTACCGCAGCATATGAATGTCTGCAACGCCAGGGGCATGACCGACCCTGTAAAAACCTCTTCACGCCCTTTTTGAAGAACCCCATGCTGTAGCCTCTTGGGAAAACCTCGACGGACAGTTCATTCTACAGCTTGATAGTAGCGATGGAAAACTTCTCTGGAACCGACCACTTCGGCTCTAATATGTGAGGATGTATTCCCTGTCGATGGCGAGCAAAAAACATGGAGAGCATAAAGGGACGCAAAGTTTCTTTTCAAGCTTAAAGGCTCTAATCCGTCTGTCTGTTTGAAATAGTCAACAATCCTCACAGCTCGCTTCTGAATCGAGTCACAGGGTGCAAGCTGGTATTTAGGTACTCCCGCCCATAAATGGCAACAGTACTCCATATGCGGCAGTACTTGAGCTTTGGAAAGCAGAATATTTGCAGCGAATAAAAGTACAATAGAATTGAATATGCATTGATAACCTATCAAAGATATTTAAGGCGCAGGCATCGACGAAACAAGATTGTTTCTTCGATGGGCTCGACGCACACTGACCTTATAATATAATCGGCATCTCGTCAAAATCTCCATCTACTCGAGTTTATTGATGACCCAGTGGCTGGATCATGTGATGATCATCTTTTTCTTTGCTTTCAAACGTACTATGTAACATCAGCTTTCGCTGTAACTACGCGGCTTCCCGCAGGAATTGTCCAAAAATCGTTTCTTGTTTCACCTTTATAGTATAAGAAAGAAACAGATTTACCAAACTTGGCTGGTAGAACTGTACAAGTAGTTGATCTATTAATTTGTTGATCCAGTTAGTTGAACTGTTTCATTTCGATGTTCGAACAGAAGTTTAGGTTAAGCTTTGAGGTGTATCGATACTTTTCTTTTTATAAAAAGTTTTAACTTTTCTTAAACACCCGAATCTCAAATTAGAGGGTGTGATTTTAGGAGGTGCCCTTGGAAATTGTGCTCGTACTTTTGTTAACTTTCTGTATGTATAAAACAAGGAATCCGGACGCCGTTGATTCTTTAACTCATCGGTGTGTAGCCGGGAGTTATCTATTTCTCATTTTATACACAATGTGATTAATTTTGTACTCATTTTATACAAATTGCCTGCGTATAATTCTTCTTACAAATTATGCGTTGTTCCCTTGTTTTGCAAACAAATTTCTTTCAATTTTGTTTCGCAGAAAATGTTTCATATAATATTTGCATCTTGTATTTTTATTTTCTTTTAACGACTATTTACTTAAAAGGTTATTATTGTTGTAAAAAAATATTGTATAAAAGAAATACAAAAAACGAGCGGTGTAGTGGGACACCAGAAAGGAACGAAGTTCCTTATTATAAAAATATTAATTTCAAGTTCTATTCGAGGTATAAAGAAAATAATTGTTCAGGTATACATTTTTTTATATATATATTATATATGAGTATAAATGATAAAACAATTGTATGTAGTGTATAGCCTCCATGCGTTTAACGTAGTACAACTTTTGACCACCAGATGGTGTAATTATCGAATGATACAATAATAATAGCAAACTTCAATAATAATAACAGTCATCACGTAGACTATACATTAGACACTTTATAGCCATAATACATAGACTATACATAAAAAAAATACGTTTTTTTTTAACGTTACGGACGTTTTTTGCTGGCTAACCCCTCCGCAACGCCCCATACGGAACTTCGTTTCAAAATTATGTGAAACAAAATTCTATAAAACTGCGCTCTATAAAACTGCGCTCTATAAAACAACATATACATTCTCGCGTGCATCCATCACTTTTACGTAAGCGGCATATAAACATTTATAAGTTAAGGAAGCAACAATACTTCGAATTGCACTTTAGTGTCATGGTCATTTATATTCCAATTTATGAAATGCTATTCGTCGTTACAATTTATCGAGTAAACACAGTGAAAGGCTTTCGTTCGTTTTATGTTTACTTTTTATAAAATGAATTATGTTCGAAGGAGCTATTATGATGCCTACGATATCCTACTATAATCGCTTGCTCGCTATTGGCAGGACATTTATCTTCATTGTAACCAAAATGGATCACTAGTTCAAAAATCCTTCCAACCTGCCTATTTGTACACCAGTCGGTGTATTGGCATTCCACATCAGACTGTTTAGCATGCAAATCACTTACGAAACTTCGGCTTACGTACCTATTTTAAAAAGTTTTACATTTCTTTCGTGTTTTGGAAAAGTTTTCTAACAAAAGGGACCTTAAGCTAGTAAATTTTATTATGTTTACCCAGCATTGGACTTGCAGAACGTAATACTTTTGGAAGGTATAAAATTTTGCAGTTTCAAGCATTCTATGGTTGACTGGAAGAAATCCCTTCTGGGTTAAGGCCGCCATTGTTTATAATATTCCGTACTTGTAATTTTATGTCTTTGTACAATAAAGTTTGACAAACAAACATAATTATGTTTTCATATTTATATTACACCATGGGATTGTTACAAGTTAGACTTATGCCGAAGCTCAAGTATCGATCTAGCTTGTACCGGTTTGCTCTAAGAACTTGGACAGACAGACAAACGAATGTCGAGGTAAAGAACCTTAGGCGTTGTAGCTCGTTCGAAACTAAGCCTTTTTAATGTTGTCTATTTATAGTAGGGTTTGGGAATTCTACGACACGAGACACGAGACAGCCTACAGTCAAAGTCCCGGGAATTCCCGGGACTTCGAGACTTTTTGTTTTTTTTAGTGGGGCTTTCATAAAATTGTAATTAAGTTAGTTTTTTGTTTAAAAGTGTACCTATTAAAAAAAGCCAATTCTTTGGAAAAAAAAATCAACATTTATTATACAGAAAATTAAATGTTTACTTAAAATTATTAAACGAATTCCGTTAAAAGTGAGCTGTTTGAGTAGTTGGGCATCAACAGTTGTTTACTAGCTTAAAACTTATAAACGAGAAATTAATATTTACAATTTTATTCTTACTAATAATGTTAATTTATTTGTAAGAATTGAAAATATATTTTTAGTATTATTTATGGGAGTAAATAATTTATAAAATAAGTAATTAATATTTTGGAGCACTCTATATTAGAGGTTATTACTTAGACAAATGTAAATGCTGAATTGAATATGTTTAGCAGTTTTTATCATAAAGGAAATGTTTAATATGAGATAATATATAAAAGATTTATGATATTTACGGAGTCAAAAATGCAATTAAGAATAATGTGCCAGTGAACCAAACAGTTGACAAGGAGAAATGGCTAAATATCTTAAACACACCCAATGAAAGTTCAAATGTATTGCAGAGTCAAAAAGTCAACTATTCTAACATTCCTATTTTTTTTCACTTTTTCCAAAAAATAAATAGGTTTTAATTAATATTTTAATTTTTGATACGGGTAGCGGGTACTTTAGTATGGTTGTTTACAAAAAACAGTACGAAAAAGATGGCTGACGCTAATTTTATGATGAAAAGGCATATTAGTTAACCGGTAGTTATTTAGCAGACCACGTAGTTATTCAATAAACTTACAGATGGCGCTATGCTCCTTCAATTATTTGAGAATAAAAATGAATTTCGATAATCTTGTCTCGTCTCGAGTCTCGAGTCTGGAGTCCCGGGACTCGAGACAACTAAAATTACGAAAAGTCCCGGGACTTCGAGACACGAGACGTCCCGGGACCCAAACCCTAATTTATAGTCATTCGCTTTTCTGAATTTATCTTTGTGTTGTCTACGTAAATACTTATACAAATAAAGTACAAATTGTGACCGTATTGTATTATAAGTCTACGACCTAAGTATATATAGATTGTGAATGATGTCAGTTCAATGTATCGACTTTTATTTATCAAATAACGTAGTAAAGAATTCTTTGTCGAACCTCAGAAATCCTTTTTTACTGCGATAAAAAGGGTTTTATCGGTGTTGGGTCAGCAAAGTGTATGTAAATGAGAGCTCGGTGGGTTTTCACGATAGAAATAAAGGGAAATTGGTGTCTAGGGTAATATAATTCATCAGTTTAGAGCCGAATAGTTCGTATCTACCCCGCCGTGCGTAGCATAAATCCAAGAGCAATTAGTGTATCCTCGTTAGAGTTTACCAACTAATAAGCATGTTGATATACGTTACCAGTAAGGTGTAAATCCAGTAATTCTAGACAATTTCAAGTAATTTAAAATATGTTATTCGAATTTCTCTGGCTACGGTAACCGCTTTACATATAGTTAGTCAGTCAATCACGTTTTTCAATTTACCTTTCAGTGCATATCAAACTAATCACTGACTTTTCGGTACTTTAGCTCCGAAGCTCCGATGTAATCAAATGAGCAAAGTTTTTTTTTTAAATAAATTGTCCTATGTAAATTTAAATTCAAATTCAAATTAAATTCAAATTCAAAATATCTTTATTCCTTGGACTTTATAAAGCACTTAGAAACGTCATACAAATTAAATATAAGAATATGTATAAATCATCACTACTCTAAATCCGCAGAGCTTAGATTCACTTTCATCAAACTATCTTGAATGTGAAAGTGAATTTAAGTGCCAGTTCCGGCGACGGGGCTTCTTGAGAAGAACTGGCAAGAAACTCAAGGCCGACTCTTTTAATTGCCAATATCGTTACATTAAATACAAATACAATCATTAACATAACATAACAAGAGCAATTCATTTCCAAATACTTTTATCATTTATGTAATCCGAGATACAATAGTAAGCCTTTTGACATAGTCTAGTTTTGATATATTTCTTAAATTTACCCATGGATAATTTAAACGCGTCGTTTGGAAGTTTATTGTAGAAGCGTATACATTGACCTGGGAACGAGTTAGAGATTTTATGGAGCCTAGTAATATGCATAGCGAGTTTGTTTTTATTTCTTAAATTTAATTGATGGAGATCACTGTTTTTCCTAAATTTGGTTTGATTTTTATGAACGTAAATAAGATTTTCATAAATATATTGAGAATGTAATGTCATAATATTTATCTCTTTAAATTTATTTCTCAGTGTCTCCCTGGGACTCATCATATAAATAGCACGGATAGCTCGCTTCTGGAGCACAAAAATTGAGTCTACATCCGCGGCACTACCCCAAAGCAATAAACCATATGACATAATGCTGTGAAAATAGCTAAAATAAACTAAACGCGCAGTGTCAACATCAGTTAGTTGACGTATTTTCCTTACGGCGTAAGCTGCTGAGCTGAGTCTAGCTGATAACGTTTCTATATGTGGGCCCCATTGTAATTTAGAGTCTAATGTTATACCAAGGAAAACAACCTTATTGACCAATTCCAATCTCTCATTGTCCATCACCACACTGGTTTTCACTTGTTTAACATTTTTTGTAAAAAATCTAACATATTTGGTTTTATTACCATTTAAAAGCAGGTTATTAGCACTAAACCAGTTTACTATTTTTGAAAGAGCATTGTTTACATCGTCAATTTCTGATTGTTGTCTATTTACCTTAAAAACTAAAGAAGTGTCATCTGCAAACAATACTATTTCATGATTATTCTTTACAAGATGAGGTAGATCATTAATATACACGAGAAACAGGAAAGGGCCCAAAATAGAGCCTTGTGGCACCCCCATCGCTACAGCTGATCCATGTGATCGTTTTCCATTAACATCTACTTTCTGAACCCTATCACCCAGATAAGAAGTAAGAAGATCAAGAGCGATGCCTCTTATACCATAGTGGTGTAATTTTCTGACTAGAGTTTCATGCTGCACACAATCAAAAGCCTTAGATAAGTCACAAAACACCCCATAGGCGTCCCGTGACTCCTCCCAAGCCTCATATATACATTCTAGTAGTTTTACCCCAGCATCACATGTTGACCGTCCACGAGTGAAACCGAATTGTTTAGTGTGCAGCAGATTATTTTCGTTAAAGTATTTAAGTAACTGTGCGAGAATTAGTTTTTCAAAAATTTTACTAAATGTAGGTAGTATTGATATTGGTCTGAAGTTTGTGGGGTCTAATGTACTACCTGATTTAAACAAAGGAATAATTTTGCTCAATTTCATCAAGTCAGGAAACACACCACAATCAATACATCTATTAAATATCACAATTAAAGCGGGAGCAACAATGTCAAATAAAGATTTTATAATATGTACAGAAATGCCCCATAGATCAGCCGTTTTCTTAATATTAAGTGATTTAAATGCGACTTTAAGATCAGATCCATTAACATGACGGAAATGAAAATCGTTATAAAATTCAGGCACATTATCTTTAATTACTGACTCTGCAACGGAGGTGGAAGAGCCCAAAGCACTAGTTAAAGTAACAGGGAAAGCAGAAAAAAAACTTTCAAAAGCATTGGCAACTTCTAAATCTGACTTGGTAACATGACCATTGATACTTAATTTAAACTCTGAATCCTTTGTCCTGCCCTTCCCAGTCTCTTCATTGATAACCGTCCAAGTGGCTTTAATTTTATTACTACTATTTCTAATTTTTGATTTAATAAACATAGATTTTGCTACTTGACAAACGCGTTTAAAAATTTTTGAGTATGATTTTACATGTTCTTTAAATTCCTCACTATTATTGAATTGTCTTTCATAGTATAACATGTACAAAGTTTGCCTACTCTTATAAATACCTACGGTTGCCCAGTCACCAAAGACGAGGCTATTAGTAAAAGTAATTTCCTTGGAAGTAAATATTGAATTAAATTCGTGAAGAAATGCATTAAAAAATGAATTATACAACAAGTTAGGTTCCAAGTCATTATCTAAAAAAGGTAAGTTACTAGTTAGGTTTACTCTCATTCGTTCTAAGCGACTAACTGTTACTGGCACAAAAGTATTTTTTGTCTTGACTACATTTTTATTATTTATTTGAATACTTATCATGCGTTTTAAATTCATATGTGTTCTGTGAGAGAAGTCGTCTACGTTGAAGTCGATTGAAAAAAAATGGGGTGTGGCTGTGTTATGGGCACGGATGTGTGTTGTACGCGAATATGTCATAGGTCCGACCATGTTCCATAGTCCATAGTAATAAATTCTTTGATCGTGGTGTGATTGAATTTTGGATGGAAATGACAGATATGTAGCTGCAACACCAAACTGTATCTCCCGATTTTTTTATTATTCGTTTTTTTGAATGACTTCCCTATGTAAGCAATTTTAAAGACGCATTCACGTCAAAAAGACTTGAAGTGAAGTTGGCGGAACTATAATCGAACTACATAGTTCTAACATGAATGATGGGTGTGTTACGGATTCGCACGTCGGCGTCGCGCTTATTCCCAATCTAGGGTTTTTGTATCGGCGTCAAAGGCTACAAAACACGAAGAAATCACCACAGCATTACGGATAACTCGGCCATTCACGGAGTCGCGCATGCAATACTAAGCGTTGTATGTGCAAACTGGGTATGTTCGGTGATAAAAAAATAGAATTTATGGAATGTTATCGTAGCTAAAATATAAAATAGGGCTCAAAAGATCCAATTTATGAACACGGAGTTCAAATGTAAAGCTGCTGCAGCGAATGTTTCATCAATTTCATACCAATGAGTGAACATTGTGACTGTGGAGATTCGTTCATGTCAGGAACCCCGCGTAAATTTACGCACCGTGACTTTTCGGCGCAAATGTGGCGCTGCCACTTATTATGGTTATATTCTTTCAAGCTGAAACTAAACTCAGTGTTATTGTATGTTGAAAATTGCATAATAGATGTTTGGGGTGTAAGTGGTTCATCAACATCTTTGAACCAAAGCCAACTTCAACTGCACGCGGTGCTCTCTGCTGTTTGGCAAACGAAACTCTGGCGAAAAATGAGGTAGGGAGCGTAATTGTAAGCTACCCGACTGGGGAATGTACCTCCACCTCACAGAATACCTACCGCAGCCAAATAATTATTCCCTTGAGGGTTGTTAAGTTCCTGCGAGTGAGTGAGGTCTCCAGAAAGGAAGGTGACGTTGGGTTGGCAGCGGAGGTGGCGGCGCGCAAGCGATATTTTATGTTGCGAGCGTTAATATGGGTACGATAACCGCTTCACATCAGGCGGGCCGTGTGCTTGTCTGCCACCCGTCATAGTATAAAAAATAGGTAATTAAAAAAAAACTTTTAGCTTACCGCTGAATTTGCTTTTGACATTGTGGTTTGTCACATTAAATAGAGCTTCAGTAAAATTAGAGACCGCTATTTCAATTATTGTTTATTCAAATATCAGCCTTTCCTGGGTCCCGGGGGAAATTTCAAAAACCTTTTGTTAGTGGAATGGATGTCCGTGTATTATCATGATAATATATATGGAATGTTTCAGACATTTGACTTAAAAACCAAATTGGCCCCTGTTTATTGGGATGACGATACTCTATGCAAATTTTATTGTTAATTAAATTCGAGTTTTGAAGAAAACTTACCTTTTTATATCTATAAAAGCAACAGTTACAGACTGACCTAACAACGGTACAGATAAAACTACTAGATGGATTAGGAGCTCCACCTCGTAAGCTGAAGTCGATTTAGGGGCCCTACCGTCGAAACTCATGACAATTACCATAGGTTTACTCGGGTTACCATTGTGTTTAGTTTACCTGGTAGAAGCGCTAGAGCTCTACCGACTAAAGTGAAGTTGTTTGCCATTAACTTTAACGTAAGTGAACATTGTGACTGTGGAGATTCGTTCATGTCACGAACCCCGCGTAAATTTACGCACCTTGACATTTCGGCGCAAATGTGGTGCTGCCACTTATTATGCTTATATTCTTCTATTTATATTCTAACTTAACTTTAACGTAAGTAAAAATTTCGATGGGAATCGGCTTCAACTTAGGCGGTAGGGTCCCTGACTAAATATTTGATTACAAAAGTAGGTCTTACATTTAGTTAATGACAGAAATGACATGTTAGTTGTTAGAGCTCTAGGGTTCCCACCGGCAAAGACTAATCTAAGCTGCAATTCGTTTAACGCATTCAAAAAATCCAATGAAAATCGGCTTCAGATTAGGCGGTAGGACCCTGGGTTGAAATTTGGCATAGTGGTAGCCATTATGACATAGGCGAATGACTGCAAAGAAATATTTTTTGATAATTCCTACAGGATACCGAGCGCGTACGAAGTCGCAGGTGCAATATTGTTTTAATAGTGCATAAATTTTCCCACTATCTCAATTAATAACGGAACGGTTGATAAGTTATTAAGTAACGGTTGACGAGTAATGCACCGGGAATATTATGGACATGACGTTTGATATAATTATTTGAGTATGAATACATGTTTGCATTTCTTAATTGGCCAATTTAATCCAGCGCGGATACTACAAAAGAGTAAATATAAAGCTGTATGTGTCTACCATGTTTATATTCAATATTGTTACAGTAAAATGGCTTATTGAATCATTATAGTGTGATAAAATATACATATAGCAGTTATAACATGAATGGGGCAGCTAGTTGGTATCGATTTGTCGGTCGGCACTCGGCACCCACACTGTATTTGTAAGCATCGGACGTACCGTGCCAATATCGGCAAGCAGCTGTTCCCGCTGCGCGTAACTGACGCTTGCCTTCGGATATTTTTATGTATGTTATTTATTATTATTACATATCCGCAGAGGGAGAAAGAAAAACCTTCTAGAGGTTTCGTTTTGTAATGTATTTCAAGTATCTATCTAATGACATGACATGGTTGTACGTTGTTTTATGTCATTTTAAAGAATAATTAATACACAGCAAGCTTACGTTTCTGAATAGTGTATAAACTCATTGATTTTTGTAATAAGTAAAATTGAATTTACGATTTATGAAAATCACTCATAATGATATGAATCATTATAATGATATGAATCACAGAATAACAAATAAAATAAATTCTTTACCCTTATATTGTACTTAGGTAATAAGTTATTCTTAAATAACTTATTACCAAGTAAAATATTAAATAGAGTGAAAGCGATTAATTTTCTTGTGGGGTTCTAATTCTAATCAAACTTAACCTACTTTTCCGGTAGCAAGTAATGTCTGACAGGGTTGCAGCTCATTCCTGATGGCGATTCGTTTTTAGGTAGGGTCGAAATTCTAACTTAATCTAACATACTTTTTAGCCGACTTCAAAAAAAGAAAGTAGTATTAATTTGTCTAAATATATTTTTTTATGTTTGTTCGCGCACTCAGTCGTATTATTTTTATTATTCTTTCGACATTGGAAAGTGTATACTTCAGCGGTGGTCCCATTTAATTTGGTGAATATTTGATGATTAACTGAAAAGTTTTTTAACAACAATATTTGTTTTGGCATAACGTGATTGAATGTGATTTGATTTCTATTATTCTTTTTTTGTTAGAAAGAATACGAGATATTCCTTCGATGATTTCATTTAAATTGATGACGATTTGATGTTTCATTAAAATATATTTAAAAAAAAAATAGTTTTATAAATGTTTCTTGATGGCACGTTTATTTAAATAGCCGTAAAATAATAATTCTGTCATCATCTATAATGAAAAAATCACTAGAAAAAAACTTTTTTAATCAAGAAAATTTCTTGCAATATCCGCAGAGGGAGACAAAAACATACACATTTTTTGTATACTTCTGCTATACAAGTGTATATAGCGCTTTTTGTATATACTTACCGTACTCATTTTTTATAGTTATTTTTTAATTTTTGTCACAAAAGTATTGAAGTTTGATTGTAATGTTATTAACGTTATTATGACAG
Organism: Hypsopygia costalis; assembly: GCA_937001555.2. NCBI lineage: Eukaryota > Metazoa > Arthropoda > Insecta > Lepidoptera > Pyralidae > Hypsopygia > Hypsopygia costalis. The sequence goes on along the minus strand of OW443340.2, from coordinate 13,208,453 downwards.
GCGGAAACTATGATCGATTTTTATACCGACATATACTCGTTGCGTTCCGTTTTGTTTACATATTTAAAGTTAAGGTCACTTTAGATAGTTTTAGTCAAAGTAATTTATTAATATACTTATGTATCTCTTTTTAATCACGGGTCAAGCCCGGACATTTGATAGGCGTGAGCGGGGATATGGATCCATATAGAGGCCCCTTTGAGAAGTTTGATGTACGTCCGCCGTGACCCGCTCCAGGATATATCAATGGAACGATATACCCATGAGCAGGTCTCGGCAGGTGTTGAGATTATTACAAAGTGTGATGGAAAATAAATGATCTATGGAGATAAGATCTGGGTGAACTAAATACCGGGCTATTACAGAAGAAGGACGGACGCCTGCCATAACTGCTTCTATTGCTTGTAATTTGTGGCATGCGGTGGCTTGCCACTCACTAGATGGGCCCCCGAAATGCCAGGGAATCGGATAGGGGCATGTTATATTTATAATTTTATGTATAATTATTATAATAAGTAATAAAATAATATCTGACTTTAGGAACAAAGTAGTTAAGTGATAGGATAATAAATAGTATACGAGTACAAATAAAAGAGTTACGTATTAAATACGAAACCTTAAAATGAGCTTGAATGCTTTCAAATGAAGTATAATTTGTAAAGACATTTTTATTACAACAACTTCGAGAAGTCGTTAAATCTATGATTATTGGAAACTCAAACTCAATCTAGACGGTAGGGGAGAGTAAAACTCTAAGGCCGGAAGTAATTTCGATAGTCATTCTACCGTGGAAGAAGTTGGAAGTATAAAATTGGTTTGAGCCATTGAAGAAACACCATTTCCGCTTTTTCGTGCGGTACCCTTTGGCATCCTTGTTTCTGTGGTTTTTTGATGTCGAAGTTGGTAAAATGTGTTACATTACGGTCTGAAAATTCTTCTGATATTGATTTTGAGAGTAGGTACAGTGGCCAAATAAGTGTAATCAATGTAACCTTTAAATTTACATTCGTACGTACTTTTGAAATTAATATATATATATATATATATATATATATATATATAATATATATATAAATATAAATAGAAGCAGTAGTATCATTAGTCGCAACAAATACTGTAGGAGCTAGAGATTAACAAGCAAATTTAAGTTAGATAGTTAAGTTGATTCCTCGTGAACTCAATAAGGCCCGTAAACTGAAACACAATCCAATTTGCTGCCGTCTTTTGCCACTGATTGTATACTTTCAGTAACTTTTGTCTTTGTTGTTTCATTGTTTGAAATATTTAACGTGGACGAAAGTTTCTATATTATCTTCAATTGCTCACACGCGCATACGTTTCATCTAGCGATGTTATCTCATTAGTACGGTAATAGGCCTAGCCCCATACTTTGGATATAATTTAGTAAATAGGATAGATGAGGTACCGTTATCTATAAATACTGCCGTCGTTATTATAATGCCGCATTATACTTACCGCTGAAATCGGATCGAGGAAATTATACAGACAACAAAAGTTGTTGACATAGCTCTCATAGTCAGCAAGCTGACGTGGCAATGAGCTATCCACATTTGTTGAGTCTGTGATAGCAGATGGGGAATGAAACGTCGACTGTAGCCTATCTATGGATTGATTATTTACCACCATCTCTTATTGCGATTCAATAACTGAATAGAATGCTTATTCATACCAATGAATAAGCGACCCTATTTCAAATGGAATAGAGTCGCTTATTCATTGGTATGAATAAGCAATCTATTCCCTATTTCAAATGGAATAGAGTCGCTTATTCATTGGTGTGAATAAGCAATCTATTCCCTATTTCAAATGGAATAGAGTCGCTTATTCATTGGTATGAATAAGCAATCTATTCAGTTATTGAATCGCAATAAGAGATGGTGGTAAGGGAGCAGGACAGTCGTCAAGCCAAGTTAGTGGGGTCGGTCTTAGCCTCCACCAATCCGTAAGTGAGTAGTATGATGGAATACGTTCTAAATCCCTTCGATTAAATGGAGATGCGTATTATAGTAGTAGGATGAATATGGATTGATGCCGATAGTCTATACTTTCGCATTTTGAAGTATGTATGTTTGGTCATTGAAGTGGTACACGTGACTTGAGGAGGCTGTTTAATCGGCGGAGTATGAATATTACAGCTGTCCAATTTGTTATTAGGTGAATATTGATTGTTTGATTATGTGGTACTATCCTTCTAACGCTAGGCCATATTGATTGTTTATCTCTGATAAAACTGACAAAAGAAGACACGATTAACGTCTGTACGTAAAGTGGGAGTAGGTATCTCATCATTGCCTCGAAGCTGAGCCTAGGATCAGAACAGATTCTCAAACAGCTATCAATCTATTAGGAGATTCAACTCGCTCTCAAGCAGTGGCTTTTCTCTGAAACAGATTAGGCTTATCTAACCCCTGCTATGCACTAATTGCCGACTTAGTTTGCTATCCAGTAATAAAATGATGTACTCCATATTCGATGAGCTCTTTCGGCTGTTTAAACGATTCTGGTGTTCATAAATATATAAATGCGTAAAGGTATTCCACCTTTACGCACTAATTTGTATTTTAACAGACTAAATTATGAGTCGTATTATTATTTAGGTGATTACTTCCTTAAAAACACGAATACGTATAATGTTCCGCATGAACTTGTGATACGCGGAGATTGTCGTGCTCCCAAAACAGATTATTTATATTTATTTTACCTATGTATTCTGTTATATTTAAAATATGGAAGCCGTGAGATGGAAAATCGTCGGAAACAATATTGTTTTATAAATTCTCAGCTCCTTACTGTTTTAGGAATCCTTGATTTTTATTAAAATAAAACCAAAAAGGTTGTTTTGTCGGACGCGGCCGCGCCCCGTGACCGCGTTGACTCAAGCGAAGCCTTCGAGTGGGCACCGGGCGAATGAAATTTCATTTCCTTCTGTGTTCCCCTTTTATGAGATCTTCGCGATAAGTGCAATTTTCATTTACGTATTCCGTCGCAGTCTTCTGTACTTTATTGTAGCAGATGTTGAACAACGAGTACCCGAATGGAGGAATATCTTAAACTTAAATGAAAGTCCATAAAAAGTCTCGTGAAAACTTTTTCAGATTCATTTACTAAGAAATCGGACAAATGGGCAAGATTTACTTAATTAAAGTCATGTAGATTACCAAAGTTTAAACTTGGCAGAATTTTTAAATAGCCTTAAAAATACAAATACTTTAATATTCGGTTCCCTGGAAAGTCATTTTAACAAAAGAAAAATTATTACCTTTGAAATTTACCAAACGAATAGTATGACAGAAGGATTAGTTCCCTTATATAGAATTCTGAATGTTTTTAATAGCACTTAGGCAGTAAACATGCATACTGTCCACCTGGTGGAAGGCAGTTACCTACCGTAGCCTATGGTCGCCTGTTACACCAGAGGCATCTCGCGCGCGTTGCCGATCCCGTAAAAAACCTCTTCAGGCCCTTTTAGGAGAACCTTACAAAATTATACTAATATATTATTCTATTATAATCCTGTACTAATATGAAATGTCCTTGTTCCGAGTTGTAAGCTTGTGTGTCATGATGTCGACATATTTTTTGCGGCTTTCGCCGCGGGTGTAGAGCCATGTGTATCCGTCGTGCGACATGGCTTGGCGGTGTTGAGCTTTGAGAATCGCTGGCGCTATTACCAATGTAACACCCATGTTTTCTGGTAAATTTACAAATTCACGTTTTGCGTGTGAAAAGTATAGCAATATTCTTTAGTTCTGTTTCTTTAGTTTGTTTCTGTTATTCTTTAGTTTATTTAGTTCTGTTTACTTCGAATAGTGAAAATAGTTTTAATATAGGTTTTGAGCACCACCGCACTTGTTGAATACTTTCTTTCCTTGTTAAATTCTTCAAGTTCAGTTTCAATATCTTTTGTTAAATTCGGCTAAAACGAAATGTATCAAATATAATTTTCTTAATGTAATCTCTTCCGATACATAAGTTCTTATTGAGAATAATAAATTATAACTTATCAATGTCACGATATTTCTTGGACTTACAGTGGACTCAAATTGCAGTGGGGCCCATATAAATAAATTAGCCTTTGCCCGCGACTTCGTACGCGAACATGTATGAAATTAATATCTACACATGTTCAACCACTTGGGGTTGAATATCGAAAAATCGTAAAATACGTGTTTACTTATTTTCTTTTATTATTAACATTTACAAAGCTTCAAGCCAAAATTCCCATTTAATATTTTTCCCCATACAAAGTTTAATGCCCCTTTTTACCCCTTAAGAGATCGAATTTTAGAAAATATTGAATTAGAGTTTTATTAAATTATGTCAAAGAGCAATATTACGAAATTTAAAACAGATCTGACCTCAAACAAAAAAGTTACATACAATCATTGATACCCCTTTTCACCCCTTTAGGGGGTGAATATTGCAAAATCCTTTCTTAGTGGACCTATACGTCAAAAAAGGAAGCCACGGTCCAAATATCACGTTTCTACCTTCAGTAGTTTTGCCTTGGCGTTGATAAATCAGTCAGTTTTTTTTTTTTTTATCCTACGTCTGGTGGCCGACAAGCATACGGCCCGCCTGATGTGAAGCGGTTCTGGTGACCTCACTCACTCGCAGGAACACAACAGCCCTCAAGGGAACCGTTATTTGACTGCGGTATTCTGTGAGGTGGAGGTACGTTCCCCAGTCGGGTATCTTAAAATTACGCTCCCTACCTCTCTTTTCGCCAGAGCTTCGTTTGTCAGTCAGCAGGATGCACCGCGTGCAGGTGAAGTTTGCTTTGGTTCAAAGATGTTGATGAACCACTTACATCCCAAAACTTTGTTAATGTTAAAAACAAACATGTTACTTTATATATATCTATATATTAGCCGATAAGCTTAGCTCCACCACATATGCTGTTAGAAGAATTAGACACTTCACAGATATGGATACCGCGCGCCTAGTCTGTTTTAGCTACCTTCATAGCATTATGTCGTATGATATACAATTATGAAAGTCAACTGATATTGAAACATTTTTTATTTTACAAAAAAGAGCCAACCGTTCTATTTATAACATAGTTTGGAACCTTCTCTGGACAGAATCATTGTAAGAACTTTTCAAAGAAATAAATATCCTCATTGTCACTTTTCAATATATTTATGAAAACATTTTGAATGCTCGTAAAATTACATTTCTAAAATTCAAGGCCTGTACAACTGTAAATCTTAAAAATACACATAAACTGCGTACACCAATGCCGACTTGCTAGAACCGGTACGTCTTTTGTTGTAAATTGCATTCGATTCTATAATAAATTGCCCGATACAGTTCTTTACTTCCCTGAAAATATGTTCAAGAAAAATATCAAAAATAAAGTTAGTTAACTTACTATATAATCGATGAATACCTAAGTGACAACGATGTATGGAATGGATCAGCACAGACATGAAATAAATAACAATATCTAAATCAAATACTTGATACCTTAATTCCGAAATGTATATAGAAATTAAATTGTAATAGTTTTATTAACTAATTATTAAAAAGTAAAGACTCAAATTGGCAAGTTTCTTTGAGCATTTCTTCTTCGCAATACCGAAATATATAGTAGATAAATGAAAATGATATTAACAAAAAAAAAAACCCACTCCAAACATTACTCTACATTTATGTATGTAGATACAAACAATGTATGTAAATAAAAATTATTTCAAGTCATCTAAGTCGATGATGCCAACGTCGAAAGAATGATCAAAATCGGTTGAGAAATTATTGAATAATGCACAAACAACCATACCATTGAAAAACATTCATAAAACTATTATTTTATTTAATATCTTTTTAATTAACCAGCAAATCTTCATCAAATTTACATAGATCCATCGTAGGGATATACTTTTTCTAAAAAAATAAAGAATCATAAATATCGAATCATAAACAATGATATTATGCCTAAACAAAGCGCCGAACAACCAAAAATAAAAACACTGTTGTTGAAAATGTTTTAGTTAATCATCAAATCTTCACCAAATTAATACGGGATCACTGCTGGAGACTGGACACTTTCCAACCTCAAAAGAATGATCAAAATCGATTGAAAATACATATACTGAGGAATTGAGAACCTGCTTCTTTCATCTCATCTCATTGTTATACACAATATATACCGTAATCCATTGCGACACCCTGACTTGAGTTTTACATTTCTCAAAGACTTTATGAATTTTAAAACTGTTTTATGATTACAAGGTCTTGTTACTTATCCTACTAATATTATAAATGAGAATGTTTGTGAGGCTGTATGTATACATGCTTGTTTGTTACACTTACACGCGCAAATGGCTGAACGGATTTGAGTGAAGTTTCGATACACTTGAAATACTTTTTATTTAAGTACTGTGTTCACGAGGGGCTAAGTCGCGGATAGAAGCTAGTCTGTCACATTTTAATAGACTTGTTATTAAACGAAGTTTTCCTTATTCTTTTCAGTTACCAGACTGTCCGAGTTTGAGGATACCAGCGGTGGTAAGTAGCGTGTTTGATATTTTATGTTTATTTAGAACGATAACGTTATGTATATCGCATACAAAATATAAACTTATTTATATACTTATTTATAAACAATCCCATTTCATGATCTGAAAAAATTCTTTATCCTAAAAAAACATACGGTGCGTCTTCTTCTATAATGATAACATTAAGAAAATAACTCGTATAAAATTGTAGGAGCAAAGAAATACAAATCACATATATTTTTTTTGATTCTTATTTCTTTCACAATCAGCCTCTAAAATTCTTTCCCTGTTTACGTTTGATGAATGGCTTTCACTCCAAACTGTTCAGAAAGGCATCAAAGGCTACTTGCAATGGAAATATATTTAAGTACATAATATGTTTGCATGTTCAGGTGCCCATTTTATTTAGCTACGAAAGCTACTTCGAGAAGATAAAAAAAATGTGGCTATTTGGTTTGATTGTCGCGTAGTCCTCTCATGGACGTTTAATCTGTTCAATCTGGCATTAAAGTCGCAACTTGGGCCATTCGTTTCTAATTTATGTCTGAGTGTCGCATTGGTAACAACCCGGGCTAGCTGCGAACGGCCTAACATTTATTTAAACACACTTTTATTGGCGTCCAACTGTACAAAGCCTTATTAATGCGGGTAAATCTAATAGTTGATACTATTATGTTAGTTCTTTCATTTACCATAATATATGACACAAAGAAATATTTGCGATGTTCTTTGTTTTTATTGAAAATGCTTCGTCCGTAACAGAGTAATAATATCAATAATGTAAATATAAACATTTTGAAACAATTTAGACAGCGCCATTTAGTTCCAAATTAAGCGCAAAGTTTTTACTGTGGGTACTAGACAACTGATAAATGTACTTAAATGGATTTTTTTTTTGTAAATACATATTTATTTTAATAAATAGAAACCACTTAGACCATAACAAACACGTTCATGCACACAAATATCTGTCTTGCGTCTTCAACCCGCGACCTCGGAGTCAAAGTAGCTATTGCTAGCCATTCGACCACCGGGCTCGTATTATATTATAATACTAGCGGCCCGACCACGCTTCGCTGTGGCTCAATCTTTTCGTTTCCATCCATTTCCTTAGAGATGGCGCTGTATGTGAAAAAAGATTTTCCCGCTTTTCTTTTCAAATTTTTCCAGAATTTTCTTTGCTATAAACCTCACGGAGCCCGAGACCTTTCCAACGAATGCAAAACCGTGGAAATCGGTTCGTGCGTTCTGGAGTTATAGCGTCAGGAAGGAAAACCCGACTTATTTTTATATAGTAGATTACTTAGATTTTTTTATTATCCGAATATGAGTTCGAGCAGAAGTAAGTAAATAAATATAAATAAATATTGTCAGACAAATTACACAGAGCCATCTAGCCCCAAAGTAAGCAAAGCTTGTGTTATGGGTACTAGACAACTGATAAACATACGTAAATACATTTTTTTTTTGTAAATACATACTTATGATACATAGAAAACACCCAGACTATGACAAACAGACATGTTCATGCACACAAATGTTTGTCCTATGTGGGAATCGAACCCATGAGCGTTGGTGTCGAAGCCGCGTCATTGACCAATACGCCAGATTGAACAGATAGTAAGTGTTTGTATGCAACTATTTATGTTCCATTGTTGATAAAAACAAAATCAAGTTCATAATATAAACATAACATAACTCCAATTTGTTCAGATTATGGTACTCATGAAACATTGTGTGTGTCAGAAAGTCAATTATAATTATATTTTTGGATATAATTCTGTTGGGCATTCGTCAAAATTATGTCCGTATCTAAGAAAATTGCTTTAAGAAATTTGTATTATGAGCGTTTCGTTCATCAAATCCCATTAAAACTTTTTCCATTAAACATTTAACTTTAGTAAAAATGCTTTCATCTAACATTAAAGTTAATAATGGTATACGTTTCCAGCTTAATTGCAAAATAACTTGATAACTTCCAATCGTTACATATTTAATACCTGGAACTTAAATTATACCGGTTTATTACTACCCATTATAAATGATCTAATAATTTTACGGCCCGCCTGATGTGAAGCGGTTACCGTCACCATATCAACGCTCGCAACATGAAATATTGCTCGCGTCACGCGTGCCGCCACCCCCGCTGCCAGCGCAACTCCTTTTTTTCTTCCTGGTGACCTCAGTCACTCGCAGGAACATAACAACCCTCTAGGGAATTGTTGTTTGGCTGCAGTATTCTGTGAGGTGGAGGTACTTCCCAGTCGGGCAGTTTATAATTACGTTGTCTTACTTCTCTTTGTGCCAGAGCCTCTTTCGCCAATCGGCACGGTGCACCACATGCAAGTGAGCTTGGCTTTACCTCTAAAGATTGTAGTGAACCACTTACACCCCAAAAGTACTGTCCAGAGGTCTGACTTTTTAGTTTCCTTCTAGAAATAATCTACGCTATACTAAGTTCATTATGTATTAAACTATTTTTCTAAAATTAATAAAAAATCTTAATTGAAATTGGATAATAACATGAGCCACAAAAATACTAAATGAGCCACAGAAATACTGGGTTAGGTTAGGTTTGGTATGTTTTATACCACCTTTAGTCGCCAAGTCAGTATAATTCGCCCAGTTTCATAATTTTAGATGCCCGGTTTATTACTACCCATTAAAATTGCAGGTCGTCGTGTAACGATACCGTTGAATTGTATAATTCAAAACTAGGAGAATATTCAAAGAAATTAAGTAATGTATCCTACCTATCCTAGTTTCAACGTGATATTTATAAACGTGACAGTTTGTGAGGAAGTCCGTCCGAACGAATGTTGATAAATTGACTTTGGACTTTGATTAATATGTATTGAATTTGGATTGACACATAGGATATTTACTTTTTAATCAGGTACCTACATAAGGTGAAGCCGCAGGTAAAGCCTAGTTCAGTATAAACAGATGAATTAAATAACCTATGTAGATTTTTGACGTGATATCGTCTTATAAATCAATGAACGCCGGCTGCACGCACGAAAAAGCATGACTCATTGTCACGTTTGGCCTGAGCCGAGCGTGCAAGCGAGAGCGCGGAGCAAGCGATAGAGAGGCATCTTTTGACGATCGGCCTATGTTTTTAATGACGGATGTTATCACGTAAAATTATCGTTCGTAAAACGACTTTACAGACTACCGATTTTTTTTTGGCAAGTTTTGCACTTATTTATTTATTTAAACTCTTTATTGACCACAATAAGACCAATGGTACAAAAGGCGGACTTAATGCTAAAAGCATTCTCTACCAGTCAACCTTCGGGAAGTGCAGACATCCACGAATGCGGTTTAAAAATATATTAGGTCGGGGAAAAAGTCTTTTCGTATTTTATATGATAATTCAAAACATTTTTTAATAAAGTTTATTTACATTTAACTAAAGTATGTAGGTGCCATTACGTTCGATAACCTTTTGCCATCTTGTAGGTAGAGACATGATCCCATTACTATAGAAATTTTGGGATTTCTGTTCAAAAAACCGCGACAAGTGGTTTTGGCAGTTTTCTCGTGATGTTAACCTGACGTTGCCTAAAGAATTGTTAAGAGACCGAAACAGGTGGAAATCAGAAGGTGCAAGGTCAGGACTATACGGCGGATGCATTAACACCTCCCAGTCAAACTCTCTTAATTTTTGCTGAGTGGCTAAAGATGTGTGAGGTCTAGCGTTATCATGATGAAAAATCACACCCCTTCTATTAATTAATTCCGGCCGCTTTCTTTCAACTTTTTGCTTTAATCTCATCAGTTGTTCAGAGTAGAGTTCAGAATCGATAGTCCTGCCTGGCGGTAACAGCTCATAATGAATATCTTCCCTTCCAATCCCACCATACACACAGCATCACCTTGTTGCGGGTTAACCCGGGTTTCGCCAGAGTCTGTGAAGCCTGGCCGGCCTTTGACCACGACCTTTTTATGCGCCAAAACAGTTTTGTGGTCAATTCCTAGTTCTTCAGCTACGTCGTAACTACTGATATGCCGATCTTGCTCCACTTTTTCAGAAATGGCATCCATTTTATCCGTAACAGGGCGACCAGAGCGACGTGCATCTTTGACATCAAAATTTCCGGATTGAAAACGCTTAAACCAAATTTGTGCTACTCTCACAGACACTGCACTAGGTCCATAAACGTCACAAATTTTTTTCGCAGCTTGCGTTGAATTTTTACCTTTTTTGTAGTAAAATTTTAAAATGTATCGAATTTCTTCATTAGATTCACTCATCTTGACAGTAAAAAAAACAAATGAAAATCACACATTTACCTAATTTGAATTTGGAATGATCTTTTTTAAAATTTAAACTTTTTAAAGATATCAAAACCTGCTAGATACAAATGGTATAACCAAAGAGATTTTATTACAAGTTCATACATACTATAATGCGAAAAGACTTTTTCCCCGACCTATTATAACAAAACCATAAATAGTGACTATAAACTCATAAACTATATTTATACTTATATATACATACATACACTACATCCATACATACATATCCATATATATATATACATACATACACACATATATATACATACATAATATAAACATACATAAACATGCCAGACAACTCACGGCTGAATTAAGCTGTTTAAGAGGTATATACTTATACCTTACTAATAATTTATTCTAACGCAAATATTTGAATTTTCTCTACTTGAATACCTATTTGATTAAGAGGATCATATTAATTTGATATAAAAAGGCTGACTTTGTGAAAGGACTGTTGAAAGTTATGCTGAATCATTAGGTACATTGCTTTTTATTAAAGATAATAAGAAAAGATAATTAGCGTTGGAATTGCGGTATCATTCTGTTTTGTTTATTATTAGAGGCTAGCACTGTAGGTACCTTATGCACATTTTAATAAGAAAAGAATTAATTATTCGTCCTTCTAATTGCTTAATTAAAAAGGAAATACGCCACATACATTAGTAAATTATTAAACAATTATATTATTAAAAAAAAGAAAGCTTCGGAATTTTCTTTTTTTAGAATTTCATTTGTTTTTATCTCTTCATAACGCGAAAAATTTTGCCAACTTCTGAATTTAAGTTTAAATTTAGGATTTGTTTAAATTTTTGCCCTGAGTTCCTTGTGAATTGTTACTGCAAATAAACGGAGAATGCCAGATTTAAACGCTACTAAAGTTACTAGGGCTGTTACTTTAATTTAAATTGGGCACACCTACGAGTACAAACATATGGCCCAAACATTACGAGTATCAAAATCTGTGGTACACCGGGTAACGTCAGACCGGACAGTATTAAGAGACTTGCAGGACAGGGGCGTAAACAGAAAACTGTGATAGAGAATGGGTCACTAACAGCAGCACGATGTAACCGAGATTTTGTAAGAAATTGTAGTGCCATTTGCCCCTTTCCTAGGAGATGGATTCGTTCTTATGCAAAATAATGCTCGTCCGCATGCTGCAGTCGTAGTTGTTGAATATCTTCTAGACGTTGAAATCAATGCTATGGGGTGGCCAGCGCGCTCGACAGCTTTAAACCCCATAGAGCATGTATGGAATAAACTTGGAATACAAAATAAAAAGAGAAATCCTGGCCCAGCTAATCTGAGAGATCTTAAAAACGCATTGCAGGAAGAATAGAATGCAATCCCTCAAGATTTTATTGATAACTTGATTAGGGGTATAGATCGATTTTTTTTCAACGTTTACAATTTTAAATTGTCGTATAATAAGCAAAATCCAAATAAATAAATTTAATTCTCATAAACATCCATGATATTTTGCTTTATACACACTTTTATTGCGTTCTTCTATATTTGTCCATGAGTGTATATGGGATACGTAATTTTTTTTATACCACTAAAGTGGCAATCAAGCATACGGTCCGACCCTGTAAAAACCTCTTCACGCCCTTCTTGAAGAACTCCATGCTATAGTCTCCTGAGAAAACCTCGACAGGCAGTTTATTCCACAGCTTGACAGTACGCGGGAGAAAACTTCTCTGGAACCGCACAGTACGCGACGACTTAGGCTCCAATGTGTGAGGATGAATTCCCTGTCGATGGCGAGCGGCGCGACTGTAGAAGGAGGCCGTAGGCATCATGTCAAACAACTCCTCTGAACACACCCCATTGTACAATCGGTAGAACACACAAAGGGACGCAAAATATGAAAATACATAATATAAAAAATATTTCTTACGTCTAAATTCGGTGTTCAGATTCGTAGAACACTTTTGTTCGCACTCGGAGACGTTGTGTGGGCTCCTATTTAACTTTTTCCATCAAGGTTTTCATTTTCATAAAAATATTTTTTTTTGTGTTTATCCTCTTATGAGCTTCGGTATAAAATCATGTTTGTACACGGTTAACTTGCTTATATTGCGTAATAAATGTAATATATTGAATTGAAATTAATTTTGTATCAAGGAATTCGGAGCAAAAATTATAAAATATTACGTAATTAGTAAGTAAAGTAACTTTAAAGGATCTTAATTTCTTTAAAATTAATTTAATTTTGCTACGTGAATACAAATAGTACATCTCTTACAATACCTATTATAATAACATAATACTAAAATATATTTTTTAATAAAAGTCTATTAAAAAATATATATAAAGGTATAATGTGTCGGTCGACATGTGTATTGTGAATGGAGCATTGTAAATCATTTTTTTATATTACGTCGGGTGGAAGACGGCCCGCCTGATGTGAAGCGGTTACTATAGCCATATAAACGCTCGCGTGAAATATCGCTCGCGCGCCGCCACCCCCGCTGCCAACGCAGCAATATATTATTAATAGTTTATTTAATAACATGGCATGTACATAAAATTTTATATAGATTTCGGTGTTACCATTTAAGTATAAAACACTTTTATTAGAAAACTCCGCTCTTTGGTAATTATTCAAATTACAGTTGTTTTGTGGTAAAAAAAAAGAAAGTCAATAATACAAAATCTAAATCCACTACCTAGTAAGTAAATAATATGTAAGAATTAATATCACAGATTATTCCTATAGATAACATTTTAATATTTTAAAATAATTTCATTAGTATTTGTCGTCGTAAATTGTTTTTCTGCGCAACTCTGGAATATTTATATCTAAACTACTCGCTCGTAAAGCTATTATTATAAATCGTTTTTTTACAATCTTATTTTTGTTTTTGAAATTAATTTATCTAAGTAATATGTTTGCACAAAAATACCTGTGTGAACCTACAAAATGGCTTGAACTTTAACCGTGACATATAGGTGTATCTGGTCTGAGAGGAAAATTGGGTCTCCATGGTTTCTAATTTATATACAAGGGCGGTATGTGATATGGATATATTACGTACATTATTATTTACACCTCAGAGCTATTATATTATGTAATTTATTTCTGAGGATTTTTTTTTGATCTGACATAACATAATTACCTACCTATCGCGTGATAATATTATTTGTACTAATATATTTATACACTTATTTTTCATTTTACACTGTCTATTTGTTGTAGTTGACGAGCTCGATGGTCGAATGCCACTTTGATTCCGAGGATGCGGGTTCGATCCCCGCACAAGACAAATATTTGTGTGCATGAATATGTCTTTTTGTCTTGGTCTGGGTGTTTTCTATGTATTATATGTATGTATTTACAAACAGAAAATGTATTTAAGTATAATATCAGTTATCTAGTAACAGAACAAATTTTGCTTTGTTTGGGACTTGCCTTGGGATTGCCATCTACAATGTGTAATTTGTCCAGGAATATTTATTTATTTATTACAGTGACAGGTTGTGAAATGTAGTGTATTACGTAACTCAGCTAAGGATAAATTATTAATAAATGTAATAATTAAAAAATAGTAAGATTTATGGCAATGTTACATCTCTCAGTGTTATTAGTTATTTTGTTACACATTAAAGCAAAAATGTTATCCTTTTGCAATAGCTCAATATTACAACCGGGGCGGGGGCGAGACTTCTCTTGAATCGCCAAAAATCACTGCGATCGATGAAGAGAGTTATATTCAGGTTTTCCGTGGGAGTAGTTTCCGGAACGAGGAAATTTAAAGGAAAAATAAAGTTGTTGACACGACTCTCCTAAAAGGTAGCAAGTTAAAAAGGCAGTGGGCCGACTACATCGGGCGAGTTAACGGAGGAGGATAGGGCAGCAAAGTGCTAGAGCGGGTGCCCTATATCGGACGATGTGGCATAGAATTGCTATAACGAAAACTGTTTACGGTGGCTCATAAGAGAAGACATATATAATAGTATATATATATATATATATATATATATATATATAGTTTGTCTTGGTCTGGGTGTTTTCTATGTATTATAAGTATGTATTTACAAAAAAAATGTATTTAAGTACATTTATCAGTTGTTTAATACCCATAACACAAGCTCTGCGCTTAATTTGAGACTAGATGGCGCTGTGTAAATTGTTCAAAAATATTTATTTATAACCGTCAATGGATACATAAGTACAAATAATATTAATGTTCAATTTTGGAGCTGCCCGATAGACAAGGCAGAGTCATGTTGACTACCGTATCAGATTAAGATTACATTCTGTTAAATTATTCAAACTATTTAAATATTGCCGCATAATAACGACGGTGTAAGCGGCTCACCACCTTCCTTAGAGCCTAAGCCAACTTCACTTGCACGAGGTGCACCCTGCTGATTCTCTGACAAGGCTCTGGCACAAAGAGAGGCAGGGCAGCGTAATTATAAGCTGCCCGACTGGGGAAGTACCTCCACCTCACAGAATGCCGCAGCCAAATATCAATTTCCTCGAGAGTTGTTGTGTTCCTGCGCGTGAGTGAGGTCATCAGGTAGGAGTAGCTGCATTGACAGCGGGGGTGGCGACGCGCAAGCGATATTTTATATTGCGAGCGTTCATATGGCTACAGTAACCACTTTACATCAGGCGCGTCGTTTGCCACCCCACGTAGTATAAAAAAAATGTAGTACTTAGTAGACTAATTGTTATTTCGAGTATAACAACAACATTAGTGTATAAGATATTGTATCTAAGTCTATTTGGACTATTTTTGAAATAAATGAATATGAAATTTAATTAAATCATCCCAAATAGTAGTAATTTCTATTGCAAAATGTCTTACTCGGCTGCTAATGCGACATTAGTTTCGATCGAAACAAGTTTAAAGGTACTCTTTACGCTCTTTCGGTGCTAATTGGCTCATGTTAGAATTTTCAAGCCATTTGAATACCACTAATGTCAATTTCTCTACGAACCCACAAATTATTATAAAAAATATATTCGGTAAGTACAAAATTATCATGATATAAGAAGAACTTATTTTATGTTATGTTACATGATCATACTTATTAATTTCACATTTGCAGGTTTTAATAACTTAGGGGCACATGTGTTGTATTTTTTTTTAATTATAAGTTAATTGTATTAGTGAATAATGGTACCTAATTGTTCTTTTGTTCTAGTGGCGTTATTATCCCTCTGGCCCCTGATTGTCGTCCATTAACAACAGCTGAAACTGACGTTTTAACGATCTTCCGAAATACAGGGTCAGTGTTCATAATTAAATCCATCCAATAAGTGACTACGGTTGTGCTGCCTCCTCATGCAAATTCTCATAAATTAATCGACAGTCATAGCCAAATACCGACGTGACCCTTTTCTGAATTGTGTCAGTTAAGTGTCAAGTCATTGTAACTCTAGTACAAGTACATGTCATAGGGATAGACACATTTCATTGTTAAGCAATTCGTTCGGGGCATAAACACTATGACAAATGTATAAAGTTAGTATGTTTGGACCCGGAATGTATGGGACGATTTGCGTGTTTCCCGTGCTTAAACTTTTACTAAGGAAATAACCACTATACATATTTTTATAGGCACTTCTTCTTTGTCATGTAGCGTGATTACTGTAGTTTGCAAAGACTTGTAACACAAGGATTTGTAAATAACATCTTCTTAGTAGTTGCGTGGTAGCAAGAATCCCTCAAGCAGAGAATTTATTTGTCTGCAGTCTTCTGTAAGGGATGCACTTCCTTAGTACAACACAGGCTGACCAAAATACGCGTCGCCCTTTATAATTACTTTGGCCCCAGTAATTACATAGGGGGACGCGTTCTTTAGTCGAACCCTTTTTGAATAAAAATAATTGGGCCATCGCTTATGTTAGAGTATCATTGCAAATCGGCAGGCGGTACTACTTGTAATGTACATAGCGTACACCCAATTATTTTTTAAATTTATGTTACTTATTAAAAAATGTACCTTTCACACTGAGTTTTATTGGAATATGTGGTCGAAACCATTCCAGAGCTTTGTCTTTTCTTAGGAATGTACTTTTCATATGATCAATGAATTTATAATAAGTGTAGTTCTCCGGAGATTGTCTTTTATTGATACTACAAACAGGTTAAGAACTATGGTGGCAAGCGTCGCAGAGATTTTAGTCCCGACGAGTGGGTTTGGGTGAAACATTATCAATCAAGCTACAATCATAAGAAAGCTTGCTAAAGTGATGTACAAGGAAACAATCCTGACATCCAGCGACATAAGAATCAGCTACATAAAAGAATTGAAGATAGTAGTAGAATGTGTGAGTTTTGTTGACTGGGACATTGCCCAATCGAAGCCGCAATGTACTGTAGAGATTGCCAATAGGTCTCTGAACAAAGTTCTAAAATTATAAAAACTCTCTATCAGTAACGTAAAATACATAAAACTAGAACGATCTGCGATCTCAAAATTTTAATAACTTATGTCCGACGTATTTTATGGTCGATCAAAGTTTGGTGGGAAAGTCCATTTTAAAAGTATGGAATTATAAAAAAATAATATTACCATTATAGAAACAATAAAAAATACTTTTATTACGGCACTAGCTACATAAACGCAATATTTAACATAGCTGTCGTGCAAATTTCTGATTTAATGCATATAAATTAGCGTATCGTGTCGTCATAATACTTTTATGTGGAGCATTTTCGGGATAGTCCAAAATTGTGATCTTCAAGTTATCATATCTCGAGAAGTTTTTATGCTATCGAAGTAATTCTTTCGCCTATAGTTATATTATTGTGACGTCTTTAAATAACAAATCGAAAAAAAAAAAATGGTTCAGATGCCTATTCGCCATCAGTGTCCGGAGAAGCACCCATTAACCCTGAAAGCGACACTGTGCTACGGGATGACGACTCAGAAGTATGAGGAGACGGACGGCTGGAGAACCTTTCAAGCGACAGTCCGAATTCCGATGACGTTGTATTAAATGACATCGGCCAAGCGGTGACAATAATATTACAAGGAAGTGAAAGTCCAGCATTTTGTTCACGAGACCCTCACCCCTCGATGCCGCCACTAGACCTGCAAGGGGCCCGTCAATGGTAGATCTCGTAGGAAAAGAACTGCTGTAAATGATAGAAATTGTTTTTAATATGTACTTTGAATTTAAGAGGGAGAAAGATGTTGTATTACGTATTATATTCAATAAGTGATAGTAATAATTAATCAGTGCGCAAATTGCCGGCTCAGTGTACACATATGTCCCTACCTCTCATATAACAAATACTTTATGTTGCGAGCGCTTATATGTTTTCGGTAACCGCTTCACTTCAGGCGGGTCGTATGCCTGTTTGCTACCCGACATAGTATAAATAAAACATCCACGAAGATCAAACAATTTAGTTTAATGTTTATTTGGATTAAATATACAATATATAATAGTAGCTAGGTGTTTACGAAGGCCTAATTTTCGATCTAGTCTTAGTTCTAGGAATATTCGTTTTTTCATTAAAAGCCGAGAAAAATTCCATTGCCAAGGTATTTTATATTATACTGTAATTACATCAAAAAGGTTAATTATAAGAAAGCAGATGTATGAAAATCTCACCTTTCTGTATTTGGGGTGTAAGTGGCTCATCAACATCTTTGAACCAAAGCCAACTTCACCTGCATGCGGTGCACCCTGCTGACTGACAAACGAAGCTCTGGCAAAGAGAGAGGTAGGGAGCGTAATTGTAAGCTACCCGACTGGGGAATGTACCTCCACCTCACAGAATACCGCAGCCAAATAACAATTCCCTTGAGGGTTGTTGTGTTCCTGCGAGTGAGTGAGGTCACCAGAAAGGAAGGAAGGAGATGCTGCGTTGGTAGCGGGGGTGGCGGCGCGCGAGCGATATTTTATGTTGCGAGCGTTAATATGGCTACGGTAACCGCTTCACATCAGGCGGGCCGTATGCTTGTCTGCCACCCGACGTAGTATAAAAAAAAAATATGAATCTCGACAACCTCAGTTCCAATGTAACACAGGTTATATTGCGGCAATGATTTTTTTCTTAGTTTATGTATGATTTTTAATACAATGAGTAGGTGCAATCGAAATAGAATAAAGTTGAAACAACTATAAATCTGTGCCCCAATATTATACATATTTTTGAGATAAATCGATTTTTATTCATGTACAGAACATTTTTTAAAGCGACAACTTATGACTATAGATTTCCAAGTGACAAATTGGTCTCATCCTATATTTGTGCGTGTTCTGGATGTACAAATTTTCATAATGTCACAAACATGGCAACTTAATTAAATGCATATATTTACGTACGTGCTCCACTTCGAATTTTTAATTTTTTATAATTATTAACACAGTTGAAAGTGACGCATCTGTTGGGGTCAACAAGGCGTCAGATTTTAATGACGACAACACACGACCCGGCTTAGGCCATTTGCATAATTTATAAAGCCATAATATAATTCAGGCTGTGCCCTGACAACCTTGAATTTTATTACAGAAAATCTGTATTGACTACAAGGAGTGTTAGTTCACAAATGGACCCAGGTGCAACAGAACTATGACAACCATGCTATGAACGGTTTTCGGTATACCTACATCGGAGAGATGTGCCGTTCTCGGTCAAGATAAACTTTTTGTCATGCCATAAACATGGATTGAAAATGACCGCACAGTATAATTACTTTTAGTGTACTGTCATTTTTAATACACGTTATGTACTACGACGACGAATTAAATTAACAGAAACTTAGATACTAAATAAACAGTTACTAAAAAAATATACTATACTAGCGGCCCGACCACGCTTCGCTGTGGGTCAATCTTTTCGTTTCCATCCATTTCCTTAGAGATGGCGCTGTATGTGAAAAAAGATTTTCCCGCTTTTCTTTTCAAAATTTTCCAGAATTTTCTTTGCTATAAACCTCACGGAGCCCGAGACCTTTCCAACGAATGCAAAACCGTGGAAATCGGTTCGTGCGTTCTGGAGTTATAGCGTCAGGAAGGAAAACCCGACTTATTTTTATATAGTAGATTACTACTTACTATATTGTGATTTTTGTTATATTTTTTCGTGGTACTTTCCATTTAGTATCTAAGTTTTTGTTAATTTATTTCGTCGTCGATAATCAGCAGGTACAAAGGACCTTAGCAGCTCAAATTGGAACAATCAGTAGGTAACTTTTTTTGCTTTCGTTTCCTCCCCTAGAAGACTGCAATTTTTTTATCAATCGATACCAAAATTGCGCTTGCATAATCCTTGCTCCTCTCTATCCTTGATTGCTGACTTAATCTCACTGAGGAGCAATTAAATAAACTTGAGCGCCTTCAAATCCTTTGTATTCTGTCCATATTCGAATTGCGTAAATATCTCCATGTCTGTGGTGAATTTCGTACTTGGCTCGAGTGGCTTTCTATTCGACTTCGCCGTAATCAACACATCCTTTCTCTTCTATTCTCTACTCCTTTCAATCCTGCTACTCCTGGTTATTTAAATGAGCGATTCTTGTTTCACAGCGATGTCCAGGGTCGTACTATGCACAGCAACCTTTCCCTTCGTCTTGTAACACCATCTCACTCTTCCCAATATCATACAATATCGTTCACTGTGCAATCTATAAGACTTTGGAATGCTCTGTCGTTAACTATCTGTAATGCGCAAACTATTTCCAGTTTTAAAACCAAGTTAAAGTTTTCCATATGTCATTAACTCGGTTTAACTTCTTTATTTATGTTCCTGTGTCTGTCTCTGACTGCTTTTCCGTAAGTACATATTACGTATTTATTTATGTATTTAAGTATTTATTTAGTTTATGTATGTATATTTATGTATGCATATGTACATGTTTATATTTATATAGTTGAGTAGGTTTATAGTATATCTTGCGCGATCTACCTTTATTGCAAGTCTTCCTAAAGGTTGCCTGGAAGAGATCGATAAGGCCGCCTTTTGTACTATTGTTAAAACTTTACTGTTTTTGCCAAAAAGTATTGTAGTGTATACTGTAAAACTTTCTATATGATTTGGGGTGATAAAAACTTTAATATATATTATCAAATTTCGCGCAAGCCAAGTCGAAAACATACAGCTCCTAATAAATTCATACAAACCATTTAAACACTTTTATGGAGGTTGTACTATATAGAACTAGCTATATTATAGCCATCTCATTTATAATATTAAGTATGGATAGTAAGTCAACATAATCAAATTCCAGTCACTTGAATGTTGGCCTTAATTTTATCAAATGATATTAGGTTTATCAAGAGTACGGAGCGACAGGACTATGTGTAATTCTCGGATCTCAAAATATAAGCTATTTTTTAGTGTGCATTTATTACGGACCTAGTTTATTACGGACACGTCCGGACGTCACGTCCGTCCGTTAGGGAAACGGTAATCTACCCATATTTTATCTCCTTTTGTGTGGTGTATATTGACAAGCAAGGACAAAGAGTTATTTGAATGCGGTCTGCATAATGTGGGTAAGTGGGTAGTGGGTAAATAGCGTAGAAGGAATATTGAAGAATATTGTCCTCACACTGATTTTCGTTACAAATATTTATATTTTTAAATTATTATGCACCAGTAACGAGGGTATAATCCTCGTCTTCATCTTGAATTCCATTATTGTAATTTAATGTTAGGTTATAAGTGACATTGTGGCACAAACTTAAGTAAGTAATGGTGCGATGCCAACTCGGATAAACGAATTCATTGCTCATATCAGATTTTGCGGGACTTTCATGGCAGCAGGGATTAAGATACTTATTTCTAGGCACTTTCGAAAATATCTTATTCCTCTGTGTCAGCTATTTTATCGCGAGATCGCAACGTGATTACTAGTGACAGTTTTCGATAAATTCGCATTGATGGCAGCCCTAGCTGGCTCGGCAGGCGCGGTGCCCGGTGCGCAGATGTCGGTCACACAGGAAACTCGGTCAGGGACGCGCCTTCCTTTAACGTGTTATGAATATTCCCCTGCCTACTGCCCCGCATTTGTAGTGCATCGGTGCATTATACAGGACATTGGAAACGATTTTATGTTTAAACTGAAGGAATAAAGTTCTGAATGTTATTTATTTCTCAAAAGTAATATAATAAAAATTAGAGCGAGCAAAAGAAATGGTTTACGTCAGTTAAGTACCTTGCGTTATTACGTTAATGGAAGGATATCCCGGAAATGGCACCTTCATTAAAAAACTCATTAGAAAATTTTCGTTACCCGGCTAAAAATTATGTAGCAATTATAAATTTCTTGGCTAAATAATTTTAATACATTCTTTAGGTCTGGTACTGGATATTTATGATTGAAACAGTAGTTTGTTGCTCCACTTCTGGGAGACAGGATTCCATTAAAGTTTATATTATTATTAATAGATTTTAATTATGGCATCACGATTTTAATCTTTAAGCTATGTACTTTGCAAATTACCGCGCATCTCTTACCATTTACGATATTCTACGGTCTGCAAAAATCACGTACATTAGTAGACTGAGTAGTTCTAACACTAGGGTTAATAATCTTGCGTACAACGTAGTACTATTACTTATACTGTGGTACAACGTGCAAAACTTTTTGTTTATATTAGCGGATGCTAAACAAGTATACGAGCTGTGTAATGTTAGGCGGTTACTGTATTTTATAGTCGCACGTAATAAACGGATAATACTTGCGCTGGATTGGCACTTTCGCTGGTGTTGCAAGCGTCCATGGGCTGCGGTGACTGCTTTGAATCATGCAGGGTGTATGCTTGTTTGCCAGCTTAATAGTATAAAAAACATCGAAATATATTATATTTGGATGTGGACCATAATTTAGATTTCTTGTCATCCGTCGGGCCATCTACATAGGCCTGATGTTCCATGTCACATCGAAACGACCATCCAACGGCGTGTCAACGGCCGGTCAACAGTTTAAGCGGTTGGTTTTGCAAGAAATATGGTGGTGAGCTACACGAAAAATTCCTGGGTAGAGCCTATGCTCTACCCTGCATTTTTCGTTATTAACGGTTAAATAACCGCATTTTATGCATATTACGGTTAAATACCACCGCTAGATGACGCTAGCTCCTTAAAAAGTGTATTGCGAGTTGCTCGATGATGCCAGCTTCAACTTGCGGGAAGGGGGCGGCCGGGCGGTGGAGGGGAACGAAGTAGCGCGTGCCCAGCCGACACACGGTGGGGTTTCCGGGAGTTTTGCAAATAGGTAATTTCGTAGATTTTGATGTGCAAAGTGTACTCCTGGAGTACACTTCGCGGCGCTCATATGCAAAAACTGTTGACTTTATGAAAAAAAGGTTAATACATAAATTGTAGAAAATTGTGTCTAATAGTTTCATTTTGTATATAAACTGTTTTCATCGTAAAATGAGTCGGAAAGGAGATATTGCCAAAAAATTGCTTTTAGGCGACATTTTTTCAATATGGCGGCGCGAGCAGCAAAAATACGAGGTGACAAAGTTGAAATTCGGAAAGAGCACATCAAAATCTATAAATTGCCAGTTTTCTAAACTCCCGGAAAACTTTCCAGGTAAAACTACCAAATGACTGTACTATATGTATGTATACCGCTTTAAATATAATTTATAACATCTAAAACTAAAACTAAATCTTTATCTTTCAGATATCGATTTTTCACTTGACTGAGGAGTTGACTATAAAAGAAAAGAAAAAAAACTTTACCCTTTTTAGGTGTCGCAGTCGGATAATTAACCGTTAATAACTTCATTTTATCGGTAGCTAACCATAAAGTTGGTTAATTAACGGTAGTTAACGGGTTTTTACAACTATAATTGCAACCAAATAATAATTCCTTAATGGGTTGCTGCGTTACGTCATTAGGAAAGACTTCAGAAGGCCCTCCGTTAGCAATCGGCCGTAGTACCTTGTGAAACACTTTTATAGTGCTACGAATGCTACGTAAGGTAATGTAATAATAAGCCCCCCGATATTACACAGGAAATGTTACTGTCTTCAAGCGGTTGTCTGCACCACAAATGGCCATAGGTCATATTTTTATTAATTTGAGAAAATACTATTTCGATAGTTAATTCCACGTACAATTAGATAATTAATTATTTTACTTATCGTTTGGTCAATTTGCAAAAGCAGTACTTTTATGCCCTCGCTAGGGATAACGGGACGGACATCATTAAATCGTAGTCAACGACGTATAGAGTGTTACGCTTTTGCAAAAAAATGTAACACTACGCGGCCCTCTTGTATTGGAAGTATAAAATATGCGATTGACTGAACGAAAAAGAAGGTAGGTAAACCTTCAAAAGTAGCTAATAAATTAAGTGAAAATACTAAATCTCTTATTTAAAATGCGATAAAACGTCTGACCGTGAAAATGTTCTGTGAGGAGCTTTGATCGTTCATGTCGGGCACGCAGTGAATGCTAATTTTATATTCCAAGTAACTACACGGTGCTGAAAATAGATCTCGACGAGTTTTGATTTAGGTTTTCTCACAGCTCTTACAGCAGTTGATTATGGTCATTTAAAAGGTTTCAAAGCCGAATATTTATTACTACTGTTTCCAAAAAAATAGTATCTATAAGTTTAAAAACGATATAATTTATATTATTTAGCAGAGACGATGTGCAGCAGTCAGAGTAAATAACCAATTTTTTTTTGGTTTGTTATATAAGGACGTCTAAAAACGAACTAAAAACCGTTCAAACTATGGAGGACATACCATATTCGCTTCAACAACTAGTATTGTAATGTTACATTATTACATTACAGGAGCCATACAAATAAACGTACGTATTCAGTTTACACTCAAATTTTAATGTGTTGAATGTTTTCTCAACTGCAAGCGTTTTGTTCCCATGTTTTGTACAAGGACATTTTACGTTTTTAATGAAGTACCCTATAAATTGAGGAAGTTGTTTTTTCCATGCTGCTTTACGCTATGAACATTTTTTAATTAGGTTATTTTGCTTTGAAACTTTATTGCTGTGAATTTTAAAATACCTGTAGTGATTTTAAAGTGCACAATTCCGGCGAGATAAAGTATCCTCTCTTTTACCGTAGAGTTAATATTTTCAGGATCATAATATTAAATTATAAAATTTGCAGTCGTAATTTTTAGGAAATTGCTGGATAGTACGCTACCGTAAGAAAGCAAACGATATCAAATATTCAAAGCAAAGTTAGTCTAAACGTACAAGCTCCGAGTGGCCGCCATTACAGTTACGTCATTTGGCGGGCTTCGTGATGGCCCTTACGAGAGTAATCTTTTATTTAAAGAACATTTCATTTAGATATGGAGCCCTGGTCGGAGATGGGCCTAAATGAATTGGATGGCCAGTTTTGTTCTAGCTGTCAGCTCTAAAGGATTTCAAAGTACATCTTCAGTCTCGGTATTATTATAACCCAGATCCGTCACCGAATATTTTTACAGTAGTCAGACTGAATTCACAAAAAACAAATCATTCGCTTGTCCTTTTCCTATTATTCTGGGTCGGTGCAGATTTTCTTCCGATAATTTTGAAGTGATCGTTATCACGTCAAAATTAACGGATAATAACGGATAGGAGCGGAGCACCAATGAAAAATGGGAAAAAATATCCCTTTTGAGGGCTTACGTTGCATGCGCTGCGTAAACGGATGAAGATACGCAAAAATCATGTATGATGGAATTGTTCCTCTTTAAAAGTTCTAAAAAAAAGTCCGCGACAGCATATATTACCTATAGTCTACCTTTTAAGATTAACTCACTATAACCTTTTTTTAAGGTAATCAAATTTGTTTGCAATTAATGCATCATTTGCAAACAAATTTGAAAGCAGGTATAAAATTAGTAGGTACCTACATAAATTATTCACCATAAGTTTTTTTTCTTAATTATACGGTTATGTTAAGTACTTGATTTCCTGTGGTCTTACCACGATAACTGATATTCACGCGGACGAAGTTGCGGGCAACAGCTAGTTATCTTATAAATCGAGGAGCGCCGACTGCACGCACGAAAAAGCATGATTATCACGTTCCGTGCAAGCGAGAGCGCGGTACAAGCGAGAGAGGCACGATCGGCCTAAGCGTTCGGCTTGTGACGCATCTATCTCTCTTCCACTCCACTGGTCCTTGTTTTCTTATGACGTTATCACGTAAAATTATCGTCCCTAAACCAACTTTGCAGACAACCAGTTTTTTTCATCTGTTATAGTCACCCTTTCTCTTACTCATATCGTCTTTCACTCAATATTTTTTTTGTTTTACTCTCTCATTATATCCATTCACATTCAAATTCATATTTCTTTCTGTCACATGTCTTTCACCCCTTCACATTACATGTCCATATCACAAATGGCGATTTCCAGTCATCATTTCCGTCACAGGTGTTACTTTCAAACTTCCTTTTATGAGCTTTATGCCTTTGTACGCCTTTTTACATTTAAAGACGAGCACCGTATAACTCAGTATAACTTATAACGACGACATGTTATTTTTACATTCATGTTTTATTGAATATATTTTATTTTGTACCAAAATAGAATACACGATTTATTTGGTCATAAACAGTATTGAGGTCGGTAAGAAATGTCGAGAAACGCGGAAGCTGAGAACGAAGAGCTATTGTTAGATTTCTATATGTATTTCTATATGTATATAACGAATATATACGAATGTGCCTTAAATATTGTGAACATTTTCAGAGGAGGTTAGATCTCGAGCTCTCAAGTTGTGAAATGTACTCCCTGGCAAGGTTCCCAGGCGACTACAGTATGGGATTCTTCAAGAAAAGCGTAAAGAGGTTTTTACAGGGTAGGAACGTATGAGTGCGCTCTCTGGTGTCGCAAGCGTCCATAGGCTACCATGACTGTTTACTAGCATTCAGATAGCATGCTTCTGCTTGTTTGCAACCCTAGAGGTTTGAAACAAAACATAATTTGTACATAATATAATTTATCGATATGTTTATTTATGTATTTATAAATAAATATTCCTGAACAAATTACACACCGCCATCTTAGTTTGGGATTATTCCTAATACTGGTAATACCTGATAGTATACTTAAACTTTTTTTTTTGTAAATACATATAAATTAATGTATAATACATAGAAAGCACCCAGACCGAGACAAACAGACATGTTCACGCACATCAATATTTGTGTTGACCACCGAACTCGTCAATTTATGTATTTTTTTTTTTTTTTTTTTATATTACGTCGGGTGGCAGACAAGCATACGGCCCGCCTGATGTGAAGCGGTTACCGTAGCTATATTAACGCTCGCAACATAATATATCGCTCGCGCGCCGCCACCCCCGCTGCCATCGCAGCATCTCCTTCCTTTCTAGTGACCTCACTCACTCGCAGGAACACAACAGCCCTCAAGGGAACCGTTATTTGGCTGCGGTATTCTGTGAGGTGGAGGTACATTCCCCAGTCGGGTAGCTTACAATTACGCTCCCTACCTCTCTTTTCGCCAGAGCTTCGTTTGTCAGTCAGCAGGGTGCACCGCGTGCAGGTGAAGTTGGCTTTGGTTCAAAGATGTTGATGAACCACTTACACCCCCAAATATAAAGTATTTGTTTTATACTCCTTCCTTTCTTCTCTCTTTTCGCCAGAGCCTCGTTTGTCAGTCAGCAGGGTGCACCACGTGAGGCGAAGTTGGCTTTGGTTCAATATGTTGATGAACTACTTGCATCCGTTTAGTATGTGAAGCTTGTCGTCATATAGGTAGCTACTTTAATTCCATGGTATAAATAAAATAATTAAAAAACGTACTTTACGATTTCCATATAATTCATGGCATATATTTTTATATAAATTCTTTTTTAAAGTTCAAACGTATATTTTGACGAGCTCGGTGGCCGAATACCGCATAAGACAAATATTTGTGTGCATGAACTGTCTGTTTGTCTTGGTCTGGGTGTTTTCTATGTATTACATGTTACATACATGACAAAAAAAAATACTTATAAAAAAAATATTTAAGTATAATATTAGTTATCTAGTACCCATAGCTTTGTGGACTAGATGGCCGTGGTAATTTGTCCAGGAATATTTATTTATTTATTATAACGAGATGAATTGATAAATCATCACCGAGTAATTGTAATATTGCCTGTATGAAAACTAAATATTGTATGAAATCACTCTATTAAAACAAACATCACAAAACAATCTTTGGAAAAACAACTCGTTTAGTTTAATAATGCTGTTACGAATTATTATTGATAAAATATAATAAAAATACTTGGTTGAGTAGTGAAAATACGTGAATATTCGTTCATATGTCATTTTCATCCGATACTTTTTTCATATGTTTTGACAATTGATCAAAAGTACATAATCAATTTGACTTATTGTGTGAAATTTCATATACATGCTAATGCCACCGGGAGAAAAAGTACTCGAAATAACGGAGATAGCAAATTTCACTCAAGGGAAATATTTCTCAACACTTTTTATATATATGGGTCACCTGGTGGAAAGCAATCACCACCGCCCATGGAGATCATCAACGTCAAGGGGTCGCGGCTCCCTTTAAGGGAAATACAGACTATATCAGTGGATAGATACAGTATGATAATGATGATGATATATACAGTATATTTATTCATACCTATTTATAGACAAACTTATTAAACAAACATAGTAAATTTTTAGAAAAAGAAAAAAACAAATACAAATGCTTATGTATCTTGAAAGACGATTATTACAAGTAAATATTTATTTTACGAGATGATTGAACGCTATGTGTCTTAATACTCGTACGTATTCAAAATATTTACTTAAATTAATCAAAATGTACCCAAAATTTAGTTCCGATCCAGTCTCGATCTCACGCATGTCAAATTTGGTATTCTCGTATCACAATATTAAATTTAAAAATTTAATTAAAAGGATTACATCGAAATATGACTGAAAACTAATCAAACTAGGAATGATATTTTGCTAGCAATAATAATTGATAATGAATATCGTAAGATAAAAATGAAATTTCATCAATTTTCAATTAGCGATTGTAAAATAATTATGATTCTTCTGTTCACATGCAAGTGCTCGTGCTTATTGAATATTGTGTTGAACTCGAGCGAGTGAACATACCATAAAATATGCAATAATAGCAATTGATTGCCCGACGCGTTGCTGCCCCACAGGCCCATTAAGTGGATAAAGTTTCAACTTCAATCACAATGCGACGAACGGTATGCCAGCATGATATTATAAAAACAAACAAACATACATGTTTATATATTAGATAAAACAATTACAAAGGGAATTATAATAAAAACTGGCATCCGCACGCCGCTTCGCTCGCATCGCATGTATGTTGGCCAAAAAGTAGCCTTTTCGGCATATAATCTGTGCCCATCAAATCAAATCGGTTAAGCCGTTTAGTAGTGAAAAGTTAGCAAACCGACAGACACATGCATATTCGAATTTATAATATTAGTAGGGTTGAGTATGGATATGGATTATTCAGTTTTGATATACCCACCCTATAAGAGAATGCATTATTCTAATAAACTTGGGACAAAGCTAACTGAAACAATTGCTGTATTCAAATCAGTTTCGTGATAGGTTCTGGTACGACATTAACATTAATATTCGACGATACAACTGCCTTCTTCGAATTTTCAATATTCATTACAAAATGAGTGTAACAATAAGTGCTAACTCGAAACTTCTGCGTAAGAAGATCTCTTCGCCTTGAATTTGTAATGCGTTTATATAAACAGGGCCTTTAGGGTTTCCTCGGCTTTGTCCGAAACCACATTCTGTAAACTATATCGGAATTTTATAATGAACAAAATTAGAGTGCGTAGTCTGAAAGTTTGGAAGTTAATGTTATCCAACGTTATTAAATGTTTTGTTTGACTGATACTACATTACGCTGTGTGTTAGTCGGTTGTTAGAAGATACTCTATATATGTATGTGTAATGTGATATTCTTTGTTTTATTTCAAATTCAATTCCCGTCAAACCGAGGCAACGGATTATACAATTTTTTTGCATAGTTTGAGGACCGAGGAGTGACATAGGGTAAGTATTTTAAATCAAATAATCATGAACAAGGCAGTTACATAGGTTGCATGATTGCGATTTCAGTACCTAGTGATTCTAATTTTACGTGATTTTACTGTGTTTATATGCAAAGCTATTATAAAAAAAAAATATTGAGACGTAGGTTACTCAGTTAACCATTAAAAACTGAATGGATTGAGCATATACAGAGTTTATTGTTTTCGATAATACATAGACTACTCGCTATTTGCTTAACGACTTTATTAACTACATACTATTTCTGTTCTTGTACTATTACTTACTCGTATTTTATGGTCGCGGTGCGGTCGACTTTACGTCTTTATAATTACATAATTTCACGTTGGTTTCAAAATAGTCCTTCATTACGAACTAATATGTCTAAACGCGTGAAACGAACTGTCAAAACAGGGACGATGTTGCAACCTGGCTGGGGCGGAGAGCCCACGTCGCACGCGCGCCCCGTCCACGCCGCAGCAGCTGCGGCGCTGGTAGGCACGGCAGTCCATACATTTATTATGAAAATCTAGATGCAGCACGCCGCATTAGCGTCCGCGCCACACTGGCGCCTTCGTGTGGGCGACGAGCCTTATACTGATACTTCAAGCGGGGGAGGCCGCTGGCGTAATCAAGTAGTAATTATATTTTGAACTAGCATCTGCCCACGGATTCCTTCGCCCACAAGATCACATTAGCACTATAAAACGTATTCTATTTGTTAATTCAGATTATAATATAATCTGTTTGGCAAATTTCATTAAATTATGTTCAGTTTTAGTATCTATAATTAAGAACTAACTAAAAACTTAATTAAACAAAAAGCTACATGTTAACTAAAAAGAGCACCCGTGCCATTGTACCGAAGATGCCGTCAACATTTCCTCGCTCTATTACGATACTGATGCGCTGTGCTAGAAAGCTGTCAGTTCTTCGGTCACCAGTCGACCACTTGTTTGGAAAGCTCCTGGATAATCAT
The DNA here is from genome assembly GCA_937001555.2 of Hypsopygia costalis. Classification (NCBI taxonomy): domain Eukaryota; kingdom Metazoa; phylum Arthropoda; class Insecta; order Lepidoptera; family Pyralidae; genus Hypsopygia; species Hypsopygia costalis. The sequence continues at coordinate 13,177,653 of OW443340.2, read as the reverse complement.
GAGCGCATTAGGAACCCACGAAGCTGAAGGGCACAAAGTGTATTCCGAGCCGAGACTGTTATATTTAGTGTAGTTATTTTTGGCCTGTCTCCGCCATCTTAAGATTTAAGATTGAGAAGTAACATTCAAATATACCTAGTTTCACAATTTACAATATTAGTAGGATATATTGTAATTATTTTGTAACTGAAACTCATTTTTACAAAGCATGTAATTTGAAGAGCCATCACATTAAAATTTTGTCATACGTAATATATTTAATGTAATTATCTTATTTAAATATTTCTATACAGTACTCAGTACAATATAGAATAAAATAATCCGTTGCTAAAATTACAAAGTTCTTTTTAATACAACGGGGTTTCCAAGTACATATTTCATGTATGAATGTCTTTTCTACGTATTTTATTTCTGCTTCGGCAGTTTCACAGGACACTGAAATAAATGTATTTCAAATATGCTAAATGTTATTATAACGTCTCTGTATTTTATTAATGGAGAAGTTTGATGAGCTGAAATATAATGTCGTCGAAGGTACTTGATTTCTTAATAACATGTTGGCTGTTATGGTTAGCTATTAATGATGAACTGAATATAATAAAAATAGTTCTCAAATGATTTTAGGACCAAAAGTTATCAATTATTAAATAAATCATAAATACGATTAAGTAATTTTAGTCACTTATACATTTAAATGTAACATTTAAACAACTTAGACAAAACGTATTAATAACAACGTGATGATGTCGCAAAGTATCGCATCGTTCAAGCTGCACCTGAGGAAGCATTTGGGCGGGTGCCTGTAATTAGTGATGCGTAAGTGAGTTAACTCTGTTCTTAATTATTGTCACATTATTCTTTTCTTGTTATTATTGTTACCAATTGTTAAATATGTAAGTATATTGTATCTAGGTTTTCGCCATATTACATATTTGTTTTTACATGTAACTTCTTCTATACTTTTAAATAAGGTAAGTATTTCTTTTGTACAATAAATATTTTATAATAACAATAACAGCCGTTGATGGTGCTTTTGCCTAAGGCTTTCTCTGTACTACATTAAAGAGTAAAATCATTTATTAGAAATAATTACATTCAAACAGCTAAACTGCTTTTGTTGTGATTTTGCTTAATATATATAACATACCCGCTCTATTTTTTTTATATCACACCTATGGATTGTTTGTGACATCAGAGTCATCACTGACTCATTGATGACCCTGTTATATCCATACATACTTGTTAATGTTATTAGTTAAATTTGTAACTTTTTATGAAAACAGTAAGTATGTATGCAAAACTATATAGTAAGCTTATTATCCTTCTTTTAGCTTATAAGCTTAAATCAAGTCAAACACTTTTTTTTAGATTTAATTTAAAATTCTTTCAAGAAAAAGCAAAAGGAGTCACATTTTCAAAGATGATTTTTGATCGTATTAGTGGAGCAAACCTATTTATCATTTAAGATATTAAATATTTATGATACTTATATAAGATTTACGTACTTATTACTATGAAAAAATAATTATGATTTATTCATGGAATTGTGGGAATTATGTAAGCAAAATTTTCAATTGAGTGAAAATTACTTTATAATATTAACTTCTGCCCGCGATTACGCCTCGCATGATCAGAATAATTATCCAGATTTTACGTTAATCCAGATGTATGCCAAATTCAAACAAATTCGTTCAGCCGTACCACATCCGAGAAACACTCCCTAATAAACATTTATATACACATCCGTACATCATTCCTCATAAACCTTGTGTAGATGAGTAGCTACCAATGTCCACTTTGACTTCGAGATCGCAGGTTCGATCCTCGCACATGACAAAAATTTGTGTGTATGAACATGTTTATTTCTCTTGGTCTGGTGTTTTCTATCTATTATTATATTTAAATAAAATATTTAAGTATATATCAACTATTTAGTACCCATAGTACAAACTTTGATTAGTTTGGGCGCTGTGTAATTTGTTCAGGAATATTTATTTATTTCACATTCACAATATTATTAAGATTTGTATTATTATCAAAAACGTTTAACAATATTTGCTAAATGTGGAAATTAACGTTTAATTTTAAGTTAATTTGTTCGAAAATAGTCAACTAGGCCACTGTATTTTAAGCATGCAGAGGGCGTATCAGAACGAAGTGCTGGTAGCCACATCGTCGGATATTGCGTCTCGAAGCCGCTGGGCCGCTTATTGCGGACACGCACTATTGCATCCATTTTTCATGGATGGTTACGGGCCTTTAGACGATTCCCGCAAGCTAATCCTATGTCATATAAAATAACTGGAGATAAAGCCTTCTGGCTTTTAATTTATTTATACTCTAGCTTGTACCCGCGTTTTCGGAGGCGCGTATCCCGGTACCCAGTGGGAATGTTCAAAAATCCTTTCTTAGCGTCTACCTACATCATAATAGTTACCTGTAAGCCAAATTTTAACCCGATCCGGCCAGTGGTTTGAGCTGTGTATTGTGTATCCCGTGGAAATTTTAAAATATTAGTTTATGTCACTGTTGCATAATAAGGGTTCTTAAAATACGTGCGTGATTATCATATGAGCCGAATGCGAATGTGATAATAGCATCCCACGAGTATTTTAAGACCTAATTATATATAGTTTCATACATTACTTTATCTAATCTCATGAAATAGTTGATAATAGTGTTAATTTAACAGCTTTATTTCTTACTTATAAATCCATTTGCAGATCTAGCATGCGTGGTGCGCATGCGCGACGCGCCGCGAGGCGCCGCGTTCACAGATTATGTAGAATTTTTTAGCAAAGTTGCAATGCATTTGCATTTCTGTTTCGAAAAGCAACTTTTTAAATTTATTTTGATGGCTTGTGCGTAAAGACTGACATTAAGATTCTCTGTTTAGTTTTTAATTTCTGAATTTCAGTATGAGAGTAGATAAAATCCATTCTTAGCGGATGCTTACATCCTAACAGCTACTTGTATGCAAAATTTAAACCAGATCCGTCCAGTGGTTCGAGCTGTGCGTTGATAGATCAGTGAATAACGGTTGACGTTTATTTTCACAAATAAACTTCATTGCCTCGGTATAGTATGAGTATTATAAAAATACGTACGTGTACGTTGAAAACAATATTATTTTGAAATGTTTTATTTACAGATAAATAGTAGATGTGGTGTCAAATATAAATATTGGTATGTAACTATTAAAAAAATATAGTAATGAAAGGTAAATTATGTATAGCAAACTAAATATAGGTATTTATACATAAAATATAACCCATTGCATGACAATGGCTTATATTTTACGTTGCATGACAATGGCTTAAGACTTGAACAGTTATTTTTCTTTTTATATACGAATTTCTTAATATTATAAATATTAATTCACTTTTTTAGTAATTACTTTTTGTCGGAAATGGATTTTAAAATACAAATCATTATATTAATATTCACGGTTCTAAAGTACTAAATTATTTATAAGCTAAGAAACGTAAACAAATTACAAAAAATGTGCCTACGTGTTCGTAGCACTGTCGTAGCTCTCGCGTAGCATACTCGTAGCGATCGTGTAGCACCTGCTCGCACTTACCGCAGATTACGAGCCGCTTTCCCCTCTTTGCATAAAAACTGATGTCTTGCTAAAGCTTTTGTGATGGCGTTACAATACAGCTGTTGAGGGCTGAGCCTGCATAAGTATGTGAGCGCTGCTAGCGTTTTATCGTTCTTTGGTATAAACAGAAATTGTTTCATAAAATTAAATATGTATATTGTATACCAAATATTGTTTTGAAGACGGTATACATACACGCTCCTTTCACGTCAGGATATTGATGTATTAGCTACAGGGAGCGTATTACTGTTTAATGAAATATTAAGTAACTAAGACGGCAGGGAGTTAATCACACAAAGTTACAGGCTACCTAGTCCCTTAGTAAGTGAATTATAAATCAGTACTCGAGTATATATTACTAATTACCGCATTTAACACTTTTATAATTAGTTTAGTAACACATTACTGAAAATGAAAATTAAATACAAAATTACATTAAAATAATTATAAATTAAGACATAAAATATAATATTAAAAAGCAATTTTATTATGTGGCTATTATGAAATATCAAGACGATAGCTATCTGGTAAAAATATAAAAAAGAGGTATTTTTTTAAAACAACCTTTTAGTTATTAAAAATTGAAACAAATAAGAAACGAATGAAATAAGTGGTATTTCTTAAAAAACGATGGTCATTTGAATTAAAACCTTTGAAAAAAAAATTGAAAAAATCTCTATTAACTTTCTAAACTTTGTTCTACGAAATTTCGAAAAAAATAATAATTGGTGGATCCACTGTGATATTGTATCCATCCGGTCGTGTAGTCAGCACAACGTCCACTAGTTAGCATTAGCTCACTGATGGCTCTTAATACCTGGTATTCTCGTAGGAGAATGACGAATGAAGTAAAAAAATATTATATTTCCATACCCTGTGTGTGTGTACTGTGTAAATAGCTCACCATCATCTTTAAAACCAAAGCGTTACCTGCACATGGTGCACACTGTCGATAAACAAATGAAGCTCTAGCGATAGAGAAGTATTAAGTACCACTATGGAAGAACCCTCACCTCCACAGGAGATGCTGAACTAGAAGGCGAGCAACTTTCTTTCTTGCGTTGTAATAGTCAACTACTGGTACTGAATACCAGTACTGTAACCGCTTTACATCAGAAGTATCGTATGCAGCTTTGGCAGCCGACGTAGTATAAAGAAAGTGATTGGTGAAAGCTTTGATCTTTAAGGACTGCGTTATTTGCGCGGCAAGTATATGCTAAAGTTTACAGAATGCTGCTTAGACCAGTCGAATGCGTCTATCGATCTCTTTGTTGAAGTTACCCCGGCCAAATTAGATTATTTATCCATAGAGGAAATCTTTAACCACAATCAATGCTGTATTTTCGATTACCACTGGACTAGAGGTAACGAGTGTTTTGTTCTGTCAAAGTTCATCCTCAGCGCCACACAGCTCGAGAAATATGTAATGTAAATGATTTTGTTAGAAAAATAGCTTGTTAGAGCACAAATACGTAATTATATGATTACAAGCAATCTTTCATACAATCTTTCATCCGGGATAAATTACATAACAACTATCCTTTTAAGTTGATCGAAATTACACGTATGTGCAAAATTTCATTATGATAGATATATAGTAGTTTCCGGGTTTATCGCGGACAAACATCGTGATACGTTAGGCAAATTACCTGGCCGACTCCAAAATTCCAAAAATAATTTCGTTTCTTTGATTAACAAGTCATTTAATAGACACTCACGATTATATCTGTATCTATAAAAGACCACCGTTACTGAATGATGTATTAACGCACAGCTCAAACCAAAATTTCAAATACAGGTACTATGTCTATTATGGCGTAGGCATCCGCTAAGAAAGGATTTTACAAAAAATCCCACGGGATACCAGGATACGAGCGTACGATGTCGCAGGTGCAAGCTAGTCTATAATATTAACGATCAAACATGTTTGTTAAAGTTATGAGTCTTTTACACCTATAGCTATTAAAATCATATTTTCAACCACCGCGTTTCGATGGAGTTTCTTCTAGGCGCATGGCTTGCTAAATCTGCAAAATGCTTGTTCGGCCCATCTTTGAAGCTTCAATAACGTGCACTCGGGCTTCAAGTAGCAAACTTATATAAGACGTCGTTGTCGCTATTATTTTTTAGCATGTGTGGCTTCATCTTTAGAGCCATTGGCAACATCACGTGCACATAGCGCAACCTGTCGACTAGCGAAAGAGGCTCTAGCAAAAGAGAGGGAGGGTAGCATATTTATAAGGAAATACCGCAGCCAAATAATTATTCCCTCGAGTACTCCATGTATTGCTAACTATAACTAATGTGTCCGTCTATAGATTACAGTAATTGCTTCGTATTAGACAGACCGTATGCTTGTTTGGACCCGGCGTGGTAAAAATTGATGTATTTATGTACTAAATAAATATTTGAAGGAATTGTTAGTATAATGAAATTAATATGATAGAAAACAAAACTTCCTTATTCTACAATTTTCTACTATATTAAATACGTTGTAAGTTCCAAGGTAGACGTTAACTTACTCTTGGGGCTCTAATGAACTTCACTATTCATTATGACCTTGGTGGTTGCCGAAGTTAGTTCTGCGCGGCTAAACAGCGGTGAAAATCAGAGGCAGGCTTACGTTTCAAAGGATATAGAATTGCCTATATATGCTATATTGTTATTGAAGTAAAATTTGTAGGATATAAATTTGATCTATTGCAATTTTTATTGATAAAACAAAGAATTGGGCGTGCATTTTCTTAATAGTGTTGAATTCATCCCGTTGTAACGACCTATTCAGTACACTTTTGAAAATCAGAATATGCTACGTAGATGTATCGATTTCAGTCTTATAAGTAGAAATCAACACGGTTATGCGGTAAATTTTGTCATATTGCTAAAACTGTAAAAACTTTGGACGAAGTCAATAGTGTTGTTATTTCAAAACTGTATTGATTTTGTCGCCTCCTTTTTTATACTACTAAGGTGGCAAACAAGCGTACAGCCCGCCTCATGGAAAGCAGTAACTGTAGCCTATGGACACGTGCAACACCAGGGCCATTGCTCGCCCATTGCCAAACCTGTAAGTACATTTTCACACCCTTTTTGAAGGGCCCCATTTTTGAAGTCTCCGTGGAAAACCTCGACAGGGATCTCATTGCACAACTTGATAGTCCTCGGGAGAAATACTCTCAGGAACCATTTCGGTTCTAAAGTGTGAGGATGCACTGCCTGCCGATGGCGAGCGGTGCTATTGTAGAAAGAAGCCGTTGGCATCATATAGAACAATTCCTCTGAACACGGCTCATTGTACAATCGGTAGAAAACACAAAGGGACGCAAAATCTCCTTAGACTTAAGAATTCAATATCTCCAGTAAGCTTAAGATCATCACAGCTCGTCTCTGAACCGAGTCACAAGGTGCTAGCTGATATCTAGGTGCTCCCGCCCCAAAGATGGCAATAGGTACTACTTCATATGGTATCGATCCCTGTTCTTTGCAAAGCAGTAGCCTTTGCTGCAAGCTAAAGTGCTGTTTCGCTCAATAGAGCGAAAATAAACTGATTCTCTAATAAAAAAATGTATCTAATATTCGAACTACATTACGACACTACTACGCTACCATTTCATAAAAATACCTATGTTTGTTTGTACAGATTAGGTATCAAACGTTTGATGTATATAGAGGTATATTTAAGACTAAATTACTATGTGTGACGAACTCCTGTTATAATATTAATATTACTAATGTACCTATGTACATATTATTATTAGGTTTCATGACAACACAACCCGCCCAACTCGCCCACTCCACACAAATGCCGTATCCTTAGTGTCTACTACTATGACATAAACAAACGTTTGTGTTCATAGACATATAATACATTCAGTTTTATAGACGCTTGGTTAGCGTGGTAAAGGTGACTTGTAATGCGCGCAAATCAGATGAAAAGCAATTTATGTCTCGCTTGTACACGTTGCAATGCGTCTGTGTGAGTACTGTGTTAGCCTCAGCCCTGTCAGTAATCAGTAACTGTTTCGCTCACTATTGTGCTTTCCTATGTAAAAACCAGCATGTGACGCAAAACAAAAAATCATATCAATCTGTTTCATTTCCTTATAATGGCGTTATGGTAGAAGCTGTTTGTTTGTTACTAGTAGAAATAGTGTTCTCCCTGAAATGCCTTCTCCTTGCGGAGAGCTGACGCTAAATTCGAAAGCTAATCGAGTGCCACATGGCACGTGTTATCACTTGCATTAGTATCTTCTTTTATAGAGGAATTTTGTATTAATTCCGATTTATTTATAATAATCAGAGTAGATTGTCAGTTACTAATTTTAGTAACTGACAATCTACTCTGAGTGGACATAAAGTCAAATTCTATCGACACGTGCCACGAGACACGTGTCATAGCCGTTTGTCGCGTGATTTCAAAGTCGTCAGTAAAAGCCAGTGTTGATTTGGAAATATTTAGTCGTTGTTTTTCGTAAAATAATACATAAAGTTATTGTTAGTTTTGTGTTTATATCAATCTAATATAAGCTCTTAACTCATCGAAGGTATTTTTCTAGAATGATTGTTACAAAAATAATAATATTTGTGGAGTGATGCCCTTGGTATTGCGTCCATAGGCTGTGGTGAACGCTACCCATCAGTCGGACCGTATGCTTGTTCGCAACCTTCGTTGTATGAAAAAAAATCTCAGCGCCAAGTATTTCCAAATTAAGCAAAGCTTGTCCTATTGGATACTAGGTAACTGATAAACAATTGTTTGGAAATACATACAAATAGTATATAGAAGACACCCCGACTATGGCAAACAGATCTAAATCAAAATAAAAACTATTTATTTACTCAAAATGCATACAGTTTGAAACACTTGTTTGGGCCCTTCTTTAAGCCAAAAATGTGCCTGTACCAGGAGGATGCGCTCCTCCGTTTCAAAAGTTATATTATTGTACACTTGCATATATTGCTATACATACGAGTATCTATTATAATCTTGTCATCAACAGAAGAGGATCGACCATGCAGTTTTTCAAAATACGTTCATCCAATCTCCTCCGCCGCCGATTGCACCTAGCCCAAAATATAATAAACAGTAACGATAACCTACATATTGTTATACAGATATGTTCATGTATACTAATATTTGTCTTAAGGGGTTCGAAACCCGTGTACAGTTCGGGAAACATAACTTGACCCATGCGCAGAACACATTTTCAGGTCCCAAACGTAATGAGGTACGAGGTGCGACGCGAGGGGCCGCGCGTAACTATAGCAACGCGGTGACGCTAACCCCCACGCAGTCGCACTCTACCCCTCGCCGCCCGCGCACGCTCCGCGTGGCCCGAGAGTACAATCGCGCACTAAATTTTCAGTTGTTTGACATTTCCTATTCCTGTAAATTGTGTGATCATAATAAGTAAAGACAATTGAAGTCATCGATAAAATGACGAAAGAATTTATAATACGAGTTGGAGATTCCGACAGCAGTGATACTGAATTAGATTCCGTAGAGATGGAAAAGACGCAACTCCTGGCGTCTTACAAGTTACAAGTTCTGGTGCCATACCACTCGTAAATTATATAAAACGTGTCATGCCAATGAGTGACAATGATTAAACATGTACTTAGTACATAAACTTTTTTTGGTATTAATTTTTTATTATTAATCCTTTAACTAATCTATTCATTAATAATACCTAGCGACCCGACACTCCCAATTTTGTTTGATTCTTTTTACTGAAATTTGGTTTTCCGTTTAACTTGTGTTTAATTATATGATTACACTCAATTTTTACACTTCATAAAAAAAAAATTAAAAACGACGAAATCACTTTCACACGACAACTCACATTACTATTTCCCAGGCAACCGCGGAGCATTCGTCTAACACTTTTTCTTCTTAATTGTACCTGCGCGGACGACCACCATTTTGGTTCAACTTATGTTTCCCGAACTATACTAGGGAGTTAAAGTAGCCATTGCTAGCCATTCGACTATTGGGCCCTATCAATATTATAAGAAAGATCTAATTAGTACTAAAAATCCAATTGTAACATGCGATTTCACACCAGATGTTGAGGAAAAAATTCAAGAATCATCGCAATATTTATTTTTTATTATTTATAATGTGGAAAAATTCACCTCCCATGCCTAGGTGGGACCTAAACCCATGCATGACCTCTCGATTACCGGTCGAGTGCTCTTCCAACTGAGCTACCAGGAAGGCTTGTGATGACGAATTTGTCCATTTCTATTAACTGTTGTAAACTTATAAAGTCACAGTGTAGCGCCATCTACATATTAAGCACAGCAGTCCATCGTTACAGATGTAATTCGGCTAATTTTCGATAACACCAAACTTATTAAATTATTATTATTTTAATCGGCGATTTCGCTCAACTTGCCGGAATATTATAAATATTTTTAAAATGGAAATAATTAGCTCAAGTTCTACTTAGGCGGTTAAGTTTTACATTTTAAAATTATTTATTATTATTAAAAAAAAAATCCGGCAGTTGGTCGAAATTAGTTATTAAAATTTTAATCCCTTCGGCCGTGAACGAAACTGGGGTTTGGATACCAGTTGCACCGTAACCTTTTTCATCCGTATACGAAACCAATTTCGATCTAAAATAATGTCGTATTTTATTTGTAATCAATTGTGATTGGATTATTTTCATCCGTATTGGATGTATTAGGGATGATATTGGGATATGTTAGGGATAGTTTTAAGATGTGTTTGAGGTGTGTTAGGGATGACAGTTATTTTATTAATTTTTTCATTAAATAAAAGTAAAAGCATCAGGAGTAGAACGAGAAACAGTTTGGTCTCGATTTTTTTCTATTGAGCAAAATAAAGTGAATAGTGTAACGAATAGAGGAATAAGATAGATTAAGGCCCGCGGAATTCATAACCAAAATTCCGTATTGAAATATCGATACGGAATTTCGAATGGCAGCCTGTGCATTCTGAATTTCACTCTGAATGCATATCCATGTTCTTATTATTCCGAACTGAAATTAAGTAAATCCTGGTTGGAATTTTCGAAATAGAACTTCGAACGCGTTCCAAAATATGTGGTTGCCATTATTAGCCTTGTTATTCCGAACGAAAATGAACGTAGTTTGTAATATATTTACGGAATATCGGGTCGATATTCCGAAACGGAAATGCGAAAAGAAATTTCGACTGTATGTTGCCGGCCTAAACGCTTCAGAATATCTGGTTATTGAATAAATTTGGTTTGAAAATCCACAATTACAGACCTACGAGGCCTCGTAGGTCTGTAATTGTGGATTTTCAAGGCCTTAACAGTCTGGCAACTGATCGGCGTCTCCTTAGTGTAGCTGATTTCCATTAATTGCTTTCCATCAGGTAACCCATATGGGTTTTTTTTATGAGACCCGAGATTCTCAAAACGAGCATATGCTCGTTTTGAGAATCTCGGGTCTCATAAAAAAAAAATTAGATTGGTTACGTACAAGGACGAAAAGAGTTTTGATCGAACCTATAGTTTCGTACAAGGCCGAAGGGTTTCTTTTTTAATTTAGTAAAATTAATTAATTATGTGAATGAATGTGTAATAATACTGAGAGACGTCATGAGATGCTGGGGAAGAGACCACTACAACAGTCATAGAAGTCGCATGCATCTACTTACCTAGTAGGGGTGTAACGTACTCTCTTTGGTTAGAGCCTAAGCCTGCACGTAGTACACCGAGCTGATTCACTGACGAGACAAAGAGAGGTAGGGAAGCGCAATTATAAGCTGCTCGACTGGAGAAGCACCTCTACCTTAGTCATCCACAATACCACAGCCAAATAACAATTCCTTTGTTATTTGACTTGACAGCCAAATAACAATTCCTTTGTTATTTGACTGCGGTATTGTGGATGTGGAGGGTTGTTGCTTCCCTGCGAGTGAGTGAGATCACTAGGAAGGAAGGAATTGCTTGTTTGGCAGCGCCAGAGGGGGTGGCGCCATGCGAGCGACATTCATATTGCGAGCATATGTGGCGATTACTGTAGCCATATGGCTACAGTAATCGCTTAGCATCAGATGAGCCGTATGTGCGTTATCCCGACATAGTAAAAAAATATGTACTAGCAATGTTCACATTGCGGGTGGTCCAAATACCTCATACAAAATTGTTAATAATTGAAAGTAATTTATTAAAAATAGCATTACCGTCTATATAATAGGTAGGGGAAAAAGTCTTTTCGCATTATAGTATGTATGAACTTGTAATAAAATCTCTTTGGTTATACCATTTGTATGTGGCAGGTTTTGATATCTTTAAAAAGTTTAAATTTTAAAAAAGATAATTCCAAATTCTAATTAGGTAAATGTGTGATTTTCATTTGTTTTTTTTACTGTCAAGATGAGTGAATCTAATGAAGAAATTCGATTCATTTTAAAATTTTACTACAAAAAAGGTAACAATGCAACACAAGCTGCGAAAAAAAATTGTGACGTTTATGGACCTAGTGCAGTGTCTGTGAGAGTAGCACAAATTTGGTTTAAGCGTTTTCAATCAGGAAATTTTGATGTGAAAGATGCACGTCGCTCTGGTCGCCCTGTTACGGATAAAATTGATGCCATTTTTGAAAAAATGCAGCAAGATCGGCACATCAGTAGTTATGACGTAGCTGAAGAATTAGGACTTGACCACAAAACAGTTTTGGCGCATTTGAAAAAAGCTGGGTACACTAAAAAGCTCGATATTTGGGTGCCTCACGATCTCACTGAAAGAAACCTAATGAACCGTGTACTCATTTGCGATTCTTTACTAAGACGTAATGAAAGCGAACCGTTTTTGAAGAAGCTTATAACTGGTGATGAAAAGTGGATCACGTACGACAAGAACGTGCGAAAAAGGTCGTGGTCAAAGGCCGGTCAGGCTTCACAGACTCTGGCAAAACCCGGGTTAACCCGCAACAAGGTGATGCTGTGTGTATGGTGGGATTGGAAGGGCATTATTCATTATGAGCTGTTACCGCCAGGCAGGACTATCGATTCTGAACTCTACTGTGAACAACTGATGAGATTAAAGCAAAAAGTTGAGAGAAAGCGGCCGGAATTAATTAACAGAAGGGGTGTGATTTTTCATCATGATAACGCTAGACCTCACACATCTTTAGCCACTCAGCAAAAATTAAGAGAGTTTGACTGGGAGGTGTTAATGCATCCGCCGTATAGTCCTGACCTTGCACCTTCTGATTTCCACCTGTTTTGGTCTCTTCAGAATTCTTTAGGCAATGTCAGGTTAACATCACGAGAAGACTGCCAAAACACTTGTCGTGGTTTTTTAAACAGAAGTTCCAAAATTTCTATAGTAATGGGATCATGTCTGTACCTACAAGATGGCAAAAAGTTATCGAACAAAATGGCACCTACATACTTTAGTTAAATGTAAATAAACTTTATTAAAAAATGTTTTGAATTTTCATATAAAATACGAAAAGACTTTTTCCCCAACCTAATATACTTGTACATCATAATCTATATATCTATATACATATAATAAAACAGTAAAAATAATGTGTCTGTACATTGAATATATTTACAAAAAAACAATTGGAGGTGATGGAGATATAGTAATAGAGTAAGAATTTATAAAAAATGACTGTCTGTTTGTCTGTTGGTCTGTATGTCTGTTTGTCTGTTTGTACACGCTAATCTCTGGAAGTACTGGACGGATTCGAATGAAACTTTTTTTGTTATATAGCTGTTAAGCCTGGGCAACATATAGGGTATATCTGATTTTGGAAAGTGGAACACCTGATGCAGCACCATAATGGTTCAGGTAAACTATAAGAAATATAAAAATGACGCCTTAGCAAAAGTTGTTCAGCCTGATGAGCATTTTCTGTTGAGGTATAAAAATCCAAGATTTGGAACACCTGATGCAGAACCTTAATGGTTTAGGTAAACTATAAGAAATATAAAAATGACGCCTTAGCAAAAGTTGTTCAAGCTGATGAGCATTTTTTGTTGAGGTATAAAAATCCAAGATTTGGAACACCTGATGCAGAACCTTAATGATTCAGGTAAACTATATGAAATATAAAAATGGCGCATTAGCAAAAATTGTTCAATCTGATGACCATTTTTTATTGAGGTATAAAAATCCAAGATTTGGAACACCTGATGCAGAACCATAATGGTTCAGGTAAACTATAAGAAATTTAAAAATGACTCCTTAGCAAAAGTTGTTCAGCCTGATGAGCATTTTTTGTTGAGGTATAAAAATTCTAGATTTGGAACACCTGATGCAAAAATAAGTTAAATTTATTTGCATAAACAACACGTGTTTACAATAAATTATAGTTAAAAAAAAAAGTAAAAAATAACACGCTATAATAGCAAATAGAACTAAAAAAGTTACTTAAAATAACAATAAATAGATTAACAAAATATTGAACGTATTTAAAAAAAAAACCGCGAGGTGCTACTTTTTTTCTTACCTGCTACAAGTTAGATGCAATCGTTTTATTTTATTTACAAAGGTAACGTGGTCTATTTAGTCAGTTTATTATAGACGTGTACGCTAAATTTTAAATGGAACGATTGGTATATATTCGCACAAACCAGAAGAATACGTGCATCAGAGCTTATTTGATTTGGTGGTGGAAAGTGTTTTAAGCAACGAGGGGAAACGGTTTTTCGTAGATGCTCCAGGAGGGACTGGAAAAAGATACCTGACGAGAACAATCCATGCTGAAATCAGGTGCCAAAATAAGATCTCGCAGCAGCATCGCCAGGTATTGCAGCCACATTACTACTAGGCTGAAGGACGCAAATACAATGTTCAATATGTATCCTACTCGATTTAAACAGAACTGAAACACCGACATGCTCTGTGACACGAAACTGTGACAAAGTGAAGATGTTTCAGGATTGCTGTCTAATCGTTTGAGATGAATGCGAAATGGCCAACAGTAAGGCACCAGAAGCTGTAGATAGAACTTTACGTGCCCAAGAGTTTTCAAGAATATTATTAAAATTTGAGGAATATCTCCTTCCTGAAGTAAAGTCAATGTTTGGCAGCGCAATATAATTGAAGCTGAGATTCTCACTGGGGGTGGTGCCGGTGAAACTGTATTTAATCCGCGTATACCACTCTTCTCCAAAAAAAAAAATCCATTTCAATTTTAAACGTACGCAGTTGTCTGTGACCACTTGCTTTGCTATGACAATAAAAAAAAATCACTAAAATTCGCTGGTGTCAAGCTTAGGACCCCTCCGTCGCTGAATATCATATTGATTGTTTTTCGCATGGCCAACTTTACGTGGCTTTCTCGAGAGTTAGTAACGCTTCAGGTCATTTCATATTAGCTCCCGAAGGAAAGACTCCTTTAATTATTTTTTTTTATTATGGTTACAATGTTAATTAAAAAAAAAATATTGACCATCAACTTATAACAAGCATTTTCTTATGTATCTACATTAGTTCGGATTACGCCGGATCATAAAGTTCACGCGAACGAAGTCGCGGGCATCAGTTAGTGTGTATAATAAATATTGTAATGTAAACTTTAATTCTTGTAAAATAATATTGAGCGCATTGATATATGTATGTATAAAAATATACTTATAAATAAATAATATAACTTCACATGATATGTGTATTTTCCAATAAACATTTCGCAATATGCTAATATCATTTTGTTGCCGCCATATCGAAGAAAACTTGATATAACTTCATTAAGACTTCCCTTTGAAGTCCCTTACCAAGTATCAAACTTGTTGAGTAATGTATTTAGATCACTATACGATATTATAAGTGTATGCTAAGTTAGAAAACAATTAATACTATTTTATAAATGCGTAATCTACATAGAAACACAAAAAATATTTAGTTTTGTTTATCAAATATCGGATATTTTTTCGGGAATGAGTAAAAAAAATTTTTTTTTAAGTTTTTCTTTGTTTGTAATGTCTTGACAATTCAGTAAATAAAGGAAAAATAAGGTAAATAAGTAAGTCATTTTATATTTGAGCACGTGATTCATCGCATTAGGTGGTTTGTATAAGAATTAGATTTTTTTCATATAAGTTACTTAGAGATAAGCTTAGGGATAAGTTGAATCTTGAAAATAAGCAAATATCCTGCCCTGATAGTATAGGTATATCATTAAAAGTAAAAGTACGTATAATAAGAGGTCTTTCTTAGAGATTTATTTGACTGGTTAGTAATTTAAGAATAGGTTCAGTCGTCAATTAAAATATATATTTATAGAAATAATAGGGAATTGTATCTTGGAAATAAGCAATTCTTTTTCACTTCAATTCTTAATTATGAAATCTTTTAGATCTTTAGAATAAGAAATAATCGCTGCGTGGGCGTACTTATTCTTCAATATCCAGGTCAATTTATGGAATACTAACTTTACAAAATACGATACTGGGCGTCTTGAATAGCCCGTTTATTTTATAGCTCAAACGAGAATGCGTTATACCACCAAGACCGTCATATTTTGTTTTTATGCGTTGGTGTAAAAAACATATAAAATCGGCTTTGCTAGCGCTCTTGTAAATGAAACCTCATTTGACTTTCGATTTCACTGTCTTTTCAGATAATATTTTTTGATTGTAGTATGAGCCGATGCTGAAGAGCCAAAGGAGACTATATCACCCTGTAGATTTGGACTAATGTTTGTGAACAGGTAGGATATAGGAGGTAGGAGATAAGTGTATATTTGTGTACCGCCGAAGTTCAAGCCGATTACCATCGGATTTTTTGATTGCGAAAATCAAATTTCAGCGTAGATTGGCAGTAATTGTGTTTAGCTTTGTTGGTAGAAACCCTAGAGCTCTACCGACTAAGCTGAAGATGTCTTTTTAATAATATTAAGTTAAGACCATATTATATCAATTTATATATATATAATATTAAGTTAATATTGAGTCGAAATCAAAAATTTTGATGGGAAACGGCGTCAACGGCCTAGGAAGGCACTCAGTCCATATTAGAAAATAAAGAAATTTGTGAAAAGAGAATAATAACTTAATTAAAAATATTTTGAAATGAAAGTATACTTGTTTTACTAAATCGTATACAAAGTTCCAGACGGAATTCGCACCAATTTTAAAAATCACCACCTGCAGTGGCACAGTTTTGCACATGCTAATAACGAAATGGACATAATTTAATAAAATACCTTTCTCTTCTTCTTTAAAGAAATTTTATATTAACAGAATTTCGATTTGTTATTAGTAGACATAACAACTGACTATCTACCTAATCTAAATTGTATTTTTAAGCTGAATCTGTGAGTATGAGGAGAGCAGTGTAGGGACAGTTTACTCATTGTTGTAGTTTGGAAAAATAGTAGAACAACGTTCAGGAAACTTTGACACTGGTAAGCTACTTTTGTCTGATAACAGTGATAACTTAATTCTCACTAACAAAGACAATTCCCAAATTTTTTTCTGCATAATCGTTCAACTCACTGAGTTATGCATTTTCCTCGTTTTTACTGCCCTTAAATACAAAATATTTAATTCACGAACATAAAAAGTGGATATTTTTTAAAACAATTTCCAAGCAAACCATGCTAATTCTTAATTTATATCTTTATAATAAATAAATATTTCTTAATTTTTATCTTTATAAAGATGTATAATTGTAATACTACTTTTCACTAAATAGTGATGTCAAACAAATTACAGATACGTATCTCATATAAAAAGAAAAGAAAATTATCAGAGCATAAAAGACATAAAAGCGTGCGATAATAGTGTGGGCGGTATCGCTAACGACCAACCATATCTTGCTCATTATGCACATCTAAAGCCCATATATTCAACGTCTGCTAAGGAAAATGCTATATAAACGTTTATTTATATGCAGAATATGCTACCATTTTCCCTCATTCGTGTTTATGTATCTATTCTATTCACGAAAAAGAACATACAATGTAATTTATTTCCGTAAAGTTTATTTCTCGCTTTTATATTGTTAGAAGCCAGAAGCGAAAAATTCACTGATAAAATATAAATAACTATTAAGTTCAAAATTACTCAGTACCGGGAAAGTTAGTCTTAACATAAAAAATCTAATTATACAGTTCAAATCGTTCGATCCGTGAAGCTGGAATTTTCCATAGAGTTTTCCGTTGTCATGTAGACAAGAAATAAAGCCGGATTTTTCAAATAACAAACATAATCCACCCTATCTGCTATCTATGCAGTTACTTAACAATAATTGATAGGTCCGTTTCGTGGGCCCACGCATATTACGAACAATTTACCCTCGAAAAGAAGAAAATTAAAAGAAAATGTTTGTTACGGGTTCCGAAAGCCTTATTATTATTATTTGTATGGATGATATGTCTATAAGGTATAAAATTTATAGAATGCTTGCTACTGCTAAATCTATTGTTTTTCCGTGTGAATTCTTTAGGGTCTCTAGGAAACACATTCTTTACTTGAGTAAAAAATAATTATTTTCCAAATACATTACTAATAAAAAAACTCTATCACATGATTTTTAATCAAATTTTTGGTATTTATAATATTTATGAAAGTGGTAATTATTCACGGCCATAGTTATTTACAGCTACAGGCTACTTGGATATGTTTAATAATTTTTATGAGTTATAAGAAAACGGCGAGCCGTAATAAATAATTGTGTAATATAATTCTTTTAATTCTTTACTCAAGAAGCGATAGCAAGGAGCTTTATAAATGTCTTTCTGAACTTCCGCCAACTCTGCCCCTCACAACCCATTGTCCTACTTCTGTACTAGTTCACATTATTTACTTTATAACGATAAAAAATACCGACATAATAAAAATATTATAAATTGAAATATTATATTTTTATTATGTCGGTATTTTTTGCCATCTTATATACACCGATAAGCACGGGTCGAAGAGTTCAATCAACGAGATGTTCATTGACAGAAGTGCGGACTCGCCTTTCGAATCGCTAATGAACTGTGAATAACCCGTCCCTTAGTTAAGATTCCAATCGATATGTGCGGTAGCATCGATTTAGCTGAGAACGTATTGAAATTTAAACAATGGACCCGCACAGATTTTACTAAATCAACTCTATTCACAAGTAAAATGTGGGCAATATATGCTAATATTATGTTACTGGAAATGACGTAACATTAATTAAAAGTTATTATAAATGGAAATATGGACTTGAGGGACGGCAATTACAACTTGACATGAACAAAATAATGAGTTGAGCATCAGTATAAATCCAATGCTATTTATATGTAATGTGTGGGACGTAGTTAAAGCTCACTGATCCATTGTAGGAACTAACAGACGCGTCACTTTATTACATTTTTGCCGAGTTTCAAGCGTCGTTCACAAAGGATTTTTTCCTAATAATTTGATGACAGCTTTTTGTTCTTATGCCTATAGAGTGGTGGAAATGAAGTGAAATATGCCCAGAAATTCATCTCCATTTAGCGTCACCATCGCTTGATACTGATAAATCACGTTTGCGGCTATTGCTCCCTCGAGATATTTTTGTAACAATTTTTGAATTCCGTAGATAAGGAAGGCAAATAACGGAGGGCGGCAAACGTGCCTAATTTATTTGTAATCGTATCACGTACCGCCAAACAAAACTCGAAGATTATCACAACGGACAACTCACCATTAATCAATGTATTTTGAAACTTGAACGGCTTCCTGTGGAAAATTTATCTAACAGCTTTAAGAAACTAATCAGGTTAGGAGTGGAGTGATAAAAATAAGATATTTTCTGATTTCATTTTTTTATGAATTATTTGTATATCTGAGATACGAGATATTTATTTATGTATTCATAAAGTGAGCAACGCAGTTCGGTTATACTATATCCGGTTAAAATAACTTACACCTTAGTGTTTCGAGAATTTATCTAAGAATTTGTCTTGAAAATCAAACCTGTGACCTTGTCAGTCGTGGTCGACAAACCGTAACCAAACAGTGGGACGAATCCCACTGTTTGGTTACAGTCGGATGAATCCCACTGTTGGATAACGGATCAATCGAAGGTGTTTAAAGCGGCTCAACTGCAGGTTAGCGGAGGCCAATGTTTTCAAGCCTCCTAACGGCCACCGACTTAGTGTTTTGAGGTGTAAGTGGGTCATCAAGATTTTTGAACCAAAGCCAACTTCACCTTCACGCGGTGCACCCTGCTGAAAGGAGAAGGTAGTAGCGTAATTGTAAGCTACCCGACTGGGTAATGCTAATGCTAATTCTGAATTCGATCAAACAGCACACCATGTTCTCTGGGAGTGTGATCTTTGGCAGCGGGAGCGGGATGACATGTTGAATTCATTGCAAGTTGCATCCGGGGTAGTATACTATTCAGATTTGGTAGCAACAAGGGAGAATTACCAAGCGTTCAGACGATTTTGCAATTCATATTATTGGAATCGATGTGTTAGGTAACAACTCAATGTTTTAGGTCCCTAATAGTGTTAGAAACTTAAAATCCGTGGTGCACGGCAGTTGAGCTTCACTTGACTAGCCATCTTCTTTAGGCTCTTTTTCTTTAGGCACTCTTTAGGCTTTTAATGCCTTATTTGCCATATTGCTGTCTCTCACATTGCTAAGAGGGGAAGTCAAATTCCAAAAGCTTCCTACTCCTACTAATTTCTTCTGATTAAATTCGTTGTGAGTTCCAAGGCAGCCGTAGTTTTACCCCTGGGACTGCAATGGACTTCATTGTTCATTGCCTTTTTTGGCGGTCGCCGCTGTTAATCCTGGCTACACAGGAGATACAGTGGTGGAAATGTGTGGTGGGCCCCCGTCCCTACCCGACTGGGTAATGTACCTCCACCTCACAGAATTCCAAATAACAATTCCCTTGCGGGTTGTTGTGTTCCTGCGAGTGAGTAACGTCACCAGAAAGGAAGGAGATGTTGCGTTGGCGGCGCGCGATCGATATTTTTTTGTTGCGAGAGTACTAATATCACTACGGTAACCGCAACACATCATGTGGGCCGTATTCCTGTCTATCACCCGACGCTGTATATAAAAAAAAAACTTGACTTGACTTAATGACTATCATCTAATGACAAATGCCGGGACCGACGGCTTAACGTGTCCTCCAAAGAACGGAGGAACTCGAAATAAATAAACTCATCCATGGACAGGCTAAGGTCAACGTTGCTTAACTTGCGTGTTCGATTATACGGGCACGCACGCCATCGATCTCCTCATTGTAATGTATTATTGAATTGTATATATTACCGAATAACGAAGTGTGATAAAGCTCGGTTTACCATGACAAATCCCAGTCCACGAGGAACTCTCACATATGTTGCAATAGTACTATATAGTATTATATAATACCATGTATTAAAGACGATAAAGAAGTAATTGTAAGCTAACGCTAATGTAAAACCAGAATTGGAAAGCAAGAGCCTTAAAGGCGCGAATTAATCATTATTGCTAAACCGCCCGTGGTACAGTGAAGCGTAACACTTTCAGTATAAGACGGTCTTGCATAACTAGAAGATTCACGTAGCATTCGTACTACTACGAATAACCTTTTTATAGTAAAAATACTTTACGGTCTACAGGTTGACTGTATGTTATTAAAAGTTATTATATCATATTATGTTGTCGACAAAATTTGTGTCATTTTACCGCATAAAGATAGCCATAGACATAAAAAATTACATATTGAGTGATCTGGATAAGGTAATGTGAATTTAATACATAGTATAATAAAAACGTTTAAAAAAGAAAGTGTGTAAATTTTTATGTACTTTATGTTAAAGAAACAGAACATATTGGCTAAATACTGAATAATCTATTTCTCTTCTGTTTCTTTTACTTTGTTCGAATATTAAACCTCCTTGATTGAAGTGTTAAATAAGTAAACTAAAAAAAAGTAATATTTATTGTTAAAACAGCCGTTTAGAAGTTGCGACCTGCTAAACTTATAACTCATAACTAGCAATTATAAAAAAGGACAGCACAGAAAAAACGACGGTGGCGATGGCACATGTCCGTCGAGTGGCTCATGACGATCTAGTAGCACGGTCTCGTAGCATTGCTACGAATCCTTACGCCCAAACTCTACGCACTCACCGTTTCCCAGCAAGACAAAAATTTACAATCATCCTTTTTCATTTCATTAAAACTTCCTAAGCCGGAGGATTATACTTCTCGTTCTTTAAGTAATTCTCGTCGTAAATTTCAATATTCTGAATGGCTAGCTTTTATAGGTATTTAGATGAGTAACTTTTGAAGCAGGTCGCTAAACTTCATTATAAAGTCTTAATGTTAACGTTGTAGCACAGATTATAAGAAACAAAAGTATTTTTAGAGCAACGGGTAGCAAATAATCACATCATCATTTGTTTGATGCAAAGGACCAACGTAGACTATATCTGAACTGAACCTGTGTGTGTATAATTGATTACATCATTAAATGCCTTTCCATTTCAACATACGTCCATTTAGAACTTGCCATATGTGGCGTTTTGTGTGCGGTACATGTTTTACAACTTTGGTTTACGATTAGGTTAATTTTGACTTGTGATCCGTAACCAGTCTTGCCGACTTAGATGATATATGAACAGTTGTGGTAAGCATCAGCGCTACATATTAAGCAAAGTGGATTGACAATCTGATTGCGCATCACCTCTGTTGAGTCCTACTTAACTATTCTTGTTCCTATTTCTAGTAGAACACTAGACACAACTCACAAAAAAAACCTGACTTAACCGATAAACAATCTGGTTGGCCGTATCTTTAATCGTTAATCGCTACTTGGTAGTTATTATCAAATGATTTCTATTCATCGATCGGATCAATACACATCATGATATCAATTGGTAGGTATTTTAAGTATTTTCAAAATTTTGTGCAAAAGAGAGTATTGCTCTTATTTTGTCAACAAAATTGGAGAGTTTTCAAATGAATGTAATTTTTACTAACCATGTAACGTAATAATAATTTTTACAAATAATTTTTGCTAACCATGTCATAATATATTATGTAAGCATAATAAAACTCTAAGAAAATGTTATTTGGCAATAGTGTTTTGAAATATTGCCCACTCATCCTTGTCAACCTTGTCCTTGTTATTGTTTACTTCCCTGGTGAAACAATTTATTGAAATCGAGTCTGAATTATCTTTGTGCCTTATTTTTCTTTCGCCAATGCCAACAAGATGCACTACGTGACAGTGAGATTTATTTTGGATTTAAAATACGATGAGGAACTATATACTTACATATTTAATTTATTTTAATACTACCTGTTAACCGCGGCTTCGCGTGGTCATTATTTAAAAAAAACTTTTTTTTTCTTGTGAATAAGATATTTTTCCGAGATTCACGTACCCTATATCGCTCTCCAAACCTTAAACTATCCCCGCAAGAAAATATGTCAAGCCATTGGTTCCTTTCGACGTGAAAGAAGGACAAACAAACACACTTTCACAATGGATGTTCATAATTACATTGTAACGTAACGTGTGACTTATAATTTACTAACAATTTGAAATCTACTTGGAATTGTAATCAAACACATATCTTATACAAAAAATACATTAAAGCATGCGGTTCACTTCGTCGATTCAACAGGCTAGAGATTCCATTTATATTGTGAGAAATAACAGAATAATAATATGCGGATGTTCCGATTTGGACGAGGCAGCACCGCCCTGGGAATACTCGGCAATAAAGAGGGTTGGGCCGCCTCCAACCCTGAACTCCGCCGTCTCTTGAACGTTGTTAAAATTTAACAACACCCAAAATTCTACTTTACTACGCATGAAAGCTCAATTTGCATTTTATTTCTTTTAAAAGTTCTCCGAAAAACGAAGGTCTTTTTACCGGAACCTAGAATCAGTTTAAGAATCGTGGTAACGGTAGAATTAAAATTTAATTGACTTAAAGGTTTCGTTGGGAGTATCGCTTAAATGGGAATTAATGAAGTCTGGAGATTTATATGAGATTCAAGTAGCCAATGGGCTCAATGGCTTATAACCTAGCTATAACTTCAAACAACGATATTTTAACAAGTTAAAATTTCTTAGGCAGCCTCAAAATTGTTTATATCCCATTTACCTCTACATTGTGCAGCGTAAATCATTATTAGAAGCTTTTATTTAGTTTCACAGCGGTGTCTGTAATTAAATCTTGCAAGCTAAATATGACTTAAAAAAATTATTTGATTAAGTTGAAATTTAGCACACTTGTTTGGTTCCCATTACAATGTACGATTATTCAAAAGTTATAATTTTTAATCCAATATCATTGTATGTATAATTTTCACTACCCCTATGATATGGATATTATATAGCAATCTTCTCATGATCATAGACTTGGGGACGGTGTTTAATCACATTCCACGGGAATTGATCTGGGAGCTGCTCAGGCAACAACTTGTGCCTGTATACTATGCGACGGTTCTCCACGATATGTACAGAAAAGTGACTATCCTTTTGCTGAGCGACAGATTTGAACTAAAGCTTGGAGTAAACTAAGGCTCTACTAAAGTTGATACTGTTGATTGTTGGCACTTGGTGGAACATTATTATCATAATGTTATAATAAAGCACTTGTACTATTCCACGTTATTATATTTAATATTACCGACCGGTTTCGCCGCTAAGGCATTATCAAGGTAAACAGATGGTGTTTGTGTTTCTACAAAGAATTTTTTTTATTTTTTTTTATAAAAATGTTTTGTAGAAACACAAACACCATCTTTTTACCTTGATAATGCCTTAGCGGCGAAACCGGTCGGTAATATTAAATATAATAACGTGTAATAGTACAAGTGCTTTATTATAACATTATGATAAGGCTCTACTCTTATTTATTTTCACTCTGAACTATCTGATCAAGAACTGCCCAAAGCCCTTGCCTTGGACAATCTTATACGCGGATGATAAATCGTTTTAGTATCGAATGAAGACGAGAAGACCTCCAGCAAGATCTTAACTAACTTGTAAAAGCCCTTGATGAGAACAGCTTTAAAATAAGTCTAACAAAGACAGAACACTTATCCTACGTGTCTGATGACGCTGTAAATCCAGACAGTATAAAAATCTCCATTGGAGCAACTCAAGTGTCCACAGTAACGTAATTCAAATATATGGGCTCAATAATCAGTAATGACAGTAAAATTGATCATGACGTTACTTATGTGGATCTATGAGTTGTCTAAGGAGCGACAACTCACAGACGTCATGTACGACAAAATAATGTCAATGACGCACATGTTGTAAAGTTCCTCCTCCCTCAACTTGCTGACGATGAAGCGTAGACGAGGAAGACCACCCTTTACCTAGCTTACGACGATCACTAAAGAACTGAAGGTTGCCCAATAAGACATCATCACTGCTCTAGACCGTCAACCCGCAGTTGAGCAGCGTGGTGGAGTATGCTCTAAACCCTTCAATTGAAGTGAGATCTGTATCCCAGCAGTGGGATGAATAAGGGTTGGCGACGACGACTGCTCTAGACCATGCTCAATGGTGAAAAAAATTTGTTTGATATTCGAAAATATCTAATATATAATAGTAAGTATATACTTTTTTGTTTTTTAGGGTTCCGAACCTCAAAAGGAAAAACGGAACCCTTATAAGATCACTTTGTTGTCCGTCTGTCTGTCTGTCTGTCTGTCTGTCTGTCTGTCTGTCTGTCTGTCTGTCTGTTGTCTGTCTGTCAAACATTTCTATGTCGAGAATGCGTGGAGGTATCAAGCTGAAATTTGAACTGTATACACAGGTCTACGGTCCCATGAAGTTAAAAAAAAATCAAACTGCTAAGTTTACGTAGAAAAAAGTTACGGCCGTTTATTCAGCAAAAAACGCATATTTCGACACACTCAAAGGAATCAAAACCTATAGGGTACTTCCCGTTGACCTAGAACTATGAAATTTGGCAAGTAACATCGTTATAGACTACAAGTACAGGAATAAATCTCAAAACTAGACATTTGTAAATAGATCTAAAAAAAAGGGGGTCTATATTTTTTATAGGGTGTCGAAATTTCAAATTGAAACTACTAGTTCAAATGGGGTATTATATGAAAGGGCTTGATGTACACATTGCAAAATATATTTTATTTATTTTTTTCGACGCATTATTTCTTATTTATAATGAAAAATATCAAATTTAATAATGATACTACGTACCTACGGAACCCTCGGTGGGCGAGTCCGACTCGCACTTGTCCGGTTTTTTTTTTAATGACTAACTATTAAAAAATCCTTTAAAAAAGTATTTACAATTGTGATTTTAGAATAGTTGAGTTTATGTAAATTTAATTGTAAAGTAATTTATCATAACAAATTTACATCAAAATTACTAGTTCTTAATAGTGGTTTTACAATAGGCTCCTACTATTTGAAATTTCTTAAATCAATGTCAACTCATTATATTGCAAAAAATATTATTAAAAAAAATATAAAATGACAAATTCCGCTTTTATTCGACTGATGTCCAACTTTGACTAAGTGGAGACATATAAATAAAATATGTATATCCCGTCAAATATGTGTTTTTAAGCAATACATAATTAATGAAATGGCAGCGGGCAGAGATAGTATCATATATACGAGTGAGTACTCATATATCATGAAGTATATAACCCTGCTCGGCTGTCGAGGAGGTTGCTTAATTGATGCTCATCGCGTATTCAAGGGTCGAAAAGGCCCACATAAGTGAAGGTATTTATAAACTGAGTCTGGTTTTCATCCCTTCTATAAGTTACATCATTCAGCTTGTGAATGCTCTGTAAAATATAGAAGTTTACACATTGGGCGAGGGCTTGTCCTATAATTTACATACTTATCCGTCTTTTAGTAATAGTTTAAAACGTTTAAATTTGCATAAATTCAAAGCAAAGGGAGGGAAGGGAAAGTATTTCTTTTTGACTTATTCACTGTGCGGGAATAGCATTTTGTTAGTGTTTGTTTAATTTTATTTATATTACGATTTTCTTTATAGCTGTAATGATTTATGAGATGTGCTTATCTTATCTATCTTGTCTTGATGGTGTAAATTATTTATTCAATGGCAAATGAGTTTTACATAGACTTTGACCCTTTGGTGTTGCTGATTTCTATGGGCGGTGGTGATTGCTTCCATCAGGTGACCCACATGCTCGCTTGCCCCCCTCTCATATAAAAAAAAAGAAACTTACACAAGTAGCACAGTGAGATAAAAAGCGCAACTCTCGTTGCGCGACCTGTAAGACACTAGTTGGATCTCTGCCTACAGACTTTTAAATGACGAATCCGTCGAAGGATAGCGTTCTTTACAGTCGAATCTATGTGCAAACAAAAACGCCTTTAATAACATAGGCTATGTCATAATTTTATTAGTTATATATATTCCTATAATAGTTTGCTAACGAAGAGTGTAGTGCCGTCCGTCGACTTTGATATAAAATCAATATAGAAACTAGCCGCGTCAATTTAGCTCTAATGTGATTATTCGGACAGAGGCTAGCGTAATGGACATAGATATATGCCTGCGATATGTTACAAATTCGAACATTTTAGCTTATAATTACGCATGTAGCATTTTAGTTTATAATAGCATGCTTATTGAAGAATTTTAATTGTTTCGACTGGATACACGGCGAAAGTACAAACCGAAAAGTAATTTCGGTTAATGATTCTCACTTTTACGGGCTCGCCGCCCGTACATGTGTACCTCCGGTTTATTAGTGCGATTAGGGATGCTTTTATCACTAATAGCCCTTTGAACAATCTACATATCTATAGGTAGACACCTCCTGCAGTTGAGGATTTTAAAAACCACAGAACAACCTCAAACATAAGATAGAAGTAGCTATGATAAACACATTGTTACTATCATATTCGTGGCGTGAGACGGGAATGGGAAACATAAAGTTGCAAGTAACATTTCCTAATATTCGGCACAAGTTAGACTGTCAGACATAAGAGCTACTTTAGCTCGATCGCAGCCAGTTAGTATTGTGGACTCTCTCGGGACGCTGCATAATAAATTCAGTGAGTTCACTAACAGAGTTTTTATGATATGTATGCCATATCTCTTATTTTATAGGATGCATGTGAGGGATTATTTGCAAATCTTGTTAGTGCTCTCCTTTAGGAAAGGATACAATGTTTATCTGCGACGGTCTGTTTGTTATTTTAGAAACTACCATGCATAAAATAAATAATCTCTGTATTAATTTATCTATTGAAAAAATAATTGCTATCGAGTTTTTGACATTATAGAGTATGTAAAGAAATTATTGAACACTAGCTGGCCCGGCGAACTTCGTATCGCCTTTAAATATTTTTACGTTAATTTTGCGATGAGTTATAAACTATCCTATATCTCAAGTTGGATCAAATTGCACACATTGTGCAATTTTTTTTAAAAATCGGTCCAGTAGTTAGGTTTTCATCGCGGACAAACAATGTGACACGAAATTTTTATATATTAAGATTATGCATTTTATACATATATATATTCACGAACCATCAGGGGATCTCATGAATTGAAAAACGGAAAATCTTCCTTTGTTGTAAACCTACCTGAATCAGTGACGCGCGAAGATGAACTTAGAGGAGATTTATACATATCACATGAAAGTACACAAAAAAAATTGACGTTAATGCGCTATCTATATAGAAAGATATAGCAAGTATATTAAAGCGCCGAGATGATAAGGTTAGCGATAGTCCATCAGACAGGAGAGACGGGAACCGTTTTCTGACGCAATTAAATATGAGTATTTAGATATGGCATCTATAGTATTTATAACATTGATATCCTGTTAAATATAAATAAAAACAAAATAACGAACTAAAATCGGCAATAAAGGATACTGGTCGGTGGGCCTACCACCGAAGCTGAAGCCGATTCCCAGATTCGAGTTTTTTGATTGGGAAAATCGGACTTCTAATTAAGTTTGCGATAAATAACTTCAGTTTAATCGGTAGTGTGTTATCAATAAAGCTTATTAATATTAAAGCTAATTTAAGGTGAAGTTAGATTTTCACAATCAAAAAATCCGATGGTAATCGGCTTCAGCTTAGGCGGTAGGACCCATGGTCCGGTCTGGTTTCGGAAGCTTTTTTTTCTCATAAAAAGCTGGCAGAAAAACTTCCGTAAAAAATACCAGGCTCTGAGAACGGTACTCTGCCCAGTTTATTAACAGCAGCTACAAAAGCCAGATATAACTATGCTTGCTTGTATGTAGTACTTCCGAGTTCTTAAGTGAATCACCATTGGTTTCTCGTAATGTCGATTTCTCAACATGGAATTAATGGCAAAGTTTTGGCCCAAAGGCAAAATTTTGTATCAAGGGCAAATTTGAGTGAGTCACGGAACATTGATGTTATACAATTTACATTTCAATAATGTTAATTGATCAAGGAAACTGTTTATCTTTTCTGTTTGTGTAATCGATAGGTCTCGTGGGTTCAAGTCCCACCTAGGCGTAGAGGTCAATAATTTTTCCATATGCAAAAAAAAAAAAAAATTCTTATTTTAAAGAATTGTATAAACATTCTCAGAAATGTATCAATTTCCTAAGAATTTTGCTCAAATTCTGTGAATTATACTACAATATTGTTTAAGCGCAAGGGAATTTAATTTGCAAATACCATACTGCACGGAAAACTGTACAAGTATGAGCTATGCCTTTGCCAGAACCACAATATTATTATAATCTGTAGAAGAACAAAAAATAAAATAACGAGTCTTCTAAGTAATCTTCATTTTCTTCAACATTAAATTGTATAGTAATCTGCTATACTTCTCGCAATTCACTAAATATTTTTCTTGACTTTTTGATCGTATTGTTTAAATGGATTGGTGGCCGTGTATGGAGCATCAAAACACAGGGTGTGATGCATTGGGAAGGAGTTCTACCCAGCAGTGGGTATATACATGCTGATAATAAAAGGTAATGGTGGCACTATCAATCAGTAGTGTCAAGGGAGAATTCCTAATAGAGTCATGGGAAAAAAATACTTTCAAAGACACAACTACTATTAGGGCAGCAATGCCTACGGCATAAAATGATAGTAGCATTAAAGGTAATGAGTTAATCCATCTGAAATTTGGTATAATGATTCTAATCAGCGATTGAGAATAGGTGGTAGGGCCATGGGGAAGTAAAATATTCCATGACTTTACTGGTAGTGTCGTGTAGTAGACGGAAAAGGGCTGATCCAATGGTGATTATGTTGATGAAAATGAATTATGAAAATAATTCATTAAGCGACTATAACTGGAATAATAGTTTAGTTTTGGTATATTTTACTTATATCATGTTTAGAGTGAACGCAAATTTATCGGAGCAAAATGCGCCGAACGAATCGAAGTCAACGAGGCCTCGTACACGTATTCGCGCCGACAGAACCGACCGAGCCGAACGAAGCGACCGAGCCGAACGAAGCGACCGCGCCGAACATGCCAGAATTGCTTCCGTTTCTTTTACACCTGTCGCACTGTTTTGTGATGTACTGTAACTCTCTGATTTGGATTTTCTCTAGCTTTCTCACACGTTGGAAACTATATATGTTTATATGGGCGCGTACTGTACGATTCTAGAGAAGTTTTTTAACTCGAGCTGTCAGGTTGTGGAATGAGGGGGTTCATTCATGGTTTTCTCAGCAGACTTCAGTATGAGATTTTTCAAGAATGGCGTTAAGGGTAATGGAGGTACGGTCGCCAACGCATGAGCCTCTGGTGTCGCAAGCGTCCATAGGCTACGACGACTGCTATCCATCAGGCCGGCAGTACGCTTGTTTGTCACCCTAGTGGTACAAAAAAAATTATACATCTACTTATTTCTTGTAATTCATTTTTAGATTTAATTATGATTTATGATTTATGTTTGTTTTATTCTCAGACTTCTGGCTATTGGTGTTATTCAAATATCAATAAATCCATAATTATCAAATATGTACATATATTTTTGCTGACTCACTTATGACAACTACAATGTATAATTAGTTGAATTAACCATATAAAAATAAACACAAGATGTAATTTATTCATTATTTACACCGGAATTTATACGCGACTTAAAGCTGAAATTTTTATTACTTATGTTATATAGTTATAGACTTTTGTTACAACTCATAATCTCAATGAAACATATATATGTTACCTGTAATTAACTTAATGCGAATTAAAGGTAATTAAATTACGGAGTTAATATTGTATACGAAGATGTTGATGAAAGGGTATTGTGCCGAAACATAAATTAAAACAAAGGAGTTACAGGAGAACGCACAGACGTGGAACAACAAATAATACGCATACTAATCTCTGTCGGAAACAAGGTTTTGTGTTACATTAAGCCGCATTAAACAATACACTGAGTTACTCGCGATAGTCTGTGTTTGTCAAACTTATTGTAAAAGATCAAGAATAAAGGATGGTTCATGCTACGCCGAGCCAGTCAAGAGTCGAGCGCTCGAGTGCCATGAAAAATAAGCATTATTAACAGGTTTATAAATACACTTGTTCGTGTCATGATTCGGATGTGACTCGTCTTGGCAGTTTGTTGATTACTACATTGGATTTTTTTTGTTGATAAGGTTTAATTTTAATTGCACTCGCGCGCTTGGCTCGTGCCTTCTCTTTTCTCTATTTCTGCGTATGATTAAGACCACCAAAAACTCCTGAAGTGGTGCTGCATTAGCAAAGGGAATGGAAAGTTTCAAATGATACTTGCGCTGTAAGCGTCTATACATTCCTCAAGTAAAGCAAAACCAGGCCATTTTTTTTTTGTTTGCTTCCGACTTTTTTTCATAGGTCGGCTGGCACCCGACATAGTATTAAAAAGGTTGGAATCTCTTAAATTCCATTCCATTTATTTATAATAAACTTGTGCGAAATAGTGTGATGACTTACTCGTAACATTGTGTATGTTTACTTTCCACATAATACGAGTACGTTACCAATAATTATTGTGTCACCGGAAGAAACTGTCGTCTAAGATACAGGCTATGCCTAGTTACACTTATGAATGGATGATGTGATAAGGTTAGTGTTATTCCTAAGTCGCAATGTACTAAAAATATATTCATTAATAATAATGGCATACGGCCCGCCTGATGTAATGCGGTTACCGTAGCCATATTATTGCTCGCAACTTGAAATATCGATCGCGCACCGTTACTCCCATTTACTGTGCATTATGAAAAAAATACTCTATACTTTTTTTTTACTGAAATCTCAATTTTAGGGTTAGGGTGCCACAGGACTCTATTACTTGGGCTCCACTACCTGCCCATATTTCTATTATAGAGGTATCTTTATTATAATACGTTGACTTACAATTTTCACACAGTGAGTGTTACAAGAAATAATATAATAATACAATAAAAAACTGTGTGAGTGTTTATAAACTGTAAATATTTGGGTTCTCGATAAACTACTTTTTCGGTGTTTACGAGTATGCTTGTCGTGTTGTTAAGTATATAAGTATATAATACTATACTGTATAATATGCTAAATATTATATACTTCGTGCAGGAGTTCGACTCGCGCTTATTCATGGCTTATTGTTTTTTGTTACTCTTAGCAAAAAAAACAAACACTAGTTCGTTAACAGCATCTTTAGTTTTAACCGACTTCAAAAAAGGAGGAGGTTCTCAATTCGACTGATTTTTTTTTGTATGTATGTTCTTCGATATCTTCGCGAATTGTGAACCGATATTAAAAATTCTTTTTTTTATTTGAAAGGGTATGATTGCAAGGTGGTCCCATATTCACCAAGTCAGGATCTGATGATCCCAGGGAAATCAAGGGAAACCCATAAATTTATGAGCAAGTATGGTCCTTACCAAGTCAGGATCTGATGATGGGATCCCAGGGAAATCAAGAAAAACCCATAAATTTATAAACAAGTATGGTCTTTACCAAGTCAGGATCTGATGATGGGATCCCAGGGAAATCAAGAAAACCCCATAAATTTATAAGCAAGTAATTCTATTTTCAATTTTTTTATTTCAAATTGGTGAATATGGGACCACCTCGCAAACATACCCTTGTTTGCGAGGTGGTCCCATATTCACCAAATCAAGGTCTGATGATGGGATCCCAGAAAAATCGAGCAAAACCATTAAATTTGCCGTGTGGTTGCCGGCAAAATAAAATTGCGCCACTCTATTGTTCTGCGCTAGATGTCGTACAAGGCGACCAAGGAATCTGTGTGACGCAATAACCTTTCTCCCGGAAGACGGAAGGTGTCTCCCGGGGTATTCCACTAATAAGCTGCGCTCGCCAACTGAAGCCGGTTTTTTTTTAAATCAACTTTATTGTTTACTAGTATGCAATTGGAGCAAATAAAAGGAATATATTCAGAAAAATCATTTAGCGGTTTATTCACAAGTAAGTTTTTCATTCTTGGGGGCCAGCATGGCTATGTCAACTGACAGGATCCTACGGTATCCTGCCCATTGCCGATGATATTTGGGCTCCTCTTCAACTTATTCTTTATTGCATAACAACAAATACATAAAATTTCTGAACAGACAAGTATACAAAGGTGAGCTTAGCTCTTCAAGAGATTTCATACAGAAATTTTACATGGCTGGGAGTCAAACAAGCTATGCATAACATTTTAGTAGGTCTTCTCGCTTAACATCAGGCGAAGTGGAGCCATTATGCTGACTTATTATAAAAAAAAGTAAACAGATGGTAAATAAGTGTTATGTGCTCGTGTCTGTGGTAAATTGGTACATAAACAACCCACGTGAAGTCCACAACAATATTATGTGCTATAACAACCGCCCACATTTGCAAATGTGGGCGGTTGTTATATGGTCTCCTTGTAGGATGCATCCTACAAGGAGACTCCTGCTACAGTCCAGCAATGTATATTATATTAACACAAGAAGTAAATAAATTGAGTCAATTTCATTTGGAATAATGGCACTTATTCTATACTTTTATATATTTACTTCTTCGATTAAGATTTACTTGCATTTTATACATTTAAATAAAATTGGAGTGTCTGACTGTGTGTCATAATTGTTATATTATTAAATCTCATGTGGGAGAACATTAGCCGTTTAGAGAACATTAGCCGTGTGGTTTCCGGCAGACTAGAATAGAATCACTCCGTCTCTTCCCGTGGATGTCGTACAAGGCGACTAAGGGAAATACATTATCAAATATTGATCAGGCCTCCCCAACCCGTTTGGCCAGCGTGGGGAGTGTGGGCCAAATCCTCCTTCCGACTGGGACGGACGAGAGAAGGTCGTGCTGTAATGGAGACTAAAATGGACCTGATGATAATGATGAGAACATTATTATAGTTATTTGTGCAACTGTTATTGAACCAAAAGAGCTGGAGGATGGATCCTGGAAACAATGTCGAAGTTGAATTGGTGACTGTATCAAATATTATTGGCGAAAGAAAATCGCACCGAATGCGCTAGCTCGACCTCCTCGAGAAACCGGAGGAAGACCGGAAAATCAAAAGATGATATAAGGGTTGCTCATTAGATCGCCGTTCGAATGGACGACTTAAATATCAATGAAAAATCTTGTGATGATGATTTTTTGATGATGATTTTTTAATAAACTACCAGAATGCATTCGACTACTACCATATAAAAAGTTTGTAAAAGTTCTACGTGATATTTTGTCTGAAAAACGATACTATTCTGTGAGAGAATTCCTAGACGACGTAATTGAGAAATAATTAACAATATTTAAATAAATTCTAATTAATATGTAACATTTTTGTAATTTAATAGTATATAATTAATAACAAATTATGACAATTGTACGAAATTTAATATTAGATTTGTATAAATTAAATATAAATATTTGCATGCTATCAAAGTAGCAGATTTAAGGATGCTCTATATTATAAATTTAACACCAGTTTGTACCTTTATCAACGCAAATAAAATCATTCATTCATTCAAAAGATAGTGGAAACGGAGGGGCCTACCGCCAAAGCTGAAGCCGATTACCATCGGGATTTTTGGTTGCGAAAATCTAACTTAACCGTTAATTTGTGCTAATAGTAATAAGCTTAGCAAGTAGGGCCGGAGACGCTCTACAGATTAAACTGAAGATGTTTATCACAAACTCAAACAGAAGCCCTTTCGCAATCAAAAACCCCGATAGTTATGGGCTTCAGCTTTGGCGGTAGGGCCCCAGATCTGTAGGAGCTAGAAGCCAGCTCTGAGATTTGTGGTCCAAAACTCACTTCGAGTCTATGAGTAAGAGTGTTTATATAACGAGCTGAGCGTCGAGTTCCAAAATAGCTTCACACGAGAGTTCTAATACTTTAATATGACAGTATAATGAATACACTACTTATTTACACTTACCGAATGAATCATATACAATGTTTTCTAAATCATAAAGCGTCGCATGTATTATACCAAAAAAAGGTGTGGTGTTTTAGTAACTTTCTTTGTTGTATTAATCATATCCGTGCGCGTGTTGCCAAAGCTTGTATTAGATCAATCATTTTGCACCAAATTTAATTTATATGCTTTCGCTTCAGGCATTATAACGCATTGCTGAAAAACAAAAATTGATAATACTTCCACCTCCACTCACATGAGTGGAGGATTAAAAATGAAAATTTTTAATCCGAAAACATTTTGCAGAGCAAGATAATATTAAAAAAAAAAACAGCTCTTTTCAGTGTAATGGTTTGAGAACCATTACGAATACACTACATTTTATCTTCATTGCATAGACTTCTGTCTGGCGTGGCAAACATGAGACAGAGAATTTCAGCGCTGTCATTATTTTATACCACTAAGGTGGCACCTGATGGAAAGTAGTTGCCACAGCCTATGGACGCGTGCAACACCAAAGACATTACTAACGTATTGCCGACCCTGTAAGAAAGAAGAAGTCATCGTGCTGGGTAGCCCTTATTATATAACAAGACTGAGTGATACGGTGGTTCCCAATATTATTTTCTCTGGTACCGTTATACCATATTCCTCTACAGTAAAGAATTTGGGTATCACCATTGACCAAACTCTCTCATGGGCCCCCCACATCAGTGAAGTAAGCCGGAAACTTTATGCATCTCTTCACTCACTAAAACGTCTGCAAAATTTTCTTCCAGTTTCTACAAAGTCCTTACTTGCTCGATCCCTCCTTCTTCCTCTCCTCGATTACGGCGATGTGGCATATCTAGACCCAGCGGAAGAGTTAGTTGATAAATTAGATCGTCTACAAAACCAATGCATACGATTTGTTTTCGGCCTACGCAAGTATGACCACATTTCGGCATTTCGTCTTCGCCTTGGTTGGCAACCCATTAGGGCTCGTAGGAGCAGTCACATTCTCTCTTTCTTATATAATGTATTATTTCACCCAAAGGCTCCTTCATACCTTCGTGATAAGTTCCAGTACCGGATAAGAGACTGTCGCTTGCGTTGTCAGGGTGATTTGATCCTGGACATTCCACACCATAGTACCAATACCTATACCAACTCCTTTACAGTAAAAGCAGCAAAGCTTTGGAATTCGTTACCCAATGAAGTGAGAAAGGCTTCCTCAATATTTTCATTTAAGTCCGCACTGGAGAAATACTTCCGTGACAATTTCTCTAACAACGAGTTCTTCACATTAAAATAATTTTATTAAGTTTTGTGAGTTACACTAACAAGTTACTTGTATGAGTGTGTATATGTAGTAGATTTTAAATTATTGCACTTCTACATATGTAGAAGACATGAATATCATGTCACATGTGCGTTTAGATATATGCCCACTTATATGTACTCCACCTACCTATTTGTTAACTATGTCATCTCAGATGCTCAAAGGTTGGCTGGAAGAGATCCCTCTATGGGATAAGTCCGCCTTTGTACAAATTCGTGTTTTCATTTTTATATTTACTGTGTTCTGAAATTTTTGTACAATAAAGTTACATACAACAACAACCTCTATATCCCTTTTTCAAGAACCCCATGTTGTAGTATCCGGAGAAAACCTCGACAGATAGCTCATACTGCAACTTGAGAGTCCGCGGGAGAAATCCTTTTTGAAATCGGGCAGTACGTGACCATTTTGGTTCTAAAGTGTGAGAATGCATTCCCTGCCGATAGCAAGCGGTGCGATTGTAGAAAGAAGCCGTTGGCATCATATAAAACAACTCGTCTCACGTCATAAGTATAAGTTGTATTTTACATTAACGTATTAATTTATAATTGCGTTTTAATGGCGCCATGAAATCCACTGTACAACACAATTTACAGCTATGTTATAAATGCTGTATAAAACGGCTGCGAAAACGTTTATGCGATAAGTTAATATCACAGTTTAGCGTTAATCCTTTTACAGCTAATAAGTATTTCAAAACACAGACATATCTAGCAGTGATGATCGATACTTTATATACGTCGACATTCAGATCATTACTTAGTGTTAGAAGATTACCTACTCGTATTATCACAGTTTTGCTAGTTGGGAAGATGCATGGGTCAGCTAATCTATACTAATATTACAATACAATACAATAATCTTTATTGCACCAAATAAAAGATTTTACAGAGGTATTATGATAATAAAAGTACAAAAGACGGTCTTATCGCTAAGTGATCTCTTCCAGACAACTTTAAGGTAGAGGAAACGAGAATGATAGAAAGCAAGTAGGAGGGGCATACACTACACAAACATACATGTATTATACATATACCATATAAACATTAAATACATAATTCTAGTATAAGCAAACATTACATAAAGTAAATATATATATATATTCCTTTTGAGAGCTTCCATTGCGTGAGCTATGTAAACGGTTAAAGTTCAACAATCATGTATGACGGAATTGTTCCTTTTAAAAAGTTCTACAAAAAGTCCGTGATAGCATATCTTTTACGCAAAGTTGCACATGTAGAATGGTTGTAAATAATAAATAAGGCCCTGCAGGTTTGTTTGGTTTAGCCCTCTGTCCATCTGGCTGATGGTCCGCCAAGGCCTCTCTGACATGTTAGAGAAGTGTAAAAAATATTTTTTCTCTATGGATATTTCGGTATTCTGACATATTATTAAAGTATTCCATTTTTGTCATTTCTAATAAATACGCAGATTTCCAAAATATTCATATTTGTCAATACGATATTGAACCCTGAGATTGAACCATTAAAACTAAGGGAAAATTTCCCTTCTGTGTTTCTACCAATCTAGAATGACGAATATTTGTTATGATGTTACTTGACCTTACTTCTTTTTTTTTATTTTTTATACTACGTCGTGTGGCAGACAAGCATACGGCCCGCCTGATGTGAAGCGGTTACCGTAGCCATATTAACGCTCGCAACATAAAATATCGCTCGCGCGCCGCCACCCCCGCTGCCAACGCAGCATCTCCTTCATTTCTGGTGACCTCACTTACTCGCAGGAACACAACAACCCTCAAGGGAATTGTTATTTGGCTGCGGTATTCTGTGAGGTGGAGGTACATTCCCCAGTCGGGTAGCTTACAATTACGCTCCCTACCTCTCTTTTCACCAGAGCTTCGTTTGTCAGTCAGCAGGGTGCACCGCGTGCAGGTGAAGTTGGCTTTGGTTCATAGATGTTGAGGAACCACTTACACCCCATTTCTTCCCATTCTGTACTAGCACTGTTCCCCATAAGCTTATTCATCTTATTCATCATCCTTACACATTAGAGCGATATTTTTCGCATATTGCACAAGTTTCCTATGTGAACGTTCAGGTTGTTGAATAAACTCCTTGCTGAGGTTTTACCTGGAGACTACAGCATGGGGTTCTTCAAAAAAGGCTTAAAATGTTTTTGAGATTCTAGAAACAGGTAACGTATGATCAAACAGGTCGTATGATAGTTATATACGTGTTTTTACGAATGAAAAATAAATTCGAAAATGTTAGTTCAGGTTACATTAGTAGAATAAAAAAGGTCACCGTATTATGTGTGATTACAAAATTTTGATCCAAACTAAATGTAAAATGGATTCGTTCTGTTTTACGACACCACTATTGCATCGCCGCAACCGCTGGATGTGATTACTTGGCGTCCTTAGAAAGACGTCTCGAGATAATGGATATAATTAGGTTAGCTATATATTGATTAAGTGGGAGGGTGCCGCACTACGCTATCTCAATTCTGTTAAATCTAAAGTTGAGTAAATATGTAAGCTAAAGTTACGTAGTATTATTACCTACTTGAATGTACGAAATGACGGAAATATTCTGTTATCAATACGTATTATTTATACATGGTAAGTACCAACGTGGAGTAAAAATCTACACCACTCGACAATGTGTCGTTAAGATTATTGTCGAGTAATATAGTAATGTTCAGGATCGTTTGTCTACGAAAAAAACTCCTTTATAGATAATATATAAAGCCGGCTCCTTACGCTTGGTCTTTATCGCAAACACTATTCACTAGAATCACTTTACACATACCAACCACCGACTACAAACATCCAACACAAACACTGCTCCATACACTTGATGCTTGCCGATCACTGGCGAACAGAAACACAAAAAGCAAACACAAACAATAGCAGGCAAACACCCTTCCACACGATGGTCATTGTTGTTTGACCGTTGTTTGCCAAGTGTATGAAGTCACCTTAAGACTACATTCAGATTATGTTTATATATTATTGAATATAATATATGAGTATTGTTTTCCCGTTAGTGCTTAATAGATAAATATTTTTTTCAGTATCTAATATTGCCTACTATTAAAACCGTATTTCTAATGAAACGGCTCTACATTACTTTATAATGTAGTGAAAAGAAAATCTAACTTTATACAATACATCAGGACTTGACAAATTTATGGCAAGATAAGTACCATTTGACACCTTGAGTAAAACATTATAAAAGAAATTAATAGCTGCCGTTACCTTCTCGAAGCCACTTTCATTTATTACATCACTATTCACCATCAATCACTTGAAAATGTGCACCAGCATTACTGCCTTTTATATTTTACGAACAGTGCCGGTAACTTTATTCAAGTACGTACCCGACTGACGAAGCTCACATGGTTATTTTTTCAAGTATACGTACGAAACATACGTATGTAGGTATAATTTTTGACACGCAGCAGCAGGTTTAAAGCCTAAACCGTCCTGACAGATTGGAACATATGAGGTGTCGTTAGATTTGTCACAGCTGTGAGAATGTCATTGGATAGGTTTCAGTAATGCAATATATGTAGCGTTCGCGAAATGATTTTTTTTTTGTTTGGGTTAATAATTTCTTGTTTCTTTTCTGCTTTGTCCTGATGTCCGTCACTTAACAACTTCTTTTCCGTCTTGTCAGTACTCTTTAGTTTCTTACCTTCAATACTATTCCCCTCCACCTCTGTACATATTCCTAATACTTCTTCATTCCATTATTTTCCTCCATTCCTAATCTTTTCATAACAAAACTTGCTACTCTGACTGGAGTTGTTTAGGTTTTGCATTTATTACATTTTTTACCTCAAGTCCGTTATTTTATCCCTTTGAATCATTATTTTTCGTTATAATTAAAGGAAAAACTTCAGTACAAATGCAGGGGTAACTCCCGAATTTTAACAGCGCACATTGTGACGTTACAATGATAAATATTGCTTAAAGAATTATCTGAATCAGGAGCTTGCTACATATTTGTCCTAGCAGACTGTTAATAAAACTATTTGCAATTTGATATAACTTTCTAAATATATAGAATTAAAAAAATCTTAAAATCATTATTATGTTTCGATAATTAAAATGATTGAAGCTATTACACATATAATACTCGTATATCCATTCTTCAATTGTTGCATTCTTGGCAACCATCGGACTATGGATAACATTCATCAACAAATAAATAAAAATTAAATAAAAGAGTATGTTCCATTACATAACACTTATTTACATTCTTTATTTCATAAAACCTAAAGGAAACGTGAACTTAGTTTCGCTAAATCATCGTAGTATACTTTACTTACCATAAATTGTGATAAGGGTTAGTCTAAGCAAAGATGAAGATAACAAAATTACATCCCAGCCACTCGACGTAAAATTAACAACAGTATAGAGATAGTTAGGTACACACACATCGTGTTGTATTTGCCAAGAATTTCTTCTAAATTTCTTATGAAAAATGTTTTGTTTTTTTTTTGTTATTGGAAATCCTTTGATAACAGATAAATAATTTGCTTTAATACTTATCTTATTTTAACTAGTAAAAAAAATTGTTCTGTGAAATATTAAGATAAAATACTTGTCTTTTATAAAACTCACAATTATTAGCATGCTTTTACGAGTATCAGTAATGTTGAGTTGCCCGACTGAAAAAGTACTTTCACATTAAAGAAGACTGCAGGCAAATTAACAATTTCCTAGTTACCTTTGAGAGGGTTGTTGTGTACCTGCGAGTGAAGGAGATTACCAGAAAGGAAGGAGTTGTTGGATGGTGGCGGAAAAGTAACGAATTATATCTAGTATCCTTATTAAGGCGATTGTACAGGCTAACTTTCGTGCTTTCGAAGTACATTAAGCCGTGTCGGTCCCGGTTGTTATCATTATATGACGATTAGGGACTGCAATCGGGCGGCATTTTCAATCCAGCTGGATTTTTGCTAGATCACAGTAAATCCAGCTGGAACCAGCGCGGATCCAGCACTTTCTTTAAATTGTCGAAACTTGAATAACTAAAAAAAGACACGATTTGATTTCTGACTAATCTATTTCGCGTGACATGGTCACATTATTTAGTATCGGTTTATTATAGCTTTAATTTTTACGACGTAGAGGTAGTATAAGACAGTACGAGCTTCTAGTAAAACAGTAAACTATACAGCGTGGCAACGAATACAAATGAATGTTTTTCAGCAAGCACTCATTTTATGAAAGAATTGAATTATTCTGACGAAAACAATTATTAAAATACATTTAATATACAATTATTTGAAAACACCTTGTCCCTGAAAGAATGTCAATAAATAGTAATCAAACCAAAAGTAGGCGGTGCGGTATAGAGATAGAGTGTAAGCACCTACCACAAGGGTGGCAAATTGGTAACGTTGTTTGCTTCGATTCGTTTCGGAGTAACTATAAAACACGCAGAACAAAGTTAAGCAGCGTCGCGGAGTATGCTCTAACTAAACCCCTTCGAATGAGGGAAGATTCGCATCGCAGCAGTAGGACGAATATGGGTTTATGCAGAATACGCTAACTAGCGCTACCATTGAAAAAAAAATATAGTTCATAAACGAATAAAAAAAAATAAGTTATCATAAAAGCTGCTGGGACCACTTCAAATTAGGCGGATTATATGCTTGCCTGCCACTTTAAGCCAATGTTCATTTTTTTAATCGTTGGTGAATTATATTCTTTAAACCTGCCATTCAACAGACAAGCATATAGACTAAGCATATATATGTGGATGACGTGGTATAAAATAATCAACAATTTGATTCATCATAAACACAACGATGTATGTCTACATCATACATTCCAAATGAAACAGGGAACAGAGGAGCTGTAATAATTTATTTTTTTGCACCCCAGTTAAAACTTTGTAAACCTCATAAGCCTTTTTACGAGAAAAGGGAAAACATTACTCATACAAAACGGTATAAAGCCTCAGGCTACAATTACAATAATCTAATACAAAGTAATAACATTAACCTACAAACAGCGAAATAAAATTATGAATAAAGTTTCTGGATATGACACGATTATTAAAACATAAAAGCGATGTACTCGTAGAAGTCGGGCGTGTAACAATTATTGTAAGTTAGTCATGAACGGGAAGTTATGTAAGAGAGTTTGTAAATGAGGCAACCTCTTCAAAACTCTGACTGAAGTCAAACTGTACCAAGTAAGTACTTGCTGGCGGCTGTGACACTAGACTCCGCTCGCATTGCTTGCTAACGTATACGTAGATTGCGTAATTATGACTTGAAATTGCCACAAACAGTGCTTTTGTCATACTATGCGTATCGTGTAAAATGACACCTATTTTAAGGTTGTGACATTATTCGCAGATGCTTATACAATGGTTAATTTAATATAGAGCATTCCAGATTAGCGGTGTAGGAACATACAAGGTTTGTTTTTCGAAGCGTGTATAGACGCGCCTTTTGCTTCATGCGTAACTCGTACGAATAGTCGGCTGACACGCTTATTATAAGCTGGTATAAGCGCGAGTTGATGATTCCAGTGTATGCACCTCAATAAGCCCGTGTAAGAGCGTTCAGCTTTTTGAAATGTAAAATAAAGCGCGCGTGTATGCGCTTATGTCAAATCTACCGTGTACTAAGCTATTTATTTTTTATACCACGTAGGGTAGCTGAGAAATATACAGCTCGTCTGATATGACGAGGTTATCGTAGCCCATAGATGCTTGCAACATAAGGTAGCTGCGGTTTTCTGTAAGGGAAAACTACTACCCAGTCGGGCGGCTTATAACTTCACA
Organism: Hypsopygia costalis; assembly: GCA_937001555.2. Classification (NCBI taxonomy): domain Eukaryota; kingdom Metazoa; phylum Arthropoda; class Insecta; order Lepidoptera; family Pyralidae; genus Hypsopygia; species Hypsopygia costalis. Next base: position 13,134,705 of record OW443340.2, on the reverse strand, counting down.
GGACCTAGTTTTACTACTGTTTTGCTAGAGCCTCATTAGTTATTCAACAGGGATGTGAGGTCATGTGGATTTTAGCTCAAAGATGATAAACTACTTACACCTCTAAAGCCCTAATTAATTATTTCCTTTTCTTATACCAGACTTTAAATCAAAGCAATTTTAAGCAAAGAGATAAGAAATCAAGACTTTCTTCTACTGGTTACTTGTAAAGAGAATTTTTATCATTCCAAGTCCGCTACTATTTCTTTCAATGACGGTGCAGGCTGACTCTTATACACATATAGAAGGACACAAATGCGTTAACGATACGCATTTGTGTACACACGTGAGCAAGCAGTGCCATCATTTTTACTAACAAAATTAGTATAATATTATTGCACATAGCGCTTGAATTATTATATAATACAATAAATTAGTTTCGTATTTAACTAATTTTAATATTAAAGATTATTTTGGCTCAATATTAATATTAAATACGTAAAAACGTATAAGTATTAAACACATTCGTAGCTATGTATGTGGAATGTTCTTCGAGTGGTAGCCTCGCATTTCTTTAGTGCATAACAGCCTCGACCGCATTTTGAGCTGCGCTATAAATAAAAGCTTGAGCTTAAGGTTTTGACGTCTCACTTCGTAACTTTATGGAGACGACCAAACTTAATAAATTAATGAAGCATTAAGTCGTAATGTATAGTCATTCGATTAGAGAGAAATAACATTATTACATATCAGTCGTTTACACGTGAAAAATTAACAAATATAATATAATGTAACCACTAATTCTTACAAACTTCAACATATATAGTAGTAAGTAGGATAGAAGGAAGTAGAATAATATAAGTTACTCGTAAAGTATGAAAATGCCGTTTTAAAATACTGACCGCTTTGAATTAAAATGAAACCTGAATGGTGTGAGATTTCATCATGGATTCCAGAGTGAAACTTTTTTGACACGATAACTGTAATAGACTACAAGCCCATGGAAAAAAAATACCTGTGAAATGAACCATCGTGAATAACGCTTAAAGAATGTTACTATATCAGAAAATAACTCTGAGCACTATGCCGTCATTTCTGAGCGGTACAGGTGAGTACATGAGTAAATGGAATTTCTCAGGTACAAGTGAGGAATTACGATTAATTATTAATGTACGGCTTTTTTATAGTTTATAGATGATTAAAAATAAATGTCAAAAAACCTAGTGCCGTACTAAAGCGGTGGTGCAGGAAGTCAGTGCCAATTTTTAATTCGCCGATAATTGTAGAAGCAATATTCCGGACATTTATTACTGTACGTAATATTTTTATTTGATACCATTTATATTGAACAGCTATAGGGTACAACGATAATATTTAGTAACATTATATATAAAAAAAAGTTGCCGTACATTAGTTTATGATCTTACAGCAATAATAACTCGGTAAATCCAAAAATTTTGATAATTATGTAGTTACACAAATATTAACAATAATTTTTGGACGGCATATTTATTAAACATTATTGTCTGTGTTAAATAATATTTTGAACAAGATGCCGTACATTTTACAATGACCTTATATCATATGGATGTAGAGAAAGGGTTGCGATCCTTGGCATTCGACCCCAGCGCTGGAAATATGTATGGCGTTCATGGGTAAAGTATATGTATACAACAGGAATTACACAAATCGGCATTTGTACAGTAATAAAGGACCGGAATATTGCTTCTAAAAATAAAAAAAAATGCACTGACTTCCTGCACCACCGCTTTAGTACGGCACTAGGTTTTTTGACATTTATTTTTAATCCTCTATAAACTATAAAAAAGCCGTACATTAATAATTAATTGTAATTCCTCAATTGTACCTGGGAAATTCCATTTACTCATGTACTCACCTGTACCGCTCAGAAATGACGGCATAGTGCTCAGAGTTATTTTCTGATATAGTAACAGCCTTCTAAGCGTTATTCACGATGGTTCATTTCACAGGTATTTTTTTTCCATGGGCTTGTAGTATATAACATTTAAAATATAAATCGTAATTTACGGTTGTCGTCGACAACTTGTATAGATCATGTGACTACATAAATTTTTCTACTTTCGTGGCATGTGATCCGTGCAAGTCATGTAGATCGGTCACCTGGAATAAATGGAAAATGTCTTGGAAAGCTGTCAACTCGCGCGTCTCTGCCTCGTTTCAAAACAGATAGGACCATGGAGGTACAGCTAACACCTTCATAACTTTGATGTACACATCCGTCGAATAACTGAATATGTAGGTTTTTTTTTCTGTATGAAGCTCTTTTATCTATGCTATACGAAGGTAAGCGACTCGTGGATTGCGACTAGATAGGAGTGTTTCGCTTCCATCGCTTTTATAAACTACTAGCTTCGAATGGGTACAATTTTTGAGGACTCGGTTATAAAAAAAATGGTATCTTTTTTTGTTACATAAAAACTTAAGTATATTATATTGTATGCAAACTATATCAAAATCCGTTACCTGGTTTAGGCGTTGTTAACGAATAAACAGAGGGACAGACGCGGAAAGCGACTTTGTTTGTTTATCAAACTACATAGAGATTAGATTTGAAGCATTTAGATAGAGTTTTCATCGTATTGAAATTTAATATTTTATGTCTATAATTTATAAATTAAACTTCTGTAGGTATTGTAAAATGTACCATGTGTGAAATTCTCTCATTAATTTATTTTTGTTTAGAGTACAGAAAATTATGTATATCTTTGGATAGCTTAAAAATTTAATTTCCGTGAGCTCGTTGGATAGGTATCTTATGAGCCAAGTTAATATTAAAAACTGACTTGATGAGTTTTGAAATCAGTCAGTTGGAATAAGGGTCTTATAAACACTTGGTCGTGACGTTTCGGAGTCGGTTCGCGATCGCATCCGTCTTGAGCATTCCCAGTCCGCCCTCGGTCGTCCCCGGATTAGCCATACACGCGAATACTACATTGCATTAAAAAAAATACAAAATTCTTTACTCAGTATCTTTTCATTAAATCAGAAATTGTTGGTAGCTCCTTTTAAATATAAAAATATATTATTTTATATCAATATACTAGGTGTCTCCACTTTTGCTTGTATTAAACATATCTAACTAACTTTCCATAAATACTCGTATGATGCTGTGAAGCCTATCTATAATAATAAAAGGCTTTGTCCTCACTGACTGACTGACTGACTGACTAATCAACGCACAGCCCAAACCGCTGGGTCTAGAGATTCCAAATTTGGCAAGTAGGTTCCTTATGACGTCTAGGGGTGCACTAAGAAAGGATTTTTCAAAATTCATCCCCTAAGGGGGTGAAACGGGGGTCCAAAGTTTGTATGGGGAAACAAGATTAGTTGGACTATTTTATCCGAAACTTTACACGAGTACTTCTATAGATAAATGAAAAAACACGTGTTCCAGGATTTTTCAAAATTCAACCCCTAAAGGGGTAAAATGGGTAAAATGGAGTGAAAAAGTCTGAAAATCGTCATGGGTATTGTTTTTATGGTTTATCGGGTCGCTGATTACGAAAACAACAACTATTTTATAATCCAACATAGCCGACGTGACATAATATCCCCCCCCCCCCTCATCATCATCATCCCCCTATGGGGGTACGATGGGGTTGAAATGTCATAATATCAATATGGGTGTTGATTCTATGGTTTTCTGGGACGTCAATTACGAAAATCGCATCGATTTGAAAATATAACACAGTGGACACGAAATAACTTAAAAGGATTTTTCAAATTTTTCCCCTAAAAGGGTGAAACGGAGGTCCAAAGTTTGTGTAGGGAAACGAGATTAGTTTGACTATAGATAAATGAGTGAACACGTGTTTCAGGATTTTTAGAAATTCAACCCAAAAAAAAGGAGTAAAATGGGGTCAAAAAGTCTGAAAATTTTGAAGGATATTATTGTTTTTATATTTTATCGGGTCGCTGATTACGAAAACAACAACGATTTTAAAATTCAACGTGGCTAACGTGACCATCATCATGTAATTTTTTTAAACATTGATTTAACCTTTTTAAGCTGATGGAATGAGACTTGTGTGTTGACTGAAGTGTTATACTAATAGGTTTTTAAGTTTGTATTTGGCGTAAATCAGTGCTTATACGATCGCGGGCGGTCGGCGCGGTGAGGACGGGACGGGTGTAGTAGTAGTTATCTGGAAAGTTCTTGCATCCGTATTTAGTACAATTATAGGTGCTACATGAGGGTGGTTGCGTTGCGTGTTAGACTTGACTTGGATAATCTAAAAAGCGCGAACTTCACGCGAGCGAAGCCGCAGGCAAAAGCTAGATAGTAAAAGGCTTTGTCCTCACTGACTTGACTGACTGACTCACTAATCAACGCACAGCCCAGACCCCTGAAGCTAGAAACCTGAAACTTTGGATATGTGTTCCTTATACAATGTAAGCGCGCACTAAGACGGGATTGTCCGAAATTTCACTTCTAAGAGGTTAAAATAGGGGGTTGAAAAAAAACCCTCTTGGAAACCGATTCACCTACGATTTTGAGACTTAGTAGAATAGTTGTTTATAAAAAAAAAGGGGATGTTTATGGGTAACTGATTAACTTTTGACCAGCGCCCAGCCAAGAAATGTCAAAAAATGTTATATTTATATTTGAATTAACTTATCACTAGATGGCGCTATACCTAGCATTTGTACAGCGCGCTATGGTTTCGTTATTAAGGAAAGGGTATATACGAGAGATTATTTCAAACCATGGGGTTATCCATGACGGTATCGCGCTCACCTCATTCCAGTAGTTACCCCCGGAGGGAATCCATCGCGCGCGTAGGGCGTAAAAGAAACTGCGTCCTTCAAATGAAGCTACATCTGGTGTCGAAAAGTAATTAAAAACCTATTCTAAGTACCGACTTTCCCATAAAGTCGGTACTTAGAATAGGTTTTTACCTACTTAATATAAGAATTTCCGTATTTTTCAAACAATGAAGTCAAGATTCACTAAATTTATATTTGTGGAAGGTGTGATGATGCCCCATACCATTATAGCTTTGGAAGGTGATGGAGCTGGCCTGTTCCGCTCCATCTCCTACAACTTGCATGGAATGGAGGTGTATCATCAGGAGGTTCGTGCCACCATTGTTCACGTACCTATTAAACAACTGGAACGATGAGTTGTTGAGTGAGGACAGTAAAGGATGCGCTGTTGAGGAATCTCTCTTGATAACCCGCATTCCCATTATTCCATAAGATCACCCAGTTCAATTTAAGAGATTTCACTTCAATTTCCCGTAAAGGTGTTTCGCTATGACCATTAACAAAGCTCAGGGGCAGTCTCTAAAGGTCGCTGGGGTTGACTTGAGACAGGACTGCTTCTCTCATGATCAGTTGTATGTAGTTTGCTCAGGAGTAAGTTCTCCTGGAAGCATTGCAATTTTGGCTCCTGGTGCGAAGGTGCTGGTCTTAACCTAAATGGTGTATGTTTGTGATAATGGTCAATACGAAACAAAAATAGACGCAAATCAGGAGTGTTCCCGTAGCGGAGCACGGGTACTTTGCTAGTCACTTCATACAAACGTTATGCGTCTGCACTCTGCACGAATGCGCATGTAAAAATAGTTTTCTTTTTTTTAAAGTATTAATGTTACTGTTTAAGTCAAGAAAGTGAATAAGTATAGGAATATCCACTTTAATTATATTACGAGTACAACTCTTTTTCACTTTAAAAATGTACATAATTTTGTAGCAAAATAATAATAACTAAAAAAAATAGAAATGGTACATATGTATTGACAAATAAATAACAAAGGAAGACCAAAACGTACATTTGTTTTGGTTGTCGAGTACTAATCTTTTCTGTAAATCCTAATAAGTTAAAGTGAGAACATCACAAACAACAATCCAGCCTAGAGTGCCTTGGGATATTTTACAACATCGGCGAAAAATACAAAGGAACGTGGTTGCTACTTTGTCCTCCTTGTGTTTAACGAAAGTTTTAATTGAAATAAATATTTTTAAAATCATGTAAAATTATTTTTATGCAGATAATAATTACAATTAATTTAGTACCTTTAAATTTATACTATGTACTACTTTATTATGTATATCATTAAGTTTGAAATCTTCTTAGCTTGGGAAGTTGTTGTTACGAATCTTCCTTGCGTGACAGGTCCAACCATTAAAATATAATAACAATACTATAATAATATAGGGCTGTGGAATATGTGCCAGCGATTGGACCATATATGGCATATATATGCTGAGTAGTGAAGGGTAAACAAATATTTTTAAACCGGGCGTGTTGTATTTTGATTCGGGCGGCGGCAGCGCGCGGCGCTCGATATCGACGCGGCGTGCCGTGTCGACGCGACGAACGCCCACTATACATAGAATGGAAAGGGAAATGGGAAAATTTACCTGTTTTCCCTTTTACTGAACCCATCTATCTATATCATATGTGTAATAAAATTGGCGTCGAGTAGCTACGAGGACAGAAGGCTAAAGTTTTGTTGGCATTTCTGAAAATAGAACTGGCGAATTAGATTTTGTTATTTTTGCGAATTGTATAACGTCGAAAATATTCATATATTTTTCTGTTTTATTGGTGAAATCAGAGGCACAGTACTGTTCATGTTGTAATCTGTTTTATTTATACGTTCTTGTATATATTATTTATACATATATGTTTTATTAATCCTTTATTTCTACTAAAGTGATAATAAATGCTACGGAGAGATAAGTTTATTCGAGTGTAATTATTAATTCATTGTAAAATTCCAGTGGTACATTTCTACATATTTATTGTTTTTTTTTACAAAGTTCCGAAACTCTTTAGACAACATAGATGCCTAATATTACAGAAATTCCTTAAAAAAATCTAAATCTTCAGCTCAACGATCATTCTTGGGTCCTATTAGAAACCTATTAGAAATTGCGGATTGGGCATAAATAAATTTCTAGTACTATTCTCTCAACCTTCCTCGCCTACACACCCATAGTGAAAAATCACTTGTGTCAAAAATTTTGTGGGTGTTGACCTTGCGTCCCTTTTACCTTCGTAAATCAAAAACGGCCTTGTTGGCTCGCTGTGTGTCGCCCATATTTCTTTAGAATCAAATCAGCTAAATTATTGGATGCGACGTTAGCGCATATAAGATGCACACCATTATAATAGCAAGACCAATCTCACATGGCTTATCATACGATTCCGTGAGAGCGACATATAGTGCCTTACTTACTTATATTATACAAGATCTGCCACTCATTTCAGAGCGTCTGCCGCTAGCGCTGGACCGGATCCAAAGCGGCTGAAATTGCCAAGATTAGCAAGTGACAAAATATATTAGTCTTGAAATCAAATTTTGTTCCATGCTATAATGCTATCATGGAACAAAATTTGACTTAGAGATTTAAGATTACTTTTTTTTTATATTTTAATTATATTCGAAAAAGCTAAATACCTAATGAAAGGAAAAAATAAAAAAAGATAAAAAAAAGCAATCAACATCCAGACGAATTTTTAGAATTAATGAAGTCGACGGATGTTATTTTTTCAAAACTTCTCTGTAAAATCTAAAATACTTTTTATTGTTTAAACAATAAAAATAATAAAACATCCCTCCCTATAATATTTAGTAAGTATGTAGTTGTTTTCAATAATTCTTGTATACTTTAAATATAATTTAAAACCCTTCTGCCATAATTACTTTAACTTCAATATCATTGGACTTTCATACAATCTTCCAACCCCCGTTTTAACCCCAAAACGACCTCTACACCATTTTAAATTTCAAGTCTATTACTTCAAAAACTTTCATTCAAACTTTCAACTCCCGTTTTAACCCCAAAAAGGGGTTAATTTCTAAAGATACATTATTAGTACATCTCCACACTATCTATAGAGTATGTATTTTAAATTTCAAGTCTCTTACTTCAAAAACATAGGACTTTCATACAATCTTCCAACCCCCGCTTTAACTCCAAAAAGAGATACATTTCTAAAGATACATTATTAGTACACCTTCACACCATCTATAGAGCTTACATTTTAAATTTCAAGTCTCTTACTTCAAAAACTTTAATACAACTTCCAACCCCCGTTTTAACCCTAAAAAGGGATTGATTTCTAAAGATATATTATTAATACACCTCCACACTATCTATACAGCATATATTTTAAATTTCAAGTCTCTTCCTTCAAAAACAAAGAACATTCATACAAACTTTCATACAAACTTCCAATCCCCGTTTTAACTCCAAAAAGGGGTTGATTTCTAAAGATACATTATTAGTACGCCTCCACACTATCTATAGAGCATACGTTTTAAATTTCAACTCTCTTACTTCAAAACATAGAACTTTCATACAAACTTCCAAACCCCGTTTTGACACCAAAAAGGGGTTGATTTCTAAAGATACATTATTAGTCTAGTAGTATTAGTTACCTCCGCACCATCTATATAGCATACATTTTAAAATTCAAGTCTCTTGCTTCAAAAACGTAGGACTTTCATACAAATTTCCAACCCCCGTTTTACCCCCTTAGGGGTGGAGTTTCGTAAAATCCGTTCTTAGCGAATGTCTACACCCTATATGGAACCTACCTGCCAAATTTCAAGTTTGTAGGTGTTTATAGTTTCTGAGATTTCGTGATTAATCAATGAGTGGTATTTCGCTTTTATATATATATAGATTACGTGTATCTAGTATTGGTATACATTTTTGTATGTATGTTATGTATAATTGTAATATTCCTCGTTTAATGTTTTTATGTTTTAATTTTGCAACCAAAATTCTACATTGCACTCACTATTGTACTAAACCTATGCTATTCAGTATTAATTTTAATCATTCTGTAGTTGGCAGGAAGATATCCCTTCTTAGGATAAGTCCGCCATTATATTAGGTAATATTTTCAAATTTATATAAAAAAATATATTTTAGACTATAAAGTTTTACAAAGAAACAAATTATAGGCAGTGTTATAGGTTCACATAGATCGTATGATCGGCATTATTTTTCACAGCAACCATTGGTTCAAGCGAGCTAGGCGTTTGGGACACTCAGCATTGTGTTACCTTCTACTAAGTTACTCAATTTCCATGAACGTCGCAGTCACCTTGATTCGCTTTCACATGACTAGCTCGTATGTTATTCATGAGGCTCGATAGAGATGGGCACCATTTTAGAGAGAAAAGTTACGTGTGCTTACTTTTTATAGAAGGTACTCTTTCTACCTTATTGCTTATTTAAGGGATATTTATACACTATCGTGATCTCTATAAATTGTATTGTTTTTGTGCATTTAATGTGTATTTTCTATCATAATAGGCTAGTTCAATGTTATAAAATTTTAAAAACTATTTATCAGTATCATAAAATACACAAAATCTTTAAATTGTAATAACTAATGTACGACGCGTTTTATGGTCGATCAAAGTTGGGTGAAAATTTTGATTTTATCGTTAGAAAAACTATAAAAAATATTTTAACTTTTGTTACGGCACTAGCCACATAAACGTAATATTTAGTATAACTGTCGTATAAATTTGTAATTTAATGCAGACAAAGTAGAAAGGCGTCATAACGTGGTGGTCTTTTCAATGGAGCGTTTTCGGGATAGTCCAAAATTATAAATTTGAAGTTAACATATCTCGAGAAGTTTTTATGCTATCAAAGTAATTCTTTCACATAAAGTTATATTATTATGACGTCCTTGAATAACAAATCGGCAAAAAGAAATTCTATATAAAGCAGTAGAAACCGCGTATCTGTAGATTTAATAAATTTATCAATAAATATTGTGGAAATGAGTAACAAAACACAAAAAGACTTTCTTAATTTTTTTGTCTGTCTGTCTGTAATGTTTTTGTGTCTGTAGCGATTTTTGGCGGTTTTCACAATTTCATAAACAGATTACTCTCTCAGCTAAGAAATTGAAATTACTTCAAATGAAAATAACTTTTTTCACTGAGATCAGATTTCAATGAAAGGTTAAAAATACATAGCAAAAGTCACTAAAAGGGTCGAATTTTCAAGCAAACGAAGTCATTGGCACTAGCCAATTTATAATATGTGAAATGTGCTGGAGACCTTTTGTAAATTAGCAGTAAAACAAATTAGATTTTAAATGGAACGGAACAGAAGCAATGTATCAGATAAATTACTTTTCAACAGACAGCGAAATAGAGGCTTCGTCAGAATGTTTAATTTTAAGAAAAGCTTACAACTTCAAAGAAATGTCTTGCTAATTTGAACTTAAGAATTCTTTTGATACATGGAGCTGAATTATATTTTCTGTTAAGTTTTATCAAAAGAAAACCATAGACGTATTATACCTACACAACGTTTTATAGACGCCTGACAGACCCGGCAAACATGAAATAGAGAATATATCAGATTTTATACAGCGCTATCATACTCGTATGAAAGTATTCAGCGTCCATACAGTATTGCATTTTTTTGTCTATGGTAGCATGTTAAAAATTGTGTACTTCATAGACGTGGCATATGTCAAAAATAAAATAAATTATTGGACAAGGTGTTAACAGTCATACGAGTATGATAGCGCTGTAAAAAATCTGATATATTCTCTATTTCATGTTTGCCGGGCCTGTCAGGCCTCACTAAAACGTTGTGTATAATACGTCTATGGTTTTCTTTTGATAAAACTTAACAGAAAATATAATTCAGCTTTCATAGACGTGGTTTATGTCAAAAATAAAATAAATGATTGAACAAAGTATAGCAAATTATTTTACTTTCCATAGAAACAACCAGCGCGTGACGCAGAAAACAAAAAAAATGTGTCAATCTGTCTCATTTCCTTACAAGACGATGGCATGAGTTCTTTTTCTATGAAAGCGATGGAAACTATCAATTTGTCTATAACTTTCTGTATCTACGAGGAAATGTAACAAAAACTCTCCTAACATGAGAAACTTTCTCGTAAGTCCCAACACTATATATATCCGTGAGAAACTATCCTTATGAATTGCAATTTTTCATACAGTTATTTTAGCCGAGGCTTTGAGACGCTGCCTTTATGTTATAATGTCAAAATCTAAAACATATTTTGAATTGCGGCGGGGACGTATTTCTTGCTTAGCCAGCACTGCAGTTCTTAATTCCTAATAACAGCTGAAAACGTCGATCAATCGTCGTCGACTCAATTACCGGTGGAGTGCTCTTCTGACTGAGCTACCAGGAACCGTTAGCAGTAAAGCCATTTGTATACCAGGATGACTGGGTTAAATCTTGTTACCCACAGTTGCCAAAAATTTAGCTTCTTTAATAAAGGTAGTAGGTATATATTCCGTATAACGTGCCCTCAGAATAGATTAACAATAATAAATTTATTTGTTTCTTCTCACAAAAACAAAATATTCTTAAAATTGTATTAGAAAGCAGCTAGATTATAAATTAAGAAGATACATTATGTCGTATGAGAAGATGGTATCTGAAGCAAGTTTTGGGTAGCCTGTAGTATATGGTCACCAGGTTAAATAATACCGATGTATAAAAAATAAATACCGTTAAGGTTTATATGCTTGCAAATTGCATGTTTAAAAAGCGCGGTTAGTGAAAAAATAATAAATTCCTGCCAACTATAACAAAATTTCTACTACGATAAGTTTCCGCTACGCTATGCTTGTCGCGGAGATCGTGCCGTACGGTCTAAAGCCGGTCGGTCCCCTCTACGCGGTGGCTACGCGACTCTTCATGTTGTTTGTGACCGATTTATAATAATTCAATCTTTTTTAACACTTTATTTATTTATTGCACAATAAATTGTTTTGACAATGTTTGTTTCATGTTATTATAGCCTCCAAAATGTTTAATAGTTCATCATTCTACACGCGATTATAGTTGAAAGCGGCCGCGATCCCTGAGAGACTCCCATCCCACTATGTGAAAAACACTTTTGAGTTGACAGAATAATATCCGTCTACGTAGCTGGCATTTCATGTCCATAAACAATTTTATAAAATCTACTAAATGTGTTGCATCGGTCGTGGTTATAGTTATACCGTACCTAGTATTATTCTGTGGTTATACTAAAAGTGTCACAACGAGTTGCGACCCGGAACACGCCATACACCCTGGCTTTCGTGTCATGCCATGCTATGTCTTCACTAAAAAGTTATCTATTAGACTATTTTTTTAAAACACCTTGTGGAATATTTTAGATTGGCGTGCACTATGCCGTTCCAGGGAGGTTTTCTAGCGCGATATCTCAAGTTGTGGAATTAATTACGTGCCGAGGTTTTCCCAAGAGACTACAATATGGGGTTCTTCAAGAAAGGCATGAAGGCGTTTTTGTAGGGTCGGCAACGCATAATACATTTGGTGTTGCGAGCGTCCATAGGCTACGATGGCAGCGTACCATTAGGCAGCAAAAAAAAAGTTATTTCGACGATTTTTGTTTATCCTACTACTAACATTCAGTAAAAAAATGTCTAATTGTTGCGTGGTTTAAAAGTAAGTTGGGAACATGACGATTATATTTGGATTATGGTGAACACAATCCAATTAAATTTACTTGATTGCTTACAAATTATGTAGAAGTAAAACAGAATATCAGCTTTAAATGAATCAAATTATTTATCACAGAAACAAATGATTTATTTTTTATATTAGAAACATATTCAATAATTGTGCTATTAGTCAATGGCTTGTTATTATTAGCAACAACTTATTTTTATACAATAGAAGTAATGTTTTTTGAAGCGTAAAAGCAGCTCAATTATCCCAGCTACAGAGCTACAAAGCGATGAATATTTTTATGTTACGACAAATACTTTTTGCAAGCCTCTAACAGAGTGACGGGCTTTTTCTTTAATGACATCCTTAACTGAAGCGCCTCTGCTGTCACATTGTTGCCGCAAATTTTATGCTAGAGGCAGAATTAGAATTTGCAGGTCGTGATGGAGTAATCAAACACAAATACTTTTATTCAAATGTATTGTGTTACAAATTCTATCTCATTTATTATTGATATTTTTACTATTAAGAACACTTGCTGATTATATTACATAATGTATCATTGCTTATACTACACATTTTATACCATGAACGGTGAATCAACTTCCCTGAGCGGTATTTCCGAACAATTACGACCCCCTGGTGTAAAGCAGTCATCGCAGTCTATGAACGCTGGTGACACCTTTTGGTGTCACCATTACTCACGTGTTACTGACCCAAATTGTCAGGTTATTTAATGGGGCACCAGTCGCCAGTTCGTCATAAATATCAAAGATTTTTTCGTTCAAGTTTTCATTACCTACCATTAAAAAAGTTTGATAATCTAAAATAGCATTTTGATTCTTTTTGTATGTGCCATTATTCGCAGACGGTTACTATTTGTAAGTAGCAATAGCCAACAACAGTTAATTTATTTTAAATCACTAAAGTGGAAAACAAGGATACAACACGCCTTATGGATGGTTACCGCATTCTATGGATTAAAGATATCTGTCAGGTACAGATATCTCTAATGCATCCCTGCTGATAGACCAACAACGCTCAGCCGAAACAAAGGTAGGGCACATCGTAATTACACGCTGCTCAATTGGGAAACTACCACCTCACAGAATACCGCAGCCAAATACAATTCCCTTGAGGGTTGTTGTGTTTCTGGAAGTGGAGCGTGATAATCGCGTCACATCAGGCGGGCTGTATGCTTCTTTGCCACCAGATGTAGCATAAAAAATATCGCATACAGGCAATGGCAGGGGCATAACTTGCATATTGGCGACCTCTTCACGCCTTCTTGGAAGAACTCCAGGCTTACAGCCTACAGTCTACTGGGAAAACCTTGACCAACAATTCATTCCACAGCTTGCTAGTTCGAGAGAGAATACCTCGCGCTACCTTTCTCAGTTCTAACATTCGAGGTTGAATTGCCTGCTGATGGAGATCGGTGGGACTCTAGGAAGTCGATGTTTGTTAGAAGGAGGCTTATAGTTTCATGTTGCAAAAAAATATTTTTTTCCTCAATTCGTCGTCAAACCGAAGGGTTTGACGTTCATCCCAATCTCCCTTATTCATCCCACTATTGGGATACGGGCCTCCCCTAAATCGAAGGAAAGTTTAGAGCATACTCCACCACGCTGCTCAACTACGGGTTGGCAGTTGCTTTTCCGCATTAATTAAATAAATCCATATATGCGCTATCAAAGTATCATTCATTTAGTACTTTTACGAAACTACGTAACAAAATGATATCAGTAAAGGCTAGAAAGTTCAGTAAATGTCTGGTTTATTATAGTAATTGAAATCAGACGATCTGTTATTAAGTCATGTGGGTGTTGCCGACAGCTTGTCGCTGTCGTATATTACGTAGATGCATGTAAAGATTAGCGAAGTGTCGGCACGCCAGATTAGCAATTACTCGCAGCCGATTGCGCGCAATTAACATGCCTGGGCTTTCATTTCCGTCGCTCATGTTCTGTTCCGCGCCCGCTTCTGCTCGTGTAACTCATTCTTCTGTTATAATTGATTCGACACTATCTACACAAAGGTATATGGTGAATCTCGTAAAAAGTTATTTAACCGAATATACTTTTTAATTGTTCCTTTCACAATACACAATGATTTACAATAGAATACATCAAAGTACCGAACGCTACGCTGGGTTGTATTTTTTTGTGTTTGGGTTGTATTTTGTTGTATTCAGCGATTTTCTTGGCCACGCGATCTGCCACACTTCCATATACCAACATGCGACAACAGAATATTGTTTTAATGCAGTTTGTTCTTTCTCCTACTGGCATCAAAGATGTAATAGCTACCACAAAATTTGTGTTCAGTGTGATTTAATTAGGAATAAAAAGTATTTAATGCCGAAATAAAAACTGCAAGTTCTTGTCCAATATCATAGTCCAACGTTTCTCAAGATCCGCGGATCCCTAGAGATCCGTGAACCCGAGGTGTCCGCTGGCGCAATAAAATAAACGAAAGCATTGTATTGACAGCATCAATGAGCTGTGAGCACTCTATCATACTTAGTTCAATCTCTTAGCGGTCCGATATTGCAATAGATTGGAAAAGGCACTCATCTATTCTTTATTGCATATTTATTTTCAGTACAGGTAGTTTATAAAATAGTCATGCGTGATATCTTAAAAAGTACATTCTTGATCTATGAAGCTGGCTTTTAGTGGAAGTTTATCATATAGTAGTTAATAGAACAGTTTATAGGTAGGCGACGTCAGACAATAATAAATAATAATAAATATTTCTGGACAATTTACACAGCGCCGTCTAGTCCCAAATTAAGCGCAAAGCTTGTGTTATGGGTACTAGACAACTGATAAATGAACTTAAATACATTTTTTTAAAATTAAATACATACATATAATATAATACATAGAAAACACCCAGACCAAGACAAACAGACATGTTCATGCACACAAATGTTTGTCTTGTGCGGGAATCGAACCCGCGACCTCCGAGTCAAAGTGGCCATTGCTAACCATTCGACCACCGAGCTCGTCAAACAATGATTGATTTAAGACTGCCGTAAGTTTGTATGAAAGACCTATACATTTGCGGCTAATATAAAAATAATTCTGATTTAAAGTCTAAATTGAATAAAAGTGAAATTGGGGTCTTAACCCAGATCATTCAATTTCAAGTAAAGTTAAAATAAGTATTTCAAAATACATGAAGTCACGGGTTGACGGGATGAATCGCGACAAACTTATGAAAATAATATCGAGTAAGTACTTTTTTGTATAATAAGCAAAATAAATAAATATCCCTGTACAAATTACACAGCGCCATCTAGTCCCAAACTAAGCAAAGTTTGTACTATGGGAACTACATAACTGATATATGTACTTATGTACATTTCTTTTTGTAAATACATACATATAATACATAGATATGTTCATACACACAAATGTTTCTCTTGTGCGGGAATCGAACCCGCGATCTCGGAGTTAAAGTGACCATTGCCAGCCATTCGACCAGCGAGTTTGTCAATAAAATCGCAAGCTTGGATTTTTATTCAAAAGAGAACGATGCGATCGATGATGACATTTAGTTTCAAAATTTACATATAACAAAAAGCTTAGATTATCAATTTGTGTCCGCTCCGCTTCGACTAGATGCCGCGGCGCACTTGTTAAAATGCGGCAACAATTACTACGCCGAACTCGGCGTACCCGAGCCTGTTGCAATACAATTCTTCACGCACACTAGCATCTCGGCACATCAGTTGCAATACAATACTTCACGCACACTAGCACTCTGCACATTGTTTTACGCACACTACAATATTGAGTTGCCGCATTCACGGAGCTGTTGTTTTTAGATAGTGCGGCATCTAGTCGAAGCGGAGCGGCGGCGACCAATTGTTAATCTATGTCAAAAAGATTTATTTTTGATATATGTAAATTTCGATTCTAAAAGCTGACGATTCAAGCAAGCAAAATATCAACAAGAAATTCAAGCTTCACATTCACCTAAGTGCAGATAACAATAAGATAGTTTGTCCACTACGCCCATTATGCCGGATTTATCTAGCTAGCAAGCGGCACCGAAGTAGCAGCCTATATTTTTGTATAAACCGTATGTTCACTCGATACCAGGCATTCGAGTTCATCCGGTTTTTTGACATGCTCCGGAAATTTGGTTGGCTAGATCGGATGTACCGCGAATCCGTCGATGCCAGTATTGCAGAGCTTATAAAGTATATAAAATATCCCAACATAGTAATTATTTATTTACTGACAAATCAATGCCCAGCCCTTGGACATAGAAAAATGAAATTTTGTACAATTTGTAATATATCCAAAGAATAAGGAACGATAATAACTTTTAAACTTTCGCGTTGCATGATTTATGAAATTAACAACGGGATTTAACGCGATCATGCATAAGGGTATTTACATACCTTTATTATTGCCTGACGCAGGTTGCACCGATCGTGGCCTGACAGTCGGCCTGTGACCACACGGCCGGTCACATAATTGCGTTAATTCCCGTTGTTATTTTCATAAATAAGGAATGATATTTCGAAACGTAACTCCAAAAAAATAAAAAAAAATTGTATACTAAAATAATATTAAATAAATATTTCGTAATCGCGTGCCCTCAGAAATACAACAGAGCTAGTAATAATCAAACCCATCTATATACAGGCTACGCTTGACGTTGCTTAACTTGCGTGTTCGAATTGAATTCCGATTAGTCGACGGCGTTTCTACAATAATACACATTATATACAAGATATTATTAGTAATATACAAGTTATTATACATACATATATTATATAACATTTTAATTATAAAGGGTACTATACTATATTATATAAACTAAATTAACTAAAAATAAACTAATCTTAAAATAAATATTATTATGTAAATAAAAAGAAAGAAAAAAAATAATTAATAACTAAACCGCGTCAAAAAATTCCTCCGCATCACTGTCAAAAGGCATCGTGCCCAGAACGCTGGCAGCATTGCCACGCTGAATGGCAATGCTTATACGTTGTGCCAAATATAGGCCAGCCCTCTGGTCACGGGAAGTATCAACCAAGCGCTTTGCTAAATCTCTAAATAGAAGCCTTGCACTCGGACCCCATGGGCCAAGCGTTTCGACCCCAAACGGCTCAAATATATAATTACCTATATATTTGAGCCGTTTTAATATTAGATATTATTTATATAATAAATATTCTTGGACGATTTACACACTGCCATCTAATCCCAAACTAAGCAAAATTTGTAGTACGGGTACTAGATAACTGATATTTTTTTGTAAATATATACATATAATCCATAGAAATTAATAAAAATAAATGCCACAGGTATATGCATCCGCGGTACAAGACATAAATTTCGTTTAATGAAACAACTCTTTGGCTTCGACGGCGCAGCCCTACCTATCGCATTAACATAATTATTTTTCTATTTATTTACTATTGTCATGTTTGTTTATTTTTATAGTTTCTGAGTAATAAAATATTGAGAGTGTATTTAAAAATGAAAACCAGCCTAAGACAAACAGACATGTTTATGCACACAAAAATTTATCTTGTTCGAGGATCGAACCCACGGCCTCGGAGTCAAAGTGGACATGTCTAGCCATATGACGATACGATAGCGACCACTGGTCTCGTCAATACAAAAATTAAAAATATATGCGTCAAAAAATCAAAACAAGTTGAATCTGAGGACAAAATTAAATACAAAGTACAAAAGTGTCACACAGCGTTACGTGTAAATACCGTTCCTAAACCACATTACATTGTATAGCGTGCATAATGGTGTCCCAACAGCTATTTTATTTTCTTGTTTCGTGTAGGCTTTGTTAGGCGGACTGCTGTGGAGCAGTTTAAATTGGCTCGTGAACAAGCGAGTTTCGCGTAACGCCGCGCCCGCTGTGCGATAAACAGCCAATTTGCGCGACGAGGCTGCACACCAAGCGGTGTCGAGTATAAACGGTGCTTAATGAAGCCATTTATCCCTTTCTCATAGAAAATCGCGTGATACTCGCTGTGATCGAATGATATACGATCATTTAAAGACGTCGATCTGTCATTCTACAAAGAATGCAAATTAAAACGTTTCTGCCAGTGTGCTTAATGGTATAATATTAATTTTATTAAGAAAGGGTTTGTTTGTCAGCTATCCGAGGGATACGGAATGTCTTCATTGCGTTAATTGCGAGGCGGCTTCAAGAGGACACTTAAGCTTCAAATTGAAACATCGCTCTGATTCTCAGGGTTAAGCCCCAAATCACTTCTTAAACCGTATCTCGGTCTGTATATGTAGGGGTTTAGGAAACATTTCAGTCTAATCCACTGTAGTACTGGTAAGGCGATTAAAGTTTCTGAATCTAAGCGAGATAATAATAAACTGACAGTCTGAGCAATGAAATGGAGCTGTAGTATGTGTAGCATGTTGACTAATTCTGTTTAACCACAGTATAAGTAATAGTTGGTTTAACTGAAACTTCGTGGTTTACTGCGACCTGGGGCCCTACCGCCGCTGAAGCCGATTACCATCGAATATTTTGCTTCGAAAAATAGGTCTTACGTTTTAGTTATTGATAAACATCTTCAGCTTAGTTGGTAGAGCAACATCTAAGCTGACGTTTGATTTTCGCAATCAAAAAATCCAATGGGAATAGGCTTCAGCTTAGGCGGTATTGCCCCTGGACCCATATTGCGGGGTCAGAACAATAAGAGACTATCTACTCGTATATTTACTTAAAAAGGGTTGTCGCTGACCAAGCAGTAACCCATGAATTTACAGTTACACCAAACTAATTATATGGAGATCGGCGCTTTACATACTGTGGTTAAACAATTTTGCTAATATGCTATATACAATACAGACCCATCTCTTACAGAGATAAGCTCTCCTTTGGTCATTACTTTTCTTAATTACGTGAACTCTTCTTAATGTTGTGAACAATAAACACTTTGTGAAATTAAATAAAATTAAAAGAAAAAAAACAAGCTTTTATTACTTGTTAATAGGTAAAAAGAACTAAACAGTTAAAAATAATTTTAACCTTTTAATAAAAGAGCGTTACATTGTGATGGAACATTGAAGAACATTTAGCATATTACACCTTCAATATTTTTCTTTTATTACATGGTTAAAAATATTTTTAACTTTTTAGTTCTTTTTAAAAGCTTGTTTTTAAAAAAGTTTTTTTGGGGAAGATGGCATAGGGGCCATTTTCTCCCTCCATCATCAGACCCTGGTTACCATCTAGCACCAAAGTACTTGTCAAGACGAATCAAACGAGCTCAAACTCGATGGGGTTGTGTCGCTTAATTACCGAGTCCCTATGGCCATCTTCCCCCTACACCATCAGATCAGCTCGATGTCATGATAATATTGTATTGTCATCCGATTTACATACGCATGCCAAATTTCAGCTCAATCGGTAAGCGGGAAGTGGATTAAATTTAACTCGCAAGATTTGATTACAGACAAACAAACATCGGGACAGGTGAAACTAAATAAAAGCTTGTAAAAGAAAATATAACTTTTTTAATACATATTTAAAATGTTTTATTCTCTTATCTATTGTTGTGTTTCTGCGAGTGAATGAGGTACACAGATGTAAATTGATGCTACGTCACAGCTGAGTTTTATATCCTATTATTCAATGTACCCTTCGGGTTGTATTACGAGCGCCTATATGATATAACATGTAATGTAATTCTATACATATATGATGCCTGTGTTTTTGTAAAGCAATTCTTTCACTTATTCACTAAAGCAATTGACATTAACCCTAGAAGTCAACGCAACCCTCATAGGTTAGTTTTCTATGAAATGCCGGCAACTGAAAAATACAGTCGAAATTGTTTATGCATGTGTATAGACTATTTAATAAATTACCAAGTGACTTAAAAAAAATGCCCATTAAAGAATTCAAGACAAAATTGTATAAATGGCTTAATGATAAAAATTACTATGCAATTAAAGAATTTTTAGAATAGTTATATTTATTTTGTATTGTAATGTAATGTAATTTAATTGTAATGTAATGTAATTTAATCAAATTTAATATTTTCCTTTGTATTCTCATTTAATGTAAGTTAATGATAATGTTTTATTTTTTAATATTGACCTGCAATTAATTAAGTTGCATGCTTATTCTAATAAGCGGAACATGATGTACAACTTCTATTAATTACATTGTCACCTAAACTACCATGTTTCATGCAAATAAATGATTGAATTGAATTGAATTGAATTGAATGTAATAAAATATACGTGAGAAAGATAATAATAGATGATAAGAGTAAATAAGTAATCTAAGATCTATTGTTTACTCAAATACATATGTGTTATCTAAAACAGGGTGTGTTTTTAAAGGCTGGTCCAATTCAAGAAAACAATTATGTTGTTAGTATTAATCACGAATCTATACAATACCCCAAAAAATAATCTATCAATTTTTGTAAGAATGAGGAAGAAAATTATGTGCACAGAAATAGTGAAGAGTTAAAAAATAAAATATATTTTTTTATACCTACTACGTCGGGTAGCAAACAAGTATACGACCCGCCTGATGTGAGGCGATTACCGCAGCCTGTATACCGCCCGCCACCCCCACTGCCAAAGCAGCCACTCATTCCTTCCTTCCTATCTTTAATCTATTTTTGGTGTCAATGCATATTCATGCTAATATGCAGGTAATGCTAATACGGGGCTCCCCTCAATCAAACGGGTGTAAAGCATACTACTAATCTGCAAGAGAGCAAAAACTAGCGTTTTCAAGCCGCTGACAAATAATTTAGTGCCTTCTGTAGGAGTTTAATATAAACGAATCTAATGATTGATAGCAAATGCTGACGACGACGATACTTAACTTGGACACATACTTGACCGTTCGAAACAATTATACTAAAGAGGATTAATATGATTACATGATTACATTAATATGATTGATGACACTAGACGCCCTCGAGATCTTTGTAGTGGCGGGTGTTAATGACTGAATTCCGTCGCTATAGTCCGTCTTTGAATAAAATAACAATGATATAAAGACGGTCAAAGAGACAGACGGATGGATATAACGAAATAAAAAGGGTCTTTGTAACAGAAGCTATACAGTTTACATACAGGCTGCTGATTAAAAAGTCGATAATTTGGATCCATTAAAGTTCTTATTTATTTATAAACAAATAGTTTAAACTTTTTAGTTATAAATTTCGCTGTATTGTTTCTTTTTTATACCACCAAAATAAAAGCAGTTACCACTTACTACAGCCTATGGACGCCTGCAACACCAGGGACAATACATGCAATACCTGCGTGTTACCGACGTCACAAAAACCTTTTCACAAGCTTTTTGAAACATCTAAATCAATGACCACTCATGTTCTCTCTCGAGAAAACCTCGACAGGAAGTTTATTCTATAATTTAAGAAATCCCAATCGAATCGGAAGGAATTGTACTGTAGTCGTTCACTTTGGTTTCATAGTGTGAAAGAAGGATGAATTCCTGGCCAATAGCAAGTGGTGCAATTGTAGAAAGTACTAGAGATGCCACGAATATTCGGCTACTATTCGGTATTCGGCCTATTCGGCCACTTTTTTTGGTATTCGGCATTCGGCCGAATAATGCGTACTATTCGGCCGAATACTGAATACTAAATCATGAAAAATAAGACGTCATATTACTCAAGATTATATGATTCATTACCAAATTACAATACTTTAGTAAGTAAAATGGATCAGTTGTAAGTTGTGATAAAAACAACCTTTTCAGAATTTATTGAAAGCAAATAATTCCGCTTATCGTCGTAAATATTACCAGCTTCAGAAAATAACCTCTCACTATACATACGACATATGACGATAGGTGACAAATACATTTTAGTGTTTAGCGTATATATGCCGACCGAGGCAAGTGAAAACCTAGTGGAATTCACTGAGTGTCTTAGCGAAATGAGTGCTATAATTGAGACGAGTGATGTGGAGACTGTCTACATGTTAGGAGATTATAATGCCCATCCCGGTGAGTCATTTTTCTCTGAACTTTTGGATTTCTGTACTGAGCAGCAGTGGACATGTGCAGATGTAGATAGATTGACCTTGAACTCTAATAACTATACTTATATAAGTGAGGCGCACAGTTGCAGACGCTGGCTTGACCATTGCGTTGTTACTCAATCTGCATTTTTGACAATTTCTGATATCGGTGTAGTTTATGACGTGTTTTGGTCCGATCATTTTCCTATATATATATAGAATGTCAGTTAGATATAGTGAAACGTAAATGCATTATTAATATGTCCGTGGATAATAAAATCATATGTGGGGACAGAGACAGTGATCAGATTCAGAAATATTATAACTTGTGTAATAGCAAACTCAGGCAGATCGAATACCCACAGGAACTCGGCAATTGTGGTAATGGCCACTGTGTCGATATTAACCACAGACATGTTATTGACAAAATGTACAAAAATATTGTTGACATTTTAACGGCGGCCGCGGCGCAAACCCATGCCGAAAATTGTTGTCATAAGCCTGGAGCCCGTGTAATAGGGTGGAACAGATATGTACGGGAGGCTCATGGGAGAGCCAGGCTTAAATATCAATGGTGGATATGGCAAAATAAACCTATGTCGGGCGTAATATATAATGACATGTGCTCATCGCGTAAAATATTTAAGAGTAAGTTGAGGTGGTGTCAGAGGCACCAAGAACAAATTCAACTCGATATAGTAGCGGAACATCGTAGATCTAATAATTTTAAGAAGTTTTGGAAGGCAACGAAAAAGCTCGATGTTAAGCCTGGCCTTCCTTCGTGTGTCGGGGGGGCTAATGACTCGACTGCTATTGCAAATATGTTTGTCCAGCATTTTAAGGTCGATTCACCTCTGGGACCCTCACGGCAGGTGGTCGATGACGGGGAGTGTCGTGACACGGATTTGGTTCGCTTCACAGCCAATCAAGTAGCTAATATAATTAAGAAAATGAGTAGCGGCAAATCTCCTGGTCACGATGGCCTCAGCATCGAACATTTGCAGCATACGGGATTCTCAGCGTCGAACTCCTATCTATGCTTGTTTCCTTGATCTCTCGAGATATGATATACTGTGGAAAAAGCTCCGAGAGAGAAAAGTGCCGGCTGAACTATTACGAATTTTTCAATACTGGTACCACAATCAAACTAATAACGTGAGGTGGGCCGATAAGCTTTCAGCATCGTACAGGTTAGAATGTGGCGTACGACAGGGGGGTATGTCATCACCAAAGTTGTTTAACCTGTACATTGACGACCTGATCGTTGCACTCAGCAACAATTTAATCGGATGTCGCATCGATGACGTCAGTATTAATAACATCAATTATGCCGATGACATGGCCCTGTTGAGTCCAACGATCAGAGCGCTTAGAGAGCTGATCAAAATGTGTGAGACCTATATCCAGGAACACGGCTTGCTCTATAATGTAAAAAAATGTGAATTGCTGGTCTTTAGGGCTTTCGGTGGTAAATGTCCTGAATCCATTCCCGTTATCAAAATCAATGGCAACGAAGTAAAACGTGTCTATCAATTTAAATATCTAGGGCATTTTGTAACCGATGATCTTGGGGACTTAGCGGATATTGAGAGAGAACGTAGAGCGCTGGCGGTTCGCTGTAACATGTTGGCCCGCAGGTTCGCACGATGTAGCCGGCAAGTAAAAATTACATTATTTAAAGCTTACTGCCAAGTTTTCTACACGTGCAGCTTGTGGGTCAATTACACGCAGAGAGCCATCAGCGCTCTAAGAGTTCAATACAATGTTCGCGCAGGCCCATACTGATGATTTCTTTGCCATAATGCGTAAAAGAACTGCCTCAATGCTTGGTAGACTGCGGGCCAGCAACAATACCATCCTGAAGACGATAGCATGGAGATATGACTCGCCTATTTTGCTTAATTGTATTCGTCGATGTATGACGAACACAAAAATTGCAAGTAAAGCCTAAATTATTACCGTTAATATTAATCAATGATAATATTAGGTTGGGGAAAAAGTCTTTTCGTATTTTATATGAAAATTCAATCATTCAATTTTGTCCTCATCCCTAAAAAAGATGAAGTAACTCATCCAAAAGACACCAGACCGATAGCCCTAACCAATACAATCTCAAAAATCTTTTTTAGTGTATTACAATCAAAAATGACAAAATTCATGATCAGCAATAGGTATTTCAGGCCCAATCACCAGAAAGGCTTCTTGCCTGGAATTTCTGGATGCCTGGAACACAATACATTACTAGCAGAAAGTCTGAAAGATGCCAGAACACATGAGAGGCAAATATCAGTCTGCTGGATAGACCTAGAAAACGCATTTGGTTCCGTGCAGCATGAACTTATGATATTTGCACTAAAATGGTATAACTTTCCCGATTTAATTGTTAACATAATTAACTCTTATTACTCGCATTTAAAATTCGTCATAGCAGTAAACAAGGAATACACAAAGCCACTACAATACAGTGTGGGACTATTTCAAGGGTGCTGCTTATCACCGATAGTATTTAACATAGTTATTAATATTTTA
This sequence comes from Hypsopygia costalis, assembly GCA_937001555.2. Taxonomy (NCBI): domain Eukaryota; kingdom Metazoa; phylum Arthropoda; class Insecta; order Lepidoptera; family Pyralidae; genus Hypsopygia; species Hypsopygia costalis. The sequence goes on along the minus strand of OW443340.2, from coordinate 13,109,695 downwards.
ATAGACAAATTGATATCATATGAAAGGAAATGGGGCTACCGTTTTAAAATCAACAACAAGTACACTGAGTCAATCTTAGCCTTTGCTGACGACCTTGCAATACTTACACGTAATCCCAAACAGTGTCAGGAGTTGTTAAATGAAGTCGATGAGTTCTGTACATGGACGGAGGGATTGAGGGCGAAACCAAATAAATGTTATTGTTTATGTCTGGGTAGACGAAATACCAAATACACTTCTTACGACCCGGAACTCTCCATAAGCGGCCAAAAAGTTGCTACGATTGCAGAAACAGTGCCTTTCAAATTTCTTGGTAGAAAGATAGATTACAAAGGACGCACACCATCATTGGGGGAAGTTGTCGAAAATTTCATTAACGACCTCAATAAGGTAGACCAACAGCCTATCAGCAATATTAAAAAAGCATGGATATACGACAACTATCTCACATCACGACTCACTTGGCCTTTCCTAGTATATGACTTCGGCAAAACCCTCTTGGCAAAGTTAGATGCTAATGTCATAAAGATATTGAAGTCATGGTTCGGACTGGCACATCCGGCTGATCCCTCGACTCTATTTAGGGATCACAATAGTTTTGGGCTGAAATTACAGAAACCTTCTGAACTCTATAAACACCTGAGAGTTACAAAAACGCATGTTTTGCAAAAGTCGCAAGACGAATTAGTTAAATCTCTCCCAAAAGACAAAAATGCCACAGACCTTGAATCTAGACTTCAATTCCACAAACAATTTATGGTAGGTGCACAGGCAAATAGAGCTGGGTTGGGCGCGAGAAAGAAAAGGGAAGACCGAGACATAGTAAAAACCTTTCTACAACAAGACGAAAATGACAGTTACAAAGTGCACGCTATGAATTTAGAAATGCAAAGTGAGTGGTTAACCATAGGCGAGTTTTGCATCCCGTTAGCTCTGAAGTGGCGCACCTTGCTGTATGACTGGTCTCCTGCCTTATTAAAATTCTATCTTAATGCCTTTCAAATGACCCTCCCTGACCAGAGTAACTTAGTTAGGTGGGGAAAAGCCTCTGAAAAATGTTGCTATACTTGTGGAGAGGCGATATGTACAGCAAGGCACCTATTGGTGGGATGCAAGGTGCTCCTTGATAGGGGTCATTACTCACATCGCCATGACAGAGTACTTCAAATCATACGTGAAGCCATAAGCCTTTCAATAGCTAGAGCCCAAAAAGGATTAACGACAAACAAAAGACAAATTAACTTTATAAAAGGAGGCTCAACTTCAAACTCCAAGAACAAGCCTTACTCAATCCTCAGTGCAGCACCTGACTGGACTATTTTAATGGACACGTATGAAAAGCACTATAAAATCCCAGAAGATGTGTGTGTTTCGACATCCAGACCGGACATTTTCCTTTTCTCCAGAGCTACAAAACGTATAGTACTTGTAGAGCTTACCGTACCGTGGGAAACTAACATACCCAAAGACCACGCGATAAAACAAAACAAATATTATGACCTCCTAAACGAATTAACAAAAAGCGGCTATGTAGTTAATCTATACGCTGTAGAAGTAGGAGCGAGAGGTATACCAGCAAAATCTCTCTATAACCTGCTGAAAGACCTTGGCTTGTCCAGAAGTGCAGTAAGTTCTATACTAGAACGAGTATCTAAAGCTGCATTAGCAGGTTCATACCAGATTTGGCAGGGCAGGGAGAGAAACACAAGTAGTGAAGGTGAGTGTTGATGTACGTCGGAAAGGGGCCCCTTAAACCTACACCCGTGTCACAAGTCTCGGGATCTGCTTGGGTTTCTCTCTCTGCCACACGATGGACCCGGCACCCGCACGGTGAATCCATGGAAGCTAAGAAGTTCGTCTCTCATTTTTTACTAAAGTTTATTTACATTTAACTAAAGTATGTAGGTGCCATTTTGTTCGATAACTTTTTGCCATCTTGTAGGTAGAGACATGATCCCATTACTATAGAAATTTTGGGACTTCTGTTCAAAAAACCACGACAAGTGGTTTTGGCAGTCTTCTCGTGATGTTAACCTGACATTGCCTAAAGAATTCTGAAGAGACCGAAACAGGTGGAAATCAGAAGGTGCAAGGTCAGGACTATACGGCGGATGCATTAACACCTTCCAGTCAAACTCTCTTAATTTTTGCTGAGTGGCTAAAGATGTGTGAGGTCTAGCGTTATCATGATGATAAATCACACCCCTTCTGTTAATTAATTCCGGCCGCTTTCTCTCAACTTTTTGCTTTAATCTCATCAGTTGTTCACAGTAGAGTTCAGATTCGATAGTCCTGCCTGGCGGTAACAGCTCATAATGAATAATGCCCTTCCAATCCCACCATACACACAGCATCACCTTATTGCGGGTTAACCCGGGTTTTGCCAGAGTCTGTGAAGCCTGACCGGCCTTTGACCACGACCTTTTTCACACGTTCTTGTCGTACATGATCCACTTTTCATCACCAGTTATAAGCTTCTTCAAAAACGATTCGCTTTCATTACAAATGAGTACACGGTTCATTAAGTTTCTTTCAGTGAGATCGTGAGGCACCCAAATATCGAGCTTTTTACTGTACCCAGCTTTTTTCAAATGCGCCAAAACTGTTTTGTGGTCAATTCCTAATTCTTCAGCTACGTCGTAACTACTGATATGCTGATCTTGCTCCACTTTTTTAAAAATGGCATCCATTTTATCCGTAACAGGGCGACCAGAGCGACGTGCATCTTTCACATCAAAATTTCCTGATTGAAAACGCTTAAACCAAATTTGTGCTACTCTCACAGACACTACACTAGATCCATAAACGTCACAAATTTTTTTCGCAGCTTGCGTTGCATTTTTACTTTTTTTGTAGTAAAATTTTAAAATGAATCGAATTTCTTCATTAGATTCACTCATCTTGACAGTAAAAAAAACAAATGAAAATCACACATTTACCTAATTTGAATTTGGAATTATCTTTTTTTAAATTTAAACTTTTTAAAGATATCAAAACTTGCCAGATACAAATGGTATAACCAAAGAGATTTGATTACAAGTTCATACATACTAAAATGCGAAAAGACTTTTTCCCCTACCTATTATAATATAAGAATACAATTAAACTGAATTGAATTGGATTAAATTAAATTACATAAAATAAAATTAGATTAAATTGAACTGGATTGAATTGGGCTAAATTGAACTAGATTAAATTAAATTAAATTCAATATACTAACGTAGATTATAAGGTTTCATTGTTACTAATATATTATGGACTTATCTAGTCTGAAATAAAAATTATTTTATTTTATTTTATTTTATACATGCTACTTCCAGGAGACGAAAGATGAACTTTAGCAAATTTCTAGAGGTTTGGGTATTGTTTTTCGTTTGCTGACCACCACATAATCAGCCGTACGATCTAGGCGAATTGATTTCAAATAAAAATCCAACTCAGGTAAATAGGTCGCGACTTGTGTTATTTTTGTTTACGCGCTCGACAAGCATGTATTTTGTGCCGAATATTCGGCGGCCGAATATTCGACGCTTCGGCCGACAGCGTTGCCGAATATTCGGTATTCGGCCAAATCACTATTCGTGGCAACTCTAGAAAGTACTCCTATGAACATAGCACCGTTAAACAATCGGTAAAACACAAAGAACGGCAAAATCTCTCTTCAGACCTCGGGCTCAATACGGTTGTAAGTTTGAAATCTTAAATAATCTGATTCTCTTATAATGCCAACTAACTTCTACCCACTTCTTCGTCCCACTGAATACAATGCCTGGATAAATAGTATCCTATGCGCCAATCGATAACATGTTTGTTTGTTTGTAAGTTCTTTATTGCAATAACAATATGTAATACAATTCTTAAAAGTAAAGAGTAATACATAGGCCTACTTATCCCTAATAGAGATCTCTTCCAGTCAACCTTACAGTCATTGAAAGGAGCTCAATCAAGGGCGAGAAAGCACACATTTTGACTATTTACAATACACAATAATAGTTATACAACAATTTTAACTACACTCAATAACAAAAAGTTCACTGCATAGATTCTGGAACAAATATTTATAAACAGTAGTAACATTTATAATATAATTTAAATAGAAATACATACAATTTGGGAGAATACAATAAAACATTAAATGTTTTATATATAAAACATTAAATGTTTAGTACATTTAAATAGGAGGCATTTTGGATGGTGTGAGCTATGTTTAGGTATTGCAATTGGTTATAGGTATTGTTATTATTACGTATCTTTCACTAAAACAACTACTTCTATTAATAATTAGTAATTATAAAATATAATATAATTTAAACAGAACTAGTTGTTTTAGTGATAGATACGTAATAATAACAATACCTATAACCAATTGCAATACCTAAACATAGCTCACACCATCCAAAATGCCTCCTATTTAAATGTATAGAACTTTTTGAGTGGAAGTCTAAAAGAATCAATAGAAGGTGTAATAGGAATGTTCTGTAAGCATGCCCAATGTCTAAATCCTAAATAAAATATAAATATATTTGTTTATATTAATATATCAACATAATATAATGTTTTTAATAACAAACATAATATATTGTATACCCATTGAAATAGTAACAACATCCATACCTACATCATCACAAATAATGAGGTTGGTATCAATTGTTCACAAACATTCGCATTTATAATAGGTACTAATAGGTAGTAGGATACGTTAAGAAAACCGCACTATATTTTATTTACTGAAAATCTCTATGTCGTGTAAAGATAAACCAATCCAGAATACATCGACAGTATACCTATTAATTCCATGATATAGAGATGTGTGAGATTGAAGTATTATTGACACCAACATAGTTCCCACAAGTATAGATGCATTTCAATGTGTACCTACAAGTAACGTGCTTCGGAGGGCACGTTAAGCAGTCGGTCCCGGCTGTTGTCATTGGACGACAGTCGTTAAGCCAAGTCAGTGGTTAGGCGGCTTGAAAACACTGGCCTCCACCAACCCGCAGTTGAGCAGCGTGGTGGAGTATGCTCTAAACCCCTTCAGTTTGAGGAGAGACCCGTATCCCAGCAGTGGGATGAGGGTTGACGACGAAGTAAGTAAGAAAGCCGTGTGAGTGAGTACCTGTGTTCTCTTCAACTCTTGCTGCGCAACCTATGAAAATATCTTAGTTTTCCATGATAAATCCTTCATCTTCATTTACCTAACATACTTCATTAATCTCCAAAATATAAAAAGTCACACAATAACCTAGATAATAATGTTTCAACGTTCCAGTTATTTATTATCAATGTCAGAGTCTTTATTATCTGGATTACTAAAATCTTTTTATTATGTAATTTACTTTGGAATGGCTAGGGAATTTGGAAGATAATCGGATTTATCCAGAAGTTACTGCGAATGTAGAAAGAAAAATATCCAATATTCAAAAGAGTAAATAACCATTGGTTCGGTTCTCGCAGAGCTCATGGAAAATAAAGTAGAATTTATGTCCGAGTCGTAAAGTCGTCCAGTCGGGTTTATATGTTATCCATGTGGGTCGGCCACCTGTAGCTGGGTAGTTGTTACGACTCAAGATGCCTCAAGGCATGCCCCAAGTGCCCCAAGCGTCTCTACGTGGAATGACTTCAATACATCCATTAACAAGTTTATTCAGGACTGATAGCAGGCAATGCACCCTATTTACTAATAAAATATTTATACGACTCGCTTAATGCAAAGCGTGAGTTAATTTAGTGGATAGTTTTGGAGAAATAAAAAATGCAAAAAAAAAATAGAAGTTATTTTGAATAAATAGCTTAGCTCTGGCGAGACACCGGGAAGCCATCGCACTTGTCTCACTGCCGGCGATGAACGAGAAACGAGTGGAGCTGGCTACTTAAACGAATTTGTGAGCAGCGAGTAGCAAGTTTGTAGCTCCGATAGTTTTGTCGCTGAGGTATTACGAATCTGCGAATACGACGGACGATTACTCGCAGTCTTCACTAGTTTGTAAGGCTTGGTAACAGGCGAAAATGTTTCAGCGAGAATTCTCACCGCTAAACGAGCATCGCTTTGCAATTATGATCTTTGAAAATTGGCAATATGAATTTGTATATACGTTTCGTGAGCGAGAAAATAATCGATTGTTGGTCGTTTTCTCGCCGGCGCGGTGAGACAAATGCGTATAAAAAAGACTATTCCTGAAAATGGGTCAACTCGATATACCCCTATGATTTTGCTGATGCTGATGCACAGTTGGTCTGTGTGCTGATGTCTGTGGGCGGAGACGATTAAAAATCAATTGAATTAGATATCACATAACTATATAGTATATTAGCTGGCCCGGCGAACTTCGTATCGCCTTTAAATATTTTCACGTTAATTTTTCCGATGAGTTACAAACTATCCTATCTCTCAAGTTAGATCAAATTGCACACACTGTGCAAAATTTTATTAAAATCGGTTCATTCGTTTAGGATTTCATCGCGGACAAACAACGTGACACGAAATTTTTATATATTAAGATTATTTCTTCTCTTAGTCGGTATACTCTTGATTGAAAGAGTGGTCGTGGTCATCATTGTGAATCACGATGGGTGATCATTTTGGTAATACAGCGTCATTCATTGCAGACTGCAGCTTTCCGGGTGCACTCGCAGACCGAGCACTTAGTTGCTTCATTGATCTGGTCCGTCCATCTCATGGGTGATCTACCACGTGGTCTGGTGCAGTTTTTCACTGGACTACGAGACGCTCTAATATTTACATGTACAAAAATATAACTTTCAAAAAGCAAGCACACAGTCTTGACCATCACCGATTTTGGCACAAAAGGAAGATTTTGTCTTATGCTCATTAAAGACCGAAACCTTAATTTTTCTTTATTGCACTAGTACTTGCTTCTTGCATGGCCACGTTCTAACCACATAAATTTTACTGTAGTGCAAGATGCTTCCTTCAAAGTTTTGCTTACCTTCAAGAAATTTCCATATTCTTGTAGAATTACAATAGCCACAGCACAGTGTTACTGTAGCGTTATGATCCACCAGCAAGTACTTAAGCAGAATGATTACGTTTTATTTTCGACATACAATTACAATAGCTTTGTATAATGTATTATTTAAGGCGATGCACAGTTTAAATATGCAAGTCTGTCCAATATCTATGTATCGAGAGCAAGAGTTCCGTTTGGAGCAAAGACCCTGGGGCCGTGAGGTCCGCAATTTATTTAAAGAAAATTACATAAGAGGTTGGTCGAGGGGCCATGCGATGCAACAGCAGGGCTGTTTTGTATCTACATAGATGACATTGTGATGAAATGTTTTTGATACTTATTTAAGTAACTTAAATATTGGACCAGCCCAGTAGTCGAATGGCTAGCAATGTTTACTTCTCCATTTCAATGACTCCGGAACACGGATTCGATCCCCTCACAAGACAAATATTTGTCAGCATGAACATGTCGCTTTATCTGTCTGGGCGTTTTCTATGTATTACATATATCTATACAAAAAAAATAAGTATATATCAATTATCTACTCGTAGTACTAATAGTACAAGCTTTGCTTAGTTTGGGCTGTGTACATGGCGCTATGTAATTTGTCCAGGAATATTTATTTATTTATTTAATATGTATAACACGCGAAATGTATACAATAAGAAAAATTATAGTTATACCACAGGTCATACAATTCCAAGATTTGATAATTTCCTAGAAAATATTTACTAAGCCGTGATTACAGTGATTAAATAGGTATAGGCTGATGATGATGATAATATAAAATGAGTGAAATAGAATACAGAAATTATGCATACTTATAACATTACGTCTTTCTTTAAGAATTTTTTTTTACTACGTCGGGTGGTAGACAAGCATACGGCCCGCCTGATGTGAAGGTTACCTTAATCTAACACTCGCAACACAAAATATCGCTCGCGAGCCGCCATCCCCGCTGCTGACGCAGCATCTCCTTCCTTTCTGGTGACCTCACTCACTCGCAGGAACACGACATCCCTCAAGGGAATTGTTATTTGGCTGCGGTATTCTGTGAGGTGAAGGTACATTCGCCAGTAAGGTAGACACGAAAGGTAGGGAGCGTTAGCTCCCTTCCTTTCTTTTCGCCAGAGCTTCGTTTGTCAGTCAGCAGGGTGCAACGCGTGCAGGTGAAGTTGGCTTTGGTTCAAAGATGTTGATGAATCACTTACACCCCAAAATTGATGTTAATTTTGTTAATTATTTTTTTTAATTAAAAAAAGTAATACGTAAATGAGTTCATGCGTATGTAATACTTTTACTATTGCAAGCAGTCATAGGCTGAGATGACTCAAATGATATGATATGATGAGATCAAACAGGTGTGTACGCAATTTTAGTAGTATAAAAAAATAGGTGAGGAATACACAATTACAATGATATGTAAAACTACCTATTTCACATATAAAACTTCTGAGTTGTAAATGATAATATTCATAAATGATTAATTAACATTATGTCTTGTATACGTGTTTGTATGTATTGTACCCGCATCCAACTTCCTTCCTCGGTAGGAGCGAATTCTAATAATTGTTGGGCTGCCGTAAGTCCAGATTTAGGCGGGAACGTCCGCAATTCTGCAGAGAATTTAGCTTGAGGTTGTAAAATAGCCGGGCTTTAGAATATTTGATGATCTAAAGATAGCCTTCATAGTTAGAATGTAGTAGATGCTGTTGGTATATAATATATCTACATGCGAGTTCATCTGCACGGATTGCAGTCTTGGGGAACCTACCTCCCAAGCTAAAACCGACTCCCATCGAATACTTTCATTCCCAAAAATAAGTGTTAGGTTTAAAGTATCGACAAACATTTTAGCTCAGTCTGAATGTCAGTATTTTGAGAGAGTTTTCTGGCAAAGAAACTTATGTTTCCTTTTATTCAGAACAAAACTTTTTGCGATATGATTGTTAAGGTATAAAAATGATCTAAAATTTTTAACTTGTTAACTTTGTTTTCATTCCCGTATTTGACAAATTTAGTAATAAAGAAATAAACATGGAGAAATTTCACAGTTTCCCAAAAAGAATCAGCATTCCTTTTATTTGGCTCATGTCCTAAATTTGTCACTATCTTGCGTAACAAAAAGTGTATCGTATGGTTACCCAATTGGAATGGCTGACTACGTAGGATTAATAGATAGGGCCGCGGCCGTGTACGTGTGTGGATTGTAGGACGACATCTACGAGCGCTCCCCGTATGCTCTCATTATTGCATAGAGGATTCTACCGGGGACAAGCACAACACATCCATTCCATACAAATGCCGAGTAGTTAATGTCTTACTATTATTCTAAACCAATACCGTTTGTGTAAAAGCAGTGTAAAACTATGGGTGTGTGTGATATCATTTTCGTTGATATTTTGAGAGAGCGGCGGGAAGTATTATAATGTACGGAAGTACATACACATACGTATTACTTGTAATGTAACCTGATCTTTATTAAATTATTTTAGCTCCATGTACAAAAAAACAAACAGTCGAGGATCATAGGTGCAGTACCTACCTACCTACCTTGTCTTCAAGTTTTATTAAATTACGATATTGTTTTTTTTTATATTTTTAATGCTAATCATTCTCTGTTTATAATTTAAAGAAATTATATTATAATAAATGCATGTTTTATTCAAAATTTACGTTAAGGTGGGCGGCACTTTTTGTACCTGCTCACTCTACGAGTCATTCTTTGGAGACATGACTTTAATAAATAAGTCTTCGGCCGCCTTAGGAATAAAAGCAGACTTCATTATGTCCATTTGCTTTCCACACTAGAACATCATAGATTCAATTAAGTAGATTTTTTACTTATTTTATTCTCACTATGCATTATAGTAGTACTATAGTGCTGATCTTATTCCTATTTTAATTCTTTGGTATTGATTTTCATTCATAGTAAAAAATACATTTTTGTATTCTATTACTACTTTCGGACTATGTCCAATTCTTAGATGTTGTAAAATAGAAAGATTGTATGTAATATTTTTATTATACCAAATCAATACAAAGAAAAGTAGACAAATAAACTAAACAGTATAAAGGCCGACTTATCTCTGAAAGCGATCTCTTCCAGCCATCCGTAAACAGCCAACGTAAAAGTGATTATTTCCAAGGTAGTCATGAAGAAATAAACAATGTCATTATTCAAAAATATCAGTTATTTTTAGTCAAATATAAAGACGGAGATAATCAGAGTGTAGTCATCTTCACCGTCAATACAGCTCAATGTAATGCCCATTTATATTAAAAGCATTAGGAGGATCCATCCAAGGATTACATAAAAGAATTTCAAAGATTAGGCTGAATTTTATTGAAGATTAACTTCGAACTTTTTCTAGCTGATTATATTTAACACATTTTAATCACTTTATCAATAAAAAATAATAAAATAAATGACATTTACATAATAAATACTTCACGTATTTTAAAGTTTACTCTACAATCTAGGTCGTCGTCGTCATCCTTATTCATCGCACTGCTGGGATACGGGTCTCCCTCAATCGAAGGGGTTTAGAGCATACTCCGCCACCCTGCTCAACTGCGAGTTGGCGGAGGCCAGTGTTTTCAAACCGCCTAAACGTCACTGACTTAGCTTAATGACTGTCATCTTTTGACAACTGCCGGGGGAGAAGCTCGAGATAAGTAAACCCACATATGGGCTGGCCACGGTCGACGTTGCTTAACTTACGTGTTCGATTAGACTGACACGCGCATCGACGCTCGCAACATAAACTATCGCACATGTGCCGCCATCCCCGCTGCCATCGCAGCCACTCCGTCCTTTCTGGTGACCTCAGTCACTCGCAGGAACGCAACAACACTCAAGAGGATTGTTATTTGGTTGCGGTATTCTCTGAAGTGGAGGTACTTTTCCCAGTCGCGCAAGTTGTAAATGCGCTGTGCCCTACCTCTCGCCTCGTTCGCTAGTCGTCAGACTGCATCACGTGCAGGTGATGTTTACTTTGGCTCTAAAGATCGTGGTAAGACACTTACTTACACTCTAAACTTTCCTATTTTTAGTTGCAGAAGGTATCGCTTCTTCTGTAATAAGTAATATCCAGAAATTACAAAACATTGTAATTTCTGGTTTACTTCATTTCATACACAAAGTGAATTCGCAGTGGCAGCAACGTGCGAGCGATATTTTTTGTTGTGAGCGTTTATTTGGATACGGTAACCGCTTCACATTAGGCGGGTTGTATGCATGTTTACTATCTGACGTGGTATAAAAAAAGGAATTGTGCATTGTGCCTTAGACTCATCTTACACCGCGCCGGCGAGAAAACGTCCAACTATCGACTATTTTCTCGCTCAAGAAACGTACAATAAATACAAATCGCGTGGGAATGAAAGAGGTGCATGTATTTAATTAATTATTGTCTGTTCACACTACCGACAAGTCTTTTGCATATGGGTCAAGTGCTTTACGGTGGAGCCGAACCTCCGAGGCACTTGTCCCACCGCGTGGTGTATTATATTCCATTAGAAAGTTCCAGCACATCCACCACTTTGTAACTGCATCACTGCTAACTTTAAACTACATTGTCAAATTCCAGCCTAAATTTAATCGCACAAAGCTTGTTAAAATTCAAATATTGTCATATAAAACTATTTAGCAAAAGTATCTAAAAAATAAATATTGAATATTTTTTTTAATCTACATTAGGTGATAAAAACGAATACGGCCGGCCTGACGTAAAGCGGTTACCATAGCCATATAAACGCTTGCTATAATGTAAAATCGCTCGCGCGCTGCTATTCCCGCTGCCAGCGCTGCAATACTTTCTTCTTATTTACTATCTATTCCAATTATCCAGGTTTATACCGATAAGGATAAAATATGAACAAATAGTAAATACTCGAATAATTTTACTATCTCACTCTATGAATGCCTTGTCGCGATACTGGTGAGCTAACTCACTCGCAGGATCAATGCTATGCCATTAATTAATCTATGAGCGTGTTTGAGTCGTGCGATGGTTCACGTACAGATATTTCATTTAGACCGTATGAAATTGCAGTATGGAAAAACTTCAATTTCAGTAATTAATTGGAGACTACCAGTGGGCGATAGATAGATGAGTGCTATGTTAAAATATAAGGAGTTTTAACTAGACGAGCAACCATTCATGTTAATAGGATAATAATAGTAATTAAAGATCAAAATATAATTTGGTTAATGGGGTAGAATTGGGTTCCTTGGATTTTTGATTAAAAGTTAAATAAATATTTCTGGACAATTTACACAGCGCCATCTAGCCCCCAAATTAGGCGATAAGCTTGTACTATGGGTTATGGACAACTGATTAATGTACTTAATTATTTTTTTTATTTGTAAATACATACATGTTATACATAGAAAACACCCAGACCAAGACAAACAGACATGTTCATGCAAACAAATGCTTGTCTTGTGCGGGGAACGAACCCGCGATCTCGGAGTCAAAGTAGCCATTGCTAGGCATTCCACCACCGAGCTTGTCAAAGCCAAGTTATGGGTAAGATACATAAAATTAAAATAGTAGTAGCGCTAAACAGGTGAGTGCTGCACGTTCATACCAACATTGTTAAATAGTTGTGCGCTGGTGAGTAGTTGGCAACATAGCAATGACAACGTATAAACGGTACACATAAACCGCGGGTCGATACCACCGCTCAATCAACATCCTCTTCCGGCGGATGATGTCACGTTGCTCGCAATTTATATGACACGCCAGCCTTCAACACTCATAAATTAAATTTTGTCAAGTTAATGGAATGCGTAAGCAAATATTATAACCATAAAACAATAATGCTGACATTATGAAGTGTAGTTATTTCAATTATTTAACTGACTTCCAATTGCCGGTGTTGAATTGTGTGAATTGCTTGTAAAAGCAACAGGGCTTATTGCGCAGGCTATCTCGGTTGACAGTGCTAGGTGTCAATCAACCAAAGAGTGATATAGTATGGTAATATGTATGCCGAGCTCGGTGGTCGAATAGCTAGTAATGGCCACTTTGACTCCGAGGTCGCGGGTCCGATCCCTGCTCATGGCAAACATTTGTGTGCATGAACATGTGTGTTTGTCTTGGTCTGGGTATTTTCTTTGTAATAGATGTACGTATTTCCAAAAAAAATGTATTCAAGTATAGTGTCAGTTATCTAGTACTGTGTAATTTGTCCTGGAATATTTGTTTATTTATTTTATGCGGCAGTCCGGCGGCGGTTTTAAAGTACATTGCCTGTACGAGATTGTCCAAAAAAGGTGTATAATGTTTCAAGAATAGGCAATTTGGCATAAAACCTAACCTCAATTTTGTGGGTCTGACGGCCCACTTGTTTTGATCAATACTATCGATGCGAATATTAATGTGAATCGATGTGAAAACAGTAAGTCTTTTCCTTTTATTCATCCTTATCAGCCGACATATGTACAGTTAGCTCTTTCTTACCCTTATCATCTCTCACACAATCCAATCAACTAGTGTTTAGTCTTCCTCCCTCGTTATATTCACAAATCACTTGAAAGAAAAAAAAAAATATCTTCTCCAAATAATTTAGAGAACGGGACGGGGACCCACCACACATTCCCACCACTGTATCTCCTGTGTAGCCAGGATTAACAGCGGCGACCACCAAAAAGGCAATGGACAATGTAGTCCACTGCAGTCCTGGGGGTAAAACTGCAACTGCATTTGAACTCACAATGAATGTAATCAGAAGAAATTAGTAGGAGTAGGAAGCGTTTGGAATTTGACTTCCCCTCTTGGCAACGTGAGAGACAGCTATATGGCAAATAAGGTACTAAAAGCCTAAAGAGATGGCTAGTGAAGTGAAGATCAACTGCCATGCACCAGATTTTAAATATCTAACACTATTGAGGACCTAAAAGAGTGAATATTTTACCTAACACATCGATTACAATAATACGAATTGTAAAATCGTCTGAACGTTTGGTAATTCTCCCTTGTTGCTACCAACTCAGAATAGTATACTATCCCGGATAATCCTTGCAAGGACATGCAAGGAATTCAACATGTCCTCCTGCTTCCGTCACAAAAAAACACACTTCCATAAATTGTAATTTGTAAATAGGTTTTATAATTCAAAGAAGATCAAACTTTGTTTTTTTTTATTAGAGAATTAATTGTTATTTCTTTTATATTACCTATACCACAGATTACATAATAGTTACTACGTAACCTATACCCTAGGTCTTTTCTCTACTCTCTGCATCCCAACAAACATAATTGGGTTATAAAATTCGCCTGTAACTTCACAACTTTTCAATTATAACAAAATCTAACAACCTCATTTTCCCACTTCTAATTAAAGATGCCACAACAATAATGAGAGCATAGAATTGATATTATTTTTAATTACGGCCATGGTCAATTATGGTATTTAATATGGTCATACATAGATAGATTCTCATTATTAACTAACACGTTTGGGCGCGTTTAAAAGAGCCAAAGAGAGAACATATACTTATAACACAGTTTATGTAATAGTACTCTTAAAACATGTCATGTTTTAGATTTTTAGTACATTTTTAAGTTTTTACTATGCTATACAGTGGCGTCCCATTTAGTAAGTAAGGATTGTAATAGCTACCTATTAGGTATTCGGAACAGACAGAAATATTTTTTCGCGCCTGAGCAGGGTTGTCTTTATGTAAAGTGCAGGTTCGCTCGTGCATGAAGTACTGCCCCCTTACCACCATCTCTTATTGCGATTCAATAACTGAATAGAATGCTTATTCATACCAATGAATAAGCGACTCTATTTCAAATGGAATAGAGTCGCTTATTTATGTAGTCGCGTATGAATAAGCATTCTATTTCAAATGGAATAGATTCAAATATTCCATTTGAAATTACTATTTCAAATGGAAAGAGTCGCTTATTCATTGGTATGAATAAGCATTCTATTCAGATATTGAATCGCAATAAGAGATGGTGGTAAGGGTGCTGTTCTCATCTCTGGGACGTTTCCACCAAGTACATCTTGACGACCTTGATCGATTGCAGTATCGTAGGATGGTTTCACATTGTAGTGAATTCAGAGGTCACAAACACTATTCAGTCTCAGTAAGCAAATCAATAATGCTGAAACATTGGTAAGTCCGATGTCCTACCATGAAGAATTATCTAAAGAGCTTAACTAGCAAAAAGTGGTTTTTAAACTATCCCAGGAGGATCATTTCTCTAGGACTATATGAGAATTATATCTGCATATAAGTCCGGAAAAGGGCCCACTTTATAAGTCTACTTTTGCTTATAACGTATTTATAATAGACTGCTTAAATGCCGTTTACGGCTATATAGCTCCTGTAATAGGATTACGTCAATGCAGTTACTCCTGCAAACCTCAATATAAGTAAGTTATAGTCAAAAGTGAGACTAATACGCGCCTCGCAATGCTTCTATAAACTCATATTTTGTGAACTGTCAAAAGTGTATCTGCGTTGTGTTCTGTCAAGATCTTTTTAAACGTCCTGAATAAGGGCAGAGTACTATTTATCTTAATCAGAATTCATTATTGTCAATCATAGTAGAAAATCAAAATAGTATTGTTGTTAGTCTTAATATTACATTACATTGTTGTTATTCGTAGGGGAATGCGAATTTTCTGTGAAATATAACATGGTTTTAAATAAAATTTTAAAGCGCCTCTTCAAATTGACTTATTTACTTTTAAGAATTTATTAATTTATCAAGAAAATACAATGAAGGGCTGCCATTTTTTCGGGGAGCATTTCCAAGTGTGACATAGTGCCATTATAAGTATAATTGGTTCTATATTGGCGAGTGTTAAAACCGAAGATTCGCCATATTGTTACCAATTAGGGTTACACATTTATATGTGGAAAAACGAAATCGATTGATGTTTCAAGTTGAAAACTAGTATATCCATCAATATTTATATTTAGAGAAATGTCATTTGGTAGACAGGAAACATTTTCAAAAATTATTTTCAAACATTTTGATCAGACTATTGTGCCAATAGTGCGCTGGGGATGAAATAGTAATGAGTCCGTTTTCTCTATTTGTTTTTTTTTTTTTTTTTTTTTTTTTTTTTTTTTTATACTACTAAAGTGGCAAACAAGCATACGGACCGCCTGATGGAAAGCAGTTACCGTAGCCTATGAACGCCTGTAACACCAGGGGCATCACACGCGCGTTGCCGACCCTGTAAAAACCTCTTCACGCCCTTTTTGAAGAACCCCATGCTGTAGTCTCCTGAGAAAACCTCGACAGGCAGTTCATTCCACAGCTTGACCGTACGCGGGAGAAAACTTCTCTGGAACCGCACGGTACGCGACCATTTAGGCTCCAACGTGTGAGGATGAATTCCCTGTCGATGGCGAGCGGTGCGACTGTAGAAGGAGGCCGTGGGCATCATGTCAAACAACTCCTCTGAACACACCCCATTGTACAGACGGTAGAACACACAAAGGGACGCAAAATCTCTCCTCAGACTTAAGGGTTCTAAACCGTCTGTCAGTTTGGGATCGTCAACAGTTGTGGTGTTTCTAGTAGTGTTCGTACATCTTTAGTCAAAACATCGTTTAGTCTCATAGTTATAATTTCAAGGAAGGAGTTTAATGCAGTATGAGAAAAATTTAAGTCTAAAGCCCAGTTTTTTTATACAATAACGCAGTTCTAAATTTTTGTTGTAATCTGAAAGTTCTTCCCCATCATCACTTAATGATTTTTCATTATTGCTTTACTAGTCCGGACCTCTTCCACCTTAAGTAGTACTACAGATCTTGTCCGGAACCCTCTCCAGAATTCGCTATGCGATCTTTACCAATTAAATTTATGACAAATCCTATAATAGGATTTGCGACACTGTATAAAGCGTGTTTTGTCTATATTGGTCGTTTCAAGCAAAAGTGACCTTTTAAGAGATTTAACCAGGATTGTTTGAGACTACTTATACAATAACACTACAGTGGAATGCTAATATAAATATGTCTAGGCTTATAATGGCATACGATAAATCTATGTAGAGAACATTTTATCCTACTGAGTGCTGTTATAATCTTAGTGATTTATTATTTTTGAAACGCGGATATGAAATCTGCTTAATCCTTAATTTTAGGCTAATATAAAACCAGACAAGAAATATAAAAACTATTTAGTAATTTAACTGGAATTTACTTATATTAGCCATAAATTATTAGCTTATATTAGGTTATAAGTAAAAATAACTAGAGTGATTGGTTCTCAGTGTATCCTATCCTGGTAAATGCTCCTAGAGGAGTCTTAAGATTTAAATGCCCTTAAGATGTTATCTTAAAGGCGCATATAAGCCTGGGTAACTGGAGTAATTACTCCTGAAAGCAATTACTCTTGTTCCATGCTTTTAGAGGAGTCTTAATCTAGTAATAGCCACGAAATATGATCCTATATACCGATATAAGTCCAAATTATAGGATTAAACGTACTTAAGTAAAAACAGCACTCATTTATGCTGTTAAAAGCGCTGTAGCAAATACCAAAACCATTATCGGAGCTTTATAAGTGCATATAGCATTAAAAAATTGCGTTCCAGGATTATTTTGCTAGTTGGGTTACCAATCTGAATTGTCCTTGATCTTCTTTCGTTAGAACCACTCATGCTGGTAGAACCACACCCTGACCACTCCATACAGAAACTGCAACACAAACATAGCGCGTCTGTATACGTGCAAATGTGTGCGAAGAAACCTTACCTTGACTGCATAACGAAGTATGCACCTTAACACGTTTAACTTTGGATAATAAATGTCTTTAAATGTTTAATTTGAATTATTGTATATATTATACAATAAATTGTATAGATTATACGGCATTAAATCCAGTTATATTACCATACTACATTTCGTGTTTAAATCGGGTTATTTGATTATTATACAATCTAATGTCATGGTGGTCTACTGAAAATGTGGAATAAATATCAATATTCAACTTCCATAAATTCCAAAAACGTCGAACTGTCTAATCAAATGTCGAATAAACGATTTCGACGATACAATATTCATTATTAAAGCTGAAAAAAAATAAATTGATTTTGTAATGAATAAACAGATAGTTTAATGGTAATGATGAAACAATAAGAAATAAATCTATAATTTACAAGTTCAGTTGAGAATAGATTATGTACTACGAACGAACTTTTGTAATACGCGACGCCGCGTGGCAGCCCTTGCGATCGGCTGTACATTCAACTCAGAGTGGTGGTGAGGTTGCCTTATGAGAGCGGCAGGGAGTGGCCATACTGTACGTAGTACTATTACTTATACTGTGGTATAAGTATTAGTACTGTATGTAAGTAATAGTACTATAAGTATATACGTGGTATAAATAATAGTACTACGTAAAAGGTAGATCTATAAGGTTGTGAGATTCTCCCCCAGCACACGTGATTGTGTACACTGTTAATTGCTAGAATGATATTTTGTCTAGCAACCTTAAATATATAGAATGCCAAGGGTTCCGTTATTATAATAAAAAAATCTTTCTTTTTTATAATCGACTGTGGCTTTATCTTTTTAACCGGTTGAATATTTTAAAGAATAGGTTGTACGTTGCTTTTCTATTGGGCATTGATGCCACTTGTTTGGAATATTTTATCTGCTCAATAAAAAAAATCCGTATTTCGTAGTTAGCCCAGGGGGGCTACCGCCTAAGCTGAACCGATTCCCATCGGGTTTTTTTGTTACAAAAATCGAACCTCTGTTTAAATTTGTGATAATCATTTTCAGTTTAATCGGTAGGGCGCTTCAGTCTCTACCTTCTAAGCATAATATTATTAACATTAATTTAAGGTGTAGTTAGATTTTCGCAATCAAAAAATCGTACTCAGCTTCAGCTTAGACAGTAGGGCTCCTGGTTATTAAATTTATTTCCTTTTAAACGTAGGCACAACGTTATATCTTAATATACTTAAGTGAATGTAGGAAAGATACGCTGAACGTCGAGATACAAAGGGTGTGAACGAAATAAAATCACGAAAAGTTAGCTCGTTTTGTTTGGCCAAACTACACAAAACAAAAATAAAGAGCAACGAAACGGTATTTAACCTTTGTAGCAATACGTATCTACATAATTATTTTGGAATGGTAGCGTTGTGAATCGGAAATAGCGATGTGAGGAATGTTTTAACATATGCTTAGATCAGATCTTAGGTTTTTAATACGTTTAGACTTGAAACTACGCGCGATCTAACAATTTCATAATCAATTAACTTTAACAAACAGTACGGAAGTAGTACAGTACAGTTATGACGCAACACTGCCAACTGCCAACTGCCATTATATGAAAATCGCAAAAAAATATAGTACATAGATAGACATAACCTGATGAAAAGCGAAGCCGAAAAGCAAATGACGAGCTCGGTGGTCGAATGGTTAGCAATGGCCACTTTGACTTTGAGCTTGCGGGTTCGATCCCCGCACAAGGCAAATATTTGTGTGCATAAACATGTCGGTTGTCTCGGTCTGGGTGTTTTCTATGTATATATATTATATGTATGTATTTACAAAAAAAAATGTATTTAAGTATAATATCAGTTAATGTCAGTTATTTAGTACCAATTGTACAAGCTTTACTTAGTTTGGGTCTAGATTGCCATGTGTAAATATGAGGACCGCCATCATTACCATTAGTGCAGCGCTGTTGGACCTTCCCTTATCTACATATTTAATTATATCTTCACGTCTCATCTACATGATCCAGGATTAAAAGAAATGCTACAGTATTCCTTGGTATTACAATTGACTCGATTCGATTCGAAATTGCAATCTAAAATCCAGATATTTCAAAAATTTTATCGAAAATGTCGAAGTAGCCTTGCTATTCGAATAGTTCTCGAAGCAAACCTAAGCTAACCGAAAGATAATTTGCCCAAACGTTAATTCTCATCATTACAAAACAAAGCAATTTTTAAAACAGCTAACCGTTATATAATGCAGCGGTTCTACGAATTGGCTGCGACATACATATACTAATAATAGATTTGTGCTAGTTTGGTATTGCGAACTAGTTAGATGCACATACATACGTAATGTCAGGAAGTCTGCATCTGTGGAGTCTCTTTGCGGAGGACAAAGGCGCTTTGCTTGCGGACATACATAGTTCTCGTACATACATCACAGCTTTGTCACAGCCGCCCTAGCACAATGACAGTGCAGACATCGTTAGACAATATAACAGGGATTACGCTTGTAGCATACCAACTAAATCAATAAATAGTTCGGAACAAATTACACAGCAAACTAAGCAAAGTTTGTACTATGTGTACTAGATAACTGATAAACTTCAATACTTCTTTATTTTATAAATACACTAAGATTATAAGTACAGAAGATTATTTTTGTTTACAACGGACAAACTCAAAAATTTTGCAAAAGCTATTGAGCCGATTTTAAAAAATCCTATCTATAAAAAGCGAATAATATTGACTATTATATTTCATTGCACCGTTGCGAAGCTGGGGCAGGTCGCTATTAAATAATACATAGAAAACATATAACGTAATCAAACAGACATATTCATGCTCACAAATATGTGTCCTGTGCAGAAGTTGAACCAGCAGCCCTTGGTGCCAAAGATGCTATTGCTATCTTATTATAACTAACAAAATTAATATTTCAAATAACTAATAAAGTTACTAGTTAGTTAATAGACTATTCGAGATAGTTGTAAAACTGTACGCTAGTGTCCGTATGTGTAGTCTAGTTCTTAAAATCTGAAATTCTGAAGTTTATAAAATCGATCTTAAACGTTTGCAAAATCCTCATTGGGAAATTAAAACGTCTCAAAACATCAGTGGCCGTTTCACTGAGGACGATCCCTACATCATACATCGGACCACTACTTTTGAGCATATACACCTAAAATTATTTTTGGAGTAAACATTTAGGAGGGTTGTCCCACCTAAACGTAAATTATTGCGTGCTCTACCTATTTTACTGTTAATACCAACCACCCTCACCCTCTTTGGCTGTGACCGCGCCTGCAAGAGACAACCCCGTACTTTTCAATATGATCGAGCAAACGAAAATTTCCCCACAAATAACTTTGATTTCGAAGACTGTTTGTTTTAAAATTACTGCATATATAGTGGCAATAATGTGCACACTGCATTGCATGTATTATGAGATTTTAGGTATAAATTGTAAACATTTTATTTATTTGTGTGCTCAGGCTGAAGGGAGGGCAAGCGTTCCATCATTTTGTAACCTCTTATTAAAAAAACTACCTACGTATTTGACCTTAATATTCACTTATGTTAAAACCTTTGCTTTTTTAAAGATAAGTAAGTATATGTATATGAAATCCCCCAATTCTTTCGTTTTGAATTGTAAGTAAAAAAATTCCCAGCAATGGGTTACGAGGGAAACAGAAAACCTTCCTTCTCTGAAGTCGGTTGAATGAGGTAAAACTAAAAACCTTAAGTAAAAACGTTTTAATAAGTAGGTAAGTATAATCAATATTATAGCCCTCCATGTCGTTTTTGAAAAAAAAATGGAAACCGTGACATTTCCTATATGAATCCGCTCGCGTGGACTATCTATATATGTATACTTCCGCGCTAATTAATATTCTAAATGGGAAAGGGTGTCTATCTGTCTATTCGTTACCTTTTCATGACGACTTGAATAAAATTTGGTACGGACATAACTAGATTATATTTTGAGGAAAGACGTACGAGTTAAGTATAACATGGCCAGATTATATATTCTTACATGGGCTGATCGCTATAGCGATAAGCCCATGTAAATCGGATAAGTTATTCCTGAACAGTCCCGGACCCGCCAAAGGTTCATAAACGTACAGGCATAATAAATATAGATATGAAATAGAGAAACAGGCAGAACTCTATTTCCGTCTATATATTTTCTAACTATTATTTTATTACAAAAATAATTAGATGTAATTGCTATCCCAAGATTTTTCATTATTGCACATAAATCATAGATAACATCAAAAGTCTGAAGTTTCTGCGTCTTTCATCTATTCTATGCATATAAGCAAATTTATGCGTATATGCATAGAATAGATGAAAGAATGCGGCTTTCTTGTCAATTGTCAGACTAGTTGCTTTAGAATTTAGCCAGGTGAGAAGCTAGTGACATTCTGTAGATATACCTGTCTGTAGGTATTGATCGCAGGGCTCGCCACGGTCGCAGCTGCTCTTGGCCGTTCTCGCACTTACTGAATGCACCACTCTGCCATTATATAATATCCTATAGTAACGTCATATTTTTTGTACTACTTATACTACAATAGGTGTTACGCTTGTTACCGCGGTTACATCCGCGTGAACAAGGTTCCGTCGCTTGTCTCATGAACTTACAATAAAATACTTCTTAGAGTGTATTTAGAACTTCTAGTGTATCCGCTGTACACAACGCTGGGCACTAGAGCTGAGAGGCAAGGCCTAAATATGGCGAAAGTACTCGGGATTGGCACAGGCTTTTGTCGAAGTAGTCAGTATACGGGCAGCCCGAAAAATTATGCAAATGGATCGGTATAGCCAGCTTTTTGTCATAGAGATGCATCAGAACCGTTATCAATGGCAGCTGTCAACGACATCAACTATCATGCAAGCCTCTGTGTTCTAACTGTTTCTGTTCTATATCAGTGATGTTGTACACCTATGGCATTCATTGCTATGCAGTGCAGACCTGAGATTGAATTGATAGCACCGGGGATATTTATTGCACTGGCCGTGTTATTATTCTTCCTTGGAGGACATCGCTTGGAGGACAGCCGCAAACAACGTGTGTCAGAAAAAAACACTCTTAATAGGTTCCTCATCATCATAAGCTCCTCAAGACATAAGTTTGCGCATTCAACTTTAAGAAAGACTCTTTAATGTTGCCATAAGTTCACATCATCGTAACCTACATAAACGCGGTGACTGTATTTAGGTGAGTAAGTATATCTTAAGCAACATCGCTCGCTAGTCACGTGGTGGTTGTGGTTATGGAGTACTCTTCTCGACCATGAAGGTTCTCCATTTTTTCAGGCGAATCTTCGGGGCGATTTCGTGTAAATCTGCACTCCCAAAGGTTGTCTGGTAGAGAATGCTTTTAGCATTAAGACCGCCTATGTACCCTATAAAGTTTAAATAAATAAATAATTATTTTTGTCTTTTAAAAAAAAATAACAACGTGTAATTTATATGATCGATTTATTAAACAGCAACAATTATTATGAAGAAAATCGATTACTAAAAATGGATTCTAAGGAAAATATAATATTAAGATAAAAATAGATATTTTTTTTGACGAGCTCGGTGGCGTAGCGGTCAATGACGCGGCTTCGACACCAACGCTCGTGGGTTCGATTCCCACATAGGACAAACATTTGTGTGCATGAACATGTCTGTTTGTCTTAGTCTGGGTGTTTTCTATGTATCATAAGTATGTATTTACAAAAAAAATAAATATTTTACGTATGTTTATCAGTTGTCTAGTACCCATAACACAAGCTTCGCTTACATTGGGGCTAGATGGCACTGTGTAATTTGTCTGACAATATTTATTTATTTTAACATCCCTGGTAGTTTAAGAGGCAGCAACGGATTGACTAAACTATCACTAGGTTAGATGATTTGGAGTCTATGAAAGTATAATATTTGATACAAATGCTTGTTATACATATATGAATATACGCAGTACATATGCGGAGCACTAGCGCCGTGATTGAAAAAATATCGTTACTTGTAAACGGAGTTAAGATTATAAACTTTGCTCTGTGACTTTCATCGAGAATACTACAAAGTAGTTTATTTACTCTCATATTGAAATTTAGAGATTAAAAAACTAAACACAGAATCTTAATGTCAGTCTTTTACGCACAAGCCATCAAAATAATTTTAAAAAGTTCCTTTGTGGTACAGCTCTTTGGACAACTGTATCGAAAAATAACTTTACTATAATTGAATGTCTGTGCTTTTTTTCCATTTCGATACAGCTTCAGTGCAAATGCATTGCAACTGCAAAATTTTTCTGCATAATCTGCAAATGTATTTATGAGTAAGAAATAAAGCTGTTAAATTAACTTCATGGTTTTATTTAAAATATTATTATCATCTATTTCATGAGATTAAATAAAGTAGTGTATGAAACTGCACATAATTAGGTCAAATAAAATACTCGTGTGATGCTATTATCACATTCGCCTTCGGCTCATGTGATAAACTTACACACGTACTTTATGAACCCATAATATGCAACAGTTTCATACTACTTTTTAGGTTACTTAGTTGTTGTTTACTTTAAACATATCGTATGAATGCTAAAAGTGGCCGCTTTTAACAATACGAATAAATAAGAAAAAATCATAGCTCGTAAACACATTAAAATTGTAAATTTTTGTTATTTAAGTAGTTACTTAAATAGGTAACTAAAATTTACTTAATGTTAATGTAATTTAAATAAATGTTACTTATAGCGTTACGTATCGTATAAATATGTTCAAAAGCGGCCACTTTTAGCATTAATATACGTATGTAACAACAAAACACAACAACAAAAACACTCTTTAGCGATAAATGTCACAGAGCAAAGTTTACAACCATATCTACGGAGATAGGCCAAAAGATATTGCTTGTAAACGGTTACAAGCAATATCTTTTTTCACAATTGCGGCGCTAGTGTATAATAACATAAGTTCTCCTTTGAATATTAATTTCTAGCGAACGTACCAGCGTATCACATTAGTTTTTAGACTGTTTATAGAAGTATTTGTACATAAGTAAGTAGTATCATAATGATCATTGAATCAGCAATTTTTATTGTAAAACTATTGAATATAGCAAAATAAAGAGAAAAGAAATAGGTAAGACTGGCCGAAACGCGGGAATTCATTTTCTTCAGCATATTTTGATTGTTGACATTTTCTATGATGACAATATTTATGATTGCTTACAGGTAAAATACGTGAATCTGAAGTAAAAGTTATGACATTTCTAAGATAAAGATAGAACAAAAGTCCAAACTTTGAACACAAATTAACACAAAACATTGAGCTCCAAAGGATTAGTATCCAGGGCCGTAAACAAATTTTTCTCATTGTTTCTCTGTTCTCATCTTCAAATTAACTTAAAGGTACAACAGACATTCGATTTATAGGTTCATATACGTTAGATGTTTAACTCATAACTAGCAGGTCTACAGCTGTAGACTTCTAGCGCTTGCATCCACTAAAGGGTTGGTTTTGGTATTCAATCTCAGAAAAAAATATACATATAAATATACATACAAATAGACATTCAATATTGAATGTCTGTGGTCGTCACACGCTCGTACGTAACTCTCCCCCATTTGACTCATTGGGCTCGGCGAACTTGCTTCTCATTTAGACTTATTCTGTACAACTTGAATGGCCGCCCGCACGTCAGTAGGGTTCATAGACCCGGGATTACATTATCTCCTTCCCGGGAAACAGAACTGCCTGCCAACCTGTGTAAAGTCCTTATAGTAGTAATCGTGCTGGAGGATGAGACCGGAGTGGACACGAAACAAATATCGAAAAACCTGATCAAAATCGTATAGTTATTAAATCGAGTGAAATGCTGTTTTATTCAACTTCTAACAATTATTATTTTTTTTCAAGTCATATCCAAGTATTTAGTCTAGAATACCGGGGAAAAGCTTTTGACGTGAATAAGTCTTTATAATTGATTTCACGGGGAGGCAATTCAAAAAACGAATGATAACTATATCGGGGGATATGTACAGTAATAGTGTTTTAACTACATATCTATCCTCTCCATTCAAAATTAAATCACACCTCTGAATATATGAAGGAATTTATTACGTTAAGTAAGGACTATGGAACATCGCGTGCGGTGGAGGGGGAAGCGCTGCCATTTTGAGTGCGTAAACGTATTCACGTGCAACACACGACCGTGTCCATGACACAGCCAGGTCCAATGTTTTTTATTCTTTATTGCACATAAATTATTATAAATTGGGTAATATTATGGGTGTACAAAGGTTTATCTCACCAAGAGATCGCCTCAAGATAACTACTGGTTAGATAAAAATGAGCAAATTATTGAAACAGAGTTATTAGACACCAACTGACTTAGATATTAATTAATATTTGATTCAACAATATTAAACGCATTGTAGGTATTTCTATAATCTATAAAGCATAGCAGACAGAAGTAAGGGCACAAAGGTTCCCAAATTGGGAGGTATATCGACGATTGGACTACTTCAAATTCGCGTTGGGCGACAAGGCCATCATGTAATATTTGTTGATCCCGATCCACAGGGCAGCATTAGTTAGAGGCGCACGGTCGTTTTTTGTGGACGGCGATTGCTGACACCCAGGATTGAGCGATTTGGGATACTTCAAATTCCAAATCTGGCCACATAAGCTTGCGAGCATCTGGCAACCCTAACGCGGTAGAGACGGGCGCGGGGCGTTTCGAACTTTCGAGTGGCGGCGCTGGGTTCGCGCATGCGTCGTTTTATCAATCTTTTGACCAAAGACAATTTTTGTAATCTGGCAAATTTTCTTTTTGTTTCTAGGTTATGTTGTAGTAATCATTGTCAAAAATTTATGTTGAATATTTTCCTGGAATTTGTTCATTATGGAGTGGACATGAAGTTATTGTTTTGTGAATTAATATCTCGATCTATGCTATTACGTATTATATTTCATGCTAATGGTGTGTAATCTCGAGTGTTATTTGACATTGATTGAAGTGGAGATGTGAACAGGAAAGTCAATACGCACTTCTCGTGTTACCTATATATTTATGTGAAGCCACTGAGCGAAGCTAAGTGGTTTGTTAATTCTCATATTTTAGTAATACTAGTTCACCAAATATTGCCAACACAATGACGATGAGTCAGTTGTCCGTAATGAAACTGTACAATACAGTGGTGGACGACGTGATTGCCGGAGTTCGAGACTGCTTCCTAGACGACGGTGTGGACGAGCAAGTTTTGCAAGAGTTAAAACAACTCTGGAAAACAAAATTGCAAGCGAGCGGAGCAATGGATCCACCTCAGCCAGACCCTCCTATGCCGCCCCCCGTCTTACAAAACTTCCAAAAAGCAAATGGTAGTACTATAATACCAAAAAGATGTATAGATAATATGATGGCCCAAGGGTCCAGCCAGCAGAATGCTGGTGTGGAACATGGAGCTCCACCTCCAAATATAGCAGGTGCACATCCCCATCATGTGTTGGATCCAAACAACAAAGTGCCCGTTCAGTTAACACTACCT
The DNA here is from genome assembly GCA_937001555.2 of Hypsopygia costalis. Classification (NCBI taxonomy): domain Eukaryota; kingdom Metazoa; phylum Arthropoda; class Insecta; order Lepidoptera; family Pyralidae; genus Hypsopygia; species Hypsopygia costalis. Next base: position 13,082,461 of record OW443340.2, on the reverse strand, counting down.
GCCCAACCAGGAGTACCTGGTTCACAACCTCGCTCTTTTACTATTCAAATCCCTGCTTCGGCACTGAATGGAAACAAATTACATCAGGTATTAACAGGCCCCATCATAAATGCCACAATTAGTTTACCACAACCGTTAGCTGCAACTCTATTACAGCAACATATAAATTCTGCATTAGCTGGTCAACAGAATGAATTTGATGGAGGTGGGGGTGGGCGCAGTGGTGCTGCACCATTTTCATTAGATGGCGCATTGGATTCATCAGATGATGAAGGCTCAAATGTAGGCGATGGCTCTGAAGATGGTGCAGGTGATGACGATGAAGATGAGGAGTCGGCTGAGGAACGAGCAGAAGAAGAGGAGGAGGAGCGAGATGAGAGCGGTGGTGCGGAGGAAGAGCCACTAAACTCTGGTGATGATGTCTCGGATGAGGAACCTGGTGACATGTTTGACACTGACAATGTGGTTGTTTGCCAGTATGACAAGATTACTCGCAGCCGAAATAAATGGAAGTTTTATTTAAAAGATGGCATTATGAATTTAGCGGGAAAAGACTATGTCTTTCAAAAAGCTAATGGTGACGCAGAATGGTGAAATCATTTGCTGTTATAATAGACAAGCTGTGTGTATTTTTCTAATAATGGTGTAACCTGTTGTCTCTGGACTGTTAGAATGTAATTGAAAAGCAGAGTGAAAAGACATTTGGTCAAAAAAAATTCTCAAATTTTTGTTTAAATATGTATTATAGTTAACATCATTGACTTTAACCTGTTAATTTTAAAGTTATTTCTGAATAAAACTACAATCAACAATTTTGTTGGTTATTTGTGATAAATACATAATATAAAACATGATCATAACATTAACTAAGCTACACTGGCTAACAAAATCGAGCTACTCCCCGTTTTTTCATACAAAAGTGCCAACTATTATACAATTTTCTTGTTTTGAAATGATTCCAATACAGTTTTATCGATCATATTAGATCTGTCCAAAATATTTAATAACATTTTGGACAGATCTAATTAGTATATACCGAGGAATTCTTTCCACATGGGTTTCTGCTAAATTTGCTTGAACTAATTCATATGTTGCAGCGAGAATTAATTCCATGAACTATTTTCAATCAGTAAATGTGATCTTAATTAATAATTGTTTTATTTATTGTCAATTGAGCTGACAAATTAAATTCAGTTTAATTGATATACCAGTCTCCAGAAGATACAGTTTATTTTCACCCAATGTATAAAAGTGCATGTCATCTCACAGGAAATTTTTATCAATAGAGTTTTTTAATTCTAGTTAAGTTCAATATAACATGTTGAAAACTACACATTAGAATTTCATTTCAGTACTTTTATCTTGTGTATTGTAAATCAGTACAGTATCAGTACAAAAGATCCTAAAGGATCTATGTGTCCTTGAGGCTTTTATGAGGGCATGGACACATTATAAGATAAGACCCGAATTGCAGAATGGTATCACTGCTTAATAATAATATAGAATATAATACAGAATAATAGTACCATAGCCAAGCATATATAGCAAGCTTCATTATTAAATTGTAGCACAGTTACTCTATAATCACTGAAATATGTTACAATATTGGTTACAATTATGTTTTACAAGAAACATTGTACTTCCCCTGTTTGCTAAATAATAATTACAAGCTTAAATGTGACCATTGTATTGTCTGACTTTAAATTTAACTAGCAACCATAGCTAGATAGTTTGTGTTATATGTTAAAAGCTGCAAAGTATCCAAATTTTGAATTGACTGTACAAAAATATGCTTAAGGTGGATTAGGATTCAATTTATTTGATAGTACATAGTGAGCGGTTTGGGATATTTCTGCTTTTAACAACAAATAATTCATGGAAATATATCAGTAGACTGGTAACATGTAATTTCATGTGAAACTATTGTATATAATTGGGTTAAAGTCAGTGTTGTACTTCCAGAAAATAAAAATAAAAACCAAAATAATGGTGACGGTTCAATGACTTAAAGCTTTTTTCATTTGTTCATTGAGTGTGCATGTTTGAAGTCAAATTATGTGTAATTTGCTATATCAGCTTCATTAAATAAAATAAAGAATTATTTAATTTAAATGGGAAAAGACTAAACTGCATATGTGCCATAATTGTCACTTCCATAACAATTCAGTAAAAGATTAACTTATGTACACCAAGATATATATGTGTTTTAAAAATATACAATTAGAAAAATGTATGTACGTAATAAAATTATGTATTTTAATAAAATATGACATTACTAATTATTTTACAGACTTAATGTCTTTTAAATATAACGCATAGAAACCAATAAAGTGTCATTACTGAGAAATCATTGTTCACACTAAAATAGTACTGAACCAATACTAGACCTATGGAATCCTGTTCATAATTTGTGTTAGTAATAATTAGAGCTTTGGGTTGTCTTTGAGTTCAGTAATCGCAGATTCTTTTGATGGAAACGTAAACCAAGTTAAATTCTCACTAGGGTTCTGTATACAATGCTTTCAAGCACAGACTTAAGAGTTGGTTTAACATAACAAGCCTAACATCAGCGAAGTTTGTATATCCGCAGTCATGTGTTCAAATGCGCTATGACAAGTCTTATATTTTTTTATTATTTAATGGTTATGTATTACTCATAATAAAAACAAAAAATATAATAAATGCATGCATGTCATGCTTTGAATAAATAATACAAAAGTTGTTAATGTTTGGTAAACAGGGTGCCGAAGTTCATATGTAGATAATATTCTATGGTATTATGTATATTTATTTTGTTGGTTGTATAATTATTTTTTAATCCTGTTTATATATACATAAACCGTTGGTGCTTTCCTTATGCTGTTGATAAAAATATTAAATTCACTAATTCAATATTCAAGATGTAAATATTTATTATTTCCTAGCTAATGGCTAATGTTATTATTTTCCTCTATTAATTACAAGCGGTATCTAAACTGCTTTTAAGTCTGTGCTTTTGTAATTTATTTAGTGAAGCTGAGTAGCATATAATATCTAATGATAATGTTCTATTTCTTAATTTCTATTGCAACATGATACTTTATTAAACTCACGATATACTTTAAAATTAGTTTACTATAATCTAATTAGAATGAGGGCTGAAAATTACCTGCAAATGGAATGGTTTAATGATTCAAAGACTAAATAATTCAATTTATTTTTAAAAGTCACAATGATTGTGAATTGATTAACTAGATATTTATCCTATTTTCTGTATATTGTCGGCAATTCTTCTGAAACAAAGTATTTATAGTCAATTTAAGCTCTGAAATACCTGAGTAGTACTGAATATCTATTACATGCCATAATCTATGTAGTATGCTTATTTCTTGTCTAGATAACTAAATTCAAAACAATAAACTACCTATTTGTTATTACGTCTTACATTAAAATTATTTTGACCCCCTATATATACCATTACGTAATATTTTAATTTCATGCCAGAAAATTAAGAAAAAAAAAACTTTGTGTTGTGTTGTATGCAATTTTGGTGTTGGGTGTTATCTGTTATACCCACCCATATAGGTTGTTTTTTTTTTATTTACATTTTTTTTACAATTAAATCAAGAACGCATATTTCTACACAAATCAACTTTCCTACATTTCGCACTTTCAATGTAAATGTGCTAAAATATTTACATTGTGAAGAAGTTAAAGATAGTTGACACTTGAAAGAACGCAAGGTAAAAATATTGAGGCATCATTAGGGTCTACAAAAGCACAAAGACAGACTGCATTCCGACTGCCAAATTGCAGTTTGAATGCAATTAACGCGACGGCAATTAAACTGCCAACCAACCGTGCAGCTCGATTGCAGTCGAGGTACAGTTGGCATGCTGTTGGTATACAGTCACGAGCTGCACGTCAACTGCAATCGGATTGCACGGTTGGTGGCAGTTTCATTGCACTCTCAGTGCATATTGTTTTTTCATAAAGTATATAGGTGACTATCCATTAATATGATGAACTTATACAAATAATGTTTAAAAATCGTAAAAAAAAAACATCAAAACACATTTATAAAAATTACAAATTGGTATACTGTAGTATAAGTTGTTCATAATGATGGTCAAACTAGATCAAAACTGCTATATATCTTAAAATCAGATTTTCTTTATCACATTTTATGACTGAATAATATAAGTTATGTAAAAATATTGTATGACCGTTGGGTGTTTATTATTTATTGCAGAAAATGTGTCTCTTGAACTTGGTTTAATTAATGTTCAGCAACCTACTCGTTCGGTGGATGCGAATATTTTAACATAACGAAGAAGGTTCCTATGTAAACTATCATATCTGGTAAAATAGTGTTTTTCATTATTTTATTTGTACTTATTGTAAATAAGATATGACTATAACATGACTGCTCTTGCGGGACCACCTCATCTGCCAAACACACGAATTATATCTTAAATCTAATATGGGTTATAAAAGCCTAGTTGCATAATAGTGTGAAAGGAACTTCTGATTCAGTATACAGCTGCCATAAATAATTGCAAATCGAATTGATACGCAATTAAAATTCCGGGACGCATTCTAAGAATGCCAACTCGTTGATGTCGTCATCAACTAATCAAGTTTCTCTCAGGGCATAGCCGATGAATCACTGTTCTTAATTCACTTCGCCTCTCAATGTAAATGCGCGAGTCGAATATCATTGAATAGGTGTCCTATGCGCTCTCAATTGGATATGTGATCTATGTATATAAGTTACTATGTTATTCTCGTTCATATATCAAATTTCAAAAATAAAGTTTTCCTTTATTTCTGTATAAGGGTCTTTCTCTGTAAACTGGGCAACTATAATTTTCATACTATATCAAAATCCTAATCTAGTAAGACTAAAAGGATCAACCAGCGAATGCAATATCCATGACAATAACAGTCTGATTGTTACGGTTTCTATACTAAGTGCAAATACGAGTAGTCTTCAAAAATGAATATTAATCTAAATTGTTGGTTTTAAATTTAAAGTGCTTTTATGAGGTCTAATACTAATGACGTAATAAAAATGTCATACAAAATATTAAAAAGACATTGTGCTGAGTTGCAAACTAAAGTAAAAGAATAATCACATTTTTAGAAATGAGGTTTTACTAGTTGTTAATAAAAAGTGGAAATTATAAATAATCATTTTGTGGCGCCGCGCCATATTGAATTTAAAATGGCGGGATGCTCGGTTTAGTAATTTTTCGTAATTAAATTCTTAAAGTAACTTATGTGAGGAAATGCTGCATTAGGAAGTGCAAAAATGGATTCATTCTACTTACTAAACTTAATTACAAAGACGCGGCAAGAAAATCATCGGCATTGACGTTAATAATTTTATAGTGATTGTATACCTACGCGTTTGAGCAACAGTAAACAAGCTGACGCCTACTGCGATAGGTGGCGTTAAGTGATGAACAAGAACGCCGCCGTGACGCACGTTATTACGTACGGATATTAATTATTGTCCATGTAAATGTCTATAATCAAAATAAGCAAAACATACCTATAGTGCGACCTAAAAGAGTAAAAACGGAACTAATTTATTTGTAGTAGCAACATTGATATTTTCCATACAAAAGTGCACAAGGGAGGGTTACCACAGAACAAGTATTTTATACCTAATAGTATACACGGAGTGTATGGGTGGCGCGCGTATTAACAGTAAGCGTCCAAATGCTTAACTAACTAATATGGACTTATATCAGTCGCATACCTAATTAATTGTGGTAAATTGACTTTACATATTCATTTTGCTCATTGTGTCAGTTTGGCACCCTTGGTGCCATACAAATTTAATGTACGCAATTAAATTTGTATGGCACCATTACCATTTGATTTCATTTCCGTGTTGGGTACCGACCAAATGTTATTTTTGAAAATAAGTAATTTCAGAGTGAACAAGAAATATCTGTACCTCGTAAAAGTTCATAGAACTCGTCTCGTACGGGCCAGCGATAGAAAACACGACTTAAGTATGGTATTTACAAGAATCGTTTGTACTTATTATTTACCTTGTTACTGTACGTTAGTTTGACACAATAAAAGCATAATATTGATAGTAAAATTATCGAAATGAGGCAAAAACATAGGTTTAAATCATAATAAATCATAGGAATCTTGAGCGACATTATTTTAAACATGTAATGGTTAAAAGATTCCTTTTCGAGATACAATATTTTACTTAGGACCCATCGAACGGACTGCTTTAATCAAGTACGTTCTGTTGATTGAGACTTGAGAGTATAAAAAAGTTTGTGCTATGAAGTTCATATGAAGATTCTCATTATGAGTGTCATGGAAATGGTGATTATGTATTATTTATGCCACAACCATAAAACTTTGTAGTTAACTCAAATATTTTGATGTCGAAATTACTAAACGTCTGAAATTAAAAATAAACATTCGGGTTTTTGGTCCTCGTGCATTTGGGTTAATTTAAACTATCATAGACTATAATAGACTATACTTATTCTGTTTTATCCAATAATATACATAATTAAAGGGCATCACTTTCATTTTCATGTAATTTATATCATATATAATCATCAGGTTTTGATGTAATTTTTTAATATGCCTACATATAAATGCCAATGAGCCTTAAGAGTGTTTATAATGGCACACTAGCGCCATGCCGCCACTCTTGGAAACAAAATGATAGTATCAAAACGTTAACTAAAACAATAGGAACGCTACAATTTTCTTAATCCACATAGTCTACTTATAAAATGCTGTTTTAGTTTCGCAATAGTGCTAAGAACATCAGTTAGGGCGAGGCCACATCATTGTGTTGCGACGCCGCATCGCAATGACGATTATGAGAACATGTAGATACTTAGTGCTATATGGTCCAAGAGTATTTTTCAAGTGCCCCACTAGGGTGTAGTTTACAAATGTACTTTGTCAATGCAATAAGTGTCTAAACTTAAGGTCTAAACACTCCGTACCGAAAATACGCGAATGCGACCGAAGTGCGATTAGTCATTACCTACGCGTGCTTGCAATACTTTTTGAATTACTGGCGAAAATTATGTTGCGTTTTTTACATGATTAAGAAATCATGCCGTAATTTATTTTTTACTTGGGCGGCGTAATTTCGATATAGTGTGGTTAGACAAAAAGGCTAAAATTATTATGATCAGTATATTAGGTACCTTGGATACATACAAGATCATATATAAGAGAAAAAATGGCGCAATGCACACCTATCATCGCGTTAGCTATGTAACAAATATCAACTACTTAGTTAATTGATTCAGGTGTTATTTTGCGGATATCAAATTTACAGGCAATTTGATCTACACTACCTTGCGTGCTTCCGCCACCAGTTTGTTCATACAAAATATCATTGGCCGGCATAGTTTGCATGAACTAACTAGTGGCGGAAGCACGTAAAGTTGAGTAGATCAAATTGCGTGTAAATATCGAACTATCATTAAAGGCTAATTAATATCATCCTTAAGTTTAATAGTGCAGCGAAAATGTTTCGTCGCTAGAGCACAAGATAATTGGCTATTGAAAGAATCCTCAATTAATGGTCAGTCTTTTTGTGAATCGTACAGTGAGAGCTGTATGCCTCGGGTAAGCTGCATGTGTTGAATACAGATGCGCTAGGCTTGGTCAATCGGTCGATTGTGTATAAGGTGCCGTTGGTTAGTACGATGCAAGGAATCTTATTCAGTCGAGTCATTAACTCTGTATCTAACCAATAATCGACTTCATTATGTCATCATGTTGACTATCGACCTTTTTCTATGAAATAATTTTAATAGCGTTTCAGTAAGCTTTTATAAACGTGTGTAGTGTATTAAAATTTACGTAGCATCAAGATTGTCATCAAGGAAGTGTCCGTATAGGCATCTAAAGGTAGTGTTACGCACGGTAGTGTTATGCAATGGATAGCACATAAATACTGTAAACAATGATTTTTATCGTCACGTCAATGAGAAATCAAGAAAATGTATGTGGTGACTGCGATCACCACATACATTTTCCTGATTTCTCATTGGCACTAATTATTTTTTCTCACAACTATTAAAAAATATCGTATGACAGATAAAAGCTGACGTCGTGACGGTGGTTAATCCCTCGCTACGGCTCGGGCTTGCAAATCTCTCTCGTGCGTTAAAATCTGCTTACGGTCATTACTATCACATAATGACATCGTAATATAGTGGTCAAAGTCAATCCCAGTGGTGCCATTACCATAATAATGAACCGATAATTGATTAATGGCAGATCGGTTTTCACACAACGATGGACGTTAGGTAGTCTACAATCAATGTTGAACGGACTATAATAATCAATGCCACTGATCTATACAGTTTGTGCAGGTATATGCTACTGTTTAACATTTCAATCTTTGACGTACTTATCTACAACAACGCTGTAACGTGTTGATAGTTTGTGACAAAAGATAGCGTACCTATGCTGTGCCGGGTTCACATATCTGGCAAGTGTGTATAGGCTGTTAAATATTTTGCCTATAATTTTCTGTTTTTAAGTAATCTTTAACATTTCGTTGATACGATTTCGTTGATGACGAAGAACAGTTTTTTAGAATAATTTTTTGAGCTAATCTAAGGTCAATGATACCGTGTGCCTTATTTCGGCACTGCCCAGGTCTCAGATCGTGATTTTAACTAGACAAAAAATTAGTCGTTAATTTGTCGAAATTTGTCGCCCAAAGCAAAAAATTTGTCGGTCTCCCGTTAAAGAGTTTAAGGTTTTATTTGTGGCAGTGCCGAAATAAGCTTATTTCGGCACTGCCCACTCGGGATCTATTAAACTACAAAACATAGCGAAGATATGATTTTCTCCAGAATTAGTCGTCAATTTGTCGAATTCAGACACCAAGTATCAGAATTAGTCGACGTCCCGTTAAAAAGTTATAAGTACTTCTTTGTGGCAGTGCCGAAAGAAGCCTTATTTCGGCACTGCCCAAAAAAACTACACCACCTAGCGAAAATCTGATTTCACCCAGATGTTGCCTTGAATTTGTCGAAATTTGTCGGATATAAAACACAACTGGTCGATGCGTAATTAAAAAGTTACACGCATTTTATTAATTCTCATAATAAGTATAGTCTGAGATCTTGCATCAAAATTATATCATGCACAAAATGCAACAGTAAACGTTTTATTTCCTTCCTTTTTCAGAGTCTGGCAAAGCTTGTCAATGCATGATACTGTTTTCTGATCTACGAATGCTTTAAGTGTTCTTTAGCACTACATTAGTTGCTTTTTACGATAGCCATATGTGAATGGGGTGGTGTTATTCTACTCTGCCTACGTTAGGCTCTCTGACTACAACGTGAATTATTAAAATGCGTGTAACTTTTTAATTACGCATCGACTAGTTGTGTTTTATATCCGACAAATTTCGACAAATTCAAGGCAACATCTGGGTGAAATCAGATTTTCGCTAGGTGGTGTAGTTTTTTTGGGCAGTGCCGAAATAAGGCTTATTTCGGCACTGCCACAAAGAAGTACTTATAACTTTTTAACGGGACGTCGACTAATTCTGATACTTGGTGTCTGAATTCGACAAATTGACGACTAATTCTGGAGAAAATCATATCTTCGCTATGTTTTGTAGTTTAATAGATCCCGAGTGGGCAGTGCCGAAATAAGCTTATTACGGCACTGCCACAAATAAAACCTTATAACTCTTTAACGGGAGACCGACAAATTTTTTGCTTTGGGCGACAAATTTCGACAAATTAACGACTAATTTTTTGTCTAGTTAAAATCAAGATCTGAGACCTGGGCAGTGCCGAAATAAGGCACACAATGATACCAAATGTGCGTAGAGGTCGATTACTGATTGGGGCCGCAAACTTTGTATTTTCAAAGACCAAATGTGTTCTATGACCGTTTACGGTACTTGCCGTTGAATGTTTAATGAAATGGAAGGGGTGTAATTGGTTCATCAACATCTTTGAACCAAAGCCAACTTCACCTGCACGCGGTGCACCTTGCTGACTGACAAACGAAGCTCTGGCGAAAAGAGAGGTAGAGAGCGTAATTGTAAGCTACCCGACTGGGGAATGTACCTCCACCTCACAGAATACCGCAGCCAAATAACAATTCCCTTGAGGGTCGTTGTGTTCCTGCGAGTGAGTGAGGTCACCAGAAGGGAAGGAGATGCTGCGTTGGCAGCGGGGGTGGCAGCGCGCGAGCTATATTTTATGTTGTGAGCGTTAATCTGGCTACGGTAACCGCTTTACATCAGGCGGGCCGTATGCTTGTCTACCACCCGACGTAGTATAAAAAAAGGGACAAAAGTTGTCGGAAAGATATCCCGTAGATTTATTTCTGCATCATGTTTTCTAATGGCTAAAAAAAAATTGCCGCCTTAGTGTCAAGCCTACTCAGCTTGCTGGTAAATCAGCCACTAGCTGTAAGTAAACGTACCGCGTTGCTGGCTTAGCTTGCAGTGGACGATTCACATTAATAGGACCAAAAATTTTCGTCTTTAAGTTATTTAATATTTGTGATATACCTAAATATTAGTAAATATTATTTAGTTTGGTTTTTAATTACACTTACTGATTTTCAAATTAAATGTTATTTTGTAATGTAGGTAAAGTATAACAGTCAAGCCAGTAAAAGCTGCATAGTTAAGAGTACTTCTCAAATAATGTAATTTACTTATGATTCGTTTTATTTCTACATGGAAAAAAATGTCAAAAATTGTAATTATAAATAAAAATGTTGCATTATCCGTCTTTTTATTATTAATACTAACCACAGGTAGACTAGTCCATATTTTAGATATTGTCTTGTCTGTCACCTATCTCTGGGTATTTGGAAGTATACTACAAAATAAATATTTTGGCGATCAGTGAGCACATCATAAATCGATTTCTACTAAATGCACACGAGAATAAGTAATTTATTACAATAAAATGAAATTATATATTCTGACATTGCGCCCTTGTGGGCACTTTGATTTTGACTGCATAATCCTCAAACAGTAGGCATAATATACTTATGAATATACTACCTACAAATTTTCTCTTCGTACTCCATATCTAAAAATAGAGACACTAAATTAGTGGTACCTACTTATATGCAGTGGGAATACCCATTCAAGAAAACCTTTGAAAGTGTAATTTGGAGAAAGTGAAGAGCTTAGGTTGCCAACGCTGAAAGATACCTACATAATCTGATGTTCGTCAAACTCAAACAGAACTCTGCTAAAAGCCCCCCGAGTTTCTCACCTACGCAATCTATTTGAACCCTTTTGTATGTTCACGTCGATGAGATTAGGCGTATAAACTTGTCTTCTAGTATCAGCCGCATTAAACTGTATGTACTTAGATATATCTTTGTCTTTTCTTCATTCTTCAGTTAGCAATATCTGAAGGTATTCGAAGATAAAAGAAAGTCTGTTTACCGGTTGCTATTGAAGAGAGCAAAGTCCAATTACCCACGGTAATCCAGCACAACGGGCCGCACAAGATAGCCGCCTGTAATCGACTTACCCGCGCGATTATATCTTAGTCAATGTCCCGACAAAATATTTACGTAATTTGCCTCCGCTCGCCTTTGTTCGCGCCAGACAAGCAAAATCAGCTACAATATCCAAGGTAAGTTACGAGAAGCGCGCGGAAAATTAGGTAGGAATTTCTATACCTAATTCCGCATGGATACAGCCGGCGTCAAAAGTAAAGTTAATATTTCAAAATTTCTAGCTGAAATTGTCCAATTTGGTTTATACGTGGATACCATTAAGGTGCCCTTACCTATGTATGAATTTGGTATTCGGATAGAACGCAAACTTTGAGAATCGTCGACGACCCTAAACTTACACGTGGTATTGAGATTTTAAGGAGGGACCGTCCCACAATGTATTGTATTCAGGGGAATTTTTCGATGTGATGCCTATTAGCCTGCGTCCACCTTCATGTGTAACTACGTGGTGGTTCAGTGATGACACGACGAGAACGAGACCGGTTGTGTCATGGGCAATTACTATTCCCCATCACATCATCGACTACTAGTAATGTCATACTATACGACAATGTAGTTATCATACCTCGTATTTCGTTGGCAAATCGTATAATTCGCCTGATTACGAACGACATCCTTTGTTCCCAAACGCTCGCTTTTTAGAACTATTCGTTACTAGTCATTTTTACAAAGGGCGTGCAACTCTGTTTGGCTTTATGGAAAACTAGCAACCCACCCCGTCAACTCACGAATCCGCCTGTGAGTACTGTGAGTGAGAACAAAGTAAATATACTTAATATTATAAGCTGGTTGTTTTTATTCATTTATTTTAATTTTAATCATATGGGAAACTTACAGTTCTCAGTAATAAACACATGTGCATTACTAAATAACTTAAACAGCCATTTAAAAGCTTTCAGTTATCATTATAATTGTCTCGATACAATACACAGTATCAACGAATAAGCCATGAATACATTACAAACCAGACATAATTATATGTATACCTGTAGCAGTAATGAAGAATGTCAACTAATTTTGATTATTAGCACTCCATATTATCTGTCAAAAATAAAAAAATACTAGTGAAAGAATTACTTCGATATGTCAATTAGTTTTCGATTTAGAAGTAAAACAAATTGTAACCGTACGACGCGGGCTGCCGGTTACGGTGTGACGTCATCGCACAACACGCTCAATCTGGCTCACTCAGTCCACTCGCGGTTGCGCGCCCGTGCCGTTGAAATTATACCTAAATACTATAATTACAATTAAATAGTTAATCAAATACTATAATAAGAATAATAAATTAGTTATGGCAGGCATCCGTCCCTCTTCTGTAATAGCCCGGTATTAAGTTCGCCCAGATCTCATCTCCATAGCCCATTTATTTTCCATCACACTTCGCAATAGTCTCAACGCCTGCCGAGACCTGCTCATGGGTATGTCGTTCCATTGACATATCTCAGAGCGGGTCACGGCGGGCGTACAACATTACAACAAACTTCTCAAAGGGGCCTCTACGCGTTGGATCCATATCCCCGCGCACGCCTATCAAATGACCGGGTTTGACCCGTGATTAAAAAGAGATACAAATAATAAATTAAATTTATTATAAATTTTATTTAAATTTATTTTATTTAATTTAATTATAAATTTATTTTAAATTTTAATTACTATAATAGTTAATTAAATACTTTAATTAGAATGTCACATCCCTAATACCACAGTATAAGTAATAAATAGTACTAACGTACAGTATGGACACTCTCTGCCGCTCTCACTACTCGACCTCACCTCCCCTATGGAACCGATTTGGAACCGTTCGCAAGGAATGCCACAACGTAAGAATTGACGTCGCTTGTATTTTATTCTCCATTCAGTTTAAAATAATGTGCGAGTATGTAAAAGATGAGAGTTATTTGTGCAGTGGATGGATGTCTCAACACATGGAAAGTAAAAAAAAACAATTTGGATGGATAGATGGATGGACGGACGGACGGACGGACGGATTGATGGATGGATGGTTGGATGGATTGATGGATGGATGGATGGATGGATGGATGGATGGATTGATGGATGGATGGATGGATGGATGGATGGATAGATGGATGGGTGAATGGATGGGTGGATGGATGGATGGATTGATGGGTGGGTGGGTTGGTGGATGGGTGGATGGATGGATGGATGGGTGGATGGATGGGTGGATGGGTGGATGAATGGACGGATGGATGGATGGATTGATGGTTGGATGGATGGATGGATGGATGGATGGGTGGATGGATGGGTGGATGGGTGGATGGGTGGGTGGGTGGGTGGGTGGATGGATGGATGGGTGGATGGATGGATGTATGGATGGATGAATGGATGGATGGATGGGTGGATGGGTGAATGAATGGATGGATGGATGGATGGATGGATGGATGGATGGATGGATGGATGGATGGATGGATGGATGGATGGATAGATGAATGGATATGGATGGATGAACGAGCAAACGAGCATTAGTTGATAAAAAATGCTATGGAATAGCTTTACCGCGGCAGTCCCCGAGTGTCACACGTTTTTTTTTTCTTCACTACGCCCACCTGATGTGAAGCGGTTACCGTAACCATATTAACGCTCGCAACATTAAATATCGCTCGCGCGCTGCCATCCCCGCTGCCAACGCAGCAACTCCATCCTCTCTGGTGACCTCACTCACTCGCAGGAACACAACAACCCTCAAGGAAATTGTTATTTGACTGCGGTATTCTGTGAGGTGGTGGTACTTCGTCAGTCGGGCTGCTTAAAAAATACGCTATGTCCTACCTCTCTTTTCGTCAGAGCCTCGTCTGTCAGTCAGCAGGGTGTACCCCGTGCAGGTAAGATTGACTTTGGTTCAAAGATGTTGATGAACCACTTACACCCCCTTACATGTCCGACTAATAATTGAATAATGTCAGCCCTAGAGAACGTCACTCAAACATAGGCACGTGTACAGACGTCATTTGGTTACTACATGCAAAAGCGCCATTTTTGTATGGAGTGGCCGGGGTTTGCTAATACTAAGCGAGCCGTGGCCCGCGCGACGCGTTGTGAAATGACGTCACAAGCGGTCACGTGACTGTTAGCGGTACTCGATATTTTTCGAAACTTTGAATGCTTATGAAATCAAAACTACTAGGTATTTTTGACTACAGCAAAAAACTAGTGTGTTTGTATACATACAGGCTTTATTGAGACAATATTTCAAGCGATTTGACATACCTAGTAACATTCTTCATTGAAATAGATTTATATAAATAATAAATAAATTATAAATACTTTATGAGTGCCATTTCATCATACCAAAAATATGGGAAATAGAAACATCGAATTTTCTGCTACTCGTAGATCCCGTTCATTTTATAAACTACTAGCTGACCCAACAGACGTCCTGTCTTCCTAACTATGAATATTGAATTCGAATTGATTTCGCGCATGCTGCCAAATGGCTGACAGTTCTCTCAAACGCCATAAAGTTACTACATTAGAAAAGTTAATATGGTAGTTCAGTTTTCTCAAATTTTCGCGAAATCGGTCTAGCCATTCACGAGTGATGCCGTGACCAAGGGAACTTGGAATTCCTTTTTATTATTGATTATTGATATCAATTGTTTGATAGACAGTTAGTGAAGAACTTTCAGGACCAGTAAT
This sequence comes from Hypsopygia costalis, assembly GCA_937001555.2. Classification (NCBI taxonomy): domain Eukaryota; kingdom Metazoa; phylum Arthropoda; class Insecta; order Lepidoptera; family Pyralidae; genus Hypsopygia; species Hypsopygia costalis. The sequence continues at coordinate 13,067,296 of OW443340.2, read as the reverse complement.
ATTTTTTTCAATATCTTGAATATTAATCGAGTAAGATCACTTATTGTTTCGACACTGTTTGTATAATATGTAGCCAATTAACAAAAAAAAAAAAAGAAATGGTCGTTCTAGAACTTACGAACTGACAGACCGACTGGGATATTATTTTTTTATTCTTTTTCAGAAAAAAAAGTTAGAGAACTTACCACAAAATTGACAACATAAGGAGAAATTTTAAATCCGTGGTGCACGGCAGTTGAGGTTCACGTGACTAGCTAACTTTTTAATGCCTTATTTCACCACATAAGCTCAAGTACGGCCGCATATGGAGTACTGTTGCCATCTGTGGGCGGGAGCGCCTAGATACCAGCTTGCACCTTGTGACTCGATTCAGAGGCGTGCTGTGAGGATTGTTGACGATCCCAAACTGACAGACGGTTTAGAACCCTTAAGTCTGAGGAGAGATTTTGCGTCCCTTTGTGTGTTCTACCGTCTGTACAATGGGGTGTGTTCAGAGGAGTTGTTTGACATGATGCCCACGGCCTCCTTCTACAGTCGCACCGCTCGCCATCGACAGGGAATTCATCCTCACACGTTGGAGCCTAAATGGTCGCGTACCGTGCGGTTCCAGAGAAGTTTTCTCCCGCGTACGGTCAAGCTGTGGAATGAACTGCCTGTCGAGGTTTTCTCAGGAGACTACAGCATGGGGTTCTTCAAAAAGGGCGTGAAGAGGTTTTTACAGGGTCGGCAACGCGCGTGTGATGCCCCTGGTGTTACAGGCGTTCATAGGCTACGGTAACTGCTTTCCATCAGGCGGTCCGTATGCTTGTTTGCCACTTTAGTAGTATAAAAAAAAAAAAAAAAAAAAAACATAAGCTGTTTTATTACTCGAATTCCAAAAGCTGTGAGTTCCAAGGCATCCATAGTTTTACCCCCGAGACTACAATGGACTTTATTGTTCATTGCCTTTTTCGGGGTTTAGGGTGTAATTGGTTCATCAACATCTTTGAACCAAAGCCACCGACGAACGAAGCTCTGGCGAAGAGAGGTAGGGAGCGAAATTGTAAGCTACCCGACTGGGGAATGTACCTCCACCTCACAGAATACCGCAGCCAAATAACAATTCCCTTGAGGGTTGTTGTGTTCCTGCGAGTGAGTGAGGTCACCAGAAAGGAAGGAGATGCTGCGTCGACAGCGTGCAAGCGATATTTTATATTGCCAGCGTTAATATGGCTGCGGTAACCGCTTCACGTCAGGCGGTCCGTAAGTCCGTTTGCGTAAAAAAAAAGTCGCCGCTGTTAATCCAAGCAGCACAGGAGACACAGTCGTGGGAATGTATGGTGAACATCCTCGATAAAAAAAATCAGGAGAACTAAAAGTAGTTTTTTTGTCTCTGATTTGGCCACAAACCTAGAATTTTTCGCTAGGTACTAGATTTGGCCAAGACAACGTCTTCCGGGTCAGCTAGTTTAAATTATGATCATAAGAGTGTCAATTAATTCTGTAAGTATACTGACTCTACCCTTTGGTCAAACCCCTGTGCCAGCGCGTCGTAAATACAAAGTTTGTACTCCTGACTAGTCCTAACAAATGACGATCGCTATTTACGCCTTTCTCTAAATTGGAATTAAGGGTTGTTTGTTTGTTTAAAGTTTAACGTCCTTATTATGTATACATACGAAACTTCAAAATTAGGGCAACTGACTATGGGTTTACGTACAGGTACGAGTATGTTTAGATTTGAGTATTGAGCGTATGCGACGTGTGTTTTGCAAATAGGTACGTACGTTATTATTATGAGTACCTATGCATGAGTTGAGACATGCATAGCAAGTAGGTCGTTTGTCGATTCGGGGAATGGAGTCGGTATCGATTTGCCAAGAGATGTAATCCAGGTGCATGCACGGCCCGGCGCGGAGCTCGCACGGCTCGATGACATAGTTTGAACCAAACTAACATTGCATTAGACTATTTAGAGTAGTTAATATAATTTATGTATTAGTGTACTTACGTTTCAGTTCAAAACCAGTTTTGTAACATACGTTCCTAAAGCTACCTACAACCTGCTAAGATGGATACCATTAGTGTCGGGGTTCTTGGATTTTCGGATATTGAATTCACTTTTAATTTTAATAGAGGTAGGTCATAGCGTATTTTTTAAGCTTCCGGCGAGAGAAGTACCTCCACCTCGCAGAATACCGCAGCCAAATAATAATTGAGGTGTAAGTGGTTCATCAATATCTTTGAACCAAAGCCAACCTGCACGTGGTGCACCCTGCTGACTGACAAACGAAGCTCTGGCGAAAAGAGAGGTAGGGAGCGTAATTGTAAGCTACACGACTGGGGAATGTACCTCCACCTCACAAATACCGCAGCCAAATAACAATTCCCTTGAGGGTTGTTGTGTTCCTGCGAGTGAGTGAGGTCACCAGAAAGAAAGGAAGGATATGCTGCGTTGGCAGCGGGGGCGGCGGCGCGCGAGCCATATTTTATGTTGCAAGCGTTAATATGGCTACGGTAACCGCTTCACATCAGGCGGGCCGTATGCTTGTCTGCCACCCGATGTAGTATAAATAATAATAATAATAATAATTAAATTGAGAGTTGTTGTGTTATATTATTCTGCAAGTTCTAATGACTGCTAGACCTTCCCAGCTGATGATTAGTTTTTTTTGTATACTACGTCAGGTGGCAGACACATACGGCTCACCTGATGTGAAGCGGTTACCGTTGCCATATTAACGCGCCCAACATGAAATATCACGCGCCGCCACCTCCGCTGCAAATGCAGCAACTCCTTTCTGGAAACCTCAGTCACTCGCAGGTATACAACTCTCCAGGGAATTATTGCTGCCATATTCTGTGAGGTGGAGGTAGTACGTCAGTCAAGCTGCTTACAAATACACTATACCCTACCTCTCTTTTGCCAGAGCCGCTTTCGCTAGTAGGCAGTGTGCATCACGTGCAGGTGAGAGTGGCTTTGATTTTTAAGATCGTCATGAGCCCTTACACATAGGTACGTCTTAAGTATAATTACATATACATTCTTCATTAAAAATAAACTAATTTTAAGCTGAGACTACTGAATTTAGATGTGAAATTTCTGTATACTTAAAAAAAAGAAATAAGAAGATTTCAAGGAGAGAGAAGTTTATTTTGTTATAGAAGGGATAGATGCAGAATAGAAAAAGGCTAGCAAACACCGCGAAATTTCCACAAAATGACAAATAACTGCTAGCCTGTTACAAGTAATTATGTGTTTACAAAAGAAAGTATCTAACTATGTTTATTAATTATCTCAGTATCCATAGCTTTGCTTATTTTGGGACTAAATTAAATATTTTGGACAAATACGCATCACCAATGCGTAATTTGTCCAAAATATTTAATTTTCACACATTTAGTACCTTTACGAATTTTATCGGAATGGAATTCCGATTATTGAGTACCTTGCTTAGATAAAATTAAAGGGCGTGGTTAATTCACGATGAATAATTTGTAACAACTTTATCATACATATATATATAGTACTTACGAGTACTTATAGTCTGAAAGAAAAGATCGTAAAGTGATTTTTAACAAGGTCGGCAAAACGCGCATGTGATGCCTCGGGTATTACAGTTGTCCATAGGCTGCCGTAACCGCTTTCCATCATGCGCGCCATATGCTTGTTTGTCACTTAAATGGTGGTGACTTTTTGGGTATATCTGTCTCTGTGTAAATGTACTGTCTCTTAAACCACGAGACGGATTTTTATAGCAATTTTCACTATCATAAATTTTATATTACCCACACGGGCGATGCCGGGGCGGGTTGCCAGTAATAAAATATTACAATACAACTATCACGTACGATGCCTACTATTTTATTTGTTATTTTAGTTGTTTTCATAACAATCCTTTTACGACTTAACAACTAGATCCAATAATTTTATTATTAATACGGTTTCTCTTGACAAACACTCTTCCATGCTGTTGATATGTACCTAATCACAGTGTCAAAAACGGATAAATAATTGGATTGTTAATATTGATTATGTCGGACGCAAGAAAAGGTTGACAACACTATACACCGAAACCAATTACGGTTTTAATCGTAGAGTTTCTCTTTGAAGATTTATATTTAAGGGTTACCCTAGTCCTAGGTGACAAGTCGACATAAATTCTTATGGATACCCAACAAATGAACGTTACAAAATACGTGGCTATGTAATTACTATGGATTTTTCCGGTAGAACGAAGTGTGGGTCAGTTTTATTAGACCCAAGGGATATAAGATGAGGCACATAACGAGAACAAAAGCCTATAGTAAAATTGGATCTCGAGGAAAGTTTATGCCTCATGAACAATGATTACTGTCGCTTTGTTTGGAAATATAAAAGTGAAAGATATTTAACCGCTTTATTTGTTGATTAGTTAGCACTATAACCGATTAATCGTCTAATTTAGATTCACATTGACTTCCAACAAGATATTAAAACAGTTCGCATCCCAATTTAACGACAAATTGGGGTGAAAATGGTTCATTAATATATTTAAACCAAAGCCAGCCTCACTTGCAAGTAATGCACCCTGCTGACTGACAAAGAAGGCTCTGGCGAAAAGATAGGGAAGTAGCTCCACCTCACAAAATACCGCAGCCAAATACCAATTCCCTTGAGGGTTGTTGTGTTCATGCAAGTGAGTGAGATCACCAGAAAGAAAGAAAGGAGTATAGGCAGGCAACGGATCGGCGACCCCTTGTTGTTGCTGACCGCCATGGGCGGTGGTGATTGCTTTCCATCAGGTGACCACACTCTCACATAGAGAAAAAATAGAAAAAAAGTGTCTAAAAAGAATATTGTTTGTGTCTTGCTTGGTACATTCGCCGTTATACCAGCAGCCTAGCGTCACTCAGGTACATACAAATTCTTACAAAGGCTCTTTTGAATGTCAGAGTACGTGCAAGTAATGCTTTGGCTGTCACAGTGATATCCCTTGTATACAAAAAACTTATGGATACTATTTGTGTCAGTACTATATTCATACATGGCGAAAAGCGCAGGCTGCTCATGCTGCAACACAGCATGTAAACATAACATAAAAATTATATATTATTATACGAACTGAACAAACCAACTATATACATACAAATTAATATACTTTACGATTACATACAAAAATATAATAATTTTCTTAATCTCATCACAGTCTTTAGAGCCAAAGATATCCTCATCTGAACGTGATACACCTTGCCGACTAGCGAAAGGCTCTGGCAAAAGGGAGGTAGCGTGTATGACGTGCAGATGAGGTTAGCTTTGGCTCTAAATACCGTAGTAACCCACTTACACTCCATGTTGCTTGCAAAAGAGAGGTAGAGCACAACGTATTTGTAAGCTGCTCGACCGAGGGAGTACCTCCATCTCACAGAATACCACAGCCAAATAACAATTCCCTTGAGGATTATTGTTTCTGCGAGTGAGTGAAGTCACCAGAATGGAAGGAGTTGCTGCGCTGGCAACGTGGGTGGCACCGCGCGAGCTATATTTCATGTTGCGAGCGTTTATATCGCTACGGTAACCGCTTCACATCAGCCGGACCATACGCTTGACTGCTATCGGACGACAAAAAAACATTAATAAACAAAAAGATAATTATATATTATTGACAGGCCCGGTGGTCGAATGGCTAGCAATTGCTACTTTGACTCCGAGATCGCGCGTTCGATTCCCGCACACGACAAACATTTGTGTGCATGAACATGTCTATTAGTCTTAGCCTGGGTTGTCTATGTATTATATGTATGTATTTACAAAAAAAAATGTTTTAAGTACATTTATCAGTTGTCTAGTACCCATAGTACAAGCTTTGCGCTTAATTTGGGACTAGATGGCGCTGTGTAAATTGTCCGGAAATATTTATTTATATTTGTGAAAGCCCCAGAGCACTATATTAATATATCCAGCACTAGGTATATACAGGTATATGCAGATTTGATATTTAAACCTTAGAACTCTATGTATAAAACAATTATTTGACGTAAATAAATATCTTCTATTGTATTCTATTCTATTTCAAAAAGAAAGTTCATAACGCTGGTTCGTTGCGTTTAAGATTAGGTAACAATAAGGCACAAAGAGATATTCTAGGTTCCAGCTTATATTCGCTATCAGCAAAATGTCGTTTTATATGTATGAGCATTTACACGATCTGAAAAGAAACTCGAGCCTTATGAACAAAGTAGAAACCTGTTGAATGCTATAATATGTACCGTGTATACGAAGCGCGTTCATTCTCCCTCGGCTTTGCTACGGAGCGGCCGGGGTTGTCAATGCTCCTCCGTTCCGCTTTACTCTACCTACATTTCTATTTATAATCAGACTGCAGCTTTGTCCGGAGATTCACAAAAGTAATTTTTCCTTTGCTTTGTTTCAGGTATTTGACCACCATCTTTTGTGTAGTGCGCGTTATTACGTCGTGTAAATAGTGGTAAATTTTATACAAAAAATGTCTTGTTTCGGGGGCAGCGTGTTAATACCCGACTGAGTGCAGGCGTATGTGTTAAAGTGACTAGTGCGGTGCAGTGATGTGAGCACGGGTGTAAGTGCAGGCTCGACAGGAAAGCGTCATCATGCTGCCTACAAATGTTATGTCCTTCATGAAAAAGGTAATAATATTTATTAATATAACTACAATAATAAGATGCAATAAAACAAGGTAAGTTCTTCTCGTGACAGTTGGGCCACGCGATTGAAAGTAAGCTATGCATATCATCAGCTGTATTTTATATGGAAAAAATAAAATTTTTACAACCAAATTACTGACTTGATCTAGACAATATATGAGAAGAAAATACATTGTTTTATTGTAACATGGTTCTCTCAAACATTTTGTATAAGGCCATGTGTATTATTAACTCGTAGTACCTGTGCCGAGCAAGTAAACGCTCGCGATACGCCTGCGTCAACTGCTCTAACTTGCCATTTCTATAAAACTGTGCTACGTTTCAGCATACGCTTACTATTATAGTGCACTAGCGGCTCGGTACGTGCTTCGCTAAGTATAAAGTGAAATAATAAAAAAAAAAAATTGGAACACCAAATTCATTTATTCAAACAAAAAATATTTTATTAATTGCTAGCTATTTAAAAACTTAATCCAAAACATTTGGATAAACAAAATTTTTTGTTTTTCCACTTTTACCGACTCTGGAACAGGCAACATAAAGTCGAAGCACGTCCAAAATGAAATGACCGCATGAATGACATAACAACATGCTTGTACTGTCAACACTGAAAAAAGTTTCAATTTGACAGCACAATCCCCATCTGAAAAACGTTTCAATTTGACTGCAAAATCCCCATTAACAAAATGATTCGCCATTTATTGAATACAATTGTTACAAAAAATGTGATAAATGAAGAACCGCTCCACCAATTTTGTGCAAACTTCTCCTAAACCATCTACTAAATAGTCCGAATAAACCCTAAACATTTGGTTTGGATAGGTGAGCCCGTTCTTGAGTTATAAAATTACAACGAAAAGTGGCATTGATTTTTATATATATATAGATTTTATATTATATAGAGTTTTAATAATATTATAGTGAGTAGAGTTTCCTCTCACAAGGGATTTTATCAGGATATTCTGAGTGAGACGGAGCCCTACATATCAGTGCCCTATTGTATGATCATATAACTCTATTTAAGCTTTAAACTATTTACCGTCCTGATAAGAATATAAACTTTTTTTTTTTTTTCAATTAAAAAATAATAGTTTTCATATATAACGAAATGTGAGCATTACGGTTTATAGAACTTTGAATGTACACCATCAAAGAGTCAATCAATAAGCCACGTAGGCGCTTGACAATAAAACGTTCATTTTAAAATAATTGGAAAGTCGCGTTCGTCGTAAAACGTGAACCGGCGATTTGATTTCATTATTGCTATGCCTTAATTAAAATTCTCCGTAGCGGTCGCCGCCCTTAAGTCAAATTATAGCGCAACGGAACATTAACAGCTTTACTCTTTTCTTAAGAATTTAGCAAAATCGTAAATGAGAAATAAAGTCGTTTCTCATTTTCTGGTTCACATTTCTCTTCGACTAAACAAGTAACAAATACGCCATAAGTAGATTACAAACGTAATAAGTTTAGTTATTGCTTTATATAATGTTACCTTACTCAGAGTACCTACCATAATCGATATAGTCGCGCACAGCATCCCTTTATGTTACTCAAATTTATGGTACAAGCTTAGTAACTATACAATAATGTCTATGATTATGTTCGACAGACACGTGCTACTCGTACAATATGCTATGGTTACCTGGGTGTAGGTTAGTAATTATGCGACATTGTCGTTTAATAATACGTATTCATGAGAATATACATATTGGTAGCTGTGTGCGGCGTACCGTCCCGCTTAATGGCGTTTCCACATTAGCTGATACGAAACGATATTACACGTAAATGGTAGGAATATTTTAAAACAATAAGATTTATATTGAAAGACTTCTACTGGTACTCATCTTCGTAGTGGTCACGGAAAATGTCTTCTAAATCTGTATTTTTTTTATTATATGGGTATATTTTTTTAATTGATTGTTACACAAATATATTTTTATACCACTAAAGTGGAAAACAAGCTTACGGCCTGCCTGATGGAAAGCAGCTACCGCAGCCTATGAACGCCTGTAACACCAGCGGCATCACACGCGCGTTGCCGACCCTGTAAAAACGTCTTCACGCCCTTTTTGAAGAACTCCATGCCATGTAGTCTCCTGGGAAAACCTCGACAGGCAGTTCATTCCAGCAGCACACAGCTTGACAGTACGCGGGAGAAAACTTTTCTGGAACCAAACAGTACGCGACCACTTAGGCTCCAATGTGTGAGGATGAATCCCTGTCGATGGCGAACGGTGCGACTGTACAAGGAGGCGGTGGGCATCATGTTATACAACTCCTCTGAACACACCCCATTGTACAATCGGTAGAACACACAAAGGGACGCAAAATCTCTTCTCAGACGTAAAGATTCTAAACCGTCTTTTAAAATTTAAAATGGGACGGGGGCCCACCACACATTCCCACCACTGTGTCTCCTGTGTAGCCAGGATTAACACGGGCGAAACTAAACCGTCTGTAAGTTTGGGATCGTCCAACAATCCTCATAGCAAATATACATTCAATATAAGAAAATTATTCAAATTCGGACTGCAATTCTTCCAAAAATTTGTTGTCTAAGCGCGATTGGACAACAATGAATTGTTGTCTAAATACTTGTTGTCATAATCGTCCATAGGCTGCAATAACCATCAGGAAGGTTTTCCATTCTAGTGGTATAAAAAAAGCAATATAGAAATAAGAGATTCCCGGATGTGGAGGTAACCACTTTACAGCATATCATAACCGAATAACAATGTGGTGTTTCTGTGGATGAAACCGAAGTACGCAGCGGAGGTGCGTAGGGTAGCGAGTATCGTAGCTCCAGAGCAATACTTCTTGACTTGCAAGCATTATTGACTCAGTGAGTCAGCAGTCGTACGGTAATCAGTTTACATCGACGAGCGATATGCTTGTTCGTCATGTGTTGGTATAGAAAATAATAACAAAAACAAACGCGCTTCATAACAACATTTGATGCCAAATTATAAAAAAATTACATAGCGTCCGCTGTTTTAGTTCGTAGCACTCGTAGCTCCACACGTTGTAGCCATGACGTAGCCAGTTCATACTCGCTCTGTTTCAGGTTATTTGTTAAACGAGCAAAGTACGCTATTCTCCAAAATTGTTAATAACTTCCCAGCAAAAATGACAAAAATTTTGCACAACCGGCACTGTTTGCGCCGTTTCAACTGGCTGACGTCGAGAACAGGTACCATTTTGACTTGAACGTTAGCGTTGATTTATTCGCCATAAACCACGTCATGCGTGCACAATATATTAACTCAAAAATATAAATTGTACATTTTGGGCGCTTTTAATCGAAGTGAGTGAGGTTTGAGGATAGTACGAGTACCGTTGGACTAAGTCACTAGTAAAATTGCACTGGGAGTGATAGAGCGAGTCGGGAGATCTGGTATCAGGTGAACGAACAAATTCGACGGAGAATTAAAGTTGTCGACATAGCTCTCAGAAGTGATGGTGAACAACACTAAGGAAAGCTGCACCTACTGTTAGATAAAGTATCCAGTAGTAGATAGATAGAGGTAATAAATTATTATATTAACTTTGCGGTAGGCGGCAGAACGACAAATAAATATAATACTATATAAATAATCGGTATGTGTAATATTTAAATAAGTATAATCTACTTAGCTCGCGGACTATTCACACACTGTGACGTAAAATTTACTTTCTTTCTGTCAATTTTTAAGGTTCCGTGCCTCAAAAGGAAAAACGGAACCCTCGTATGATCACTTTGTTGTCCGGCTGTCTGTCTGTCTGTCAAGGCCCTCTATATCGAGAATGCGTGGAGGTATCAAGCTGAAATTTGAACTGTATACTCTATCTACTACGGTCTCATGAAGTTGTAAAAAAATCAAACTGCTAAGTTAACAAAAAAAGATACAGCCGTTTATTCAACAAAAAACGCATATTTCGACACATCTTAAAGGAATCAAAACTCATAGGGTACTTCCCAGCCCAGAACTATGAAATTTGGCAAGTAACATCGTTATAGGCTACAAGTACAAGAATAAATCTCAAAACTATACATTTGTAATTAAATCTTAAAAAATAGGGGGTCTATATTTTTTTTATAGTGGGTAGAAATTTCAAATTGAGGCTTGTTATGCACATTGCAAAATATATTTTATTTATTTATTCCGACGCATTATTATTCCTTATTTAAAATGAAAAATAAAAAATATATAATGATCCTTCGCACGGAACCCTCGGTGGGCGAGACTCGCACTTGTCCGGTTCTTTTTTAGATTGATTTTAAAATAAATTTTAATAGAACGCAAACAAAACCAACAAAGAAAGTTAATTTATGAGTAGGTATCCCATTTAAATTATAGGAATCTTTTCTTAGCGGATTCCTATAATTTAAATCCGATCGGTCCAGTGGTTTGAATTGTGCGTTAATATAACAGTCAATAACAGTTACCTTTAATAGATACCGAAATAGTTTATATTATAATATAAACTATGTGAAATTACCGGATAAGTCCATACATATTCCTGGATATTTTAAACGCTGAATGCTTTAAAAATAACAGTACATAAATATGCAAAGCACACGTAATAACTTTTACAGTGTATGTGCTCGTAAAGGGGTTTTATCATGAGGCCCAAGCTTGTACAAAGTGATGTGTAATGAGTTTATTTTTTTTATTTTTTAAGTCTGCGTCAACGACATGAATAAAGCAAGCAGTTTTTTTAGTTGCTAAAAAACGTACAAAATGTATTGGAAAACCGATTAAAGCTGTGTAATTTATTTTATACTTAATAAGAAAGTGTTCTCCTGCTGTTTCGAAAATGATAAAGGAGAACTTCTTTTCTCTCATACAAATATGCGGGAGGAAAAGGTATATGAAAATACGTTGTTAACCTCTTTTTACTTTTAAATTTTTTGGTAGAATGAATTTCAGTATTGGTTTTACGTGCCTGGATATGAGTCCATGCCGGAAAATATCGTCAGCAATCCTACAATTATTCAATTTCATTTAAAACGCAACAGCAAAATAAAAAAACAACCGATAGTGCAATGTCACTGCTGATTTGCAGGACTTCTTGGAGAAATTCGATAGCGACAATATACCTAAGTTCCCGCCAAAAAGTCGTAGGTAACAAAATTTTATCGCAACCGCAACAAAACGCAGTAAGTTTCATATTTAAGTTCTCAATATATTTCTAGCCAGTAAGCAAAAAATATCATAGCGCGCAATTCGCATGTTTTCTTTTAAGTTAAGATACTTGACTTTTCAATTTATAATTCACTCATCGACTTTATAACACTGCCCGAATTAATGGAATCTGCACAAAACAGTTATTGAATATCTCGTTCACGAAAAATCTAAAAATAAGTATAGTATTATATACACCTAGAACATTTTTTACTGATCTTTTGTAAATTTTAGACATTTTTTCCTCGTAGGTGTATTTAGGCCCCCTAATAGTAATAAACCACTCAGATTAGGCCCCCTACCACATCTCGGGCCTCAAACCTACACCCTCGTTAGTAATCAGTAACTTTCTTCCCTCGGTGAATAATGCACATATTTTATATTTAGCTCTGTGTTATTATATGTACATATAAATATACATGTAATTAGAAAGGCATCATGTAAAGGTAAGGTTAACTTAAGCCTTAAAGATAGTGCCGAAAAACGTAGATCGCTTCTCATCAAAAAACATATAATTCGTAATTTTTTTAATGAATCTGATCTGGCTGTTTTGCAAACTGTTTATAGACCCAAACAAAGTAAAATGGCATACATATTTGAACGATCAAATTAAATATAGCTCCTATTTGCATTACATTTCACAAAAGAAACCCCAATAGAGAAGCACAATCGATAAAAGAAATAATACTTGCCGATAATATATTGGTGGTTATACAACATTTCTGTCGAAGAAAGCTGAAATATAAATACTAAATCACACTGGAAAAACTACGTGCTTAATGAAAAACTTCTGTGGCATGCCTCAGTGAATTCGCAAGAAATATTGTTCAACTGTTATAGTGAAATTAACTTAAAACTTTCCACTACTGGCGCTTTTCCAGTTCGTAGCATTCGTAGCTGTAACTTCGTAGCTTATCGTAGCTACTCGTTGCTTACGCTCGTATATTTCAGATTATATGTTGTAGTTCGCGAAGTATGCAACATAATGTTGAATATTTTACTGAAGAATTTGGTGTCCATACTAGAAAAGCAAGTTTTCTTTATACCACGCCGGATACCAAACCAGCATACGGCCCTCCAGATGTATCGGTTACCGTAGCCATGTAGACGCTTCCTAAAGAGGTATTGTCCACGTGCTAACGCAGGATTTACTCAAATTTGGTAACCTAACTCACTCGCGGGAACACAAATATGCTTATTACATAAAATTAACAACGGCCATTTTTAGCGACATCCTGCTATGAACATATCGAGCGATAAATTGGCGACTGAAATATTAGGTTAAGTTTGGTATGTTTATATATTTTTTTTTTACTTCAGGACAAATTACAAAATCTAGTCCCAAACTAAGCAAAGTTTGTGCTATGGTTACTGATGTAACATGAATAAATATATATTTTTTTAATTATACATACATATAATACATAGGAAACATCCATACATATATAGGTCGTTTGTTGAAAAAAAATACTTTAATACATCCTTCAGATTTTCATTGACTTCTTTTTATTTTTTTATTTTATTTTGAAATTTTATTTTATGACTTGATATTCAAATATAGCCCCCCTACGGGAATTAAATGGCGAGTAAAGTCGACTATTACCAAAAAGTCGTCACGTTGTTTTTTGGGCAATAAAGTAAAATCTACTCGCGAGTCAGACGCACCATTTTATTTTCCTAAAGGGAGGCGCCGCCGTATCCTGAATATGTTGGCCTTAAGAAGAATTGCAGTCTTACTTTTGCCGTACAAACGTTTCCTTAAGATTTTTTTTATATTACGTAGAGTGGCAGACAAAAATACGGCCCGCCTAATACGAAGCGGTTACCGTAGCTATAGTCAGTCCCAGTCGGACAAATACGCTGTACGCTACCTCTCTTTTGCCAGAGCCTCTTTCGCTTTCAGAGGCGGCAGGATGCAACACGTACAATCGAGATTGGCTTTGGCTCAAAGATCGTAGTGAGCCACTACACCTCAAAGATTTTCTCCATATTTATACACCTATACTTTAAACATCCGTTTTTTTTAACTATTGTCTATTAACTTTTAAATTGAACGTTTCTAATACAAATTAAATACTCGGCCAGTGCCAGTCTTACTCACACACCGAGGGTTCCGACTTTTCCTTAACTCCGACCGAAAATAGTCAGTAAAGTAAAACCTGCAAATACAATAATTAAGAAAAAAAAAACAAACACAAAATATTCCTTATTTCACAAACGACCGACTCAAGTTTTAAGTATTCTCTTAAGTGAAGACGTCACGAAGAAAGATAGATAGATTTCGAAAACGTCGAACTGTCGAATCAATAATTTCGCTGGCACAACATGTAAAATGAATTTTTATAACTGTAAAAAATGAATTGATTTTGAAATAAAAAAACAGATAGTTTAATGGTAATGATTAAATTTTAAGAAATAATTTTACCACTTAAAGTTCAGTTGTGAATAGGTTACATACTACGAAGTAACTTTCATAATACGCGGCGCCGCGTGGCAGCCTTTGCGATAGGTTTCAGATTCGACTCAGAAGAGAGGTGATGTCGCCTTGTGAGAGTGGCAGGGAGTAGCTGTACCGTGATTACTACTATTACTTATTTAAATAAAAACTGTGATAGCTGTAGGTACCACTATATTGTTGCTAAATATTTACGTTTTATCACCTCTAATTATTTCAGATTTTTCGCTTTGTAAAAGATGGGGGGGGGGGGGGGTTAAATATTTTTTGCGATTTGCATAAAATGGCGGGTGAACAATGTGTCCCATGTAGGAAAAAATCACATCTTGTTCTGTTTCTTATCAAAAAAAAAAAGTTTCTTGCCAGCCACCAAAGCGATAAAGAATTTTTAAGGTCCCTTAATCGACTCTTCTTTTAATATTACGCGTTATTATTGTAAAAAGTGGCCAAATCCCATATTTGGATCTGGCGTAATTTGAACGCATTTTGCATTAAAGATAAAGATATATTTATTTGTTAACATGTGTACATGGAAGATGTTCATTAGATGTATACATAGTATCTACATGCTATGCTTTTACAAGCGTACAAAATTTTAAAGATATCATGGGTTTTTAGGTATTAAATAAATATCAGTGACATGTCAATTAAAATAGTTATAGTAATAAAGAAAAATTGATTAATTTAAATTTGTCATAGAAATAATAACAAGTATAATATGTCAGGTAAATGCGCTAATGCTATTATAATTATAGTGGGTCATTACGATTTGTCAATTAAAAAATCATCTATGTGATAGTAACATTTGTCGATTAGTAAACTTTGTACATCTTTTTTAAAATTATTTAAGGTTTGATTCCTTATTGCTAATGGTAAATTATTATAAATTACTGGAGCCATGTAAAAGACACTATTTTGCCTATGAGTTGTAGTGCAAGTGGGCAGAACTATCCTGCTGTAATCTCCTCTACTGCGAGGAGCACAATCCGCAAATCGCGGGAATAAATGAGGTTAAGTTTTTGAAAATATTGCAACTTGAAGTATATACATGGATGGAAATGTAAGTATTTTATACTTTTCGAAAAATGGCCTACACGATTCTCTAGGTTTTACTTTGAACATGGCTCGGATGCATCGTTTTTGAGCTTAATAAACCAAAGCTTTGATGAAGGACACTTTCCGGACGCTCTAAAGACATCACTAGTAATACCAGCTCATAAAAAAGACGATACAATGAACCCAGAAAACTACAGACCAATAGCTTTGTTGCCGTCGTTTTCTAAAGTATTCGAAAAGGCCATGTGTACACAGTTATACGCATTTTTAGAAAAATATAATATTCTAGATGATAGCCAAAACGGCTTTCGTAAATCTAGATCAACGACATCTGCCGTATATAAATATATCCAAACAGCTCTTCAACATATAAACGACAAAAAAAGTACATTGGGTTTGCTGTTAGATATGACTAAAGCATACGATAAAGTTTCATATAAAATATTATTATCTAAATTATATGGATCAGGTATTCGAGGACCTGCCTACTCGTGGTTCAAATCTTACCTTAAGAATAGAAAACAACTAGTCCAAATTAATCACTATAATAAACAAGGCAAAAAAATAGAGCAAGTTAGATCAGAGACCAAAATATTGACAAATTCTATACCGCAAGGCAGCGTGCTCGGATGTATACTATTCCTACTGTACATAAATGATCTCCCAAAGGTACTAAATTCTAATAAATCGCTGACTGTGCTTTTTGCGGATGATATTTCAATATTAGTAAATGCTGAAAATGACAACGAACTGATCCCTTTAACACAAACAACCTTAATGCACGTGAGTAATTGGCTTGATGATCATAATCTGGAACTAAATTATAAAAAAAGTAAAGCAATGTATTTTAGACCATACAATAAGAGACTTCCTAACATAAACATCCCCTTCCAAAATATAAAAATTGAATTAGTTGAGACGTGTAGCCTACTAGGTATAAATATAGATTCTAATTTAAATTGGAAAAGTCATATTGAGAAACTTAAAACGAAATTATCTAAATTCACATACGCACTGTTCGAAATCAAGCAGAGTACAAACATAGAAACAGCATTATCGACATACTACGCATATGCCTATTCTTGGTTTAAATATGGAGTCATGCTGTGGGGAAACAGTGTAGATGTGAAATCATTATTTCTTCTTCAAAAAAAGTTCGTCAGAATAATAGCCCAAATTGACAATACACAAAGCTGCAAACCATTCTTTGTTAAATTCAAGTTGTTAACATTGCCATCTATATACATACACGACATATGCTCCTTTGTACATAAAAACCCAAACTTGTTCAAAAAGCAACACGAAATGCACAAGATAAATACGCGTAATAAAAGTAAGTTATATCTACCACCGTCTCGTATCAAAATGCAAAGTTGTAGCCCATACTACATGGCCGTAAAATTATTTAATAAATTGCCTAAAAATATAAAGGAAGAGACTAAATATAGAGACTTTGATAAAAAACTTAAAGACTATCTAATCCTAAAATGTTTCTATTCTGTAAATGAGTACCTAGAAATGAAATAAAAATTTAAAGAAAGATTGTACCAAATTATACCTAATTATTCTATTAAAACAATCAATACAATTACATATAATACTAGTACATTTAAATTAAAATATTACATTAATACAATAAATTATAACATTAATCCAATACAATTATTAAAATTAATGATGATAAATTGAAAGGTAAATTGATAGTTGAATGAAATAACGATCAACGAATAAAAATTGTATCTGAAAATATTTTACAAATAAGTTCTTATAATTATATGACGAAATGCTTAACGTACGGATATAAGTAGTTAGTCGTGCGCGCCCCTACAGTCTTTTGCGATACCTGACAAAGGTGACTAAGTTGTAAGTGCGTAAACAAATCTAAGATCATAATGTACACTTAGTTATGCAATAAAGAGTTTTGACTTTGACTGTGGCTTTAAATATTGCAATATTTCAGGGATTCCAAGGATGTCATAGGTCCAGTTTTATTATATCATTCCATAACTGTAAAACAATGTGTCTCTATCAATGTATCTATTACATTTTTCTATTGATCATAACGCCAATATTATGCAAACCGTTTAAATCACGGTCGAGTTCATAAAGGTGTAGAAGTCAAAAAGAATTAGGGTTCCATATCGCATGTGCATCAATTCATAAACATCCCACTGTTGGGATACGGGTCTACCCTCAATCGAAGGGGTTAACAGAATACTCCACCATGCTACTTAACTGCGGGTTGACGGAGGCCAGTGTTTTCGCGCCGCCCTAAAGCCACTTCTATTGACAAATCACGATCCTGTACAAACGTGTATATGTCAAAAAGTATTAGGGTTCCATTACTTCCATTGCTTCACGATATTATAATTATTTTAAATCTTTATTTTCAGACCTAAACAGTACTTGTCGCAATAATGTTTTTTTTTATAATGCAGAATGTTTCACCTATAGATTTTGGAGTGTAAGTGGCAAAAGCCACCGGCACGTGGTGCATTCTACCGACAAGCGAAAAGGGCTCTGGCGAAAGAGGTAGCGTACAGCGTAGTTGTAAGCTGCCCGACAGGTGAAGTACCTTCACTTCACAGAATACCGCAACCAAATAACAATTCTCTTGAAGGTTGTTTTATTCCTGCGAATGAGTGAGGTCGCCAGAAAGGAAGTAGTTGATATTTCATGTTGCGAGCGTGTATATGGCTACGGCTTTTGAATTTCGTACTACATCATGTACGATGCGAAGACCCGCGCGTCCAGCCGCACGCACACACGCCCGCCCGCTTTAAAAGTTAAATGTACAAAGCATCGCTATATTGACAAACATATAAACTACACACTACCATTTTCATAACACAGTAGAGGTTGAAATATTCGTGTTAGCGTGTGGATAGTTCCCAATATCGAATGCAGGGCCACTGAAAGCGGCCATATCGGATGACGCTCTCCACTTGAACGGTTCTAGCATACACTGAGTTGCATAAAAGAGGAATTTTATCATAGAGTGCATATTAAAGCAACTCTTTCGACTAAAAGCTACTATCACAATTTTTTTTCTTTGTTTTGGTTTTCTGCTGTTCGTTTTTAATAATATTTTTTAGAGGTATTTATTTGGAATTCAGTCACTTCAATCCAATTCTCTGCTCAATCTGCAGATACATTATATCTATACATATAAACAAAAAAACTGTCTAGTTAACATATCAATTGACAGCTCAAATAGCTGTATCTAGAAATCTAAAACAAATGCTTGACAATTCCTCATTCAAAATGGTATCCATTTTGAGTATACACACGGTCCGCCTGTTTTGAAACATTTCAACGTAGTTTGAGACGTAGTATTAATATGTTGTCACCCCCTCTGTTAATCAGGGGCTTCCTAGTGAGCTTACACGGGTGTGTAAAAAAAAGGTTTTTGCACAAAAGGTTGCTTAGCCTCAATTGCTGTAAGGTTTTTAATTCTATACCTCACTCGGGCTGCTCATAATTCAATATCATTGCGATTTACCTCTATTTCGCCAGTATCATTTATCGGCGCACTACTTACCGACTCTACAAGAGAATTTGGCTTCAGCGCTAAATGAATGAATGAATGAGTTTATTTGCATTGAATGATGTAACATATAGATACATAATAGATTAGTATTAAACTGTGAGCCATATCATTCAGCCAGCTGTTGAATGGAGATATAAAGTCAATATCGTTTTGAATTATATGTCACATAGAAATTAAAAAGGATGTCATTATTTAATATTAAAAGTCAATTACACAATTTTAGTAGTGTTATCTTAGCGTAGTAAAAACATTTTACAACCAGCCACAAACAATGCAAACAAATAAATTTTATGGTTGGTGGCATGAATTCTTGTAATGAAAACCGGCCAAGTGCGAGTCGGACTCGAGCACTAAGGGTTCCGTACTATCTATAATTAGGTCGTGAGCGATATGTACCATCAATCATCATCATTCAACTTCATTATTTTTGGACCTTATCTCTGCGTCGTAAGGTTCAATAGCGAACGGCGTGTTTCGGTACGAGCGTCTTAAGGTCATCGGACCACCTAGAAGGAGGGCGCCCAACACTTCGTCGTCCTACGCGCGGCCTCCACTCTAATACTTTCCTACCCCATCTGCCATCACTTACTCGGCAAATGTGACCGCCCCATTGCCACTTCTTATTACATATGTGTAGGTAATTTATATACAGCTGACCTGAAAGACGTTGTCCTGTCTAAACCTTACCCAGTTAGATTATCTCACCAAAGTTTCATTGCAATCGGATGAGCGGTAAACGAATGCGTAAAGGACATACAGACAAGAATAAGACAAGAATAAGGTTCATTATAAGTATATATATAGATTACTTTAGATATATTATAAATTAAATAAAGATGATAATAAGTCAATTGTACACAAAGGATGTTGTTACCTACAGCTAGTGTTTAAATAATACAACAAATTGATTATATAATTAATAATATATTCTCATAAGATTCTTTGGTTATACCATTAGCGATTCAACACTTATGTTATATTATTTTCCTTGAACAAACAGGACGTAAAACAAAAATTGTTTACCCAGAGTTCTATAGAGTTTTAAAAACCAATTTCAGTTCGTTTCACGGCACTGAACGAAAACAAAGCACCTCGAAATGAACGGTGCGCCTGCTAAATAAATGTTTTATGGTTATTTTTCCCTCTTTGTAAATGCTAATTCATCTAAAGTGAGAAAATTTATAAGTATAGTAGAGAATATTAGGTAAAATATGTTTTATTACTACTACTACTACTAGTCATTTTCATTTAGTCTGTTCGTTCTGTTAGTTCATTATGCCAAAAAAATCAAATCCCTTTACCCAAAATCAAAATCAAGATTGATCTAAATGGGTAAATGTCTTCTCTTTTTTTAGTCTACGTTGGATGGCTGACAAGCATACGGCCCGCCTGATGCGAAGTGATTACCGTAGCTACATTAAAGCTCGCAATATGAAATATCGCTCGCGCGCTGCCACCCCGGATGACACTCCCGCTGCCAACGCAGCGTCTCCTTCCTTTCTGGTGACCCCACTCACTCGCAGGAACTCAACTACCCTCAAGGGAGTTGTTATTTGGCTGCGGTATTGTGGATTGCTAAGATGGAGGTGCTTCTCCAGTCGGACAGCTTATAATTACGCTTCCCTACCTCACTTTAAGCCAGAGCCTCGTCAATGAATGTATATATATGAGCAGGGTATACCACGTGCAGGCTTAGGCTCTAAAGACGGCAGTGAGTCCGTTACACCCCTACTAAGTAAGTAGATGCATGCAACTTATATGACTGCTGTAGTTGTCTCTTCCCCAGCAGCTCGACCTTAGCTGCTCTATCGATCTCTAGTCTCGGCAGTTGGAGCAGAAATAACTAAAACAGCCATGGCATTCGCATGCGTAAACTAATGGTAGTGAGTGGGTGCCCGTCGGGCGTAGTTTGCATTTATTAACTGACGGCCAAAGCACGCCAAGTAATGTAGATCAAATTGCTTATAAATCAGCAAACTGAACCGGCTACGCGAAGAAAAAACACAAAATTAAAATTCTGTTTAGTATTTGAAAAATAGACTAAAATTTTATATTGTTTAAAACATTTTTATTATTTATATTTGTAACTATTTTATAATTTATGCAACTATTACAAATTTTTATCAAAACAATTCGCAATTGTAGTATCTATTGGTTAGTTTAACTTATTGTTTGATATAAAACAAATGGTTATCGCAAAGCATAATCAATATAGTTAAAGTTTTGTGAATTTCTGTAGACCTAAATAATACGTACTTGAAATTACTGAATAACAAATCAATTAAACCAATACGTTAATAAGTGCAATTAATTAGTAGATTATTGCATCGAGTACAAAGTAATTTATTATTGCACCGAGTGCCTGATTTAGAGCCCGAGCGTTAGCGAGGGCTCTAATCTAACAGGCACGAGGGCAACATAAATTACTTAAGGCGAGGTGCATAATCTGCTTTTCTTTCAACTAATACCTATAGGAATAGTAGATAAAAGAAACTCATATCAAACAGTTAAAATAGAAGTTTAATTATTGAAATTAAAAGTTATGTTTGAGCAATTATTCAACGTAAGGTTAAGAGTTTTGTTGGGCAAATTTATATTCTATAACACTGTCGGCTTCATTTAGAATGTTTTCCGGAGTTAATGTGTCGCTAGATGATTCCATTTTAATTCGAAGCCGAAGCACTCAAAATCAGATAGTATCACACTTTTATCGTTTCCAAAAATATTGTCAAGCAAAATTAACAAAGTTCCCGCCAAATCACTTTTTTAAATTTCTTTCATTTTTAACTCAGAGTTAGAATATTGATATCGGCTGGCTGAATAGAGCTAATCCATTGAGATTGGCACCTTTTGGTGCGATTAAAAAAAACTGTGCAATAATGAAATTTCATACATTTTAATCAATACAAAACGAGTCTTTAATGCTCTAGAGCATTAAAGACTCGTTTTGTACTGAGTTGTTAGTGTGATTGTGATGAAATTAAAGCATAGTTGGAAGAAAAAATTGTTAAAACATTGTGACATAAAAATAGAAGATGATAACGGGTAGCGAGATCTGTTAATATTACGTTTTGCAATACCAAATGGTTTATAATATCAATGTAATTACATAATTCACGTACTAGAAATTACTAAATGACAAATCAATTAAACTAATACGTTGTAATATCAAATAACTATTTGCAATTCTTGTTACGCGTTTTGTTTGTGATGTGGTTTTGCGCCATTAGCACAGGCAGGATCTGCCATTTTGTGCCTGCATGCGCTTCGAGTAACACTCTACTTAGACTGGGATCGCGGGTTCTATCCCTTCACTAGAAAAAGATTTGTGTGTATGAACACATCTGTTTGTCTTGGCCTTGAGTTTTTTCTGTGTATTCCTTGTATGAATTTACGAATAAAAATATGTAGTTTAAATAAATATGTTTATCAGTTATCCAGTATCACAAACTTTGCTTAATTTGGGACTAATTGTGTGTTGTGGCACTGTGTAACTGGACCAGAAATATTTATTATTATTATTATTCTCTATGAGTTGCAGTGTTGTATGAGTTAGCATCCAGCCACTTTATTTAACAATTTTACAATTTCATAAATATAAAATGTGCTATAAAATATGTAGGTATATGTGTAACAGACATGTCTCTAAATGCCTTCTTAATTTTAAAATACAATATACATACAGGATCGAGTTTACCATTGAATATTCTTTTCAAAATAGTAATGTAGCATATAATCCATCGAAAACCGAAAAAAAAACAATTCTATTTATCTATTGTGCGTGCATGATACAAAAACTACCGAAAGATTTAGATTAAATTCTCACGACAATAGCTTATATCTCGAGTCGACATGCTACTTTGCCTAAGAAAATAGAAGGGTTCCTTAGGTTGTTACTAAGAATACATTTACAAAATTTGCAAGCAATATTGCAAGACTTAGTGTATTCAAATTCATTTGACCGACTTTTGTATAGAACTATCTGTATAAAAGAAATCACGGGCAGAGCTTGTTGTAATTTAAAGGGCCATTTCGTCTTTCTCTTTCTTCAAAAAAATATTTATTTATTGTCACTTTTTATTTAATCTATAACATTAATTCATAAAGTATGTAGGTATTAACAAGACAAAGGTGATAAAGTTAAAAGGATTTAAATCACCAACTTGACCGAATCGTGTTCCTTTATAGTTATTGGTTTCATCAGTAAAGCCGCCATGTTTCAAAACCATTCAATTTGACTGCGACACGTAAATAAAGCATATTCTATCTATGTATCATGTTTTAATTAATATTATGCTAAGTTAACGACCCAGTGATGACAGTTAAACATGTTACCAAATGACATCTCCAGTGACATGACGGCGACCGTTCTCTACTACTAATATTAAGCTATAAATACGATTTGGTAATTGATATTTCAACCCTTATCAAATAAACTTCTGACGTCAACGTTCTGTACACGTTCATGTTACAAGCTGTGAAATTGGTTTTCATAACCAATGCTTAATAAGTTGAAAACTTAAAATTACGTTACTGGGGTTCTGAAAACTTTTTTAATCTCGCTTAACCCCACCAATTTGTCATCTATACCCACACATAAAAATAAATACTATAAGCTGCTTTGGTAACGTATTCTGCAAGATTTTTACTTCCGTTTATCCTCCAAACGAAACGGTTCAAGTTCTATATTATTTTATTTTCCTCTTTCATCTCTCATGTGCTATCTCTATTCCATTTCCCTCTCCTTCTCTTATTCTTTGATTCTATTAAGATAGAATGTTCAATTATTTCATGACTTCCCTTAGTTTTTGCTTACATCCCCTTGATCTCTTTCCTCACTATCCTAGTGGATAGAATGATGCTGTCCAAATTTTGTTTGCCATACGTGTTGCATTAAAATGTTTTGTCAAAACACAATACCAGCAATAAAACATTATTTTCTTTTTCTATTTTGAAAATATTATTTTATTACAAACTATGCGCCTGCTTTAATGATTAGGCGGGATATTACATTTTGAGTAAGCATTCCAAAATATAGAAATTCCGCCTTTCACTACTTTTCCAAGTTTCAAGGAATTGAAACAAAACAATATATTTCCTATCAATTCCTAGAAACTCTTATAGCCATAGTGGTTTGGTTAAACGATGACGAGTTAATCAAGATTTGATTATAACCAAAGCATTTGCTTCATATCTTCTTCTTCAGCCATTCTCTACAAATTGCTTGATGTAGGTCTCTGTTTTGGGCAGTTAAAATCCAATTGCTGTCCTATATCGCTCTTTTGTCGTCCTTCTATCAAATTTACGGTCTCGCCCTTGTTCGTACGAGCTCGCATGGTCTCCATGTAAGGAGTTGAACCAAAATTTTCCTTTCTCGCTAGACCAGCCCATTTCCACTTCTCGCTATTATTTCAGCCACATCGTTCACTTGCGTTGGTTTGTCTGTCACTTAAGAGTTACTCTAACAGACTATTTTCCTTTCTAAAGCTTTTTCTGTTACTTTTCTGTATTTCTTGTCATTCATGTCGTTGCTTTATGTATTCGATGGTATTTCAAACGGATTATATGAGTCGTCGTCGTCGTCAACCCTTATTCATCCCATTGCTGGGATATGTGTCTCCCCTCAATCGAAGAGGTTTGGAGCAAATTTCACCACGCTGCTCAACTGCGGGTTGACGGAGATCAGTGCTTTAAAGCCGCCTAAAGGCCACTGACTTGGATTAACGACTGTCATCTAACGACAACAGTCGGTCCTGTTTTAACGTGCCTTATGAATTTAACGTGCCTGGTTTAACGTGCCTTATGAATCACCGAAGAGCACGAGATAAGTAAACCCGTCCATGGACAGGCTGCGGTCGATGTTGCTTGACTTGCTTGATCGATCAGACTGCACTCACTCACGCCATCACGTTTCGCATTGTACGAGTAAAAATATCAAAAAGCGCTGCCCAAAAAAGAATACAGGCTTAGGAACATCATACGTAAGTTTATACATGAACAAAATATAAATTATAAAACCAATGTTTTGTTGTATATCTACCTAATGAACTGAAATTAATTGCTCGAGTTATCCAATGGCATTTCCCTTGCGAATATTTTCGATAATGTTTCTAATATTAAGGCTGAGCGCGAGTATTGATTTTCCACTGGCGGCGGCCATTGCAGAACCAAATTAATATTAATTCGTTATTTACGAATCGTGATCGCGTTTTTTAGTATTTTTGCTATCAAAATAAGCTGAGCGTTTGATTGAATAATTGATAATACCTTTTGGGTTTGGACTTATTTTTACTTTGTGCCAGTAGCCGGTTTTGTTTCTTTTTTAAATCACAAGTAATTGATTTAACTTCTGATCGCAGATTATCTTACATTAACTTCACGCAGGCCTATCATAATGTAAGACAAGCATGTTGTACGTGCTCGTATGGTGTCCATGTAAGGAAAAAAATTGCATTTGCTTTATGTCTTCTTCAGCCACTCTCTGCAAATAGGTTATTGTAGGTCTCCTTTAAGCCAAAATATTATTGTGTTGCTGTTTTGGGCAGTTAAAAATCCAATGGCTGCCCGCTACCGCTCTTTTGTCGTCCTTCTATCTCATTTGGGGCTCCCACTTGGTCGTACGTGCTCGTATGATCTCCATGTAAGGACTTTTTTGCACCAAAACTTTCTTTTCTCGTTAGGTGACCAGCCAGTAATTATATCACAAGTAATTGATTTAGCTTTTGATCGCATAGGTATTATCTTACATTAACTTCACGAAGTGTGCGTTACGGCATTTCATGATGTAAGCCAAGCATGTCAAATTTCATCTCGATTTTTTCGATGAATATTATATGTAGCAGAATAATATTTGATATCAACAGTGCAGTATATATTACATACCTACATACACATTTACCTAGCGCTGCTGTACTGTAAACAAACTCCCAGTTTGTAATTAATTCTGTTCATTTTCAAGTTTCAACAGAACTTTTTCAATTTGCATCATCACAGTACAGTATGCAAGCGCAGATATTTGTTTATGCAAACCTCGGCACAATGCACTAATTTATGTTTAAATGCTAAATAACGTCGCGTTGTCCCAAAATTAAATGTCGTTCCAAATTTGATTCTAGAATTCAGGCAAAATTATATGTTGTATTCATATAATTGAAACATAGAATGATCGGTCACATACACAACTTATTGATTTAATTGCTCATTAACTTCCAATTCGTTTTTAGTAAATATCTAGTTTAAAAAAAATACACTTAGTAAGAAAACTTTAGCTATAATCCATTAGGGATAATTATTAAACACTTTCCGATCTCATATCCGACTTACCTATACTAGCCGTGTTCTTGAGTTATCACGAATCGTCTCGCACGAAGACTCGATTACTAACCACCATTATCAGTTTTCATAAAGGCTACAGAAATCTTAGTGAAAGTTTTTTATTCGCGTTCGATCATGTCAACGTAAACAAACTGACCAAATAGAGAAGAACTATCATGTTGTGAATTTATAAGGCGCGTGTCACATATCAAAATTATGTGGCTTACTTGCTCCCAGTTTGAAGTGACCAGCTAATTTGCCTCTAATTTGCCTCTGACATAACACGCCTCTGGTAAATTCACTATAAGAAACTTTTTCTCAATTTGTAGCCTGTAAACGTCAGCACGTTCGAATGTGACCGAAAAGTTCGAATATGTGTGTTCTGGGGTGTAAGTTGTTCATCAACATCTTTGAACCAAAGCCAACTTCACCTGCACGCGGTGCATCCTGCTGACTGACAAACGAAGTTCTGGCGAAAAGAGAGGTAGGGAGGGTAATTGTAAGCTACCCGACTGGGGATTGTACCTCCACCTCACAGAATACCACAGCCAAATAACAATTCCCTTGAGAGAGCGGCGTGCGAGCGATATTTTATGTTGCGAGCGTTAATATGGCTACGGTAACCGTTTCACATCAGGAAGTATGCTTGTTTGCCACCCGACATAGTATAAAAAAAGCTCGCACTAAGCATTCTGTACCACAGAACACATAATTATTATACATTACGTCAGATAGTATAGAAAAGTATGAAGTACAATTTGCCTTTATGTTTGGTTTTGTGTATAACGGGAAAGCCTTCAGACTCTATTTAAACTGGGTCTATTCTGGAATCCTTAATTTTTGAAAATTCACATGAAATACCAGGACATTCGTGTAGAAAGTCACGGACAAAAGAAAACAAATCTGAAATTTTCCTTCGGCTATATTTATTAAATTTGCTTTGATTATAACTTAAATTGTGATAAGATATTTAGAGATGTCCTTTAGTGTGTTATTATAAGTAAGTAGGAGGAGCTCGCCGTACTTAATAGTTGAAGCGTTAAGGGTTAAGATGTAGTTTGATGTGTCTGGGAACACGTATCCCGGCCAAATTATGCGATTGCGGTCCCGCACCCACGCAGATGAAAGGCTTACAGAGGTTATGGCTCCGACCGACCCTACTATAAAAGCTTAGCTGATATACTTGAAGATTTCTGAGCGCCACATCGAAACTGTGACCGTGACACTGAGTTTTGTTCTTATATAATTATTTATACGCATACGTCATCAACTCATAATCATCCCACTGTTGGGATACGGGTCTCCCCTCAGTCGAAGGGGTTTAGAGCATACTCCACCACGCTGCTCATCTGCGCGTTGGCAGAGGCCCGTGTGTTCAAGTCGCCCTAAGGTCACTATGAATATATATACGAAATGTATATTATTGTATATTTATTGATTTCTTTAACAACACTACGTCCGGTGGCAGAAAAGCATAAGGCCCGCCTGATCTGAAGCCACTCCCGCTGCAATTCCTTCCTTACTGATGACCAGCTCACGCAAACAACCCTCCACATAATAATAATTTAGCTGCGGTATTCTGTGAGATGGAGGTCTTTCCCAGTCGGGCAGCTTACCCATGCTTGCCATGCAGTACGTGCAGGTGACTTTGGCCTTGGCTCCAAATATCATGGTGAGCAAAATTACATAGTTTCCTACTTTCAAAGCATTCGATTTTTTTTTGCAAATACCGTACAAGAAAATAAAGATCTCCTAAGAGCTAAGCATCCAAAAGCTTGTGGTAAACTACAACACCAGGTGTGCACAAGACAATTTGATTTGTTCTGTAGTTGCTGGCAAACTGCCTAGTCCAGAGCGTTCTTCGTAAAAGACACATAAATTATGTCTTAAAAACATATTCGGGATAAAGGTTGTTTCCGACCTGTCATTTTCTTTTTTACATACCTGTCAAAGCAACAAGATTGTATGAAAAATTTACTAAACCTCGGTTAATTTAAAAACGCAGGTTTAAAAATAAAAAGTTTTGGGGTTTAGCCTACTCAACTGAAGTAGATACTTTTTGATATTTTATTGATATAAAATTTATAGTCATTGTAAAACGCTAAACAAGTTACATTCGGTTATGCGAAATAAGTATAATTCATTATTTTACTTTTATATAGTCATCATCCCTAATAATAATGTCCGAAAATGCATATAATATTTGTCTGATATAATGAGCATTACAGGAACACCCTAAATAACAATTCCTTTTACGGTTGTTTCCTGCCAGTGAGTGAGGACACCAGAAAGGTTTTTGCGTTGGCAGATATTTCATGTTGCTAGCGCTAATAAGGCTATGGTAACCGCTTCACATCAGGCGGGCCGTACTCTTATCTGTCTTACTAAATTAATTTCGGTACGATCTTACATTAATTCCAAATAATTCCAAAATTGCTATAAATTGCTCTGGACAGGCTTGCCTTAGTCATATTTTATTTAATTACTGAAAACTAATACCTAATGAAGAATAATAAGACAGCGCTATTAAAAAACTGAAGATAAAATTAAAGTTGCACCCAAAAAAAAAATTTCTACAACGTGATTATTATGCTTCAGTGATACCTACTGATTAATTTTCATCAGCTGAAAATTAACAGTTACATAGAAATTAAGTAGAATAAATAGAAATATTTGAAAAGATTTTAATAAAACTATCAATATTCTTTTTCGATATAATTAAAAACTGAACGACGGGTAAAATTGTGACGTTACACGCTCCCAAAGCAACTAGTTACTTATGCTGTCAAGGCATCGATTTTAAAAAATGCATTTCCAATTTAATATTAGTTTTTAGTTACAACGAAAAAATATTATTATTATATTATGAAACCTATTTGTAATCATTTGTAACAAAATAAATAAAGCACCCAATGGGCTTGTTGCCCATGTTACAAAATTATAAAAACTCTCTATCTCTAACAGAACGATCTGCGGTCTTAAAATTTCAATAACTTATGTCCGACGTGCTTTATGTTCGGTCAAAGTTTGGTGGGAAAGTCCATTTTAAATGTATGAAATTATAAAAAAAAATATTACCATTGTAGAAACAATAAAAAATAATATAACTTTTGTTACGGCACTGGCTACATAAACGCAATATTTAACATAGATGTCATACAAATTATAGCACGGTGTGACGTCATAACGTGGCCTTTTGTATGGAGCGTTTTCGGGATAGTCCAAAATTGTGATCGTCAAGTTATCATATCTCGAGAAGTTTTTATGCAATCGAAGTAATTATTTCACCTTTCGTTATATTATTGTGACGTCTTTAAATAACAAATCGAAAAAAAAAATGGGATACAAGCCAATTTTTCTTGATTTGTGACATCTACGAAAGCGGTTTAATAATTCAATTACTTTTAAGCTTCTTGCGTTAATTTTAAAAGCAACATTGCTCCTGTCATCTATAATTCATTAAGAGACTACTTTCAAATTTTGAGTAATCTACAGCATCATTAAGACATGTTTTACAGCCATTAATAACAGACGATCTCGTAAGTTTCGACGAAAATGCGACCGCATCCAGCCACTCTCAGCCCCGGTATTGAGATCATCTAGAGGGGAGTTCCAACGCTTCGTCGCCTCACACGCAGTCTCCCCTCTAGAACTTTACTTTTTTTTATACTATGTCGGATGTCAGACAAACATACAAGTAGTTCATCAACATCTTTGAATCTAAGCCAACTTCACCTGCACGCGGTACCCTGCTGACTGACAAACGAAGTTCTGGCGAAAAGA
Organism: Hypsopygia costalis; assembly: GCA_937001555.2. Classification (NCBI taxonomy): domain Eukaryota; kingdom Metazoa; phylum Arthropoda; class Insecta; order Lepidoptera; family Pyralidae; genus Hypsopygia; species Hypsopygia costalis. Next base: position 13,037,328 of record OW443340.2, on the reverse strand, counting down.
GAGGTAGGGAGCATAAGTGTTAGCTACCCGACTGGGGAATGTACCTCCACCTCACAGAATACCGCAGCCAAATAACAATTCCCTTGAGTATTCTTGTATTCTTGCGAGTGAGTGAGGTCACCAGAAAGGAAGGAGATGCTGCGTTGGCAGCGCGGGTGGAAGCACGCGAGCGATATTTTGTTGCGAGCGTTAATATGGCTACGGTAACCGCTTCACATCAAGCGGGCCGTAAGCTTGCTTGCCACCCGAGGTAGTATAAAAAATAAATTTAAAAGAAAATATAGTGTGCCTTATTTCGGCACTGCCCAGGTCTCAGATCTTGATTTTAACTAGACAAAAAATTAGTCGTTAATTTGTCGAAATTTGTCGCCCAAAGCAAAAAATTTGTCGGTCTCCCGTTAAAGAGTTATAAGGTTTTTTTTGTGGCAGTGCCGAAATAAGCTTATTTCGGCACTGCCCACTCGGGATCTATTAAACTACAAAACATAGCGAATATATGATTTTCCCCAGAATTAGTCGTCAATTTGTCGAATTCAGACACCAAGTATCAGAATTAGTCGACGTCCCGTTAAAAAGTTATAAGTACTTCTTTGTGGCAGTGCCGAAATAAGCCTTATTTCGGCACTGCCCAAGAAAACTACACCACCTAGCAAAAATCTGATTTCACCCAGATGTTGCCTTGAATTTGTCGAAATTTGTCGGATATAAAACACAACTGGTCGATGCGTAATTAAAAAGTTACACGCATTTTAATAATTCTCATAATAAGTATAGTCCGAGATCTTGCATCAAAATTATATCATGCACAAAATGCAACAGTAAACGTTTTATTTCCTTCCTTTTACAGAGTCTGGCAAAGCTTGTCAATGCATGCAACTGTTTTCTGATCTACGAATGCTTTAGGTGTTCTTTAGCACTACATTAGTTGCTTTTTACGATAGCCATCTGTGAATGGGGTGGTGTTATTCTACTCTGCCTACGTTAGGCTCTCTGACTACAACGTGAATTATTAAAATGCGTGTAACTTTTTAATTACGCATCGACCAGTTGTGTTTTATTTCCGACAAATTTCGACAAATTCAAGGCAACATCTGGGTGAAATCTGATTTTCGCTAGGTGGTGTAGTTTTTTTGGGTAGTGCCGAAATAAGGCTTATTTCGGCACTGCCACAAAGAAGTACTTATAACTTTTTAACGGGACGTCGACTAATTCTGATACTTGGTGTTTGAATTCGACAAATTGTCGACTAATTCTGGGGAAAATCATATCTTCGCTATGTTTTGTAGTTTAATAGATCCCGAGTGGGCAGTGCCGAAATAAGCTTATTTCGGCACTGCCACAAAAAAAACATTATAACTCTTTAACGGGAGACCGACAAATTTTTTGCTTTGGGCGACAAATTTCGACAAATTAACGACTAATTTTTTGTCTAGTTAAAATCAAGATCTGAGACCTGAGCAGTGCCGAAATAAGGCACACGAAAATATAAAAACATTGACACCAGGGTGTTAAGTAACTACTTAACACCCTGGTGTCAATGGTGTCAATTTGACCTAAATTAGTTAATTTAGGTCAAATTTGCTTTTGCACTCTGAGCTATCGGATAGCCTCATTATTTACAGATCTATTAACTAAATAAATAAATATTTCTGGACAATTTGCACAGCGCCATCTAGTCCCAAATTAAGCGCAATGCTTGTACTATGGGTACTAGACAACTGATAAATGTACTTAAATACATTTTTTTTTTTGTAAATACTACTTATAATACACAGACCAAGACAAACAGATATGTTCAAGCACACAAATGTTTGTCTTGTGCGGGGATCGAACCTGCAACCTCGGCATATCTAAGGCAGGTACATATTTCCCGTCATATTTTTGTACATAATTATAAGAATCCAACTTTTTTTTTACATTTAGTTTTTATTTTAACCTAGTAATTTTATTTCTATTATTTAACTCATTTAGATATTAGTGATCATTAAGATCGTTTACTGCCTGTTTCAAAAAAATGTTTAGTACTTACCTTACTACTAATACACAATCATAACATCGTAACATATTAAATTGTCTAATATAAAGTATTGTCAGCAGAGAGCACTGTGGCCACAGAATGAGTAATAGTACTAACGTGCTTTGGCTGAAGCCGTGCTCGTGTTCCTCATAATGCAGTGTGTCGCAGCGTCACATTGTGTTTTTCTCTAGTGTTCAAGCTTTGTTAGCTAGAGGCGAGCACCTGCAAACAAAACAACCAATTCCAGACCACCGCGGCACCGGGCCGGAACAAATTCGCATTATTTAGAGATTTCATCCCACTTCTCACTGCACAGCTTTTGTTACTGAGTACTTTACGAGTATAATTTCTATTGCAAGATTAAATCAATATAATATCTTACAGTTACTTTCCATCAACGTATACCGTAATAATACACATGTCGTGGAGCAGGCAGAAACAATAAATACCAGTTACATCGATCCTTTCCTACTGATGCCTACACTTGTTGTTTTTTCTTGAAAAGAGTAAATATTTTGGACCGATTGAGAAACACATAAATAAGAATGGATTTTAAATTGGAAATTCTACATATATAAAACTTATAAAGTCTACTCCTTTGGCAACAAATTAGAAATGTATTTTTTTATATGGGGCAAACGAGCACGTGGGTGACATAAAAGAAAGCTCTCACCACCGCCCATGGAGATCAGCAACACCAAGGGGTCGTCGATCCGTTGCCAGCCTATACTCCTTCCTTACTTTCTTTCTGGTGACCTCAATCACTCGCAGGAACACGATAACCCTTGAGGGTTACTGACTTTAGGTTGAGGGTTACTGACTAACATACATAACAGTACACGATAACCCTTGAGGGTTATCGTGTACTGTTATGTATGTTAGGAATTGTTATTTGGCTGTGGTATTCTATAAGGTGGAGGTACTCCCCCGTGCCCTCCCCGTGGGAGGTGAAGTTGGCTTTGGTTCAAAGACGTTGATAAACCACTTACACCCCAAACCTTTAACATTTAAGCACAAACGCAAGACACAGTCAGAAGGAAGGGGAGAAGAAACAGGAAGCGATAGAAATGAGCGATAAAACCTATAAAGCAGAAATTAAGAACTAATCTTTGCATTAGGATTATCACAATTAATTATTAATTTGATAATTATTAACTATTTGTGTTGCGGGTGTTTATAGTTACGATAACCGCTTAAAACAGCAGGCAGGCCAACCGTATTTTCCACCCGTCTTGGTATAAAAATGAGGCCTGCAATCTAAAATGTATATACCGTAAATTAACGCCACTACACCCGTTGCAAACCGCACACTCTGTGAAGTAATTGGATTCGCAACGTAGAGCTCGTGTCACATCTTAAGTTTATTTTGTAAGAGCGCGTCTGGGAGCGCCGGCCGAGCGCCACGGCGAGCCTCCTGTAGTTATGTCAACGTGAGCTCTTGTCCGTGAAGGGGATTAAAGTAGATCTGCCGGAGATTCGTCCCCCTGATTTAGATTTATTCGAATGTAATTCCGGCCGGCCGAGCTCAAACTACCTTAATGTGATTTCTGAAGGGTGGCCCTTAAGTCTCGGATGAAAGGCGTCTCGAAGCAGCAAATCTCTCAAATTAGTTTTTCGCTGTGTATTCTATTCAATTGCTTTGGTTTAAGGATTTTTAGATCTATACGATTACTATTATGAAAGGCTATCGTTTTTAATATATTTATTTAAAACGATAGCCTTTCATAATTTTGTATATAGGCCTTGGTTGTTAAATAAGATCTATTTGTGGAGTTAATTTAGAAGTTCAGAAAAGTAGCTTAAGTTCCTTTACATATTACGTAAAGAATTAACAATGTCTCTGACGTAAGTGATCCCTGTTTATTCTATCTATAAAAGTTATATCTCCATCTAAAGTTTGTGACGACGTTTGTATATCACGCGTAAACGATTATTGGGATTTAGATGTGTCATATTAATATATTAATGATCGACTGAACTACAGTAATGTTGCGCGGGCGAAGTATCAAATAGAAGTTACTTTTATGAAAAAATGTAGGCACTTCAGTTGTGTTTCACCATGTTAAGAAAGTTTAGCAGCTTCACGAAGTTGTTTATGAGTAAGATGTTTGTTACATGGATAATACAGGTAATTTTATACTAAGTGTTTTTGTTTACAGTACATAAACAAATATTTGCAATGTTGCCAGGCTAGGTACATGTTTGCTTCTTGTTATAATTGAGTTCAAACATTTGTTACTTTTTAAGGAGCTGTATATATGTATATATAAATAAATAAATGTTTCTGGACAATTTACACAGCGCCATCTAGTCCCAATTTAGGTGCAAAGCTTGTGGTATGGGTACTACACAACTGATAAATGTACTTAAATACATTTTTTTTTTGTAAATACATACTTATAATACCTAGAAAACACCCAGACCAAGACAAACGGACATGTTCATGCACACATATGTTTATCTTGTGCGGGAATCGAACCCACGACCTCGGAGTCAAAGTGGCCATTGCTAACCATTCGACCACCGAGCTCGTCGAATGTAGTATGTTTGTAGTCTTATGAGTACGAGTAGGTACAGAGTGTTTACAATTTTACTGTATCTTACACGTGTTGCAAAATATAATTTGTAAATTATTAGCATATAGACTAGAGGCGTATAATGTTTAGTTTAATAATAGTGACAGTTGTTCTTTAGGTGAAAAACAATGTAACAAATTAATACAAGTTGTACTTGCAGAGCTTTACAATCTGTGGTTAGTCAGCGACTGATCAAGAGTTCTGACCGCCCTAGGCTAATTATGAGGAAGAGACACCGACGCGCGCTTTTTAAAATTTATTGTTAAAATCAGGGGCTCCCAAGCTTTTTCAGTTCACAGTGCATTTAGTTTTAGTGTTTTGTGTCGGTCTAGTTGAAATATGTAGGGTAGTTGCAATGATGCTAGATTAATAGTGCATGCGAAGAAACGATTTCAGCGCGCCCCCTCCGATCCTCGCGCCCTAGGCTTCAGCCTAATTAGCCTAAGGGTTAATCAGGCCCTGGAGGTTACAATAATAAGTGTTACTAGACTCCCTAATCATGCCAGTGAGGCTGTTTAACAATACGGGTAGAGATCAATTAATTAATAAAAATCCTGGTGGAGATCATCATCGTCGTCATCAACCCGTATTCATACCACTGCTGGAATACGAGCCTCCCCTCTATCGAAGGGGTTTAGAGCATACTCCACCACACTGCTCAACTGCGAGTTGGCCGATGCCAGTTATTGTTATATATTCTCACAAATGTGGTGTGTAAAAAGCTGTATGAAAAGGAGCCTAAATCGCAACAGCAACGAACAGGAGACTTAGTGTTATGTCAGGTGACATTGTCATGCAGAGCCGCAAACGACTTCTTCACGCTTCGCCGGCACGAAGGCTCTTTGACGAAAGGGGGTCAGTGGTATAAGGGAAAATAGTTCTACAGAGCTCACCATGGAATAGGCGGTACGCTAAGCGACAAATTGTGCAGAGTTAAAGAGATTCAAGGTTCAGTTAAAGAGATAGTGGCCTCTTCGTTGTTAATTATACGGTTATAGGCAAATTTATTAATGTCCACCAAAAATATAAGCGTTTTTATAAAAAATGTAATCAAAAGCTCATTTTTTTTTAATTACTTACATAATAGCCTATTGATTAAAGTTAGAGCAAGTAGAAGAACACAAAATATTTTATTTATACTGCCACCCGTACACAAGCATGCGGCCCACCTGATGTGAAGCGGTTACCGTAGCCATATTAACGATCGCAACATGAAATATCGCTAACGCGCCGCCACCCCCGCTACCAACGCAGCAACTCCTTTCTTACTTTCTGGTGACCTCACAAAATAATTGATAATTATTCATGCGTTAAATCTGGTGATTCATTATAGGCAATTTATTAAATTTTCATTTACTTTATTGTGAATGTAAATTTATCTCTTTTGGAATAAAGAAGATGGGAAAACCCTTGACACACACACAAGGTTACTCCAAATCTAGTTGACATTAAAAATGGGCACGCACGTGGTCAGACTACTATTGTCAACTCGTTTACATTCTAGTTTCCGACCGAGCAGAAGGTAATGCTTTTAGCATTACCTTAACTTAGCACTTTATGCATTCAGATCATCACAATGTGTTATTATAATAAAATAATTTCATTTTCAACATTTATCGTACAAAATTGCTCGACTGAAAGACAGAGATAAATATTTGCTGCAAGGGCAAAGGTCTAAACCCATTATAAAATCAATGAAGACCCTTTCACATATTATATTTAAAATAACCAAAGCAAAACAATCGGGTCATGTGTTGGTGACGCGTAATTACATTCCTTTGTATTATCTGATATCGATGCGGGCGGGGAGCGGACGCCCGCGCCGCCTCGCTCCGCGCCGCCTGGGCGCCGTACAATGTCGCGTGTCCTAGCGCAGGCACGTGAGGGAATGCTATTATACTTTTATATCGAATAGAATACAACTTCAGAAGAAGAATTATGATAATTTTATTTCCGTCATTTCGCAATAACATTAGCAGTTGGCGAGTTCTATACTTTTAATATTATGTTCTAATAGCAACGTTTCAATAACAGAGAGCCCCTAGTTATGTGACTCTTGAGACTACCAAGTCCGGGGTGTACCCCGGAGCAAATGCCAATATTATATATTATAATGCTACTGACCGCGCGGATACCCGTCGTGACGACCAGGGAGGGAGGGAGGGACGTACCGTCGAAGCTGAAGCCGATTCTCATCGAATTTTTTGATAGCAAAAATCAAACTTGGCCTATCAGATTTGTGGTAATTGTGTTTGTCGTAGCTGGTAGAAACTCTGAAGCTCTACTGACTAAGCTGAATATGTTTTTCAATAACTAAAACGTAAGACCTATTTTTCGAAACAAAATATTCGATAGTAATCAGCATCAGCTTCGGCGGTAGGGCCCCTGATTTACGCAGTGTTACTAGGTCAATTTTAAGGCCGCGTGCAAACGATGAATATTCTGTAGTTTATATATAATGCTTTCATAATAATCTATACGTTCTATCACTATTCTATCTCGTAATATATCGAGTCGAGTGCCGTCCTCACTGACGACGTCTGCACGCGGCCTTATTATTCAATAGGTAAGCGTAAAAGCTTCGTAACGGATTCCGTCGCGCAAGTGCGGGCCCCATTGCGCGGGTACGGGTTCATTTCGCCCCGTGACGACGGACGGACTTTGTATAGAACCTCGCAGTCGTTCCTCACCCAGTTTCAGCCCTTAAAAACTAGTGCCTCGAAAAAACGGACCGAAATTACAGAAAAAACAATATTTGACAATTACAGATATTACTGTATCAGACAGAATGTAAATTTAAAAAAATATACATATTTGCCTACCAAAGATATTATGACATTTTTTTTTATACAAATTACTAAGTATTAGTTTTTTCTTTAATAAGACTCTATAGCTAATTCAAATTCAAATAATAGTTCAAGTTTGAAAGCAGTCAGTTTATCTTTTGTCTAAAATGTTAAGATTTTAGAAAATGAAAGAAACGTAGTCATATTTAATTCATGAGTCAGACGACGAATTAGAGGCGGTGTGCCCGAAGCAGTACGGTAATAAAGTAAAGGCCTACACCTGCCGTGTGCCAACAGCAATTAGAGTTATAATGTAAATAGCGGGCTGAGGCAACAAGTGGGTCAAACAGGGCCGTCGCCACCCGCCACCTCATCCCTTGCACCCCAAGTGGGTCATGAACACCGCTTGTTCATGACCTACATTATCTCAAAAATCTCTACGGTTACAGGTTAATCGAAACGCGGGCCCGCTATCTCATCACAGTAAGCTAGGTTTAATTAATGTATGACCTAGGCGGGCCGGACTCAGTTGAGCCCGGCCCGCTTCCAATTCAAATGCGATATATGAATATGCGTATTTTAATATTAAAACAGCTCGTTAGCCAACAAGTATTTCGAAACTATTTAATTAACTGTTCATACAACTAATTTGGGAAACACGATATTTGAGATGCCTTGCTTTACAACTAATATTCGGTAATTTTAACAAAGTTTCGTAACAGTATCTCCAAATATTGCGTCTGTTCTATTGTCCAGAGTCCAAAAGCATATTATTGTTCGAAATTTCCATATCGGTACTTTATTTATTCCATAAAACTACATTAGTTCTAAGTTCTAACGTTATTGTAACAAGTACTATTTATTTATTTTGTGCTGTAAGGTCAAATAAGTCACTCGTATAAAGAGGACAGTATAAGTTTGATAGAAAATAATTTGGCTTTAAAGATTCCATGCCCGATTAAAAATTGGGCGGCATGATGATTCTCAAGTAAAGTAAAGCTGCAAAAATACAAAATATATATATTCCACGTATAAAATGGACCTTTCTGCGATTTTATAATGACAGAGGACAATGTAGGGTGAGGCCAAACGGTTGTAATTTTGTGAGTTGTCAGTCGCGTAATTCACACGTTTTCATATAAATTGTCTAATGACGACGCAAAATAAGTGCACAATTTGTATGAAACCTACGTGAATTACGCGACTCGCAAATGCAACTCTCAAAATTACGCTATTTTGTCTTCATAAGGATGAGGCCGTTATTGAACTGTCAATCGCGCAATCAGATCCGCGCAAGGCAGGGAGTTGAGCAGACGTAAGCGCAATAAGGTAATAATTGGGAAGCTACGGTAGGGGAATGGCAAAGCCGATGGGAGAGTGAGACGAAGGGAGAGGAACCCCGTCGATTCTTTCCGGACGTGCTAGTTCGACTTAGGATCACTTGGGTCGAACCGGATTATCCTACTTCAGAGATCCTCGCGGGTCACGGCTGTTTCAGGGGTAGACTTCACAGCATGGCTGGTTGAGGATAACAGGTGTTCGTGTGGGGTAGCAGTGGAAGACAGGGACCACGTCCTATGGGCATGTCCCAAATATGGGGACATTCGAGATAGGATGTTGGATAGTGTTCAGCGTAGCGAGGCCTACACAGTACCGGTGTATTTCGCGAACCTTGTATCTTCGGCGATGAACTTCGCAGCACTGCGCGGGTTCGCCCACACGTGCGAGACACGCAGAAGCGCGGAGAAGCGTGAGGAACGAGAGGGAAGACGGCTCGGGGCGCTCTTGGACGGCAGCGAAGGCGTAGGCGTGATCGTCACCGCCCCAGAAGGGGAGAGGGCAAACAAGGGACAAGGATATAGATTAAATAATTTGTAGAGAGTCAAGAATTGCCCGCGGCACAAAAGAGCCTTACAACAACGGTGCTGCGCGCATCTCTCGCGATTCGGCTCATATGACCGCGACGTCGGTGGAGCCATGGGAAAGTGGAGAGTCTTCCCTCTTCACGCCACGTTCGGGCAATCTCAGGGTGTCGCCAGGTGGTGACTTCAACTCGACGGTGTGCCTTAGCGTTGCCGGAGCAATATCGTGGATGAGCTCTTCGTTACATACGTTAGTGATCACTGCGTATTTGTGTTGGCCAACAAGTAACTTCAGTGCGCGCGTCCAGTAACCATCACCCATCGTGTTACGGACCCCGACGTACCTATACCATCCTACGTTAGAGTAGTAGATTGTGCATGTACCTATGTACTCATGTTAATAAACTTGTGATTTTTAATTTGCTTATAAAAATAGTACTCATTTCAAAAGCCTAAAGCAACCCCAGCTACCTTAGGCTATCTACATGGCACGGCCCTTGAACTAAAGGTCTAATGTCTTCTACGAGAGCCTATCCGTAAGCATTTTTGCTTTATTTCTAAATATCTTCTAGTATGTAAAAAATCCACTTTGTGTCTAGGTCGGGACTGCCATCTGACCCCGGCACTTTCAAACCCCCATCTTAAATTTATATACTACAATCTGACGAGCCCGGTGGTCGAATGGCTAGAAATGGCTACTTTCACTCCGAGGTCGCGCAGTCGCTCCCCGCACAAGACAAACATTTGTGTGCATGAACATGTCTGTTTATCTTAGTCTCGGTGTTTTCTATGTATTATAAGTAATGTAATATAAATGTGTATTTACAAAAAAAAAAAATTAAGTACATTTCTCAATACCCTCTAGTATCCAATCTTTGCGCTTATTTTGGGAGTAGATGGCGCTGTGTAAATTGTCCAGAAATATTTATTATTATTTATTGGCTAGTATCTCTTCTATCTGTTCACTAACCAACTTATTTTCCCAGTTAACTGTAGAAATGTTCACTCGCTAAAATGGCTGCTTTGCTGACAAATCCAATAATCTCGGAATAGATGTACCTGGAGATCACCGCATCCCAGCTTCACATTGCGCTATCCCTAGGGCATCCCACAAAATTCAAAATTCAATGCGGCAGCTTATCTAATACTCATGAATCTATTATAGAGCAACATTGTCCATTAAATCTATGTATACATTTCTATGAACTCCATTGGGAGATAAAATCTTTTAAAATTACTTTCATCCCGTCGTACATAACTTTATCCATTCATTTTCTTTTACGGCAGGTAGCTTAAATATACCCAGCAAACGATCATTTAAGTTCCCCTCGTGGCTTCCTCAATGATATCTACTGCGATCCAACAGTATCCTTCCTTCCAGGCTTTCCTGCTCTCAATCTTCGGGCGCTCGCTTTACAACGTCCGTTATGAACGCTAGCTTTGTTAGGGGCTTATATGATTTTTACACGGGTTCACTTTTCTTTTTACTACTTAATTCTGTTTAATAACAAAATGTTTGGGCAGCCGAGCAGTTTTGCTCGGGGATGGGGATGATATTTATTAGTTAAACTTAAAAAGTACCTAGAATTATATCTAAATAGATCGTTCGAATTATTTCTGCCAAACCAATTTTATATATTACTCACTGTACCCGCGGGTTCGCCCGCATGACTATCGGACATCGCGGCAAAAAGTAGCCTCTGTCCTACCTATATAATCTATACTCATGGCAAATTTCACTCAAAAAATTTCATACCAAATCAGTAATACTTTTATCTCTGTGCATACATAATTATATAACTATATATAAATGTGAAAGTGTGTCCGCCTATTTGTTACCTTTTCTTTCTTTTCACGACTAAACGGCTAAACCGATTTGAACATAGACTTACACAGGCAAATCGTAAAAATAATCACATTATTCATTTATTTTACTGAGGGGTAGAAAGTAATATGATTTTTCCTGGATGAAAAGTATATCACTCTCCAGACCTTAAGCTATACTCTTAAAAAACACGTTAATCCATTGGTTCTTTCAACCGGATAGAAGGACAAACAATTATTTGTTTGTCCTTCTATACACTTTCACTTTTATAATATTAAGTATGGATTACATTTAAAAACTTTTAATTTGTTCAAACCATTTTTGAAAACAAGACCATTGTAGTTCGCACGTTTTCAAAAATGTTGGTGAATGTACTGGTTGGAAGCAAAACATGTAATATAATAATTGCATTTTTTTTTTTTGGTTATATTACTATTACTTATACTGTGGTTATATCTAAAAAGTTAATTAAATCGAAATTAATGTATTGTAAGCGTTTATACAGCTACGGTAACCGCTTTATGTCATGCGGGCCATGTGCTTTTTTGGCACCCAGCGTTGTATAAAAAAGAAGTATTTATAGCGTGACTTACGTCACAGGCGTTCCAACGCGAGGTACTTTATTAATTAACTCGTACAGGTTGTATATTACAGTCAATCCTATACACACATTTGCACCTGTACACACATCATCTAGTTATGTAGGTGTTTTATGTATGGACTCACCAGAGTGTGCTTAGGGTGTACTGTGAGTTACTAAAATGTAGACATATATTTCTTTAATTTCATATAAATACTTTCTTCTCTCGTATTTCGTCTTAGTTCGTATTGTATTAAAAGATATCTCGTAAGAAAATTCAAGTTTCATATAGTTTCAAGCATACGTTAGATTTTTTTAGAACGAATAAAAACGCACAAAGTCATTGTTGTGCCTTTATTCCGTTTAAAATCTCAAAAGTATCAGTCCTACCTGAGTATGCCACTCGCAATGTTTGTATACTGTGCCAATTTTGCCTTAAATGCGGTCTAATAAAGCTAAGGCTAGTAACCTATCCTTGGTTTATATTTACTTTAATCAAAGCTGCCCATAACTCTTCACGAGAAATCATCGAATGGTCCATATTGAGTACCTCGTTATTGGGCAAAAAGTTTGAGACTCGCAAGCGAAGCAATAAAAACGCTCCTCAGCGGAGTTTGGTAGACGAGAATATTGATTTTCAGCGCTCTGATGTATTTCATTCTCCATCTGTTGCTCTTCATAAAATTTACGACAGTATTACGGAGTCGTTATTATTGTATGAAGAGTTTTATCGCTTCGTAGCGACGCTTTCCGCGACATGAGTTTTTCTTTCTGTGGTTTCGTAGATCTAGTATTTTTCCCTACGCGGTGAAATCATTTTTATTTAAGTGTATATGTTGATTTTTTTTTTCGTGGTCCTACTAATGTGTCCTATTAGTAGGACCACCAGGAGGAGTGAGGGAAACCTATTTCTGTCTATCCTATTATATGCAGATTCAAAAAATCAACCACCTCTATAACTAACATTATGATAAGAACTGTGATATTTAACTATAAAAAAATCAAAAGAATATAGACCGTGGTGATTGTATATTAATATACAAGTTAGAATTAATTCACGGTTTGTAACTTCGCCCTTCTTATTTTATCATGAAAATTCGCGTGTAAAATAAAATGAACGAGAGGCCATGTGATCATCCAACGGACACGCTGTGATAAGGTTACTATACCGAAATATAAATTCTAAATTAACGGTTTTCACAAAAGTACACGGAAAATAAAATAAAGATATAGATATCATAAATGACCAGAGAATAAAAAATAAACATGCAACTTAACTTTCTCAGAAGTCGCTTCTATTGTGTAACTGCACTGCTCAGCTCAGTTAACCCCTCGTTGTTGAACACATGTATTCGTGACTCAGTGCCCGGCTGATGGATGTCTCGTTATATGGAATATTGGAGAAAATACAAACGTCAAATCGTAAAATATTGAAGTCTGTACTGAATTTAAAAGGACCCGCGATTTAGTTACAATTATAGATACTACTAATTTGCCCGGGCAATTATTATTATAATTCTGTGGGGTCCCCCCTCTTTAATGGGATGATTAGTTCTCTATAAAAATATAATTATATATATAAAGAACCGATCGTACCACCCAGTGCCTCTCTTCGGAATTTTAAAGCGTAAAATTCCTAAGATACAGACCCATATCACAGAATTTTTGACTCTAATAATTTACTTGACAACAAAGTCATCAAGGATGACAGGTCAGTTCAAAGCAAACGCGGGTCCTACTATTCTTTAAACAAAAAGTATTGTTCACTCCAAGTATATTTACTTCTTTGTCCTAGTAATATTAATCTTTAATTATGAAACAGTTTCCTACTATTTAATAACTATAATTATAACTAAGTAATTGTAATTTGTGTATAATATTTTCTGTAAAGTCACTTTAGGTACATAACGAGCATTCTATTGCAAAAGTACGGGACCATTACTGTTCTATTTTTTTTTTATATCGGATAGTGGTTTGTAGATCGTGAACAGTAGTGGAAACCGTTTCATCAAATAGGCTTTATATGTGAAATTGAGCCACAAACTCCCACGGTGCTTGTCGGTTTAGAGCCACGACACAACTATCTCTTAAACATAGTCCTGTTGGTGCCCAATTAACACATATAAAAGCCTTTATATCAGGAAAAATCTTTAAATTTTTAAAATGCTCAAAGTCGTGTGCCATTTCGGACTCGGTTGTGTAAGTGTTGAAATAGTCACTACCTCAGAAAAGTTATTCCTAATAAGGAATAAGTTAGTTTACAATATTACGTTTAACAATGTGAATATGATTATACCTTTCGGCAATGTTCAATATATCTTTTTCTAAAGATAGAGAATAATATTTTTCTATAAAATATACATTTCCTTGGCTGTGACAGGTATGAATATGTCAAGTGTACTTAAAGATCTACTTTCAGCTTTTATAACATGCAAGCCTTATATTTATAAACAATAGAAAAATGTTTCATAGAAATAAAAAATAAAAGAATAGTAATAAGGAAATATTTGTGATTAACTCATAAATATTTCACTTTAAACTTCAAAGAAAATGTTAAAAATGTTCAAATTCAGAGCGAATGATAAACTTATCTATTAAATTGCATTAATTTAAATTCATCCATTTCATAAAATAATCATCATGCAGAAATCTATTTCTAAAGGAAAATAGAGGAGCCAGAGAATTAATAGAATAATATTATACAACCAGACTTGTCACAAATTATGGAGTTCCATGATGATTCAGCTTTCTGCTCCTTCATTTATCACTGTATTTGATTTCACGATAAAAGTCTTACTAAACACAGTTATATTGATTGATTGAAATTACATAATAAATATATTTTTAGTTATTTATCGTTTAATTTTAATTATCTAGCTGACTGTCAACGCACATCCCTCGAACTGCGCCCCGATCGACTTTTCTCGAGACCTCGTTGGTTACGTTCTATTTTAATTATTTATTACACGAGAGGTCTAACTTTGAATACCAACCCCGTCCGAATCTACAACCCTGAAACCGTCCACGTACAGCTTTGAATACGACCCACGCCCGACTGTCCCGAAACCGCCCCGACTTGCGCCAGCGACACTTCCCCCCGCAGTTCACCCCTGCACACCCTTCGAAACGCGTCCATGCTTATATCTCTGTCATCCCCAAAGGATCAACATTCTCTGTCTCACCTCCTCCATAATCATACAAAAAAAATGTCTTTGTTCAACAATGCTCATGTAAGTGGCTAACGAAAAATATTCAGGAAAATACTGAAACGACTTTTAACATAATAGAAGTCTGTTACAGATCGCCCCTTGAATTTTATAATATTTTTCATTCGGAAAATATTGGAAAATTCACAATAGGAATATACATTTATATTCTTATTTAAGAATCAAACCTATGAATTTCTCTCGTTGAAGTAAATAGTATAAGCCATTTAGTTTATTGAAATTATAGTGGCATTATTTATAATATTGAAGTAAATTGCTCTCCTTTTCTGTTACCTACATGCATTTGAGATGAACTCACTCAAAACTTCTTTTAGATTGAAACATTATAACTTATTTTTTTTTTTTTTAAATTGAATTTTGTGAAAATCAACTACTCTGAAACTGTCATTAATGGAACAAATAATTAGTTAAAACTGTTAACCTATTTAACATCTAATAGTATAAATTACTACAGTTATGAATAACTGTAACACTAACATGGTATAATCAAACTTATACGCCCCTACATCCTTAACACTTCATATATTTATAAATAGCTCTGTACGCCTCTAATCCTTCAATACTTTAATATAAATGACTCTTTAACAAATTTTGGAATTGTTAAATGTCATAACTTCTATCAATATTACTAAATATTTATCATTTAAATACAATTCACTCTTCCCGAAACATATACCATTGATATCATTTAAATTTTCTGTAATTTGAAATAATAATTCAATTATTGAATTAAATTATTATCACTTATTTTTTTTTTTAAGAACCTTAATAAAATTTATCTCACGGATTATCTCCCTAAGTAATGCTATTTTCATATCTATACATGACGAGCAGTTTAGCGTTTATCTATTTTTTTTTTTATTATTATTTATATTAAGCACTGCTTGCGTATGACATTCAAAAATAATATTAATTGAAATCATCTATCAGTTGTTGATCCGCTCCACCTAAATAATGTTCACAAACAATCATTTTAAGAAATTATCGAAATCCTTAAAAAGTCGCACCTGCGCTGGGGATCGAACTCGGGGCTTACACAGGGTCTGTGAGTTAAAATTAACGTATTATTCGTTCAAGCCAACATTCAGTTATACAATTCGACGAAATATTCTATCTCTTCATAATTAAAGTTCTTAATTTGCTTTATATATTAATTTGAATTTGAATTAACGCACTTCTTATTTTTTTGTTTGTGTAATTTTAGATCACTTTTTGTCCAGTTCTATTTATTAATTACACTTTCACTTGTTTATTGACGTATATAAAACACATTTAGTATAATCTTATATGAATTAGGTTGTAATATATATATTTTATGTCATTTATAATTTAATATAATAATATGAACAACATCTAATAAAAATACTATCAATCAATTCTGTTAGCTTTGAGTTCAAACGTACCGATATCAATTCTCAGATTGTATTGAAAAACTAGCGATCCCTAGTGTGATTTTAAAGAAACTGCAGTAAGGATACGATTTTCTCTCTTAGCGCACCCTATCGGAACTTCACGCAACTATAACAAATAACAACATAAAGCAGGAGCGTATGCTTTTATGTCTAGGATCGTGTGCTTCCTATCACTAAACTTTTCTGTTTCCCAAACTTTGTAATAGATGGCGCTGATGGCAACAGAGTGTTCAAATTTTTAACGAGTAGTTTAAATAAGTTATAAATTTAATTTAACTAACATCGTTAAACCATTTAACATTCGCATTTAATGAATTATGAATATATAAAAAAACTAAATGTGAGGTGGGAATCAAAATTTTACAAATTTCTCACTTAGGACAGCATTTGCGGAAAAAGCTCATATTTCTCGCGAACGAACGCAATCCATGTATTCCCATGTTTTATATGAAAATAGAGTACTTTTTTTTTATATATAAAATGTGTTTGAACACATCAATAAGCCATATACCATTTACAGTACAATCCTTATAAATCAGAAACCAAACATCAATAAGAATATAATTTGTCGGGATAGTTAATTAAATATAACTTTTGTAATAAAAAATTCATGTGATTTTATAATTACATGAGGTAAGTTCTATTGGTTTTATGACCAATCTAATTGCTTATGGTATTATCATATTTACCAAGTTGAATAAACAGAAAACCCACGTTTGCTTATGTAATATTACATTTCTTCGCATGCGCAGTCCAAAATTATTACTTAAAACGCTACAGTGCTGACTGCCCTGTTTACCCGTTTGTTAATGATTAATACATTTGAGCAAAGTATAGCAAATACAATTATATAACTAAAGTACTGCGCAACTGTAATGAGATAATTAATGATTATATAAACAAAATGTAGTCTATGCAATTAGCTGTTTACAAAATTGTAAGCATCAGTCCGCCTCTATTCATATAGTATTGACTTTTTTCTATCATGTGTCCAAAGTAATGCTTTTGTAATAGTTTCAATTACTCTTACTTGTGAAACTGCAGGTGAAATTTGTATATATATTTAGAACAATACGTGTCAAACTAAGAACATGTTTATAGGAGATTTTTTTATTTTTATTCAGAAAAGAATTACTTTGATAGCATAAAGAAAATTAAAATTGTTGTTCTTCTTGACAACGCTCCTTACAAAAAGCTTATTTAATTAATTATGTTATTATTTATGACGTCACAGTTTTATATTTAGTATGCATCAAATCCGAATTCTGAACGCCAACTATGTAAAATATCACGATTATGTAATTACTATCGAACAAAAGATACTAGAATGAACGTTTGCAAATCTTTACAGTCCCGTGTATTTCACGATATTGTTAAATAACTAATTCAACTCCTGTATATTGTAGAATAGCCTATT
This sequence comes from Hypsopygia costalis, assembly GCA_937001555.2. Taxonomy (NCBI): domain Eukaryota; kingdom Metazoa; phylum Arthropoda; class Insecta; order Lepidoptera; family Pyralidae; genus Hypsopygia; species Hypsopygia costalis. The sequence goes on along the minus strand of OW443340.2, from coordinate 13,019,626 downwards.
AAACATAAAATTAAAATTACCGAACATCCCACCCATTTTATTATTCAACCGGATTAGACAATATATGGGCAATCGTGCATAGGCACGTGACCCAAATGAAAACCCCGGCAAACGTGACAAGATTTAGCGGTGAAGATATAATTAAACACGTGTAATTTGTTGATTATAACCAGATTAGATAATATGTGAACAATTGTGCATAGTCACATGAACCAAATGAAAACCCCGGCAAACGTGACAAGATTTAGCGGTGAAGATATAATTTAGCACATGTGATTTGTTGATTATAACTTGTCACACAAGTATGTATCTATAGTTAATTTTAACATTAAAATTTAATTTAACGAATCTTGTTTAAATTTCATTTGAATAACTATTTCATCACGACAAAAATCTAAATTCAAACATTTAAATCCCTTTAGGCATAAATGATTCTAAAAGTAACCTACAGATGACCATGACTAATTTTTTTTTTTTTCATTACTCATAGTTTTTTCTGCCTCTAACCGACTTTCAACAAAAATTTCTAACATCTGCGAAGATTTAACCTGACCACGTGCGGTAATAAAACTGAGTAACAGCTCTCTTGACAAAAATATAGGTTTGAATGCTTGTTCATTGTTTGCGTACATTCCTCAAACATTAACTTTAAATGAATGCTATTTGAAAATATTTAAATCAATAACAATTATGTTAATTAAAAATCAACTTAACTGAATATCATTTTATAACAAATATATGTGTTTTTTTTATGTTCCATTTGAATCAAGAGGTATTTAAAAGTTGTTATACGATAACCACATAAATTAATGTGTATCTTAATAGGACATGGTTTATGTTATTTTTAATTAGTTTTAATTTAAAAAGATTTGCAATTTATAATGATATAATATCTTTATGTTCGATTCAACAATAAACTATTTAAACGTGATTCTAATTAATGCTTTAAAATTGTTATAACTAAATATTTATTTCCTTTACTTTGAGTTTATAAATATTATTATTTTTCTCTATAATAATGGTTTTAGTAAAATATAAATTTAATGTCTATTCCCCATCCGACAAATATAAAACAATGTATCATATATTTAAAGTGTTGATCATTTAACATAGCTGAATAAAGCATATTTTACGTATTAATTAATATTAATTAATTTTCAGGTAAACTAAATTCACTAAAATTCTCACAATTATCTAGACTTTCAAACATTATAGTGCATTCGCGTGTCAACTCAAGACAATCAAAAATCCAAACAGAAATATAAAGCCGTACACACATTCAACATATTTCTAAATATGCAACAGGCAATCATAGGCTGATAATATTGATGATGATGATGATGTCATCCGAAGTAAGTTAAAAATAACTTTCATAAATACAAATTAATTTCAAGTGTATACTTTCTGCTATGTGTTTTTATAACTAAGTCATTATAAAAAAAAATATTCTCAACAAAATTCCTCTTGACTTAAAAATTATGACCCACTAGTATAATATTCTCTAAGTGTTCCCACACTTTTAGTTTGCATTCGCGTGGGATAAAATTAACCACTTGAATATTTCAAATATAACACTTAGAAACTTTTAGCTAGTACAAATATTTCTTTTAACACTTAACTTTTAACGATAAAGAAATTTAAGTGGTTTTAAAAATTATAATCTCGAGAAGTTAGTAAGATTGATTATAATTACCGCCTGAAATTCTTGAAAAGTATTATTTATAAGTAAAACTACTTAACTTTTAAGCCTGTAGAAATTTGCATATCCGCCTGTACTAGCTCGTTCAACATCCATGACCGACCGCATTTTATTTGCACCCGTAACCTGAAATTATTTATAGGAATTTCTGTAGTTAATTAAATTCCTGTACAATGTACATAGTTTAACGAAGTAATTTTCCAAATGAATTATAACACGTCATCTTCACAGAATTTTGTCAATTTTGACGAGACAATTTACACAGTGACAAAAAAAATTCGTAACATCTGTCTCTACCTGACCCATTCAAAAAAAAAAAATCTTGTTACTTCTAACAACACAAAAAAAACTAATGACCTGATACAATAGCAATGGTTCTTTACGCCTTACTCGGAAGATATAATATTTTTGTCAAAATGCGTCACCCCTTGAGCAGGTTTTTAAAATTATATTTGTACTATCAGTAATTACTGGCTATATCACTCGTGGTATTTGTCAAATAAGCCCACATTATACTGAATTATTTTCAAAACAATAAATGTCATTATTTAACACACATATTTAACAATATACATACATTAGTGATAGTACTGGTCGAATGGTTAGTAATAGCCATTTTGACTCCGAGGTCGCAGGTTCGATTCCCGCACAAGATAAATTGTGCGCGTGATCATGTCTGTTTGACTTGGTTTGATTGATCTTGTGTTTTCTATATTATAGTATGTATTTACAACAATATATATACATATATATTCAAGTACATTTATCAGTAATCTAGTACGCGTAACACAAGTTTTACGCTTAGTTTGGGACTAGATGGTGCTGTGTAAATTTTCTAGAAATTTTAAGTAATTTATTAATTAATAATTTCAATTCAAGAAACAAAGCTAACTTCTGAAAATTACTCCTAACCTGTATGAGAATCAATTCATTAATTATTATACCTATATGAATACCTCTTTAACCTAATAGATCCGTTATCAATAACATCATCATCATCATATCCCACTATCAACCTTCATTCATTCCTGTATTTACAAAACCCATTATGTTACTGAGATAAATACATCTATCAATGTTTCATTTCGTTGCATATTTTAGTTTTAGATTTCACAAACTCTGCGAAATCTACCTAAAACCCACGTGCAGAAGTACACTTTACTCTGAACTACCGCGGTCACTAGTCCCCGCTACCTGACTCCTTTAAATGCGTCATCTGGCCCAATGGTTAAGAATAGGCTCTTTGTTCTTGAAAATCGCAGTTACAACCCTCGCGTACAAAATAATTTTGTAAGCATTTAACACGTTTGTCCGTTTTGATCTGGTGCACCATGTGCATTACATGTAAGTATTTTACAAGTTAAAATATGTAAGTAATTAGTCATCTATCACTCACAGTTCAAGTACTGTCTAATTTAAAATAAGATGTCGTTGTGCTATAAGGCTCAGAAATATTTATTTATTCTATTGAATACTTCATTAAAATTAACTTACGCCCCTATGAACTAATATTGTTGAATGATTTAGTACATTTGATCATTCAAACCAATCTTTAATGAATTACTCTATTGAACTCCTCCGCGCTTCGGATGGTACGCTATCACTACACTTTGTGTTTAAATAAAATTCGTTTATTTCTTAATAAGTGTATTTATGTTTTAAGATAAACTATTACTTCATTCATAGATTATAAAATGCACAGATTCTTAAGTATTTGCAAATATTATAAATAAATAATATGTACTCTTGTCACTAATTCTTAGTTAGTCAATGTAATGTTCTCGAAAATTGTAAGTTAACTAGAAAAATAAGCTTTATGGCAGTAGGAATAAGAAACATAATAGGGTATGCTAAATTAAAACTTGTAAAAATACTTTGAAAGTACATAATTTGGCTTGATGGGATAGACCTCGCGCACATGGAGACCCTTCCGAAGCAGGTACCTCTACCAACTCGGCAAGCTATGCGAAACTAAGATAGATGATTGAAGTAATATATCGCTCTCGTTCGTTCTATTGCTACGTGCAACTTAACCAAATCTCGTCTTTATCTTAAACAACCTACGAATCGACACTCAAAATGGCGCAATTATGGCAATTATAATTTCTAGACTTGCAATGTGCGCTCGAGTGTATTTACAAAAAAATTCTATTTTTGTTTTGATTATTGATCTTAGATGCTCCTAATTAATTATTAAACAATCAATTAATTTTCCTAGCTGACAATCTTAAGCCTCTTTTAAAGTAGAAAGAAAACGCTTCATTTCCGAATACACAAACGAAATCTACGTTTCGGAAGTATGAGTAGCATTTGTTGTGCACAAGTAACGTCATCCATATGCTAATCCAAATAAGGTCTATTTTACCATGGAGTAAGGAAATACTTGCAAGTATTACAAAACCTGGTTATTCAGCGCTGGCATTTACTCGACTACGTACCAAGTATACTTGGTACTAGGTTTTACAAGTATGACTCATTCTAGTAAATATGGGCATTATAACGATAACTCGTAAAACGTATAATGCAATATATATAAATATAATGAATAACGCATTACTGAGCAATGTGCTATTATGTCGTCATTGTAATCTGTTGTCGATAATGACAATGCGCGTCGCCAAAGCGCTGTTGCTGAGAACGTTGACTGCCGTTGGCGTTGTTGCAATACTGCGCAATATAAGCATGTCTGAAAGAGCACTAACAGCCGCACAGGTCGTTTTACGTGATTTTTGGTACCTGCCTTGAAGAGTGACTAACAGCTTGTAGTAACATCGACCGGTCGCACGTGCAAGCAATCACAAAGTAAATTATAATTAGTTAGCGCGAAAAACGCTCATTAAATGAATCTAATAGATTTAACTAAACAAACATATATTTAAATGACGAATGTATTGTTAATTTTAATGTTAATTTGCCGCTCCTAAAATTTTAGTTATAAATATTTTTTTTCACAATTTAATGACAACTATATACGTGTTAGTTAAATTTAAGACATGTTGTCGATTACTATATAAGTAATAGTATTTTTTGTATTCCCACCCCTAAAACATTAATTTTAAATATAGCCGCTTGTATAACATTATTTATAAATACAATTAAATAAATATTTTCTTTGCAAACAAAAGAATATTTTTAAACATTTCACGACTTTAAATACTGGTTATTATTGAATACAGGCGCCCCTACGATTTTATTTATAAATATTTTTCTTTGACAATTAAAACATTATGCGCTATTAAACGATTTAGTACTAATTGCAATTGAAACGACATAAACATTAAACATTTCACGGTACTATACTATTATTTATTACCAATTTATTTTTCAGTATAGTAACGAAATCCGTAGTACAATTTATTTTTCAGTATAGTAACAAAATCCGTAGTAAATTCAGGTTCTTTGAATTACGTTTTTGAATTTAAATAAATTCAAAATTTTCTGACGCAAATCCTGGCCACCGGCACCAAACTGGAACTTCGCCCTTCTTATTTTATCATGAAAATTCGCGTGTAAAATAAAATGAACGAGAGGCCATGTGATCATCCAACGGACACGCTGTGATAAGGTTACTATACCGAAATATAAATTCTAAATTAACGGTTTTCACAAAAGTACACGGAAAATAAAATAAAGATATAGATATCATAAATGACCAGAGAATAAAAAATAAACATGCAACTTAACTTTCTCAGAAGTCGCTTCTATTGTGTAACTGCACTGCTCAGCTCAGTTAACCCCTCGTTGTTGAACACATGTATTCGTGACTCAGTGCCCGGCTGATGGATGTCTCGTTATATGGAATATTGGAGAAAATACAAACGTCAAATCGTAAAATATTGAAGTCTGTACTGAATTTAAAAGGACCCGCGATTTAGTTACAATTATAGATACTACTAATTTGCCCGGGCAATTATTATTATAATTCTGTGGGGTCCCCCCTCTTTAATGGGATGATTAGTTCTCTATAAAAATATAATTATATATATAAAGAACCGATCGTACCACCCAGTGCCTCTCTTCGGAATTTTAAAGCGTAAAATTCCTAAGATACAGACCCATATCACAGAATTTTTGACTCTAATAATTTACTTGACAACAAAGTCATCAAGGATGACAGGTCAGTTCAAAGCAAACGCGGGTCCTACTATTCTTTAAACAAAAAGTATTGTTCACTCCAAGTATATTTACTTCTTTGTCCTAGTAATATTAATCTTTAATTATGAAACAGTTTCCTACTATTTAATAACTATAATTATAACTAAGTAATTGTAATTTGTGTATAATATTTTCTGTAAAGTCACTTTAGGTACATAACGAGCATTCTATTGCAAAAGTACGGGACCATTACTGTTCTATTTTTTTTTTATATCGGATAGTGGTTTGTAGATCGTGAACAGTAGTGGAAACCGTTTCATCAAATAGGCTTTATATGTGAAATTGAGCCACAAACTCCCACGGTGCTTGTCGGTTTAGAGCCACGACACAACTATCTCTTAAACATAGTCCTGTTGGTGCCCAATTAACACATATAAAAGCCTTTATATCAGGAAAAATCTTTAAATTTTTAAAATGCTCAAAGTCGTGTGCCATTTCGGACTCGGTTGTGTAAGTGTTGAAATAGTCACTACCTCAGAAAAGTTATTCCTAATAAGGAATAAGTTAGTTTACAATATTACGTTTAACAATGTGAATATGATTATACCTTTCGGCAATGTTCAATATATCTTTTTCTAAAGATAGAGAATAATATTTTTCTATAAAATATACATTTCCTTGGCTGTGACAGGTATGAATATGTCAAGTGTACTTAAAGATCTACTTTCAGCTTTTATAACATGCAAGCCTTATATTTATAAACAATAGAAAAATGTTTCATAGAAATAAAAAATAAAAGAATAGTAATAAGGAAATATTTGTGATTAACTCATAAATATTTCACTTTAAACTTCAAAGAAAATGTTAAAAATGTTCAAATTCAGAGCGAATGATAAACTTATCTATTAAATTGCATTAATTTAAATTCATCCATTTCATAAAATAATCATCATGCAGAAATCTATTTCTAAAGGAAAATAGAGGAGCCAGAGAATTAATAGAATAATATTATACAACCAGACTTGTCACAAATTATGGAGTTCCATGATGATTCAGCTTTCTGCTCCTTCATTTATCACTGTATTTGATTTCACGATAAAAGTCTTACTAAACACAGTTATATTGATTGATTGAAATTACATAATAAATATATTTTTAGTTATTTATCGTTTAATTTTAATTATCTAGCTGACTGTCAACGCACATCCCTCGAACTGCGCCCCGATCGACTTTTCTCGAGACCTCGTTGGTTACGTTCTATTTTAATTATTTATTACACGAGAGGTCTAACTTTGAATACCAACCCCGTCCGAATCTACAACCCTGAAACCGTCCACGTACAGCTTTGAATACGACCCACGCCCGACTGTCCCGAAACCGCCCCGACTTGCGCCAGCGACACTTCCCCCCGCAGTTCACCCCTGCACACCCTTCGAAACGCGTCCATGCTTATATCTCTGTCATCCCCAAAGGATCAACATTCTCTGTCTCACCTCCTCCATAATCATACAAAAAAAATGTCTTTGTTCAACAATGCTCATGTAAGTGGCTAACGAAAAATATTCAGGAAAATACTGAAACGACTTTTAACATAATAGAAGTCTGTTACAGGTTATATAACAGCACGCCATTTTTTAGAAAATCTGAGATACCGCTGACCATCTTATGCTATTATTTTTTATTTTGTTGTTTACATATACAGGTTGTATAACATTAAAGTGGCTGGTTATAAATTACTTTTAAATTCTTACAATAATATTAGTAACTAGCAAAGTACCCGTGCTTCGCTACGGGAACACTCCTGATTTGCGTCTATTTTTGTTAAGATTCCAGATATTTCATTTTTTCCCCATAAAGGACTGTTTCGCATTGACTATTATTACAAACATACACCATTTAGGTTAAGACGTCCCGGTAAACAATATTTTTGGGATTCGCACCAGGAGCCAAAATTGCAAGGCTTCCAGGAGAACTTACTCGTCAGCTACATACAACTGATCATGAGAGAAGCAGTCCTGCCTCAAGTCAACCCCAGCGACCTTTAGAGACTCTGAGCTTTGTTAATGGTCATAGCGAAACACCTTGATGGGAAATTGAAGTCTCTTAAATTGAACGGGGTGGTCTAATGAAATAATAGGAATGCGAGGTATAAAGAGAGATTCCTCAAGAGCACACCCCTTACTGTCCTCACTCATCAACTGAAACTCATCGTTCCAGTTGTTCAATACGTGAACAATGGTGGCACGACCCTCTTGATGATACACCTCCGTTCCATGCAAGTGGTAGAAGATGGAGCGAAACAGGCCAGCTCCATCACCTTCCACAGCTATAATGGTATGGAGCAAATATGGTTTCCTTAATAACGAAACCATATCGCGCTGTACAAATGCTAGGTATAGCGCCACCTGGTCGTGAGTTATTTAAAATATAAACATAACATTTTTAAACATTTTTGACTGGGCGCTGGTCAAAAGTTAATCAGTTAAACATCCCCTTATTTATGAACAACCATTCCACCAAGTCTCAAAATCATAGGCGAATCGATTTCCAAAAAGAGGGTTTTTTTTTCAACCCCTATTCAAGCTCTTAGGGGTGGAATTTCGGAAAATCCCGTCTTAGTGCGCTCTGACATTGTATAGGGAACACATATCCAAAGGTTCAGGTTGCTAGCTTCAGTGGTCTGGGCTGTCCGTTGATTACTGAGTCAGTCAGTCGGTCATCAGTGAGGATAAAGCATTTTATTATCTAGCTTTTGCCCGCGGCTTCGCTCGCGTGAAATTCGGGCATTTTAGATTATCAACCTTCGTGTAGCACCTTTAATTGTACTAAATACAGATGCAAGAACTTTCCAAATAACTACTACACCCGTCTCGCCCTCGTCGCGCCGCCCGCGATCTTATGAGCACTGATTAACCGATAAAATTTGAAAAATCCTTTTAAGTTATTTCGTGTCCACTATGTTATATTTTCAAATCGATGCGATTTTCTGAATTGACGTCCCAGAAAACCATAGAATCAACACCCATATTGATATTATGACATTTCAACCCCATCGCACCCCCTATGGGGATAGGGGGATGATGATGATAGGGGGGGGGGGGGGGGGGGGATTTTATGTCACGTCGGCTATGTTTGATTATAAAATAGTTGTTGTTTTCGTAATCAGCGACCCGATAAACCATAAAAACAATACCCATGACGATTTTCGGACTTTTTCATTCCATTTTACCCCTTTAGGGGTTGAATTTTGAAAAATCCTGAAACACGTGTTTATTCATTTATCTATAAAAGTACTCGTGTAAAGTTTCGGATAAAATAGTCCAACTAATCTTGTTTCCCCATACAAACTTTGGACCCCCGTTTCACCCCCTTAGTGGATGAATTTTGAAAAATCCTTTCTTAGTGCACCCCTACACGTCATAAGGAACCTACTTGCCAAATTTGGAATCTCTAGACCCAGCGGTTTGGGCTGTGCGTTGATTAGTGAGTCAGTCAGTCAGTCAGTCAGTCAGTCAGTCAGTCAGTCAGTGAGAACAAAGCCTTTTATTATTATAGATATAGAAGGTAGATTTTTTGAGTCTACATATAATAGGACAGACAGAAATATGTCTCACTCTTGGTCCAACTAATAGGACAAATTAGTAGGACCACGAAAACACGGGTGTTTTACAGGGACGGACTAAGGACTAGGCAACCTAGGCACGTGCCTAGGGCCTGTAATGTTTGGGGCCCGAAAGTTAGGTTTTTAATTTTTATTTTGGAAGTGAATATACTTCTTTAGTAGGTTCGGAAATACAATGTTGCCTAGGGTCCGCTTTTACCTTAATCTGCCACTGGTGTTTTAACTAATCCTTAAAATGTGTTTATGTTCAGATGGTGGCCACAGAGGATACACCGAGTACGGTTCCGGGGCACATCGAAACGCCAGGCACGTTTGGCAAGCTGCGACAAACACTCTCCTCATCACTTCTCACCGCTCAAGACAAAGGTACGATTACGTGTTTACTCACTGGAGGTAAAGCTTGGAATAATAACAAAAGGGGCAAAGGCTGGTGCAACAAAGATATATATGTCTCTCGCTGATTATATACCTTTCTATGGGCGATAGAATTTTTAAACATTAGTAGTTTATAAGCTTATCTATTTCAATCAAATATGTTACATATTTAAAATCCGTGGTGCACGGCAGTTGAGTTTCACTTGACTAACCATTGCTTTAGGCTTTTAATGCTTTTTTTGCCATATAGCTGTTTCTCATACTGCCGAGAGGGCAAGTCAAACTTCAAAAGCTTCCTACTCCTACTAATTTGTTCTGATTAAATTGGTTGTGAGTTCCAAGGCAGTCGTAGTTTTACCCCGGGACTGCAATGGACTTCACTGTTCATTGCCTTTTTTTGGTGGTCGCCACTGTTAATCCTGGCTACACAGTAGACTTAGTGGTGCCCCCTCCCCCTCGCCCCCTCCCCGTCCCGTTTCCGAAACATACCAAAAAGGGAACCATCTCTGTATATAGGTTGCAATCAAAATAAAACTGCAATGCTATATATGATAATCATCATGAATTCATGTCAAACAACTGCACTAATTGCTTTCCTGAAAGTTGAATTTATGAAGTGAAAATGTGTCTTGTTTAATTTAAGGTTTGTGCAAATATAATTACAGAAAAATATTTACAATAAATCCTGGGTTGGGTTCCTGCAGTAATTGTTTATCTTCAAGCGGAGGGAGTGTTTGATTGCCAAAATACGTCCCGCGAGCTTTCCAAAAAAAAAAAACTACGTAGATTTTATTCAATTGAATAAAATCTATGAAGCATGAATAGCAAGAATAATAAAGACCGATTACGAAATCAAGTCTTCCTTTTTATCCTCCTCCTTTCCTCATTTGCTAAAGGACCAACGACTTACGAAGCCTTAGCCATACGGATAATGGTGATCTACTCCTTCAGGCGTATAAGAACCAAAACACTAAATAATAACTAGATGCATATAGACCAATATACGCTTAAGGACACAGCCGTTTTTAATTCAATGTGGTAGCCGCCACAAAATGTAAATTAATAATTTCCACATTAACCTTTATGATGGATATCGAGTGAAAGGGCTTGATCAATGAAACACAGTTAGTAAACTTTTTTATTTACAAAGAGAACAAAAGCTTGTTTCATTTTTTTTTTATACTTGTTTACTTCTACTGTCCTACATACAAGACAGTATATAAACATACTGTCTTGTATGTAGTCATACAAGACAGTATATAAACATACTGTCTTGTATGTAGTCCTATCCAATAGAATCGCTTATTCATTGGTATGTATAAGCATTCTATTCAGTTATTGAATCGCAATAAGAGATGGTGGTAAGGGGGCTGTAATAATATCTTGAATTTTCCCAACCTATATGAATATACGTAGGTTGGCAAAATTAAAGACATTATAACAGGGACTTGTTAAAATGTCTTTGGAGATAATAAATCCATCCGACAAAAATTCATACATCATTTCAAGGAAATTTTATGAACTTATTACATATAAATTCCTTGATTCGTTGCTATTAGCTAAATTGCAATTGGGCGTAGAGCAAAGCGACAGGTTCGCCATCGATCTTAGTTGGAAGTAAATATGCTGAGAGAAATAAAGCTGGACCTGTATTTTATATGTATACTAGCTGACCCGACATACGTCGTCCTGTCTTCTTAACTATGTATATATATTGATTTGGTTTTGCGCTCACTGACAAATGACTGACAGTTCTGTCAAACGCCATAAAGTAACATTAAAAAAATTAATATGGTCGTTCAGTTTTCTTAAATTTTCTACGCAACTTTCTTATTTTTTCTTTCATAAGAACCTTCTTCTAATAATGATAATAAGTTCTCCCGAAATCGATCCAGCCATTCACGCACGATGCTCTGACAAGGGAAATAGGGATTAATTTTTATATATGTATAACTTTAAAGCCGCTTGTAAGTATTTAGAGTGCTTACTATCATTTGCATTTGCTTAGACTATGTTTTTACATTTGCATATATCTGGGTGTTATAATCAATACATAAAATCTAGACGCTCCGAGATTTGACTAGTTAAACTTCGGGTACCTCACCTCCCTCTTTAAAGGCAAGTCCAGCCCCACTCGCTTCGCTCGCTCGGCTTTTGTTGATCGTAAGATTAACCTAACCTAACCAACATTCTCGGTCAAAACTGCTTTTGACTGCATAAGTCAGTTAAAAATGGTTTTGACCAACGTCCTTAGTCAAAACTATTTTACCAATTTTTTCAGTCTAAAGTGGTGTGAAGATGACGTACCCAATTTTTAACTGCTTAATGCCGAATACAGGCGTTCCTAGGACGCCTGTATTTCGGGTATTGAGTTTCTGGTTTTATGATGAGAGAGAGAGACAGAACCATAAAAGTCAGAAATATTCGTCTATTCATTACTGCTATCATTTAATCGCACAAGACAAACATTTGTGTGCATGAATATGTCTGTTTGTCATGGTCTGGGTGTTTTCTATGTATTATATATATTTATTTACAAAAAATGTATTTATGTACATATATTAGTTATCTAGTACCCATAGATAACTAATATATGTACATAAATACAATTTTTGTAAATTTTATTTAGCTTAGTTAGGACTAGATGGCTCTGTGTAAAAAAGTCAAGAAATATTGATTAGCTCATCATTATCGGAGCTAACATATATGAGTTTATAAATCATATTAACATTGTAGCGAATGTAATAAAATTCCAACGGTAAATTGTTGACTCGAAGCAAAGTTCTTCTGCTAACAGCGCGAAGTTACTTAATAACTTGCCATGTGTGGGAAATTCAACCCTCGAGATGGCTACTTGGAATCAGATGTTGCGGTAATATACTCGCTACCCGTGCCCGCGACCCCGTCTGCGTGGTGGTTTGTTAATAGTTTAAAAAGCATCAGCGAATTGACTACGCTAACGTTAGAATGGCTCACGGATCTTTTGTGCTCTTCCTAATCCCTTAGTTACTCTCCCCTGACTGTCTGGAGACATGTTTCCAATACTTCAGTTTGCCGCTTATTGGGAAGAGCCTGTAGTCTTCCAGGTCCGGGTATGCCTTTCCTAGGATTTCCATTCGTTTGCCGCCTAGGGCGTCAACACATCGAGTGTTTCATGGTCTCGTTAGACCCTTTGCATGTTCTGCACTCTGGGCTATCAACACGTCTCATTTTGTATAGGTTTCCATGGCAAGTATAATGTCTCGTCAGTGCCTCAACATGAGACGCATCCGTTTCCTGTCATATTTATGTACATGTCTGTACCAAATCAGAAATTAATTTAAGAATCTGAATTCTGTTATGTGTGAGTTCGCATCTTAAAAATGTATGGTTGGAAAACAGATACTTACATTTTCATATGTCAATATTTGTTTGTCAAATCAATCTGAAAAAATAAGAATCTTTAAAAATCTGCATGCTTATGTATTTTGTATGGAATTCCGTGCGTCTGTAACTAAGATCCTTAATTCAGTTTCTGAATTCCGGGACATATTCCGACTGTGTAAAGCCGACCTAACACCCGAAAAGATTTTGTTAGTAAGGAAATGTTAGTAAGTTATATTACCGTCAAGTTTACTTTAGTAATAAATCCTGGTTACTCGTAACGTATATTATGAGTTCCAACAAAGGTTCCAACAAATTCAGTTCTTTTTAGGACGTCATTAATCTTCTTACCGTACTTTCAGCATTTTATCGCTCCAGCCTCCTCCAATTATTCACTACCGACATCAATTTTGTATTTGTAAACTGTCTTCTAACTGACACTTGAACTTATACCAAAAATATACTTAATTAAATCCGCCTAAGCTCTGTTTTGTCATCTATACAAAATTATGTTCATTGTAAGGCGATTCCGTTTGGTTGTTACTAATTCCTTTGTTACTCTAAGGAGATTAAGTTACTAATGTTTTGTGTCATTTATATACAAGGAAATGTCTTTAAATAGATAGGAAATTCAACTGAGAAAAAACTACATGTTATTCTAATGTTAGTGAAGGTGTAAAAAGTATAAAAATTTAAAGAGAAAAGTATAAAGAAATCTGTTGGCTGTGCCGAGAATCAATAATGCTAAAATCACCAGTCGGTGTTTTTATGGCACGTTACATTAACATCGGAAGGCATATAATTATAATCAATTCACTCATAAGGCATGGGCAAATGGGTAGTATCGAGTCTGGGATAAATGCTCAACACTGATAAAACCCATCCCGTTAGAAAGCATATCGACGGTCCCTACGTATAAAGCAACATGTCATTTCAGACATGTCTGCTTATACTACGATATAGTAATTAAATAATATTATTATTGGACAAATGAGTTAATTTCTTACTTTTTAATTATATACAATCAATAAAATAAAAAAGAAAATGTTTTTTACGTGCAATCTATAGCAATTTATGCAATAAAAAAATTGCCATTTTTGACATGTCGCTTTATACGTAGGGACCGTCGATATGGGGTTTTATTTCTTTAATAAATACTAAAGCCTCATTCACACATTGGAGCCTAAATGGTCGCGTACTGTGCCGTTCCAGGGAAGTTTTCTCCCGCGTACAGTCAAACTGTGGAATGAACTGCCTGTCGAGGTTTTGTCAAGAGACTACAGTTTGGGGTACTTCAAAGAGAGCTAGAGGTTTTTTACAGGGTCAGCAACGCGCGTGTGATGACCCTGGTGTTACAGGCGTTCATATACTACGGTAACTGCTTTACATCAGACGGGCCGTATATTTAAAAAAAAATGAAAATTAACTTTATTTCAAATAATTTGTTTTTTACATAACATATGGTCAGGGTTTCCTTTTAAGTAAACAATATACTTGTGATAGTTGTTACTTCAGTGGTATAAAAAAACTAAAGCAGTTGAAATTTATCACTTTGAGACTTAATAACTTTAGCATATTGTAAAGCATTATGTAAAAATGTTTAATTCATTAGTTAACATGTACTTTCAGGAGCATCATTAGTCTTTAGATCACCACCATTATTAGCTCTTAGTTTCCTATTAGTAATCTCAATTTCTGTACTTGAACTACGCAACGACTAAATATAAAGGTAAAATGATTCGCCATCTGAAACAAACCTCAATATCAAGTTTCATTTCGGAATCCCACAAGAGACTAAGTATGTTTACTTAGCAACGCAGACCTACATCATCTTATATTTTTATTGTTTATTTGATATTACGATCCTCGTTTCACCTCCAGAATCCTCCGCGCCGTCTATCAAATTTCATCGTAATCATTACACATTTTTATGAGAACTCAAAACATAATAACTGTATATATATTTATGTTATTGTGGAGGAACATATGCAAATTGCTTTTTCGGCGTAACTTTCTTATTTTTTTCTTTCATAAGAACCTTCTCCTAACAATAATAATAACTTCTCTCGAAATCAATCCAGCCGTTCACGCGCGATGCCCTGACCAAGAGAAATAGGGATTCATTTTTTATATATATGCGTATATTTTAAAGCCGTTACTTGTAAGTATTTAGAGTGCTTGCTATCACATGCATTTGCTTTGACTATGTTTTAAATTGAACTAAAAGCGCCTAAAGAGACGTTTGTTTGTATATATATATATTCCTATGTGTGTGTTTGTGTTATAATCAATACCTAAAATCTAGGCGGACCTAGGTTTAATCTTCGGGTACCTCACCTGTTCGCCAAAGGCAAGCCGAGTCCCGCTCGCGTCGCTCGCTCGGCTGATCGTAAGGTTGATTTTTTCAGTCAAAAGTGGCGTGATGGCGAGGTAGCCGAGTTTTAATAAGTCAAATACATGTGTTTAGCTCAGCTGATAGTAAGTCTCTACTCTACCGACTACCTCTACCGACTGATCTGAAGATGTTTGTCAATAACTTAAACTTAAGACCTATTTATTTCTCAAACCAAATTATTCGATCGTAATCGGCTTCAGCTTCGGCGGTAGGGCCCCAAACCTGGATTGTTTGAGATTGTAGTACTTTATTGTGCTGCAGTATGTCTATGTAAAGAAGCAATTTATGAACATTACACCAATACTGGAGTTAATATACGCTGGTGTGTTGGTAGAGCTTCTATTACAGTTATAACCGTGGCTCTTATTTATTTATTGGGTATTTCGCTCGCATGTACATATTTAACGGATGTGATTGATGTTTACACATCCCGTACGCCCCCGAGCCCCCGAGCATTCCCAGCGTCCACACGGCAGAAAATCAACATTCCACCTCATACCCAGCCGGACCAAACAACGTACTTCGCATTATCTCGTGTGCCTGAAACAATGCCCATTTATCACCACTAAAAAACTGCGTACGGTGAATAACATACAGTTACAAATATGTGTTTTATTTTTTACTAGCGAACCGCATGCACTTCACAAAGTAAACAATTAATATTAACTAGCTATTACCTGCGGCTTGGCCCGCGTGGTCATTATTTTAATAAAAAATTATTTACTCGTGGGAATAAGATGTTTTACCGTGATAAAAAATAGCCTATGTCTTCTTCTCTCTACCTTACCTTACCAGACTTTAAGCTATCCCAATTAAAAAAAAACATGTCTATATTTTGGTTAAACAAAATACTTCAACATTTGTACCTAATATTAAATATTGTTCGATGTTCGAATGGTTAGCAATGGCCACTTTGACTCCGAGGTTGCGGGTTCGATCCCTGCACGAGACAAATATTTGTGTGCATGAACATGGCTAGAAAATACATAGAAAATACCCAGACCAAGACGATTGTCTTGGTCTGGGTATTTTCTATGTATTATATGTATGTATTTAGAAAAAACAATCTATTTAAGTATAATATAAGTTATCTAGTATCCATAGTTCATGCTTTGATGCTACATGACAAATCGTCATGGTGGCATCAGTGGATTTTTTTTTACGAGTGGCATTATAGTGGATAGTGGTAATCCATATAATGTACCAAAGGTAATATTACAACTAGTATAATTGGCTCAAAGAGATCTCTTGTAGTGAGTACAGTTGTCTTTATATTATTTGTTGTAAAAAGGATAATATTTGTTGAAATTAATTAATTTCATCATCTAAAGTTTTTGTAGCAATTTATTACGAATTTCCTATTCATAGCTTGGTACATGAACCATGTTTCCATGTGTGACATAACACGCAGGCTATAAACAAAAATACATGCTGCCAAATTATTCGACAAGTCTGAGAGAAGTTTGCTGTGGAATTTATGATCATTTCTCAATATTCATAGCGAAATATCGCGAGGTGCGCGGAACGCCCGCGCGCATTGTCAGTGGATTCCTCGTCTGAAGGTAGACACAAACTGCGGACTTATTTGAATTCCCTTCATTTCATTCCAATTCAGTATCTCATAACAATGAACTGAATGTAATTTGACTCTGAATTACTTGGGGTTTATTACATAGGCGATCAATATTGATATAATTCGAACTTCTCGACATTCTACGTTATTATAAGAACACTGCTCTGAACAGATAAGAAGAATATTATGATAGCGTAATAAAATTTATTGCTAGTACTTCTATGAACATTGCCTTAGGTAATATAAACTTTTCCATGAGTCTCTATTGTAATTCCGATATCTTTCTATAGGTATACATCCTTTTGGACAATGAACATAGAATTAATACTTATGTAATTTTGTCTATCCATAATATTAAGACTGATGGAATTGGGCTCCAGAAGATAATTTGTATGCTTGTTTACCTCCTTAGTAGTATAATAAATATTTTACTCTTTAGGCCTTCAGTATACGGCTCGTCGTGTAATCGTAGCGTACGCATTTTGTTGGGAGTTTTAGTACTTACTAAAACTACTACTACGAGTAGTTACAAGAGCCATACTAGCTATTGAAACTGACTCGATTTTGGCAACTAATCATACGCATAACGCGTTTGATTCGATGTCAAAATCAGATATAAATTGTTGTGGGCCAGGGAGGTCGATTTGTATGCAACGAGTAGCAAGTTTCACTAGTCCAAAACTAAGTTTGAGTTTGGTTCTAGGTAGGCGAACAGTGTATTCGCAGCTGGAATACTTGCATGCAAAAAGAAGCAATGTCACATAAGATCACACATATAAAAAGAGCTTGTTGCCTTCACATTACAGTTACAAAGCTTGGTCCGAGGCCAGGCGCCGCTGAGGGCGCTACGGAGCCCACGCCGGCACCGCCGCCCGCCCAACCCCCGCCTACTGCTGCAGCTGCAGCTAAGACTGAACGGTGCGTAATATTTATGTTATACTAAGTCAAAGTACTCGATTACTTTAGTCTAGGTGTATTTTATAGTAATTGTTAAGTATTGCATGCAGATAAGTTTAGAATATTAATCTTCATAGAGTTACCATATTTCAGACAGTGTTGAATGTTATCATTACGTGGTGCTATCAATATTAGATGGTACACGGGGATTATACTTGCTCATACTAACTAGGTCGATAAATATTAAGAAATATGTGAATCAACTTAAGCCCTAAGACGTTAATTACGAAAATTATGATTGTATAAGATGGAGAGAAAGGGAGTTTCTAATTAAAACGTTCGTTCAAACTGGGCTCAAGTCATTTTCCAAATCTTCTTAGAAAGTTGCACCCTTTCACCACTTCAGAATAATTGATAATTATGGTTTTGGTAATTAAATTTGTTCTTCGTCATTTATTGGTACCTTAATTAATAAGTGTGTTTTTAATTGGCGAAAAACTAACTAATTTTGGTTGAAATTTCCACGGAGCGTATAATTGAGTTGTAAGGATTAATTGCTACGTGGAATTAATATTTACAATTTAATTATACGCCCTTCACCAGATGCTAATCGATAATAATAAGTACTTAATATCACATTATAGTATTGTCTGAGATATAATATAAGTTATAATAAAGTGGTAAAATTTTAAGAAAATGCTATTTTCTTACGTTACTCGGTTATTTTTAGAAAGCAATAGTCCGTTTGGTCAATGCCAAATTTAACGTAACAAACCTTGGACTGTCTTGCGGTTTCTTTTAATGACAATCTCTTACTTGACGTAACTATTATATTATACCACAGGAAACAGATTTGATTGTACGTACTTATTATAATCACTTTTAGTTGAAAATTGAACATAAAACATTAAAGTTAAAGCAAAAATCTAGTTATATGTATAAGTTAAAGCCTTGGTAATATGTCAATCAAACCTTTTTAGTGAGGCGGGCAAAGCTCCATCGCGGGCCGGAGCTTGTCGAGTGTGCCTCAAGGCATTGAAACCTGGTGAAGTGTTCCATACGTGTAATACCTGCCAACATCGCGTCTGCGAAGATTGTTCCTCATACTCAAAACCGGCCGGTGACGAGGAGGCGGTAAGAAAATAAAGCAACAAGTAGTTCCCAGCTCGTACGCATAGTTGATCAATCAGGGCACTGCTTTTGCGCGACTGTACTAGGTATCTTTTTATATCGTTCGGAGATAAATGGTCAATGGAGCCTGTCAAGTCAAGTTTTTCATACAACTGGATCTCACGTGCTCTTTACTTTTATACGATCGGTTGACTGATGTTGGTGTGACACTTGACAAAGTCCATTAGTCTGAACGCACGTATAGAACGCATATACTTTTCTTTTAATTACACTACGGTCCTTTCATCGACTAAAGTCTATAAGGAAAATACCTATAAAAATGTTAAATTTTAAAGAATAATATTTTCCCGATATTTTGACGACATTGTTATGAGCAACAGATTTCATTGCGTCTGCAACGTCGCCGAAATATCGAGATAATATAAAAACGCTGTAAGTCCCATATTTACAATAGAGATCCCTAACAGTGAAAGTTTAAAATTATGTATGAGATAGAGAATGCGAAATTTATAGATCTATTTCGCATCTTATTGTGTTTTCCTTTGAAAAAACCGGACAAGTGCGAGTCGGACTCGCCCACCGAGGGTTCCGTAGGTACGTAGTATCATTATTAAATTTGATATTTTTCATTATAAATAAGAAATAATGCGTCGAAAAAAATAAATAAAATATATTTTGCAATGTGTACATCAAGCCCTTTCATATGATACCCCATTTGAACTAGTAGTTTCAATTTGAAATTTCGACACCCTATAATAAATATAGACCCCCTATTTTTTAAGATCTATTTACAAATGTACAGTTTTGAGATTTATTCCTGTACTTGTAGTCTATAACTATGTTACTTGCCAAATTTCATAGTTCTAGGTCAACGGGAAGTACCCTATAGGTTTTGATTCCCTTGAGTGTGTCGAAATATGCGTTTTTTGCTGAATAAACGGCCGTAACTTTTTTCTACGTATACTTAGCAGTTTGATTTTTTTTTAACTTCATGGGACCGTAGACCTGAGTATACAGTTCAAATTTCAGCTTGATACCTCCACGCATTCTCGACATAGAAATTCTTGACAGACAGACAGACAGACAGACAGACAGACAGACAGACAGACAGACAGACAGACAGACAGACAGACAGACAGACGGACAACAAAGTGATCTTATAAGGGTTCCGTTTTTCCTTTTGAGGTTCGGAACCCTAAAAATCAGCACGTTACACGAAAACAAAAATTGTATCAATCGGTCTCATTTTTCAATAATATGATGATGGCGTAGTAATTCTTTTTCTTGTGTGAATGCAATGGAAACTATCAATTGGACTATAGTTTTCTACGATTATACGTCTATTCTGAACGCCAACAGGGGACTGTTGGCGTTCAGAATAGACGTATAATCGTAAACTTAATGTAATTTTAGTACGGTAAACAGTTGGGCGGTGACGACTATACCTAACGAATTGGCTATACATTATTTGAATTGCAATAATTTCTGTGCTGCGTTTCATACGTTATATACAAGTGGTTGTAAATATGTAACCACTTTTTTCACATTTCGGCGGCCCCTACGTAAAACATCGAAAGTATTTTTTAGGTATTTTACAGTATAGCGTTTCAATGTTAGATTATGACATTATTATTTAAATACGAAACGTACATTAACCCGACTGCATCTAATAATAACTTAAGTACTTTGGTTACGTTATACAACATTTACATTTATAGAATATATGAAAGTTTTTTGGAATGTTTCGATAATTTACGTGAGGACCGTCGATTTCTGAAATGTTTATACGTAAGCTATCGATACTGAATTTATCCTGATGCAGTCAGTTAAAAACATTCTTGAAGATTGTTATATAATATGTATGTATTCTGTATATAACCATCACCACAAATCCCACAGTCATATAAAACTTCGTAATCACTCTTTAGTGAAAGAAAACAGCTGGCTCATAAACTAAATGAATTCTCCTAGCATTTCAAAAATACTACTTGAATTGCGATAATAAGCCTTTTGCGCTTGGAAGACATAATTATAACCATTCTAACCTAAATGCGGGTTGTTAAGTTGAAAGGTAAACATAAATCGTCTGGTTAAGACCCGTATTCGCTCTGTAATTAATAGCGGCCTATCTATATTTTACCAAGTTCTATAAACGATGTTTCAGAGAACACGAGTAAAAGAAAATTAATGGAGATAAAATATATTGTCATTGAATCTTGTACGTACTAATTTTTTTCAGTGGCAATCAATCATATGTATTCGCCTAAAGCACTTTCGACTCAAGAGTCGAAGTCAAGCAGGGGTGACAGCAGGCCAGTATTGCTCGCGTGCTGTCACCCTTGCTACTGCCACAATATCTCCTTACGTTTGGTTGCCTCACTTACTCACACGAACTGTGAGGTGTGGGGTTTTATATGAGATGTAAAGTATACTGTGGACTATTCTCTGTAAGTACACTGTGGAAGGACTTCCAGTCAAGCTTGACATTGGCTTCTCTTTCAAAAGAACGAAATTCAGCGAAATACGTAAGAAAAAGTTTCTCATGATATAGCCACTGTATAGTAAATAGTACTACGTTGGTATATACATTTCAGGCGGCTCACCATTATCTCAAAAATCAAAGCCCGTGCACGTGATGCAACATTCCTCCTGCAGTTGAGACTCTCGTAGGTAGGGCACGAATATATTAAGCTACCCGTCTTAGGATCTCCATGGTTTGATGGTGTCAAGTAACTGCAGTCTGTTGTAAACATAAGAGATTGCAGTTATGTAACACCACCAAACCATGGAGAATCGTGTTTTTGCGAATGAGTGCAGCATAACTATTTCCCAATAAATGGACTGGACCGTATCCTTGTTCGTTACTGGAAACTTCTTGCGTTCTTATCCATTTTATATATTGTTTACTACCAAGAATTAATAGAAACAGTACAATTGACGAACGCAATACGTAAAAAATAAATATTTCTAGAATTCATGGCGGTGTTCAGTATGCCGACGGAAAGCGGGTCCCCGTTTACCGCCGGCGGCGCAAGACAGCACGGACTCATTGCTGGATGTGCCCATACTGGAAGCGCTCCAGCGAAGACACTCGGAGGCCCGACTCGGTAGCGGCGGCAGCAGCACGGCGCTCGCGCCACCCCGCTCACCAGAGCTACGGAGGCACTCCGATGTTTCTCCAGCTTCATTGAAGGAACTAGAAAAGGTAATGTTTGTCGATTTTTGCTATCACCGATGATGTCATCTGGGAAATGCAATATGTACTTCTACAATCCTACCAATACTAACACTATTAATGTTATATGTGTCATATTTAAGAACTTAGTACATTTACATTGTGTGTTTGATAACTCAAAGAGTGTTTATAGTCGCAACACAGCATCCTATCATGCTTCAAATCAAAATTCGTATAACAATATCATCTATTTTATTACCACGAACAAGAATGAGACCTTCCTGATGTGATGTAGTGACCATAATCATAGCAACAAAAGTATTGCATGCGCTTTGCCACCTTGCAACCTGTGCTACTCTAGCATTGTTCGGGAACTTCCTAGTGGCCTTGCTTATTCGCTGTAATACGTAACAATCTTTAAGGAATCGTTATTCGGCTGAAGTTTACTGTAAGATAAAGATACTGCTCCTTAATATTCCTATGCCTTGCCTCTCTTTCGCCAAAGCCTATTTTCACTATTATTTCTTGAGCTACCATATCCTCATCTAAGATCATAATAGATCCAATGTTAAAGTTAATTGTTGTTCATAAAAATGCATTGCATGAACTGTGGCGTGGTCGATGTGTGTACCTTGGAAGTAAACTTTTTGTAACCACGCTGCCCGCGGCGGCAGTTAAAGGGCGGCGGCAGCACTACGCCCGACGTGGAGTCCCGGCGGCCGAGCGCAGCGGCGCCGACGCGGCGACGGTCGGTGCGGGCGCCGGCGCCGCGCCAGCGTTCTTGCGACGAGGACCAGCCGCCCGCCGCCGGCGCCGGCCACACGCCCGCGCTCGCCGCGCCGCCACCCATGTCCAGGAGGTATGGTGCTCACACTGCGGTGCTACTTGATTTTTCGATACCAGCTGTAGTGGCACTATACAACAATCCAATGTTCCAACATGACTCCAACGGTGTCACAACTCACGATCGATGAAAATACGAGTACATAGGTATCAACTCATAATCATCCAACTATTGGGATACGGGTCTTCCCTCAATCGAAGTGGTTTAGAGCATACCACGCTGTTCAACTGCGAGTTGGAGGAGGCCAGTGTTTTCAAACCGCTTATAGGCCACTGACTTGGCTTAACGACTGTCATCTAATGACAACAGCCGAGACCGATAGTTTAACGTTGACGTTGCTTAACTTGCAAGTTTGATTAGACTGATATGCACAACGGCGCCATCGAGCTCCCCATAGGTTTATATGGAGGTATTTTCAATATCGTCAAACTTTCCTGAAATCTCTTTAGACGTGGAATTTTGGACGAACAGTTGAACTATTGGAAAATCGTATGCTGGTATTACATAACAAATACCTAACTGATACTGTTGATTCTAATTTGTGGAATTCAACGACATTTGGATTATTGCCGGACTAATTAACTAACTTTTTCTAAAATAGAGCATCAGCAGTAGATGTAGTCGGCGGGGCAGGATCCCGTCGAGGATCGTATCGTGCCGAAGATACGGAGTCGACCCCACAAATATCCGGTCTCAGCGTTGATGAAGACCGACCTATTAGACGTCGTGGTAGCCAACTGTAAGTTATCAAAATGTATCACATTTGTTTTAGTTCTTTTTTTATTATTTGTTACGACTATGGTGTCATCATTACACACCTAGGTATAATTTGAAATAATATGTAAATAACCACCACGTTACCACGGTGTGATCAGTTCAAATTGCACCAATACAAGGACTGCAATCTCGAAAAATGTCTTTGGCAATAGCTTATCTACCCACAGTGCTTACCGGACATTCGGTAACAGTAATCACCTGGTATAATGGTAGTCGTAGAATGTCGTACATATAATAATACTCATATTACAACTAGCAACAACTATTCACATCGAGGCTTTAAATTTTTCATCAATTGAAAGTAACTAAACTTACTTTAAATCTTTCAGGGATTTAAATTAACTAGACGTATATTACGTATTAGTCAAGAAACTGACATGAGTTACATAAAACTGTGTTCAGGCCCGACATAGCGGCCCTGCAGCAGCGCACTGGTGCGTTGAGCGCTATGGCAGGGTTGGCGCCCCGCGCGTCGGAGGCGGCCAGCGAGCAGTCGGCGGCCGACGCGGCTAGGACCGCTGCGGCCGCCGCAGCCGCACGCCAGATGTCCGTCGACGCTGAAGCCATCAAAATCGTTATACATGATGTCGACGACCAAACGCCAAGGCGCGTGATGCTTCGACGAGACCCCAACGATAAAGGACACAGATGTGAGCAAAGACCTAGTACTTTACATATATGGATATGAATTGCAAACATCAACTGCTGTGCTACAAATTTTTGAACATTCACGAATATCAAAAACACAATTAATTCATACACATAGAGGGAAGGGTTGTTTCCCTTAGGATCAGTAGTACCATTGACTAGTACCATTGATGGTACAAGTGACCCAACTTTGTATCTCTAGTACCATTAAAGAAAAGTCAAGATATTCCCCGTGATAACTGATGGAACTAATGATACAATTTTGTATCTCTAGTACCATTTGGTGTTCATTGAACGTCATTCAGTTGAAATTGTATGAATTTTAAAATACTATAATGGATACATAGTTTATGTATATATAATTTATGTATATAATGTATGTATGTATATGGTCGCGCAGTATTTTATGATCGCTGGACGTGGTGATGGGGGTAATTCCGCGCATACGCACTTACTATTAAAAATAATCTGAGCATTCAAGGTCAGCGCTCTTAAAATAATGCGCGACCTGTATAATGACTGCAAATATTTGTAGCCAAACCTAAAAATTCAATCCGTAGTTGAACAATAGAATTTAACGTTGCCTAAGATACGAGTAAGTTGCAAAACACCCTACCGCCGAAGCTGAAGCCGATTCTCATCGGATTTTTTGACTGCGAAAATTAAATTTCGGCTTTGATTAGCGGTAATCGTGTTTAGCTTGGCTGGTAGAAACGCTAGAGCTACCGACTAAGCTGAACACATGTTCAGCTTAGTGTTGTCATTAACTTTAACCTAAGACCTATTATTGGAATCGAAATATCCGATCGTAATCGGCTTCAGTTTTGACGGTACCCTGGTTGCCGGATCAGATAATTCTAAAGCTTCCCACTTGTAATAATATCTTGTGATTAAATCTTTATGACTTTCTAAAGGATTGGTTTCCCCTGCCATATGCATACATTCTGGGTGTATGTGGCTCACCACGATCTTTAGAGCCAAAGCCAACCTCACCTGCACGTGGTGCACCCTTTCGACTAGCGAAAGAGGCTCTGGCAAAATAGAGGTATGGTACAGCGTATTTGTCAATTGCCCGACTGGGGAAGTACTAAGAAAGAGATTTGTTTCTAACTTATACCGTTTAGGAAATATAACTGTGTGATCATCAAATTTAAACAAAACATCACTGGCAGTAGCAAAATTATCTGCTTTTTGATCGTTAGAAGATTGTTATTTAGCTGTAACATTGGTAGTCCTGTCCTTCGAGTCTTTTTTTAATACTTTGAATCTAATGAATAAGTAGACATTGGATCTTGTGAACCGAAAGACCGTAAAGATGACAATAGGTAAGAAAGAGCTAGACACATATATTATCATTCCAGCCCGCGGTTTCGGTATGCGCGTAGTAGGAGGCAAACCAGACGCCAGTGGTCGTCGCGAAGCAGTCATCGTATGGACTGTACCCGGAGGGCCAGCCGACTTGGCGGGCCTACAACAAGGAGACAAGGTCAGTTCTTTTTAACAAAAAGGCGGTTATTTAACATGTATGAATTATATACGAGATCAGACTACAAGTGTTGATATACAATATTCAAAGATTCCAATCTCGTCACCAAGTCTGCCTATTAAAACTTGTCCTACCATTTGCCATTCAAATCCTTTATAAATACTCTTCTCCCACTCGCAAACGAGATATTTTTATATATTTTATTACTCGGGGCTTGACAACGCCGAAGCCTGCTCGGGCAAAGAGGTCTACTCGAGGTTCGCACGCACTCCAGGCGCAAGACAATTCAATCTTTATTCAATAACATATTGCGGCTATGTCAGTTATAATAAAGATATTTACATTACATAAATATCTTCATCGCACTTATGATTTTTATTTTGAAATAATGCAACTAAAGATTTTATTTTGAGGCATTAAATAAAGATCTTTATCATTGATAAAATTGTTATCAAATAAAATATATGTGAGTATATACATATACTAGCAAACCCGGCGAACTCCGTTTCGCCACCAGATGGCTTCAAGATTTTCCCGCTTTTCTTTTTAAATTTTTCCAGAATTTTCTTTGCTATAAACCTCACGGAGCCCGAGACCTTTCCAACGAATGCAAAACCGTGGAAATCGGTTCGTGCGTTCTGGAGTTATAGCGTCAGGAAGGAAAACCCGACTTATTTTTATATAGTAGATATAAAACAAAGTCGTGTTAGTTACACCAATTATATTTTTGTGTTTTTGGATTTGTCTTCATCCGGAATAGGATAAATAAATATTAAAAACATTGGAAAATTGGCGACTAAATAAAATAATAGAAAAAACATTTCACACGATTTCAGGTCAGGAAAGTTACCAGTAAGACAACATTCATTGACTGTTAGACGGTACGAAGTTCGCCGGGCAGCTAGTATATTATATAATATAAATTATATATAGATAATACCAATTCAAATTCCAATATTCATAGTTAAGACAGGACAACGTCTGTCGAGTCAGCTGTCTTGTCAATATTGTTATTACGACATCCGACGCGCAACCAAGAGACATAACACACGACAGCACATCACGGGTAACAATTGAAATACGACATCAATCCTAACTACCAATGCAATAAGATGGTGCAAAGTCTAAAGTGTTAAGGTGGTCTACTTTTGTGTGTTACTTAAGTTTAAGTTGTAAGTTTATAAGATCAGTTATTCTAAAATCCCTTTACTTTTAGCCATACCTGTCCTAATATTGTGTATTTTACGATATTATTAAATGTTTATTAAATATGCATATGCATTTTTATATGGGGTATACACCCCAATTGTGCGTCAAATAAATATAATGTGTAATGATTGCTAGGTTCTTGAATGGGGTGGGGTGCCTCTCACGGAACGCAGCTTCGAGGAAGTATGCGCCGTGCTAGAGCGCGGCGGTGACAGCGTTGAGCTGCTTGTCGAGCCCGCGCCGCAGCTCGACGACTCCCCGGCCGGTGCGCCGCAACAGCAACACTCACACCATCACCACGCGCTATATGGTACACATGCCTCCTGTACAGTGGTGTTGTTTCCACTTCATTTTAAGGTGCTCCTTCACCGGGAGTATTCGCCTGCTATGTCTTTACAGATTCTAACATTACATCAGGGAGGAAGGAGAACCGAGTATTACAGTGCGCAACCTGTAAATTGACTTGTATCATCTGCTTGTTGTTGTTTGTCCCGGCATTATAAATGTAATTAATATTATTTGAAATACAAAATTAAACGTGCATTCGTGAGGATAGTTTTGGTTGACTTGTAATGTCACTCAAAAGGATTCGCGGAAATATCGAGTCTAGTATTCAGCGCTCTCATCGAGCGGCTCGGCTCGCTGTATTGACTGCTAATGTTATAACGCATTACATTACACCTAAATGTTACAAGTCATTCGCCAGCTTAATGTGGGATATGTTAATACAACTTGTTATGATTTCTTATCGATCCAAATCGAATCTGAAATGATACATTACACGCGAATGCTCGTCGGTCAAGAAAGCAGTAATGTAACGTAATGCTCAAAAACGAATTTGAAATGTTAAATTACAGACGAATCGTCAGTCAAGGAGATAGTAATATATGTAATGTTCAAAATTTTACCTGTAATGTTTCAATACAGGCGAGGTGCTCCCGGTGAGGGGTCTTTAAAATGCCTATTACGCTTCGTGGTGTACTACGCTCTTAAGATTGTTTGCGTGAATTAGATATCATGCAGTGTGTTTGAGATGAATACAAGACAAATCAAACAAAGTTAGACATAAACAATCTCAATACCTCGTAGTGTAATAGGCCCTTAGGTATAGATTCGTAGTACCTAAACGCTACTTTGTTTCGCTCGGTGTTTTTTTTTTCAAACGATATCTATTGCCATCTATTGTAGAGCAGCTCACAGAAGGCGTTATATGGCATTAGTAGAAACATCAGAGCGAACGAGCTTTTGTCGACATTTTTAGGAGAACACTACTTTTCTCAGAATTAAGACCTATGACAGCAACAATTAGAGTGATCGATAGATTTTTTACTTGCTGTAAAGTTAGTCTTTGAAATCGTTAAACCCGTTTACGAAATCATTATTGCATAGTTTTTTCGATTTTAATTTACTATAGTCACGTCACTATTTTAATGTGTCATAGATGCCATCTTAAAATGCCCTATTTGTAGATACCGTTCTCTTTAAAAAGATATTATCATTTGACATATAAAAAACGATGTCAACTAACCATATAGTAACAGTTTCAAGACTCGAATAAGCTGTATTCGGCATATACTATTTTGCCGCATATTAATAGGATGGCTCCATCTAGTGAGAGCGGAGCGAAGAAATATCATTAATCCACATCTAACGAAATATCTCTTAAGATTTCAATTAAATACTAATATTTTTTCAAGTCTTATTTATCACAAACCTCTTTCCTACTTTTCTTGAAGCTGTTTATCTTTATTCACGCTAAGTTTTTTTTTTGCCTGTTTACACTATTTTTAACACCATTTCTTCTAGCTACTAACACTGAACAAAGCACTATTAGCGCACAATAATTTTCAAGCCTTTTCTTCGTCATTTCTAATCTCACTGTACTAATATAGCGTATATTCACGGTGGACCGTACGGGATCATTTTGTGTAGTAGTACTTCGGAAAAATTATAGGTGGCCTCGCCTGTTATGTTTAACCGTTTTTTGGGCAGAATACTAAAAGAAATAAAACAATACAATACATTTTTTTTCAAGATCTTGTTACAATACAACTGTATTATTCTGTATTGCAACTCAAGTCAATACGATCAGTGCTGCGTATATGATGATGTGATGTAAAGAATCCTATAAAGAAATATTTATGTGCGGACCAAAAACGGCGGAGTTTATGGTAGTTATCGGATGCAAAGGAGACGATATCTAAAATGATCCACTGTGAAAGTTCGTGATGGTACTTTTTATTAACTAACATGTTATAATTTACTTCAACATTACTATTTACCTGGATTTAATGGCCTTTTAACAATTAGTTTAGGGTCATGAACTCCAGGAGCTGTAGTAGTGTAATGCACATTATTTTGATTCACAGAACCGGATACCGACAAATCCCCATCGTCGCCGACCCGTCGAAAGTTGCCGAAAACACCGGTATAATATTCATAAATATAGGCTTTAATTGTAAAAATCTGTGTTGTGAACCCACGAACGTTCCTTCATAAACTCTAGTAGAGACTGTCACTCGGTGCCTACTCCTCTGCGCTTGTCGGATCATTCATAATCGTCAAGTTGAAGTATAACGGACGATCCTGTTGTATTATTTCTATATACATATAGTTAATGGATCATCTCATTTCTAATCCGTGTACCATTATTCGTTTTGGCTCATTCCGTACTTTCCTAAAATTACTCAATCGTGTATACGCATTTTATATACCGTGAAATAATAATTATTAAAGTACAATCTTTTCCCACTGAAGTAAACTGATCTTACCTAATTTTGCCAGTAAGTCTATAGTAATTAAATATACAATTCTGACTGCAACCAACGTGTATCAAAGTAATATAATAAGTTTATTTTTTTTCCGTTATGTACTTATATTAAATTATTTCCGACTTTCGTTCTACCAGATAAAAAAACAATGGTATAATAAAATAATGTACATACGCTTTACATCGGAACGGTCAATTGTTGCACTTTAAAATGTGTGTGAACGATGAGTGATCCAATAACATATTTTTATTAAAGTCCATTCATTATTCAATAGCTGTACTACAAAGTACACAGTTTAAAGAACAGACCACGGTTGTTATTAACTTATCTAAGGATGCGTATTATTGTTAAATGTTTCCTGTGGTCTTGTCTTTACACTGTGGAATGGGCCGGTGATGTCTATTGGTGTATGTCTCTCTTCTCATCCATCGAGGCACGCCGTGGAGGCCAGCTGCTGTAACCCGGCCTCGACGGGCGTTCACTGCCGGTCACATTCTTTGTCCAATTTTATTTGTTATTTTAATATTCTTTATCGAGGCGCATTCGTATCATATGCTCGCGAGTTTTGGGTTGGATGAAGAAATCGAGTGCAGGAGCTTGATCTCCGTTGATCTGCTGTGATACTGTAGCACTAGTCAGTCAAACATCTTCCACGTTAGTCTAGTTGTAAGAGATTAGTGTTTCTATTTACGACCGTAGTTGTACTTAAATTTGTTAACCTTTACTATTTAGAGAAAGGGATACTCTGTTTGTTTATTCAAAATATTTATATACCTGTGTATATTTTAACTTTATTTGTTATCTATATTCGTTATCGTTTATATGATGATTATCGTAAGCGAAGTGTGTGAAAAAATGCTACCTACTTATTTTCAGATTTTTATTTTTACTATCACCCGACCAATTTCATAATGTCGCCAACGGCGCCGGGCGGAGTTCAATGTTAGGGACCGATCGGCAATATCAAAATATCGATGAATCACGTGACAATAAGTAAGTGCTAAAAAGAGGCTCTCTGCAATTTTAGTGTTCGATGGTAGATTAGGGGACTGGTCCCGATATCGAATATCATCTATAGAATACCGTGGATGATTAGAATTTATGTGAACAAAAAGTACGACTAAAATCGTAGTCCAGCTAGAACCGCCGCCGCTTTCAGCTTAGCCAATGAAAACAAAATTCAAACAAATTCACAAACGCGCTAGATATTTCGGCACAAACACTTCATTTCATGCATCGACACGAAGTGAAGAACACAAGTGATTTAGTACATTACCGACCACGGGCGGTAGAGTCGACATCTACAGCCAAGTAGCGGAGCGGGGAGACAGGAGTTGGCGTCGAGGTGAGGCCGGTATCCGCCTCTCGGCGAAGTTCGGTCGGAGCAACACCGCTGTCAGCGCTGGATTCCCGTTTGTACCGTGTCATGTCTTGCGCATCGAGTGTCTGTTACCAAGTCTTGCTGTTGACTTAGCGTAGTGTGATGCCGCACTAGTATTGGAGGCGCTCGCAGCGACTAGTCGTAGGAGCTTCGAGTGGTGCCAGCACGGCACGCTGCACTCGCCGGAACACCTTGAGCGACAGGCGCGCACCGACGCTTCTGTCTCGTGATGCGATCGACACCTTACACCGACACGATGTACATATAAGCGCTGCGCTCTTAGTAGTTGATTGTTACGACTATTTCTTTACAGAATGATGAACTGCATGACAGTTGCACAATATCGATATGTGCATATTGATATAGTAAAAAGCACAACATATGACGTCAAAGCCTTTGAGTGTCACACAATTTTTTAAAATACGGTGTATTACCTAGAAGACAAGTGAAATGTTTTACGAATACCTATATGTAATTTATGTTATTTTATATTACTTCTGTTCGTGATGAAATTATACGTGTGTATTGTGGACGCTTAATTTTACTTTATACAGTTATTGTCGATGTGAACGAATGCTCGAAACACAGACAACTTAAGCTGTACACTAGGCACACTTGTCACCACACAAGCCATCAATGTTTCATATTGAAAATATTACCAAAGTAAGTTGCTACAATTTAGATAACGCTAGATGACTTGTAACTCTTTGATGCGAAGAATTGCACTTAGACGATGTAGATTTAATGCCAATCGCTTTTAAATGCAGGATACAATAATGCAACTGCTAGGTACACTTAAAATATTAATGTTATTACCACTATTTGATTGCAAGCATCAAAGAGATGTTAAAATTAGGCAACCCTAAAATCTTGTGTTAATCTTAACTGCAAGTAATTATGTAGAATAGAAATAAAATAGATATTAAAACTAGATGCCCCCGTTCCAAATTCGCTTATTTCGTAACAAACATTACAATTACAATAGGTAATAAAAGCAATGCAATCAATAGATCAGCTACTATCTTCAACAAACCGTTTGTGTCGACTACATTCATAGGTGTATTACAGGTACCTTACATGCAGCTTGTCGAAACAGTATCAGCATGATACAGCTTACTGCATGGCGGATGAACGCGTCCGATTTTATTAATTCATTTGTGTTTAAATAGAAGTGCCTCAGCCCGAAGCATGTTTACTTTAAAGAAACTGTGTGCAATCAATGAACATTACCACTGGGTCAGAACAGTAATGGAAATATGATTGCATAATAAATCGCACATACTGAATGAGAGTCTATGGTTTTCTCTCTTGCTGATGAAGATTTGATTATAGCTGATGGTTGCTGCATGTTACTACAAAGTACTTGCATTCCCCAAATATTACAACTGAATTAGATTATGCATTCCAGTTCTTGGGAAAGTTATCGTTTGTGTTAATTTTTATGTTTTTACATATGAGTTTTGTTTTGTTTTGCCTAAAAAACACACCTATCGTGATAATCTGTGTTCCGTAGTCATGTTGATTAAAGTCGATGCGATGTGACTAGAGAAAATAAAATTTGTGTTTGACTAATTGAATATTTTACGATACTCATGAGTGGCAGAGTCAGTTCGCACCGTCTTGCAAAATGATAACTTAGATAGTATGGACTTTGGTGTTGATGAATTTGGGCGTGTGTATAGGAACAAGAGCGCGCGGAACGTGCCCGCGAGCGGCCACCGGCGCGCGCCCAGCTACAGGTGTGGTTCGAGAGCGAGATGCGGAAACTGGTGGTGGTGCTGATCGCCGCCGACGACCTGCCGCCGCGCGACCACACGCTCGGATACGGCGACGAGCCTGAAGCTTTCGCAAGGATTCGACTTCTGCCATCGCTGTAAGATTTTCTGAATATTCTAATTGTAAATTGAAAATTATATACTTACTTATATCACGTTGATTGCAACAACTCTTAAAAGATATTAAAAAAAACATTAAAATGGACGTCGGATCTTTTGCAATTAGAGTTCCAAATGTACGGTTCCCACCGTCCCATACCCTTCCAAGCCCATGCTAATCTCTACATAAGTGTTAAGAGTTACGCAGGAGGAAACGTCACGTGCAAAATCAAGACGGTTAAATTTTAAAAGTGCGATAAGATCTTGAGATAACAAAATAACGATTACACCAATTTTGTACAATTAATTAGATATTCTGTTAGATATTTATTTATGGTTTTAAATCTAATCAATAATCTGAGCCTATATAGAGATCATTAATAAAAATACTATCGCAAAAGGATCCTTTAAATAGCAATAGTTCAGAAAATATTATATAACTAGCTGTTACCCGCGGCTTCGCCCGCGTGGTCTAGGGGAGCAGCCATTGATATGTATATTTTTCTTTTGTTGTATTTTTTTACTTCGTGAGATATAAATAATACCAATAGGTACAAATTTTAATGATGATCGGCTACATAGAGCGTTAAGAAATAACAAACAAACGAATTTACTTACTTTAACACTTATAGTATTAGTATGGATCAAGACAAAAAAATTGTTCACCACGTAAATGATTGCCCTCTGCGGGGATCGAATTATTTTTTTCCGTGGGAATAAAATGTTTTTCCTGGATAAAAAGTAGCCTATGTTACTTTCCAGACCGGATACTATCCCCTGTTAAAAAAATCATGTCGGTACTTACGTTCTTTTCGACGTGATCGAATGCCAAATGATTACAAAGTTTAATTTTTCCCATGGGATTAAGATGTTTTTGCGGGATAAAAAGTAGCCTATGTCACTTTCCAGACAGTATACTATCCCCATTTTAAAAAGTCCGTACTCTACTACGTAACTATCCCATTAAAAAATCATGTCGGTACTTAGGTTCTTTTCGACTTAAACGAAAGGCAAATGATTACAAAGTATATTTTTTCTCGTGGAAATAACATGTTTTTCCTGGATAAAAAGTAGCCTATGTCACTCTCCATACAATAAACGTATGTTATTAAAAAATAAAGTTTATAATCATTTGTCCTTCTTTCACGTCAAAAGGAACCTAAGTACAGACATGAAATTTTAATAGGGATAGTTTGCGGTCTGGAGAGTGACATAAGCTACTTTTTATCCCGGAAAAACATTTTAATCCCATGGGGAAAAATAAACTTTGTAATCATTTGTCTTTCTATCACGTCGAAAGGAACGTAAGTACTGACGTGATGTTTTAACAGAGGTCAGTTTCCGGTCTGGAGAGTGACATAGGCTACTTTTTATCCAGGAAAAATATTTTATTCGAAGGAAAAATAAAGAGGGCAAACATTTATGTGGTGAACAATTATTTTCTCTTGAGTGTGGGCGTTCCATCCATACTAATATTATAAGTGTTAAAGTAAGTAAATTCGTTTGTTTGTTATTTCTTCACGCCTTAACTATGCAGCCAATCATCATTAAAATTTGTACATACTGACTTTTTACCCCACGAAGTAAAAAAAAATACAACAAAAGAAAAATATACACAAATCAATGGCAGCTCCCCTGGACCACGCGGGCGAAGCCGCGGGTAACAGCTAGTATTATATATAAAATTAATCTATACTATCTAATTCTATACTAATATTATAAAGCTGAAGAGTGTGTTTGGTTGAACGCGCTAATCTCAGGAACTACTCATCCGAATTGAAAAAATATTTTAGTGTTAGAAACTTAGAATGTTAGAAACTTAGCCTATACTTCAAGGAAGGCTATAAGTTATATAATATCACGCTACGACCAATAGAAGCGGAGCACCAATGAAAAATCGGAAAAAAATATTCCTTTTGAGGGCTTACTTTGCGTGCGCTGCGTAAACGGTTGAAGTTACGCAAAAATCATGTATGATGGAATTGTTCCTCTTTAAAAGTTCTAAAAAAAAGTCCGCGACAGCATATGTCTATCTATTAAGATTGACTCACTATAACGTTTTTTTATGGTAATCAATAGGAGAAAGTAGGATAAAAAAGGTTATAGTGAGTTAATCTTAAAAGATAGACATATTCTGTCGCGGACTTTTTTTTAGAACTTTTAAAGACGAACAATTCCGTCATACATGATTTTTGCGTAACTTCAACCGTTTACGCAGCGCACGCGACATAAGCCCTCAAAAGAAATATTTTTTTCCTATTTTTCACCGGTGCTCCGCTCCTATTGGTCGTAGCGTGATGTTATATAGCCTATAGACTTCCTTGAAATATAGGCTACCTAACACAAAAAGAATTTTTCAACTCGAACCAGTAGTTCCTGAGATTAGCGCGTTCAAACAAACAAACAAACAAACAAACTCTTCAGCTTTATAATATTAGTATAGATTATCAGTGATCGGCGTTGGAAGTTCCATTACGCGGTATTTGTGACCGTTGTCTTAATATGGATATGCCTCCCAAATCCCGGCATTTTCATTAAACAATTTTATTTAACTTTGAATTATTTTAGTACTATGTATTTGTATTTTACGTACCTATTTATGTTATACCATGCTTTTATTTAACTAAACTTAACTTTTATTTTATTATTTTTCTTAACTGTTCGTTTGGAGATGTTTTTTTTTTCTAATTTCTATATAATCAAATTTTCACGTATTACACTTAACGATACAGCGACAACTGGAAAAATATAATCTACTACTAAACTAGATTAAACGTAATCCCGGAATCCCGTGGTCTTATCTATATTAACATCAACATTCAAGTCCATTGACCCCAAATGGCACTACTAACGCCTATCACTGATAATTATATACTAATATTTTTCATTTCCAGGGAGAGCTGCCCGCCTGTAGAGACCGATCCGGCGTCAGCGTCGTGCAGTCCCGTATGGAACGCCACGCTCGGCTTCGGCGGCCTGACCGCAGACCTGCTGGCCGGCCGCGCTCTTGAACTCACGCTCTGGGACGCCTGCCCGGGCATCGATCCTGTGCTTATCGGGGAATGCACTGTAAGTTATTTTTCTCTAGAAGCACTGTTACCTATGCGTCCTATATACCTACTATTTAGCAGATATTACGCCACCGGAAATCTATAAATTGTAAATTTCATCGAGATCTTAATAACACATCCGTATTCCTGGCCCCAAACATAGTCATCCCTCTGGTTTGGAACCCCCGGTGCTGCTATACCGGGGCTTCAATAGCTCTACTTCACTGCGGTCGACGTAAATTAATGTTCCAAGCCGTCTTGGGCAACAATGTGTCTCATTTACACCACAATCCTCAAGGGAATTGTTATTTAGTGAAGTTTTTTATATGACTGCAAAATAACGCTCCTGCGGCAGGCGTGTGAGCTGCTGACCAATGATGTTAGAAATACTATAGATATGGCATAGCCATACTAAATTGCGTCAGAAAACGGTTCCTGGCCTGGGACATAAACATGGCTACTGTACCCCTATCTCCCTTATCAACCTCCATTAACCACTATAAATCACTACCTACTACTATTAACCCCTAACACCGCTATCAACTACTACTACTGCCAATAATTATCAACCACTATCCACCATTACCAGTAAAAATCACTATATCCACTCTCGAGCACTATCCACCCGGTATCAACACTATTAACGACTATCAATCAGAGTCAATCCTTAGCAACCACTATAAACTATCATCAACCTCTATTACCACTATCAACCCCTGTTAACCACTATCAATCACTATCAACCCCTATCAAGTCTCTTCTGATTCTGATTCCGTTGCTTATTTCAATTCCGATTACTATACCGATTTTCCGCTTCAGCTATCTTAGTACCATAATTTGTACACTTGCGAAAACATAAGATGACATTTTTGCCTAAGTTTGTCAGCACTTGTCACATTCGTCTGCTTTTTTGGTTAGGTGCGACAGTTGGAGCACCTATCGGGTGTTCGATTCGGTGGCTTTGTAACATATTCGAAATTAGATGAGCGAAATGCAGGGAGCCTACATTATGGTCTGCTTTTAAAATTAAACAATTAATGTATTTTATTTCAGATGGAAGTGGAAAAGGCGTTCGCGGAGGAGCGCGCCGTGTGGTGGACGCTGGAGGAGCGCGGCGTACGGTCAGCTAACGCGTCTCCGCGCGGATCTTTAACCGGTGCGCGCGCGCTGCGGCGCGGAGACTTCGCCTCGCAGCGCTCCGTCTCAGGTACTGTCGGCAACGAAAGTCCGCACCGAGCACTCCAAATGATGTCATCAGTATTGCATTTACTGTTTTGCTGTGCATTCATTATTTGTTTCTACTCGATGTTTTTAAATACAGTAGCTTTGTAGTTACTTTCGTTGTTGACCGTACCGAATGAGCGCGTGTGAATCGATGTAAAATAAAATACGTACGACCGATCGCATATCAGGTGTAACAACTCACTGTAAACCCTTCGATCATTAATTGCAAATCCTATTTGTATAACGAAGTCATATCACGTTACTCTTGATACGCAGTCAACGGTACCGTACGTTCAAAATTACTATTTTAATTTATTTCTTCTATGCTGTTCTTCTTTAGCACGACCATTTATTCGGTGTATTATTGTACTTTGTATATGCCGTTTTTTATTGCGATTTTCGCTTACGAGCCACAATTTCTTGCAGATGATGTAGACTCTATTGGCGAGTGCGCGTCTCTGCTGCACCCGGACCACGCGTGGGTGGGGGGCTCGCGCCGCGGCTCCTCACAGTCTGAGACTCTTGAGGTGGAAGTTTACCAACTGGGAAAAGACTTCTCCCGATCGTTACCCGGGTCTAGGCGATCGTCATTCCAACAGCAAGAAAAGGGTACAAATCTTATACAATATGTACTTGTAAATAAATGATATAAATATTATGCACTTCTAGTTAAATCACGAAGCTGATTATTACAGATCGACTCATCCGTAGAATAAAGTCCGATCTGTATTATTGACAGTTCACTTTCGTGCTTTTTTTTTGGGGTGCTAATGTCAGATTGAACGTTATTTGATTCTAAATATCGGAAAATAAATGAGATAAGAAAATTCTAAAAACGTATATCTAGAAGAATTCTTGTTCCTTATCTCGTCTAGCTAGCTTAACACGTTTTTGTTCCATGATCACAACGAACTCTGTTCTACAGGTGAGTCGAGATAACTATGCCTCCTCGGGCACAGTTGACTTTGGAGGATTACTCTCGATTATGATTAAGCTTCGCAATACGTCGCATATTAGAATCGATTAGCGAGCGACATGTGGTGCACTCGCAGCGCGTGGAATTACAACGTTGGATGTGGCTGGAGTTGATGTACTGCTCTATATGTCTACCGTATACTGTCTGTATACCGACATTCAGATGGTCGATGTGAATCATTATAAAGATGGATATGTATGAAGCTAGCTGCACACATCGCATACTGTCGCGTTTGTGGATGAGTTGTTGATATTGGCTAATTTTTTTAGTGTATTTAATAGTACATGGCTTGGGAGTAAGGTAGGTGCTTGGTAAGGTGACGTATGGTGGCATGTGTGCGTGTGCGCAGATGGCGGCGGCGAAGGGAGCGCGGTGGGCCCGCCGCCGGGCGCGCGCCGTAACGAGCGCCGTCGGTCGTCGTGCGCGCGCCGCGACCCCGACGACATCCTGCGCTCGCTGCGCGCCGTCAAGGGCGAGCTCGGCCGCACGCTCTCGCTCTCCGGCTCCACCGCCAGGCGTAAGTCTGCACACCGTCTCGCACATTAACGTATACCGACCGTATTATACACGACAGCATCGAAAGCAGCATGCCATATGAAATTTTCAAATAAATGATACTTACAAATACAAAACGTTCATGTCAGACTCACAGAACTCACAGAAGGATTGACAAAAAAAAATTAGTAAATATTTTTCACACACAAACACTGAACTCCATTTGTAGTAGCATACAGATAGAATAGACGCACATTAGTAGTGAGTATAATATGCAAAGCCCCTAACGGAACGCCCGTGACGGTTTCATTCTGACGCAATACATTCTGCATACATTTTTCTTGTGTAAATGCAATGAAAGCTATCAATTTGTCTATAATTTTTCTCTGTCTACTATGTTCATTACTTCTGAAAGTAATAATTACGTTGAAAAAAAATATGGTTTCATCATCTAATAAAATATATAGGAATTTAATACTTTCATGTAAGTATTTTTTGAAAAATTCAAATGATAAGCTACTTTCGATGCTGACTATTTTAACAAGATGCTGAGTTAATCTAAATAATTAATTTGTGAACGTGTTCGAAAAATTATATGTCGGATAAATGGAAATTAAATTAGTAACATAGTAGATTTAAAAAAAAGTCAAAAGTTAAAATGTCATTTATTAAACATGTTATTTGTTTGAATAACCCCACAATGCATGCAGTTTTATCACAATGATATTGTACAGTTAATAATTATAATGAAACTTATACAAATTCGGTAACACCATCGGTAACCCATAGTCCTTCAATTGTTTTAAAAATTATGAAAAATGTCTATATCACTTTAATACTTATCTTGTAACGAACGTGGCTAATAAAATTATGTTACTTAGTTTATCTGAAACTAATAATATGCTATCTGCTTAACTTAGTTACTCCAATCAATCTAAGTATATTAAACTGTTACAAAAGCCTTAATATTCATTTTACTGATTTAAGCTACAAAAATTAAATTATTTTGTTATGTTATTAATTCGCACAATTTATTTTATTGTTTTTCACAATTCCCCTGAATATGCCCTTTTTATTGTGGCAAACCCAATCGGCATCAATATATCCATAATCACTGCCTTCAAGCCACCCTTGTCTCCTCCACGAGTATCTTTAACGGTAGTACTGACTTGTACTGTGTTGTGCTTGTTTGGTCAGCAGCGACGGACCGTTAGCACCTCGGTAAGCGCCCACCAGTGCCCGCACCCGCGCGTGCTCCCATACAGGGTTTGTTCGTGCGCGGTGTCGGTGTACGCGATCCCTTGTGACGTCCGACGGCCGCCAGCCCCTCTATTCCGATTCTACCACCACGATTTCTGAATCGCATATTCTGTCTCGCTATGTTTACCCAGGTACACGTTCAAGATGGAATACGCGGTCTCGTGTATGAATCGGAACAGAGTCTAGGGCACCGTAGTAGCATGGGTCATACATCGCTTGCGCAGCGGCCGCGCGCACGCACCGTTGAATGTGGCTGCGCCCGACGCTTCTCATCACTTCACTGTGTCTGTACTGTACTGTCCTGACGCATGCCCGGCCGAGGGCGATCACGCTCACTTCATCTGTCTCTGTGTACCGTCTGTTCGGCTGCCCGTCTACGTTCATCTCGATGGCATTGTGTCGCCTAGGATGTTATGGACTTCATTATCTCTGCAAATGTCACTCATTGTTACAATACGCATTCTATTAGATTTCTTGTATATATTATCTTACCCTAGGTCGTAGAGCATATTATACAATTTTATCAAATACGTTTCATTTAATTTCTGATTGGGAAATGAATGTTCATGCTAGAGAGCCATGAAGCTCCGTAGGGCTCGGTCGCGCATGTCGTAGCGCGCGATGCGGCTCGCCGAAACAACGGCGGCATGAGCTACATCATAGTACTCGCAGAACGCATCAACTTAACTGATATTGATTAATGGCTGTTCATAACACGGAATGCTTACTATAATAAATAAAAGACCGCTTCAGGCAACTATTAGAAACTCGACTACACTCTTGGCTGCACACGTTAAGACGCTTTTTCTTTCATTTTGTGTATTTCAAAAGGAGTCGACTCAATTTATGTAAAACAATCTGTATACATTAGCACGAAGCTGTTTTTGACGTGCTTATTTTATGTAATGTTTATTTTGGTCATTATAAATGTTCGAATGAATGGTTTTTCTCGTTTTGTATTTTCATTTATTATTTGTTTTACATGAATGTTTTTAAAACGATACGCATTAAATAGAAATATTTTTTTCACCTACTACATCAACCGTTCACTACCGTACATACTAGTACATGATATTGTCTGCGTCACTGGTAAGTGAGGCAGATATGTTCGGGGAGAGTATGTTGCGAATGGCGTACGGGCGAGTGTGGTGGCGGGCGTAGTGGTATCTGTTGTGGCGGCGCAGGCACGGCGACGGGGCGCAAAGGCAGCATGTGGGCGGCCGTGCCGGCGGCGGCTGCGTGCGACGCTGCGGCGGCCTCCGAAGATGACCATGTGCCGCTGGGACCTGGCCAGCTGCCGCCACGGAACGCTCATCTATCACCGTTACACGCCGAAATAAATATCAGCATCATTATGATCAAAGGACAGCTAGAACTGGAGGTCAGCACCTACTTGGAACTATTTCCAGCAAAAGAAAAAATTAAACACATCGCTGTCTCTGACACAATAGTATTACTAACATTATAATTTATTTATTTAAAAACTTTAATATAGTGAAAAATAATCTAAGGTGCAAGCACATGCATGCAAGAATAAGCATGGCCCTAAATTTACTCACAGGGGTAGAAGAATAGAGAATAAATTTTCAAAAACACTACAGATAAAGTTTAACAGGATATTTTTTTGTAAATTCATACACATAATACATAGAATATACCCAAACTAAAGCAAACAGACATGTTTGCCTTGTGCTAGCCTTTCGACCACCGTGCTCGTCGCTTTATGATATATTAATGATATCATTTCAATTTATAATATGACTAGTAAAATTGAAAAAAAAAAATTAAGGTACTTGTTACAATTCACGAAATAAGTTTGTCACAGCTTAGTAATAGTCTCAGAAGAAATGTAGAATGAGTCCTGGAATTTGTTGTAAAGTATTAAAGTTAATACGCCTCTTGAAATCCTATCACGCTATATTGTAATGCAATTATATCCTACACGCTGTTATTTAGTGAACAAATTTTGGCACATTATACACTAAATGTCTGTAATCACAATAACTTTATTTTTATAATACTTCCGGAGATTTCGGATATAGCGTGTGAGGATTGAGGACCACGCTTTAAAAGCTGTATTTTTTTTTATATTTTATTACAAATTCCAAAACTCGTTCCACATTTCTTTTAAGGCTAATACTAAACTTTGATGAACTTATTTCTCGAGTTTGAGACATGGTCCCTCAATCCTTACACACATATTATAATTTCCATGTAAAGTAAAAAAATAAATAACCGGCAACATTAATAAGGTTTTGAATAGTACTTGCCACGGAACACATACGGTATAGATAGATATCGTGTTGATAGCGTGTATATTACTTTTGTTGTAGTTATATTTTCTTATCATTTAGGTATCTCACGCTCGTCGCGTGTATGGGGTAAACGGGGAGGTGCCAGATTCATATGTGAAATGCTACCTACGAGACGGCGACAAGTGGCTGCACAAACGGAAAACTCGTGTCGTGCGCCGCACAACCGAGCCGCACTTCAAGCAAACGCTTAAGTATCAGGTATTTTATAATTTACTTTTCTATTTATTTGTAATTTCAGTTAGTGACAATAAAATATTTTGAAAGTAATAAGCTGAGAAATTAGAAGCTGCAAATCAAATTGGGACGAATTTTCTATTTGAAAAAACTATGTATGTTTGTGACGTGATAATTCTCGAACTGCTGCTCCGATGATAATGACGTAGGTATGTACTTATATGTCTGGTACAAATACAATAAAATCAATGCTACAATTCCCGTAAATGTTCAACCGCTACGATATCGTAGCAACTTAAAGCTTGTCCAAACGGCACTAATTTATGCTTGTACAAACTGCACATACGAAGTTAGTTTGTGCAAAACGTAACATATAGACGTCAAGTTTGCAGTTAGCGTGAAAGTTTGTACTTATTGGTGGCCGTGTGAACCAGGCATTAGTCGTTGAAGCACTTTGGATACGTTCACACGACGACTATTTTATCCTGTCTACTTGACACACAAGGACCGTCGCATTCGCATTCAATGTAACATAGAATAGGCTAGACGACAATGATCTAAAATTATAGAAATATATTTATCAGTAGGTATCGTAAAATATACAAAACAAGAGCGATCTACGATCATAAAATTTTAATAACTTATGTCCGACTTGTTTTATGGATCAATGTTTGGTGGGAAAGTCCAATTTAAAAGGATGAAATTTTATTTAAAAAATATTAACTTTGGAAAAACAAAAAAAAAATACTATGTGTAACTTTTGTTACGGCCCTAGCTACATAAACACAGTATTTGACAGCTGCCGTAGAAATTTCTGATTTAATGTATTTAATGTATATCTTATCAGTAGCCTTTTACATGGAGCGTTTTCGGTAAAGTTCAAAATTGTGATTTTCAAGTTACCATATCTCGAGAAGTTTTTATGCTACCGAAGTAATTCTTTCATTTATAGTTATAGCACAGTATAAGTAATAGTAGTTATACTTTTATAATGCCGTCCTTACATTACATATCCAAAGAAAAAAATGTCGTCTAGCCTATTATAACGTATGGAATGGTCCTCATATGAGTGAGTGTTCGATAAACGTTAAAATTGTATACGTGAAAAATTATAATAATCCAAATCGGACCCCTGGGACACTACCCCTAAATTGAAGTCGATTTAAATCGAAGATTTTATTAGTCTTACATTTAAGTTACTGACAGACATTTTCAGTTCAGGTACATTATTAGTAGTGTTTAGGTTATATCAGCTAAGCTAAACACAATTACGAATAATCTAAGCTGAAGTTTGATTTTTGCATTCACAAAATC
The DNA here is from genome assembly GCA_937001555.2 of Hypsopygia costalis. Taxonomy (NCBI): domain Eukaryota; kingdom Metazoa; phylum Arthropoda; class Insecta; order Lepidoptera; family Pyralidae; genus Hypsopygia; species Hypsopygia costalis. Next base: position 12,975,503 of record OW443340.2, on the reverse strand, counting down.
TAATGAGAATCTGCTTGCTTCAGCTTAGACTGACTGAAGGGCCTGGGGTCCGATCGTCTAAGCCGATTCCCATCGAATATTTTGATTCCAAAAATAGGTCTTAAGTTAAAGCTATTCATAAATCGCTTCAACCATTTTGAAAGAGCTTCAGGGTTTTTACCAACTAAGCTTATCACAATTACTACTAGTTTAAGCCCAAGTTAGATTTTTGCAATCAAAAATTTCAATGGGAATCGGCTTCAGCTTCGGCAGTAGGGCCCCTGGTCAGTAGTTTTTGAAATTTGAGTTAACGCTCTCGAACTATTGATTGTACTTTGATGAAACTTACTGAATAAGTAGATAATGTACATACAACCAATAGAGAATCAAAACATTTTTTAAAAGTACCTACTAGTTTTTAGTGCGCTGCCACACAACTAGTACAAATAATTTATGATAAATTTCAGGCTAGCGATGCTCTCGGCCGTACGCTGGTAGTGATGCTTTGGCAACGCTGCGGTGGCTTCGAGCACAACCTAGCGTTAGGCGGTGCGGAGATTTGTCTCGATAAGCTAACGCTGCCGCAACGCACATACGGCTGGTACCCTCTGTTCCCGGCCACGTCGCTCGGCGGCGACGAGTCGCCCGACTGATCCAGGGAGCCGTCGCCGGAGCGCCGTGATGACTACTAATGCCCCAACGACGGCGATGCGACGGCTTCACTATTGCTTGTCTCAAATGTTAGGCGTGACTTTTACAAAGAACGCCGGCACGCCCATACCACATGCTAGTCTAATGTATAATATATTATGCTGTTTCAAACAAGACCTTGTAAATATCAAGTTTCTTTATCGTTATGTCATTTGTCTCGTTCGAGGAATGCGTTACGTCTCACACCGTTTAATTAACGTGTTCTTATACTATTAACATTTGTGTGTAAAGACTCAAAAACGCTAACTGTAATATACCTAATATAAGACAACATGCGTCGCAGTGACTGATTCAAAATCTGGTACAGATTCAAGAGCGGACACTATGAAATTATAGGACACACAACATTTAGACTAGAGTAGTTGATATAAAGAGGAGCTTATAGGAGGTTGCTTTAAATATTTAAGGTACGATAGATTCGAACATCTGAATTGCATTTATCGGTATTATGTAAAAAAGAAACATGGTTTCTCAACAACACATACCTTATATATTTAAAAAGCAAATAATGACGTCTTAAAGGGATTGTAGGTTCGTAATTTTTACTTTTCAAACAAAGTTTATTCGATAACAATACGAAGCATTAAAAATATATATTTTATAATTGAAAATATTATCGCTCTGAACGCTGAACTCTCTGTCTCTGAAAAAAGTCACAAATATGGGTCTATTTCAAAATTTATTATTGTTGCTGTATTTACTTTTATTAGACTAAAAAAATATCAAAATATTTTTGTTATTGCTCACGCGGGAGCTAAATTGTGCCAGACGCTCAATAGTGCGAACATTGATTTTGAAGGTTTTCACCCTTTGGGATGAATATTAATTTGATTTGAAAATTTACTATTACAGACACTCGCACAGTTAATACCAATTATTTGTATGCAGGTAACTTTCGTGTAATTAAAGTAAATACAACAGTAATAAAACAAGAAATTGTTCTAAAATAAAGCAAAGTCAAGCTAACCGGGTAAGAATCGAGGAACAAACTTCATTAAATGCTCAATCAAATATGACATTTTTTTTCTGAAATTGCGAATCTGCTCCACTTCGATTTTCTCAATTTCATAAATATTCGAATTTTGATGTTGGCGTCTATCGTACTTGTATTTGTAGTGATTTTATATGTTATGTATGTGTAATATAAATTCGTATGTATGTTAAATATACACGTCTATAATATGTATGCTTATTTTTTTTATCTCGGGCAGATTAGTTCTGTTTAGATATAACAGTAAATATCGTAGAGGATGTCAGATAAATAGTATTAGTTAGTGCATCTTAATAGTTACGAAAATGTTATGCGCCCGTAATATTGATCATTCCTTTCTGAGCTCGCTTGTGCTAGGACACTTCTTATACATTGACGTCATCAAATGATAGTTAGTGCGCAGATGTACCTAGCTTGTTCTTTACAAACAAATTGTAGACAAATCGTAAGCCAACTGTAATTAGGCTATTCGTACCGAATCTATAATTAACTTGTAAATTAAATCTCATCTCAAATAACCCCAACTTCGACACTTTGCCTTATATGATTAATAAATTTCTAACGTTATTCTAGTAAGTAAGTGCATCTAGGTACTATTCTTCCAAGGTTGTGCTTTAGTGAATTTTCCCTAATGTATACCTACTTTGTTTATAGACGTTGCTAATCTACCGATAAAGAATTTGTTTCGTCACTACAAACTATCTCTACAAACTGTAAATAATGATTATTTTTCAAAATTTTCTACGCACAACTATTTTCGTGATAGCATGTATAATAATCTTTTTTATAATCTTTAGATCAAACGAATGTACACAATTCTGACAAATACTTACGTAGTGATGTTTATCACCCATTTAGATAATTTACATGAATATCATCATAAAAACTAACTGTTAACATACAAGTAGCGTGAGCAAAGTTTATTACAAGATTTAGATTAACTCTGAGTAAACTGTGTGGCGTAAGACTATAATAATGAAAAAACCATGCCAGGCTGAGCGACCCGCGAGACGGGACTCCGACTCTTTCGCTGTAACAGAGAATAAACTGGCCTAGTTAATGTAGATACAATGTTGTGTTATAAAATATGATCAGTGAATCGTATTTATTTTAATTATCGATGTTAGATAAAATTTACATATCTTACAATAATGATGTATCTCGTCAAAATCTGTGTTCTTCCAGTGCTATCATAGCTTAGTGGCTCACCTGACAATATGTAACTTGTGCTACTACGTATGCAGGTCACGCACTGCCTGTGCCGGTGCACGCCGCGCACACTTATCTTGTGCTACCGCGTGTGCAGGTCACGCACTGCCTGTGCCGGTGCACGCCGCGCACATTTACTGTAGCACGCTCGACGGTAGGTAGCCTTTTTCTACCTATTTATTTTCATGTGGTTGTATATTTCCTAAGAGAGAGAGAACATTAATCTAAATATTCCATTATTAGATTACATAGTAAAATAAATATTCAAATATTTCTCAATGCCTGAATACATAATGATATATATTATATGACCTGGCATTAAATGTATTTTTACACTATAATTTTATATTTCGTTACGTTGGGGACAAATAAATACATAAATTATTCAACAAGTTATATCGACGAAATATAGATATTTATAAAAATATATATATTATAATATGAATATCAGATCCGATGAATGTCGGATTTGGTCGAAACTAATTTACGCTTATTATCTTGATATACTAGTATAAAAAATATTCTTACGTAAGTAACAAAATGTAAAGACATTATCTAATATTGTTATGTGCCTCGATGACCCCCGATACCACTTAATTTTTTAACTATAATTTATGAGTAGAGCTGTAGATACAACTTTTTCGATATTCTCTGTTAGAATTTCTAAATAATTTATAAATATAGAAATCCATAAGAGCCGACGTTCACCACACATATCTATTCCATGTGATCAATAAGGAGCATGCGGTCCATTTACCTGTAGCGTTTCACTCTGTAGCGTGTATGACAATCAATGTGATATGGTATCGGATATCATGTACCTAAACTTTCTTACCTTAATCTTACTTCATAGATACAAAATGTTACTTCCTGATTCCGTTTTCGTGGTAAATTACCTAAAACTGATTATATGACAACAACAAAACATGATTAATTAAAACTAACTATTGAAGTTTCACTTAGTATTTTTTTCTGTACAGTCAATCGCACGCAAAGTCCTATATTTTTAAACATAAGATGGTTCCACTCGTGGCTACGAGACGTAAGTAGCATCCGTAGCATTACGCAGTATCTGATTTTTATACTGAAATTCCTCTACTTTCCAGTAACCATACATTAAAAAACATTTTTTTTATTAAAAATATGTAATATATCACGAAAATGGAATAAATTTCTACAAATCCTAGTACGTAAACATATGTGTGTCAAATGTATTATTATTAAATAAATGTGATAACAAATGAGTTTATTATAGCGATATAAACATTACTCTGCAGTTTCATTTAACGCTTAGTTGATGAACGAATAGTGTCGAGTTGGTTATATGGGTGCGATCGTGGAAAATAAAGTACACGTTTATCCAAGTACCACTTAATTATTTATTGCGTAAATTTAAATAAATCATTTTTCTTTACAATACGAAAATATTCCAATGATAGAACGTTCTCTTTGCTGACCCTAGTTATCCCTCTACGCATTGCTACGCCGTAGCTAATGTAGGCGTCTGCTACGTTGTTGGCCATTGTTGTACTCTTCTACACATGGCTACCACGCAATTAAATATAGGCGGCTGCTACGCTATGCTACGTTGCAGCAACATAGCTACTCTTCTACGCATTGCTACGATGTAGCTGATGTAGACGGCAGCTAGGCTATGCTACGTTGCTAACCATAGCTACTCTTCTAGCCATTGCTACGACGTAGCTAATCTAGACGGCTGCTAGGCTATACTACGTTGTTAACCATAGCTACTCTTCTACACATTGCTACTACATGGCTCATACTCTAGTTATTCGACGGTTATTTGATGTTCTCTGTGTAGTCTTCTACAGTTGCGAATAGTCCCCGGGCCCACACCACAGACTTATGTGTTGTAGCAGTGCGGCGGCAGTTCCGCCGGCCCGAGCTGCCGATGACGCCCGCGACCACCATTCGCGGTTCGCGCAGCGACCTAAAATTTAATACTATTATAATCAACAGACATCATTTGACTATTATGGTTACATCACGCTTCGGGTAATACAATATGCTACGAAATTGAGTGTACCCGATGCACGAATTCGAAAACATTTTTAATTGATCTACAACAATTATTACACCCTTTAATAATACCAGCGATAAAAATCAAATAAGAAAAATTTGTTATTTCTAACACTTATACCTGCGACTTCGTACGCAAATATGCCGTTATAATTGGTACCTGTACGCCAAATTTCAACCCGATCCATCCAGTGGTTTGAGCTGTGCCTTGATAAATCAGTCAGTCAGTGTTGTCTTTTGTAGATACAGACAAGAAGATTAAGTAACCTAAAAACTACCACCTATTTAAACCTAAAAAATTGGTAAAATGTCAACCGATTTAATTTTGTTCACGATCTATATAATCCATTATTGTTCAGTTTCAATATTAGCATTTGTAGTGAAATTCAGGATTTACTGCGAGTGGGTACTGAAAAAGATCAGCTAGCCGAGATATCTTCAATTCAAAATATTTTATCTCTACCTGCTTTTGACTTGTATTAAACAAAACTATTTTATTTTAGGTACACATTACAAATATATGATAGACAATAAAATTGACTTATAATGAGTGCATATTCTAATATTCTGGATTTAAGTATTTGTTAGAACGATGTGAATTTGTACCGTTAGTGAAAGTCACAAGGCGGCTCCCGAGGGCGTACCCGGAGAGCACGCAGCACGCCTCGTCCGCTGCGACACTCGCTGCGTACATGCCACGGCTGTCCACTGGCAGTGTCTGTGACAAACACGTTACTAATTTAAGAATGTAATACCCTAACCATAGATGTATGATAGACAATAGACTGATTAAATTAAGGTCATAAATTAATTCCACCCGACTGTGTACAAAGTTAAATTGTCCATTGGGATGAGTTGTTATTACCCATTGTTATGAGACAATTGTTCAGTGCCAATAAAAATCTGTGAAGGTTTTTCACACATGGAAATAAATTCCGTTGTATTTTTTGGTTGAATATTTAGGAGGTTTAGGAGTTTGAAGTTGTGAGAGTAAGAAACAATACTTTTAATAGCAAACTGTAACGCTCACTGACTTACATATATATATTTTTTTTTATAATTGTACAAGTACAGCACTGACGTGTGTGTTTCTCTTCTCGTTGCTAGGCAACATAAAAGATAAGTACGGCCGCCACAAATATATAAATAAATAACTAGCTTCTAGCCGCAGCTTCCTCACATCGCGTATACATAGTAACTGAATACTGTATACTAGCGTTATCCTATGTATTAATCCAGAACATATTATATGTATATGTGTGGCAAATTTCATCAAAATCTGTTTAGCCGTTTTCACATGAAAAAGTACCACACATCGATATATCCTCAGAAACTTTCACGCCAATAATATTAGTACTATGATAGTAGGTACAAAGGCAATAGACTATCATGGTGCTGATATTACCTGCTCGACGGCCTGGTCCATGGAGACGGCAAGCACCCACTCCCGCACGTCCTCTAGAGCCGCGCCGGAGACGCACCCTCGCGACAGCAGTAGCGGTGTGCGCGCCCAGTCCGTGCACTCTGACGTATACCACCACGATGGTATTAGATAATATCGGTACAATGATACAAAAACACAAGGTATGATCTTTAGTGACAGATGTGGTCATAATTTGAACTTGCCTATACTATCAGCTGCATTTTGCATGAAATGACAACCACTCTTGACATAGTCATGGCAATAAAGGCTGTTAAGGGAAGAACATACCTGGTGTTTTCGTACCATGGCACAAAATAAATTAACTTGGTACTATGAAAAGCAGGGCTGATACGTAGGTCACACTAAAAGTTTTGTGTAACTTAAAAAAACAACATGTTATCACCAAAATATTGTTTATTGCTTTTCAAAATTCTCTCCTTTACATTTTAATCATTCACAGACCTGAAGGCATGTTTTCTACGTGCTGATTGGACGCTATCACTGCCTATTCGTAGTTGGTAAAAGTGAAACCTCTCATCAAATCTTTGATTTTGGGGTAAATACAGAAATCACAGGGTGCTAGGTCGGGGCTATGTGCAGGATGGGTGACGAGTTGCACTTTTTCGGAAGCTAAAAATGGCTGTTTTGTTGGCCGTGTGCGAAGAAGCGTTGTCATGATGTAGGAGAACGCGGCTTTTTTGGTCGTCTTTCGCGAACTTCTTCTAACACTCTGGGTAAACAAATGGTAGAATACCACTCGGCATTAACACTCTTCAAGTGGAATTGTGCAGATGGGACCCGTAGCTGAGAAAAAAAAACGCGATCATTTTTTTACAAACGTTTCTCGCCTGCCTCACTTTTGTTGGCCTGTTCTCATTTTCAAACACCCATTCACAAGATTGCTGTTTTTTTCGGGTTCAAAACAATAAATCCACGTTTCTTCTCCTGTGATCATGTCGTAAACAGCATTAGAATGTCCGTGGTTGTACTTCAGTAGCATCTGTGAGCACCATTCCACGCGAGCCAGCTTCTGCTCCGCTGTCAGTTCATGAGGGATTCAACGACAACAAAGTTTCCGAACTTTTAATTCTTCGTGTAAATTTTTCTGAATTTGGCTCATACCAATCCCCAATAGTCCTCGAATTGTCTCATAGGTAACCCGCGGGTTTTCTTCAATTAGCCGCTTAACAGTAGCCACATTATTTTCGTTGACGGCAGTTGAAGGCCGCCTTTCACGAAATTCGTCATGTAAAAAAACCAGACCTCTCACAAATTCAGCAAACCATCGCCTCACGGTGCTTAAACAAGGTGCTTCTCTCCCAAAAGCATTTTGAAGACGAGCGGCACAGTCTTGCGGAGAGAGAGAACTTTTAAAATCATAAAAAATCATCGCTCTAAAACCTGTTCGACTTAATTCCATTTACGTTGCGTACGTAAAACTTTGATGTGTAAAAAACAATTGACAATTGAATTCCCGCCAATTTTTTTTTATTACTAAGAAGGTTGCAAGTCGTTTAAAAAAATATAACATTCGAAATTAAAATAGTTCCGATTAGCTAGAAGTGCAAAACTTTTAGTGTGCCCCATGTATCACTCTGTGATCCCAGCAATGATCCCTGAGGATTGACCAAAATTTCAACATCACATCCTATACATGTAATGTTGAAGTTGAAAAAAAATTATTTCTATTTCTACTATTCGTTCGTCCTATGATATTAAATGTTCATCCAACACTCTGTTTATCTGTATAGAGAAGTAGTTAATGAATGTTTGATGATGTTGGTTCCTGTACATTGTATATTAGGTACATGTATATAAAGAGTCAGGTTTGATCGATCGTGAATTGAAGGTGTTGGAATAGAAGGAATAATATTAGAGTGTTGGATGACAATGTAGCACCGCCATAATAGTTAACACGATATTTGTATGGAGTGGTTGAGATTTGAGTAAATAATAATAAGAAACGTTACCAAAATCGGTGTAGTCAAGAAGGTGAGCGGAATCTTCATCAGCCGCCTCAACGAGGTCGAGACAGCGGTTTAGCAAGACGAAAGCCTCGCGAGATCCGTTGCTGCCCTCCGCTCGGACTGCCATGCCGCACGCATAATACGCTATTCAAATAATTAAATTTAATAAGATTAAATTATAATTTAAAAAATACCTACATTTGTTTGAATAAAAACATTAATATCTGCCAATTACAAATTTAGTTCGACCAACCGTGCTACATGTTTCGGCGGAATCTTTGTCAAACATGCTTAATTACATTACTATACTTCTTTACTTTTGAATTCTACAGTTTAGAGAGCTTCATTAAACATAATATGTAACTGAACTTGTGCCCACCACACGTTTCCACCACTGTGTCTGCTGTGTAGCCAGGTGACCACCAAAAAAGGCAATGTACAACGAAGTGCATTGCAGCCCGGCTGCCGTGAAACTCACAACAAATTTAATCCGAAGAAATTAGTAGGAGTAAGAAGCTAAATATATGTATGTAATGTATACATTATTTACAAAATAAATAGTTTTATAGGACCCGAAATAAACAAATGTCTACAACATATCGTAGCACTCACTACGCCGTAGCATATTTGCTACCCAAGTGCACGTCTTCTCGACATGGTTGTATAGTATAAACTACATTGATTGTCATAATTTTCGAGACGTCCAATAGTTCTCATGTGTAAACACCTCTGCGATAAGTAGCGTAGCGACTATATGATCCGCGAGTCTGTCGCGTGACACTTATAAATAAACGATATTGCAAGAAATTCACGCCAGAATTCCGCAAGTTTTCTTGCAGGCGGAAACGCAGCCTCAAAGAGCGGGTCAATCGGATTCAAAAATAAATAATATAAATAAAAATTTCTCGGCAAATTCCACACTGCCATCTAGTTCCAAACTAAGCAAAGCTTGAACTATGGCTAGCAAATAACTAATAGTATACTTAAATACATTTTTTTATAAATACGTACATATAATATATAGAAAATACCCAGACCAAGACAAACAGGAACAGGTCTGTTTGTCTTGGTCTGGGTATTTTCTATACCCAGTATTTAAACACAAATATTTGTCTTGTGCGGGGATCGAACCCGCGGCCTCAGAGTCGAAGCGGTCATTGCGAGTCATTCGAACACCGAGTTCGTCAAAAATAATTATAAAGTCGTCAAGCACTCACCAATATCAGCGACTATGATGTCAGTGTAACGCGGTAAAGCTCGAGCTGCTCTCGGCGCAATTTGAGGCACGTGGAGTGCCATCAGTAATGTTATCGCCTAAAAACATCATCAGACCATCGTTTAAGATATTATCAATTCTCATAGCAACTTTTAGTTATTAAAAATAGTAGGTAAACGAATATAAACTGCCTGATAGCATGCAGTAAAATTTCTATGAGGTTTCATTAATATCACATTGATTTTCAATAGAATGAGTGCTAATGGTATAGTAGACAACAACTACTACGTAGATGATTGAAACCGCATACTGGCATCAACCCGCGGTTACGCCCGGCGTACATGGATAAAATGTATACTTATTTGTGTTATTTCAAAAGATAATTCTATATGTATGTCAAACCGCATCCAAATCCGTTCAGTCGTTTAACGGTGATAGAGATATACCTTCATATCATCTATCAAGAATGGTAGTATATATCTTCATAACCTTTCACATTTATAATATTAGTCGTCGCCGACCCTTATTCACCCGCACTGCTGGGATATGGGGCTCCTCTTACTTAAGGGATTTAGAGCATACTCCACCACGCTTCTCAACTGCTCATTGGCAGAGGCCCAAGTTTTCAAGCCATCTCAAGGCCACTGACTTCGTTTAAGGACTGTCATTTAATGACAACGGCAGGCACCGACGGCTTAAGGTACCCCCCGAAGCACGGAGGAGTTCGAGTTAAATAGACCATCCATGGACAAGCTACGGTCAGAGTTGCTTAACTTAAATGTTCTATTAGACTGACACGTGCAACAATACCATCGAGCTATTCACAATATTAGTAGGATTAATTTTACCTGTAAAGCCCTGTCATCTGCTCCAGCAGCTACCATAATAGCACCAGCGTCTTTCAGAGCAGTAAGTGACTTCGGTGCCGTCGATACACGCGCTAATAATTCGGTGCATATCGCCTTGGCCAGTGGCGCGTCACTACTGGACACAACTGACTCCGTCCCTGACTCTACATTCACTAGATATTGGCGTAAAGTATCCAATATTTGAGATAAAGCTTCAGGAACTTCTTCGCTTTCGATGTCGATGCCTTCCATACGCTAAAAATATAAATCTGGATTTCAGAATTAGTTGAATAATAAATATATTTTTTGTTTTGGATGAACGCATACTTATCTGAGCCGAACGCGTTAAACGAACCGAACGAAATTAATTTTAGAATTCTTTATATGATATGAAATCTTATGAGACCTCGCACATACCCACGTCAATTCATTCGAATGTGGAAAGACAAATTTGGGGTGTAAGTGGTTCATCAAGACATTTGAACCAAAGCCAACTTCACCTGCACGTGGTGCACCCTGCTGACTGACAAACGAAGCTCTGGCGAAAAGAGAGGTAGGGAGCGTAATTGTAAGCTACCCGACTGGGGAATGTACCTCCACCTCACAGAATACCGCAGCCAAATAACAATTCCCTTGAGGGTTGTTGTGTTCCTGCGAGTGAGTGAGGTCACCAGAAAGAAAAGAAGGAGATGCTGCGTTGGCAGCGGGGGTGGCGGCGCGCGAGCAATATTTTATGTTGCAAGCGTTAATACGGCTACTGTAACCGCTTCACATCAGGCGGGCCGTTTGCTTGTCTGCCACCCGACGTAGTATAAAAAAAAAAAAAAAAAAAAACAAATAGACGTGCGAGGTTTCATATGATTTCATAATAAGAAAATTCGATTCTTTCAGTTCAGCATCAGGCGAGCCGTATGCTTGTCTTACACCTGACACAGTATAAAAGCGGTTTGTGTGTGAACGCACGATAAAAGTGAAAACTTCATATTTCGGTCCGTCTCGCTCTCCCTGCCGAGTTTACCCGAATGAGCGTTACAGAGCCGACATGTTACATAACTTAGCGTTACGGTTCAGTGTCATTCACGGGCTATAATTTTTTGTAAAGTTGATACTGTTGATTGTTGGCACTTGGTGGAACATTATTATTATAAAGTTATAATAAAACACTTGTACAGTTCCACGTAATTATATTTAATTTTACCGACCGGTTTCGCCGCTAAGGCATTTATGATAACTTTTTGTGTTCAACGCGCCTAATGAAGTTTTAAGTTTAATAAAAAGATTATACCGGGTGAGCTTTGAAGAGATGCGCGGCGTATCTCATGGCGTAGTGCGGCGCGGCGGGCCCGGCGTGCGCCAGGCAGCGCTGCCAGTGGCCGGCCCGCGCCAGCCGCTCCAGCGCCGCGCCCGGCCCCGACGCCGCGCGCGGGCCCGCCGCCTCCGGGCTCGCCCCGCTCTCCGCCTCGCGCACGCGACGACTGGGACCCTCCTCTTCTTCGTACTCGGCCTGGGATGATCCTGTCCCTGTATAACATTATTTTCAATACATTCACTCAAAAACTAAACTATAAAATGAAAGTTACTTTTAGCGCATTAATGTAATGCTTTTTTAACTGATTTTATTTTTTGACAAATCTACTGAAGAAGAAGATATCAAACGAAGAATCTGATAGAATGAAGAGGGAACGTAAATTTAGAAGTTATGCATGCAAGATGGCAGGGCAGAGGAACGAATTAGAAGGGAACATATGAAACAAAGGAGGGAGTTATATATCTATGTTTGATTTCTATTAATAACGATATCAATCTTATATAACTGAGCACTTGCTACGCCGTAGCAAACGGCGTAGCAAGGGCTACGAAAATTGTAGAGACCTATTTATGATGCTAAATAATCAACTAAAATGATTAATATAAAAAAGGTAGTTAAACATTGACGATGTTGATCATCCTCATTGTAGCCAAAGACCCTCTCCACTTCATAGCTGAACGCATACCTTTTGCTTATAGTAGATAGATAGATAGAAATGTCTACCGCAAATATATCAGATACCTGGAGCGTCCTCATCTCCTTCAGTTAAAGCAGCTCGAAGTTGTTCCCCAATGTCACTTTGTCCAATCGCAGCAAATCTGTAGAGCAACAAAAAACATTATTGAATGTAAACAGTTCATTGAGCTCGATGGTAATTGTAGTTAAGTTCGTAGCGCTACTTACAGCTGAACCGAACTATCGGGTTTATGATGATGGTATTGCTCTTGTCATATGTCGATCGTCCATATACTGTAATGACAGGTTACCTCCAAACAAATCGTATGCTTGTTTACCACCCCCTAGAAGTATATAAAAGCTTGTCACCAGCCAGCGTTTGATCAGCTACGCCACAGATGCTGTTCTTATTTACTTAATATATACTTAATTAATACACCCCGTATGTTGCCCACCACCAGATTTGGATCCTGTACCCTGCCGACCCGCAAATGGGGCTATAGCGAAAGAAGCGTATGGCATGTCAAACCTTGCCCTGACTGGCAAGGCCTGCGCAGACGAAGGAATTTTATCTTCAAACTGCACAGTCCGACGTCCTATATCCCTCGTGTGCATTATTCCATGCGGTTGTAAGCAATCTATTTTAACGGACAAAAATCCCACGTTCAGAGTCTGCTAGTCAGGTAGGACAGCCATCTCACAGACAACCGTAGCAAAATAACAATACCCATGAGGGTTGTTCTGTTCCCGCGTTCAGTAATGCTGATTAAAGAGATGCTGCATTAGCAATCGGACGCCAGCATGCGAGAAAACTTGAAGCGAGCTTTTACTTTTTCGTACATCTTGATATGAGTCCTTTAGTGCTTGACTTTTGTTTTATTTCTTCTTTTTTATGTATATGAATGGAGCGTTGCATACCGACAATACCGGAAATTGCGATGAAAAACATCCGCGTCACTGACGAATCGATTTGGACTAGCATTAAAGCCGCGTCTACACGCGTGCCAAAGGCCGACCAAGCAGCAAACACATGTCAAGCAGTAAGCAACAAAACCCCAGCATAAGGCTCCAACAAGCTTGGTGTTTGCCGCAAGCACAGTACACCGCGTTTTTGCCAAACAGATACACAAACAGCACCAAAGAACAAATATCCATCCACACGCTGGTGTTTGTTGTTACCGTGTGGACAGACAATAGGAGATAGTTGCGAGCGAGTTGTGACTGTGAGGAGCTCGATGGCGTCGTTACGCGTGTTAATCTAATCGAACACACAAGTTAAGCAACCTCGACCGTAGCCTGTCCATGGATGGATTTATATTATCTCGAGCTCCTTCGTGCTTCGGAGGGCACGTTAAGTCAGTCCCACCTGTTGTCATTAGATGACAGTCGTTAAGCCAAGTTAGTGGTTTTTAGGCGGCTTGAAAACACTGGTCTCCGCAAACCCGCAGTTGAGCAGCGTGAAGTATGCTCTAAACCCTCTTCAATTGAGGGGAGACCCGTATTCCAGCAGTGGGATGAGTAAGGGTCGACGACAAGTTGTGACTGGCCTGTCAGCGAGCATGTCTGCGGCGGCGCGGCGCCGGGCGGCGTGCAGGTGGTCGCGCGCGAGTCGTGCGGCGCGCAGCGCGGCCCGCTCCGCCAGCCGCAGCGCGCCGCCCGCCGCGCCCGCCGCGCTCGCGCCGATCAACAGCTCCACCGCCTCCCACCACTCGCCTCTACAAACATTACAACAACATCACACACGCGGAAAGCGTTTCGTGTTATCGACCACTATATGCTCTGCTGACGCTCCTATCACTTCACATCCGTTGGCCAAACCATAAATACATAATTTCCAAAAGCTTGCTACTCCTACTAAATTCTTCTGATTAAATTCGTTGTGAGTTCCAGGGCAGCCGTAGTTTTACCCCCGGGACTGCAGTGGACTTCATTGTTCATTGCCTTTTTTGGCGGTCGCCGCTGTTATCCTGGCTACACAGGAGACACAGTGGTGGGAATGTATGGTGAGCCCCCGTCCCATGACCAAACCAGCGAAGACATTGGGTTTTAATTTCTCCAATAATAATGGGCTCGGCTACTAGGTAGGTCTTCTACTTCGGTGTTTTTTTTTTATCCTCCAGCCCCCGTCGTCTGTTATTATCGGATTTTACGGAGGACTTTTCTCTCTGCTACCAGACTGAGAAAGAGGTTGCACAAGATAGGGACAAGGGGAGGGTTCTTATGTCGGAGGCCAAGATTCACTTTGCGTCGCTGCACCAAAGGAGTGAGTACGAGTAAGTAAGTAAAAAAATATATGAACCGGTCGGCGTGGTCGGCGGCGCGCTGCAGAAGCGGTGGCACAGTGGGTGGCACCGGCTCGCCACTGTCCGGCAGGTACTCGCGAGACACACGAGAAGCCTCCTCCCACAGCTCTGCCACATACATATTACATTAGCCATATCAATTTGATAATTAGACCCTATTACGCAGTATAGAACCAGCCCACAAATTATGCCAAATTGAGAGATATCAAATCGAGTTTTATATATTAGCAACAGATTCTAGTAGTTTGATGAGATTTGCTTCCCAAAATTTATACCGCGTGACATTTTTATTCCTATTAAAATAGCTTTATCTCAAAAGTAACAAAATGTTACTTGTATCTATTCTGCATAACAGGGTTCAATTGGCAATTTACCACAGTACGTTTCCTAAAACATTCTATACCACGAATGGTGAAACTGTGTAATCAGTTTCCTTTAGCGGTATTTCCGAACAATTACGATATGGGAGCTTTCAAAAACAGTCTTTACATTAAAAGGCTTGCAACGGATCACCGACCCCTTGGTGTTGCTGATCTCCATGGGCGGTGGTGATTGCTTTCCACCAGGTCGTTTGCCCCCCTCTCATATAAAAAAAGCCTTCTAAACCAATCATCATAAAAAAAACCCATCCATGGACAGGCTAATTTCGAGGTTGCTTCACTTGCGTGTTCGATTAGACTGCAAGGACGACAGCGAGCTCCTTAATATATGCAGTAAGTTTTTAATAATATACTAGCTGTCCCGGCAAACGTTGTTTTGCCATAAAAAATAGATAACAACCTATTCTAAGACCTACTGAAAAATTTCATAAAAATCGGACAAGCCGTTTCGGAGGAGTATGGTAACTAACATTGTGACACGAGAATTTTATATATATTAGGATAGAGTTCAACAACTTCACAGTAATAAGTGTCAAGTTACCCAAGTCCTTGTAGTGTTGCACGACCTCGCGCGGCCTGTTCGCTCGTATCATGAGAGTCTCGAACTGCTGCAAGTCTCCGCGCTCGGCCGCCGCGCGAGCTCCCTCCACTAACACTTCTTCTACCTGCACACATTCATTTTATACTGACCTCGTTCACTGGCATCATGGTACAATAAACAAGACGATTCTTCTATTACATTTAAGTAATGTGATGGAACAAGTGTATTTTGTATTGAAGAATTTAAATTTTTACTAGCTCTAACTCGTGGCGTATTCTTGTCAATATGTGGGAAGAAAATATCTTGTTTTATTTAATTCTATTTATCATACTGTAGAAACTATCATTATTTAAATTCAATTAGATTCTAAATATGTGGAAAAATTACGAGATGTTTTATGCATATTAGTGAGTCAGTATCATCTTGAATGCTCGTATCAAAAGTTTCTTTCCGCAACTCACCTCATAGCGATTGTACCAGAATGCTCAAAGGTATCGTTAATATATAGTACACATTACCATCATGCATAGAAATACGTAGAAATGCATAGAAATATTACATAATAGTAATTTTAAACTAATAAAAACTAAGCCGTCGCGGGATGCCTGGCAGATAATAAACATCGAAAATATTTTGTGTTGAAAAAATGTCTGAGCGAGAGAATTTTCATTACGAAATCGTTTCGATTCACATCAATAAAAAACTGCATGGAGCATCTGCTTAAACTTGGCCTTCAATCAAAAAGTCACTTTAGTTCTTAGCGCTAGGTACGAAAACGACCTGTCATCGATATCTCGTGTTGTTTATAGAAGCAAAAGAGCTCGCAGATCGCTTAATTCTTTATTCTTTATTGCGTATAAATTATACAGTACAGGTAGTATACATAATATAGTTATGCAAAGGCGAGCTTATATCTTTAAGAGATCTCTTCCAGCTAACCTGAGCTGTGGAATGGTTGTAAAATAACGGACAGCAAAGTATATAATATTATATGAAAACATAAGGGCATGTACGCACCATTTCCGGTGCGTGTTGGTCGGCGATGGCGAGCGCGCGCTCGTGCTGGTGCCTGGCGAGCCACATGCGCACGGCGTCGGCGGCCGCGTCCGCGCGCAGGAACGCCGCCTCCGCCTCCTCGGGCCGCTCCGCCGCCAGCGCGGCCGCCTCGTGCCGCGACACCTCGCGCCGAGATATACCGCCGCCCAGCGCGCTCAACTCAGTCGCTATGTCCCATCTGTACACACCACACCCCCGTCACTCTATACTACATTGATTCATCATCATCATCAGGTCCATTTTAGTCTCCACTACAGGAGCACGACGCTCTCTCGTCCGTCCTAGACGGAAGGAGGATTTGGCCTACACTCCCCACGCTGGCCAAACGAGTTGGGGAGGCCTGATAGATATTTGATAATGTATTTCCCTTAGTCGCCTTGTACGATATCCACGGGAAGAGACGGAGTGATTCTATTCTAGTCTGCTGGAAACTACACGGCGAACTACATTGGTTACGTAAACAATAAATAAATAAATATTCCTGGACAAATTACACACGGCCATCTAGTCCCAAACTAAGCAAAGCTTGTATTGTTGCTTAAGGTACTAGATAACTGATATTATACTTAAATACATTTTTTTGGTAAATACATATAATACGTAGAAAACACCCAGACCAAAACAAACATACACGTTAATGCACACAAATATTTGTCTTGTACGGGGCTGGAACCCACAACCTCGCAGTCAATGTGGCCATTGCTAACCATTCGACCACCGTCGTCGATAAACCATGAAGTCTGTACAGAACGAGAATGAGGGGACGTGCATGCGGCGCCATACAAACTGTTTCAGATTCGTCTCAGAGGAGAAGTGAAGTCAATTTAAGAGAGCGGCAAGGAGTAACCGTATGGTTACTCCTTGCCTACATAGTATTATGTAGTATAAGTAATAGTACTACGTACAGTATGGACAGTCCTTCCGCTCTCTCGTGTCGACCTCACCTCCCCTCTGAGACAAATCTGGAACAGTTTGTATGGCGCCGCACGCACACACGCTCATTCTCGCTCTGTACAGACGTCATTATTTATGTAATAGTGAACGACGCGTCTTTTGTATGGAGTGGCCGGGGTGTGGAATTGGTTAGATATACCTCTGTGCCTGCAGCGCCCAGCGCGCGCCGATCGCGGCCATGCCTCTCGCGGCCAGCAGCCGAGCGGCCGGCGCGCCGCCCAGCGCGCCCGCCCATTGTAGTGCTACCTATACACATTAAAATAATAAACAAATTCTTCCAATACTTGTGTTGCATTTCTGCTAGAGAACTCTACGTGAACTCTACTTTCCTTAACTTGATTTATACGGCGCATGTGATGTCCCTGATGTAACAGGCGTCCATAGGCTGAGTAACTGCTTCCCATCAGGTGGGACGTATGCTTAGTTCCACTTTAGTGGTTTAAAAAGTATCAGTATTAATGGAATATGGAATTGAAAACCTGTTGTTGCACCGCGCTGGGAGCGTGAGCCCTTGCGACTCTCTCCGCGCCCTCCCACTGCCCGGCTGACCGGTACATCTGTATCGCGCTCTTCCAATCTCCTAATGAACAGAGTAAAGTCGGCCTTTCAAACACAAATCTGTCGTAGATCAGTCTTATACAGAATTAGATTGCGACCGTGACATCTGTATCACGTAGGAATTGGGACGCGGGCCCACCACACATTCCCACCACTGTATCTCCTGTGTAGCCAGGATTAACAGCGGCGACCGCCAAAAAAGGCAATGAACAATGAAGTCCATTGCAGTCCCAGGGGTAAAACTACGGCTGCCTTGGAACTCACAACGAATTTAATCAGAAGAAATTAGTAGGAGTAGGAAGCTTTTGGAATTTGACTTCCCCTCTTAGCAATGTGAGAGACAGCAATATGGCAAATAAGGCATTAAAAGCCTAAAGAGATGGCTAGTCATGTGAAGCTCAACTGCCGTGCACCACGGATTTTAAGTTTCTAACACTATTAGGGACCTAAAACATTGAGTTGTTACCTAACACATCGATTCCAATAATATGAATTGCAAAATCGTCTGAACGCTTGGTAATTCTCCCTTGTTACTACCAAATCTAAATAGTATACTACCCCGGATGCAACTTGCAATGAATTCAACATGTCATCCCGCTCCCGCTGCCAAAGATCACACTCCCAGAGAACATGGTGTGCTGTTTGATCGAATTCAGAATTAGCAGTAGAACATTCGCATAAGGGCGACGGCACTAATTTAAACGAAAAGAGTTTAGCTTTAAAATTGCCATGTCCAGTTAAAAATTGCGCAACGGGGTGGTCGACTTCTAACCACTTTTTCTTTAATCTATCTCTTACCGATTGAAAGAACAGAGACAAGTGGCGTCCTTTGGTAGAAGTTTCCCACC
Source organism: Hypsopygia costalis (assembly GCA_937001555.2). Classification (NCBI taxonomy): domain Eukaryota; kingdom Metazoa; phylum Arthropoda; class Insecta; order Lepidoptera; family Pyralidae; genus Hypsopygia; species Hypsopygia costalis. Next base: position 12,956,495 of record OW443340.2, on the reverse strand, counting down.
TTTCCTGCCATTCAGACAGCAATGTTTCAAATACTTCATTAATAGGTTTGAACAGTCTAACTATTTTTTCACGATCACGCGTTTTCAAGAAACCATATTTTTAGATGTATAGTACATTGAAGCGCGGTGTTGTACTTCTAAGTCTACCGGTAACACACCTGCTAGCACGGGTAGTGCCTCGGTGCTTACAGTTCTATACGACTTACATAAAAATATCAGAGCAAGGCGCTGGCTTTGAAGCAATTTACGACGTGCTGCACCTATAGTAGCCCTATCTGCCCACGCAGGTGAACCGTACGTAACACAACCTAAGTATGTGGCGGTATAAATAGCTTTTAACGTTTTGAAAGTTAATCCCCACGTAGAGGTAGAAATTTGTGTTAAGGCATAGAAATTATTTTTTGCTTTTTCACCTACTTGCTTCATGTGCTCAATATAATTAAAATTTCTATCCAGAAGCAAACCTAAGTAACAAACCGAACTTCTATTAGCAACAGATACTCCAATAAAATGAAATCGCGGTGAAACCTGTAAATTTCCCTTAAGCAAGAGTTGATATGTTTTATGTGGCGCAAAATCGAGACGATTACGATAACCCCAATCTGAAATTAAGCCTAGGCTAATGTTGGCTAGTTTCTCTATGCTAGATCTTGAATTAGCATTGATTAATAAGAGACCATCGTCAGCGTAACCAGTTAACGAGCACCCTTCCGGTGAGGGTAGGCTAAAAAAATCATCAAAACCGATATTCCAGAGATACGATCCCAACACTGAACCCTGGGGGCAGCCCTGCGTGAGCGCCTTTGAAGCAACATAATGGCCAAGTTTTAATTTAGTTGTACCATTCAAAAAGTACGATCGAATGAGAGAGTAGATGTTGCTAGGGCAACCTCTCACCTTAAGTTTTAGCAACAACATTGGCCACCAAGCATTATCAAAGGCACCTGAGATATCTAAGAAAATAGCTACAACATACTTGCTCTCCGAGAGCTCAACAACTTTGCGCACTGCGAGCACAGCATCAACAGTGGACTTGCCAATGGTGAAGCCGTACTGATTTTTATGAAATTGTGGGCCACCGGGCAGCAACCGTGGCACAACCAAGCGCTCAAGCAGCTTACCCAACGACGGTAGCAGAGTAATAGGACGGTAGGACTTCGGATCGTCCGGTGGTTTATCACCGCCTTTTGGTATTATTTTTATAACACCACTTCGCAAAATGCCAGGGAAATGACCTTCTACAATACACCGAGTAAGTATTGTTAAGATAGGTTCAGCGGCTACTTTACAAGCTTCTTTAAGGCCCCCTCAAACAGCCGCGATGGCGGTGGCGGTGGCGGTGGTGATCTGATCGCGCGATCACTTGTACACATACTGCCGCGGTGGCGATCAGGGCGTGACCAGCGATCACAGCCATACCGCGCGATCAAGCACGCGCATTGTTACAGTGTTGTTCTAATTAACAAGATGTTTAGACATCCTAGCGCAGATTTAGACGACGAAGTGTTGATTTTGTTTGCATTATGAGAAGATGAGGAAAGATAGGTACCTACACAATCGCTACACGTTGCCTCAATCATACAATACAATATACAAAATCATACAGTACAATCATACCTCAAAGCTTGAAAATTTTAAATTCTATTGTTTTTATAGTGCGCGTGCGGAACTGGGTAATTTTTAATAATTTCTATTAGTTGCTCCGTTTTGTCCGCAGCCATTATGAACTTATGTAACGCGGTGACGCGATCAGTTGTGATTATTTACAACTGAACGCCACCGTGATCGCGACCACGGCCGCAACACTACAAACCAACGCGGTGGCAATCAGGGCGGGGCTAGGGCGTGGTTTGCGGTGGCGGCCAGCCGCGTCCGGGCCGCGCGGTGCCCGCGCTTGTGTGAATGTTTCCTTGTGTTACCTAGCGTTACAACTGAACGCCACCGCCACCGCCACCGCTGATCGCGGCTGTTTGAGGGGGCCTTTAATCATTCTATTCGAAATCTTATCATCGCCGGAGGCTTTATTTGTAGGCAAAGCTTTAACAATAGACATAAACTCATCCATCGACGGTACATTTGATATTGGAGTGGAAGGGCACATATCCGCCGCGCTCCTAACCTCATGATGGTAGTCACTGTCACTATCGGCGCAATCATCAGGAATTAACGCATGCAGAATTGTCTCAGCGGTCTCTTCTACACCAAGGGTATGTGAATTATTAAATTTTATATTGGATACGTATGCCTGATCAATCCGCCTATTTGCTTTAAATTCGTTATATAGAGGAGACCACGGGCCCTCACTATTTAATCTTTCTACAATACGTTTTAGTAAATTATATTTGGATTTTTCAACAGCAGCGCGATAGTGAGATCTAGCAATACGCAAGTCACTTAGAGCGGTTTGATAAATTTCTCCTTCGATGTTACGTTTCTTTAACTTTGTGATTTTAATGAAAATGCCTACGCAATCTAATAAGGGTATCATTCCACCAGTCGCATCGTCTGTTATTAACTATAGGTTTTCGACCTAATGTAACGTCAGCGCAATATACGAATGTGTCAGACATAATTTTAACACTTTCCGTGACTGTAAGTTCACTACGAGTAAAATCTTTGGCGCGGGAAGCGAAAAGTGAAGCAAAGCTTGCCCAGTCGGCGTTCCTAGTTTTATATTGAAAACCTATTAACTGTTGCGGATTTAAGTTATCAACAACTGGGGAGAACTCACACGCAATCAGACGGTGATCACTACAAGAAGCTTCAGGAAGAACGCGCCAGTTTTGTATTCGGACGTCTGCACTAGAAAGTGTGACGTCAATAAAAGACTCGCCCATTGGGCTACTAAAAGTAGGTGGTGCTTCAGGGGTATTGTGAATATGAAGATGCATTTCAGCAATGAACTCTTCAACAGCAGAGCGTCTGTCGGCATCGGTCGCTCTCAACTTGCCGTGCCATAATGGTGATGATGCATTTACGTCTGCTCCTATAATAACCTTATGACCAGTAAGAGCATGCAATACTCTTCGTAGATGATACAAATGCGAACCACGTCATCACGTAGGAATTAACAAAAATGTGTAGTTTGTTGATATAGTAGTTATAATGAATAAATAAAGCATATATTAATATAATATCAGTCCACGCCATTTACCCGCTTGAATGTAATAGTTCTCGGCGGTGCGCAAGTCTCCCGAGGCATGCAAGGCTTGTGCCACGTGTCGTCTCGTGGCTTCGAGCAGCGAGCTGCGATGAGCCGCCACCAAACGCAGCATGGCCTCGTACTGAGATGCCTCCTAGACAAAAATCCACTCAAATTTTATAGCCTGTCTTCTTTCTTTTTCTAAAAGTACTATAATTAGTTCACGATATTTATTAAAAAATAAAAAAAATTAACCTTTACGTGGCGATTTTTCATGATCGCGTTCTTCGCCTAATTTCTCTGTCTACATTTATCTTTTACATTAACATACATAAGTTTACTTTTTTTTTCATTTAATTAAATAATTTCATTTAATTAATTACTTTATTTTAGATTTTTGAAGATTTATATGAAACGGCGAACGGGAGTTGCGAGGGAGATATAAGTTTACCTAAAGAAGTTTTACTTCAGTCGTGTGGTCTAAAGCACTCTCGTTTTTTTTTTTTTTTTTTGTTAAGGTACATTAGTCCCAAGAAATATTAATTTTTAGACCAGACGCACTACGTATACTCGTAGAAGGAAGAATTGCCCCGTAACTAATGTCTTTTTAATGCTCTCACAGATTTTTTTCCTTTATTCTTGCTGACTGTACAATTCATTTTTTCCAAAATCTATGAAACATTACTAGTCTCTAAAACAGTATTCCTGTAACTATTCAATTATCTATCATCCTGTATTAATCTCACCTTGTACATAGATATGGCCTCGTCCGGCTCGCCGAGTCCAATGTATATTTGCTCGGCCTTCCGCAGCTGGCTGTCTTTTCTCAACTGTTCTGCCAGAGGAAGGTATATCTCTCTGGTTTGTTCCTCGCTGAGATGTGCGGCCGCAAGTCTCAGTCCATCGGCTGTACGGCCCGCTGCGTTGTACGCACGAACGCAACGTTCCGCTAAACCACATGAGCTTAGCACGCGCTCTGCTGTTTCCCACTCCTGCAATATTTTAATCACAGTAAATACCGTAAATCCTCTTTAAAGTCGAAATGCTAATGGCGTACCCCACCGATTGGCAAACGAAGCAATTAGAGATTCGCCCAGAAAACATCCCCTCGAGCGTTGTTGTATTCATACGAAGTGAGTGAGGTCCTCTAGAAGCTTTTGATGAAGATGTTTTGTTGGTGGCAACGCGTGAATGATACTACTCCTTGAATTGTAATTAGAAATGGGAAAAATGACAGGCATTTACAATAAGTGCCCAGTATAAGTACCTGTAAATGCCCAATAAATGCCTAGTTTTGGGCGTAAATTGGAATTTATAAGTATTTTTTGAACATTTATCGTAAATACCCGTCATTTTGCCCATCCCTAATTGTAATCATTTATATGTACATGTTGTTAAAAAATCTATTGTTGTAAAGTGTATTATGTTATATTAGAAATATTAATAATGTATTTGTGACGACTTTCTTACTTGTGTAGTGACTTTCGATCTTTATAAGATCGAATCGTGTAAAACAGTGTCCGAAAAGCTATACTAAAGAGCAATCTTTCCTTTTACCTGTGTAGATATGAAATGATCTCCTAGTTGCTCACACTGCTCCTTTATGGATTCTTTGTCTTCGATGACCTAAAATAAGAAATAACAAAAAAAGTTTCAATTAAAGTGAGCGTAATGTAAAACTACAGCATCGAGACATTAGAAGCTAGGCATGAAAAATTAATTATGACAGAGACAATATCTAGTAATTTCGCAAAACAATAATGTTTTGCGACTGATTTATTTAAAGTAAGAATCTACCTTAATATAATGAGTGTATGATATAGTTTCGACACAACACGGTCCATGTTTTATTATTATTATGGGACATCAAATTATTAATCCCGCTACGAGCGTGTCGCCCACCTCCATGAGATGCGGCACGTGTGTCTGTCATAGTATACCTGCACGATGTGCAGCGCCTTGCGGTAGTGGTGCGCCTTGATGGCGGCGACGAGCGCGGCGCGCGTGTCGCCCGCCTCTATGAGATGCGGCACGTGTGTCTGTCGCAGTATACCTGCACGATGTGCAGCGCCTTGCGGTAGTGGTGCGCCTTGATGGCGGCACCGAGCTCGGCGCGCGTGTCGCCCGCCTCTATGAGATGCGGCACATGTGTCTGTCGCAGTATACCTGCACGACGTGCAGCGCCTTGCGGTAGTGGTGCGCCTTGATGACGGCGACGAGCGCGGCGCGCGTGTCGCCCGCCTCTATGAGATGCGGCACGTGTGTCTGTCGTAGTATACCTGCACGATGTGCAGCGCCTTGCGGTAGTGGTGCGCCTTGATGGCGGCGACGAGCGCCGCGCGCGTGTCGCCCGCCTCTATGAGATGCGGCACGGCCGCGCCCGCCTGTCTCGCGCCCACCAGCCACGTGCCCCAGGCGCGCTCCAGCCCGGTTACCTCGCTCGGACAGGTCTGATACACGGACACGGACACAATAGTACATTGTTCACCGAGGGAAGAAGATGTGTGATTACCAACAGGGTAATCGGTCACATATTCTTCCCTCACAAAGAGTGTAGGTTTGAGGTCAGAGACATAGTCGATGGCCTAAATACACCCGAGTTGGAAATCGCACTTTCTCCCATATATATACTCCACGTATACTACGTAGGTCAATCAGATGATTTATTATACTCATTTTTCGATTTTTCGTGCAAGAGATATTCAATGACAGCTTGGATTTCTGTTAATTCGGGCAATGTTATAAAGTCAACGAATGATCGTCAATAACTACATTTATTATTTATTCATAATTTAGCCGCAAATTCTTTTTCCAAATAACTGACTTTACTAATATGTTAAGTTCAAATTTAGGAGCAATTTGAGGCTTTTGTTTTTTAAATTTCATATCTTTATATATATTCACTTGCTCACCTCCCGTGCGAGTTGAACTGCCCGTGCATAGTTATTTCCCTTAGCATAATACTCAACGGCAGTTTTACTGTCGCCTCTTCTCTCGGATATTTCACCGGCCATTTCCCACCATTCCTCCTGGAACATTAAAATACGATATCGCTATAATAATACCATTGATAATAATCATTTGATGGAAAACCAATTAGCAAACCTGTAAACAATGTAATGTAGTAGGGATATTTCTGTTCCACCGGTAATAAGACTTTTTGATACAGACTCTGTAAATCTTTATATATTCTTTATTGCATAACTAATACAAAACCATTTCATGTTACACAGATGAATACAAAGGTCAACTTATCTCTACGAGAGATCTCTTCCAGCCAACCATAATGGTTGTACTCGAAACTATACATTATTATTGGAAGGGTAGACAGCGTAAAAATGCAAAATATAAAATAAATAAAATTGAATACATGACAAAACAGATCTACTTTTACGTACTACATTGATAAATAAATACATAGACGTACATATATTAACATATCTCTCTAATACTTATTAAAGACTAGTTTCCACCCGCAGCTTCAACCGCGTTTACTTTTTTTAATAAAAAATATCCTATGTCCTTCCTAATACCTTTTAGAATATGTGTACAAAGTTTAATTATGATCGGTTAAGTAGTTTCGGCATGAAAGCTTAACAAACAAACTTACATTCACATTTATAATATTAATAGCTGACCCCGCAAACGTTGTTTTGCTATATAAATTTAGGGGTTGATCGTAGAGGGGTGAAAATTTGGGGTTGTATGTAATTTTTATATCATCATCATCATCATCATCATCATCAGGTCATTTTAGTCTCCACTACAGGAGCACGACCCTCTCTCGTCCGTCCCAGACAGGAGGATTTGGCCTACACTCTCCACGCTGGCCAGACGGGTTAGGAAGGAATTGATGTTGTCCGATTCGCAGACCTAACCGATATGCACACAAAATTTCACGAAAATCGGTCCAGCCCTTTCGGAGGAGTTTAGAAAGAAGTTCCCTACTTCTTCTAATATATAAAATTCTCGTGTAGGGATAAGTAGGGATTTACAGAATATTAAAGATTTACAGAAACATCGTTATTTAGACCTGTATGAGGTGTGTGTGCACCGCGTCCACCAGCTCCGTGTCCCTGAGCAGGGCGGGGTGCTGCAGCAGCAGCGCGGCCGCCCGCCGCGCCCGCCCGCCCCGCAGCCACAGCCGCACCGCGCCCTGCACCTCGCCGGCCGCAGCCATCGCCGCCCCGGCCTCGCCGAGACGACCTGCGTAACGACATACCCCGGCCACTCTACACAAATGTCGCTTCGTTTACTACAGTGACGTCTGTGCAGAGCGTGAATGAGAGTGTGTGTGTGCGGCGCCATACAAACTGTTCCAGATTTGTCTCAGAGGGGAGGTGAGGTCGACACGAGAGAGCTGCAGGGAGTGGCCATACTGTACGTAGTACTATTACTTATACTGTGATAACGATGCGGAAACTCTACGTGACATAATATTTACCTAAGTAAACGGGAGTGTAAGTGGTTCATCGACATCTTTGAACCAAAGCCAACCTCACTTGCACGTGGTGCACTCTGCTGACTGACAGACGAGGCTCTGGCAAATTAAGAAGAAGAAGAAGAGGTATTTATTAACCCAAAAATAAATATGTAATTCGTACGTTTTCCGTAAAATATAAAAAAAAGATACAGATTTGGAACCACAGTAGTCCAGTTCAACTAACATACCAGTAGATATTAGATAATCCATATGCTGCTGTTTCAAAACCGCGACGGATGCTCGGTCTACCCTCTCCGCAAGAGCGATAGCTTCCGTCCACCTGTTGAACTGCTTGTACATTGAAATGGCTAATTCGGGCTGCGACGCTTTCTTCACGTAATACTCTTCGGCGGAGGGAAGGTTCCCGGCGAAAATCGCCAAATGAGCTCGCACCAGTGGACTCTGTAAACCTATAGACAAGTATAATGAAAATAGACACAAGTCCAACTAAATCATCCATAGATATTAATAACATCACTAATATAGTTATTTCTTTTAACTTATTATGAACCGAATAAAATTATGACACTGCAGCTGATTATACAAAAGTTGCTAAAATATAATGAATGCTTCAACCATAATTAATAAAAATATTATAAACACATTCATCATCATCATCAGCCTATATCTACCCACTGCTGGATATAAGCAGTCCCCGATACTTTCCATCAAATACGATCCTCCGCCTTCCGCATCCAGCCGCTTCCTTGAGGTCATCGGATCATCTAGTAGAAGGAGGGAGTCATACGCTTCGTTGTCCTACGCGCGATCTCCACTCAAATACCTTCCTCCCCCATCTGCCATCACTTACTCGGCAAATATGACCGGCCCATTGCCACTTCAGCTTGCAAACTCTAATGGCTATGTCGACAACTTTGGTTCTGTCGAATTTCTTCGTTCCGGATTTGATCCCTCAGGGAATCCCCAAGTACTGACTGCCCTGTCCATCTCTCGCTGATGAAGAAATGAATAATAACAATAATAATATTTATGTAATAATCATATTAATATTTATGTAATATGATTATTACATAAATATTTATGTAATAATCATATTACATAAATATTATTATTATCCATTTCCTAACTGAGCAAGAAAGAAGTAACAAAATTTCCTGCGAGATAGAAGAATTCTAATAATAATGTCATAGCACATGCTATTTGACAGATTGTGATATAAAAACCCTACTGCTGTCAGTGACCACTGCTGTGTGCAGCAAACAACAACAAAGTATAAGAATATGATTTATAAAAAAGTGTAAGACTGAGTGCCCGCAACCAACGCCCAGAAGCAAATAAAGAATTTTCATTTTTATTTTCTTGTCTCATTCATTAGAAATGAAATAGTCATGACAACATTTTGCTTATTCTCATAGAACTGCACATATAGACGTATAGGCTGTGAAACGCATAAACAACTTACCAGCACCAATGTCGCTGCCGCCTTCTTCTGCTGCCAACTGTACAGTTTTATCGAGGTAGAAAGTACGTGCTTCGTCACCCACTTCTCTGTAGCACTTGGCTGCAAGCTGCCGATGTAATGTATTCGTAAATTCAAAGAAAAATTTAAAAAAAAATGCTTTCCCTAGCACAAAGCACTTCTAGTCTCGATCTATTTCTCGGCGATAAGACATGTTTGTGACTGTTTAAAAAAGAATAGATTCTTAAAGTAAGTTTTTTTCGTTCTACAATGTAAGAACCCTAAAAAGTTTAACATGCAAATTTATACATAACAAAATACTTAGGTATCGGTTGCAATTATGATTTTAATCCCATATTTAAGCTTCACGACTCAAGTCCAGAATCAAAATGCGCAACCAAAATAATGCCCATATAGAAGACCACCAATCTTTCAATATTATCGAATCACATTTGTCACCAATAAATAAATATTTCTGGACAAATTACAAAGCTTGTACTATGGGTACTAGATAACTAATATTATACTTAAATACATTTTTTTTTACATACATTTTTTATGTACATTTTTTTAATACATACATATAATACATAGAAAACACTCAGACCATGAAAAACATAAATGTTCATGCACACAAATATTTGTCTTAATCGGAATCGAACCCGCGACCTCGGAGTCAAAGTAGCAATTGCTACTCATTCGACCACCGAGCTCGTCAAATGACCAATGACCATACGATGCTGCAATATCTACCTGTATATCATCGTCTGCGAGAGCCCTCTCAGCCAGCTGTCGCCAGAGTGGAGCTACGTCTGCATTACTACCAACGCCATCCAAGTACTTAGCACAACCGACTAAATCGCCGCTACGCAGTGCATTATCTGGCGGTTAAAAAGGTACAACATCAGTCTGCAACATTTTCCATTAGTTTCAGACCGTTAACTATATAAAAAGTTATTATACGAAAAAAAATCTGATGTTTTTATCCTTATTTTGAGCATTGAAATATTATCCCTATTTCACTCTTACAGCAGAGACGAATCTAAAGACACCTATACTAAAGATATCCACATATGTTTGGAGTTCAAATGGCAACTGACTCGGCGTAAGAAAATAATCGAATGTTTTAAATTTCATTTTGGTGGAAAAGAACAATTCAGTCCTGTAATGTAAAGCCACTGTATAAGTAATAATAGTACGACGTAGTAAAGCACTATATAACGCTTATACTGTGAGTAATATAACGCTTATACGTATTCTGTGAGGTGGAGGTACTTCCCCAGTCGAGCAACTTTCAAATACGCTGTACAATACCTCTCTTTGCCAGAGCCTCTTTCGCTAATTAGCAGGGGGCACCACGTGCAGGTGAGATTGCCTACGTTAGCGCAGGCAATCTTGGCATAAATGGCGTAGCCTATCTTCTCTACGGCCCTGTATAATCCAACCCACTACTTACTGAATGCGAGTCGATGTTCATCGAGTTGTAGGTATGGCAGCTGCCCCCCCTCAAACATTACTCTACGCGCGTTCACCTCCACGGCTACACCTCCGCTACACTCCGCCATCTCCACGCTTCCCGGTTCCCAGGCGCTATACCTTTATTTATAAAGTATTGTCAAGAAAACAAATAAAGCGGCAGTTACGTTTTCGTGTTAAAAATATCGACATATATATAAATATAGTATCTAAATAAGTAAACACATGAACATTTTGCAGGAAAATTACGCCCACTATCGTCTGAACGAAGTTTTAGAATTTAGATATTTCTAGAAACTGAAATTGAACTATACCTGGATAGGTCAAGTGCAAATCTCGGTCATACCACACGATTTTTTAATTTTTTTTCGTTGTACAATATCAATACTGATATATTTATTTTGAAAACTTGATGCGGTATTCTTGAACAAATATTATGTATTACCAACATAAACAATTGGTGTTTAATTTTGTCAAACAATACATAACCATATTTGCTCAATAATACCGCTTCACATCAGGCGGGCCGTATGCTTGTTTACCACCTGACTTAGTATAAAAAAAACTAGTGTGCCTTAGACCAGTGTTCCGCAAACTTATTGTGTCTAAGGTACATCTAGAAAATCGAAATCTTTTTGAGGTACACCATAAATGAGAAATTAATTTTTATTTGTGTAAATATTTTTCTTCTGTTCGTCTATTTAGATTTATGAGACAACCTTGTTTTTCCAAGGCACTCCAACTAATGACCAAGGTACAATAGTGTGCCACTTTGCAGAACACTGCTTTAGACCACAGGACTGAAGTAAAACTTCTCTAGCTCTCTCAACAACCGTTCGCCGTTTCCGTAACGCTTTCGTTACGCATTCACCAGCTTACTCCCCAAGTCAAGCGTGCGTAAAGAAGTTTTACTTCAAAAATGACGGTTTGTGGCAAATTAGATTGTAAGGTCCCCCAGACCTCATTCAATAATTACTTACCAAATGAGTAAATGAGTCGGCGTCTGCGCTACAACTGCATCGCTATTCTCGATCCACTGCACGAATCCTACTCCGCTGGCAATAATTTCCTGCAAAAAAGATTTTTTATACCCTGTCGAGTAACAAACAAATATACAGACCACTTTTTGGGCAAACGAGAGCATGTGGGTCACCTTATGGAAAGCAATCACCACCGCTCATGGAGCTCAGCAACACTAAGGGGTCGCCGATCCGTTGCCAGCCTATATTATTTCTTTTCTTTCTTTCCGCTCGATGTGATGAATGTAGTCTATAGACACTACATACAATAAAACTGTTAATCAAAACAATGGTACTTGTCGAATGACGATGAGTTAAAAAAATAAACTGCTCTTTTGCTCTCATATAAGACATTAATCTATCAAAACAGCTGGCATCTCTTGGATTTTATTATATAGCAACCTTGTCTCCATTGTGAAGTCGAAGCAACGCAAGCCTCCGCCGCGTGTCCCGCAGTAGAAGCAGCTGGCTGGTCTCGTTCAACTCGAGCCAGTCCACCCGCGCCTCGTGCCACCACTGCCCTAGCTGTACACCTATAGTAACACCATCTAACGTACAGTAAACACTACGTTTTTTTTATACTACGTCGAGTGGCAGCAAGCAAACGGCCCGCCTGATGTGTAGCAGTTACCACAGCCATATCAACGGTAGCTAAATATCGCTCGCGCGCCACTACCCCCGCTGCCAACGCAGCAACTCTCTCCTTTCCGGTGACCTCACTCACTCGCAGAAACACAACAACCCTCCAGAAGTGGCGATGCTTCCCCAGTTGGGCAAGTTGAGCAGTTGGGCAATACGTCAAAACGATCACCTTCGTATTCGTAAATTGGTATATCGTGTAGATTCAAAAACATACTTACATACAGGCGATTGGCACGAGGAGGAAAGAAACGAGAAGTCAATCTAAATACCTTGAAATACCAACGAGGCTCTAGAGTCTAGACAGACAGACTGCATTTCAACTGCAATTCCACTGCAAGTTTGCAGTTTGAACGCAGTTAGTACGACTGCAATGGAACTGCAAAGCAACCGTACAGCCCGATTACAGTCGGCAATCGGGCTGTACGGTTGCTGCAATCGAGCTATACGGTTGGTTTGCAGTTTCATTGCAGTTCAAACGACAAATTTGCAGAGGAATTGCAGTTGAAATGCAGTCCGTCTCTCTAGAGCCAAAATGAGCAACTGGTCGGTAAAAATCAATTAAGTGGAACAATAACTTTATCAATAACAAAATTCAGGAAGTTGGAAATAATTCATATGATTTTTTTGTTATTTCAAATTATACTTAATGATCTTCAGCTCTAATGTCACTATTACCTGTGCCATTATCGGGTGTCTTCATTGTTGGACATAACGTAACTTACCGGAGTCGACTAGTTTACAGACCAAGTTGATGTTAAATTGCAAAATCAATATTGCATCACATGGCTCGATGCTCACTTCTGTAATACGTAGGTTTGGTAATGCCGTGTCAGCAACCTTCGGAATATTGCCGAGGGGTACCCAGCCAGGTTTGAGATCGCCAAAGTTTAGGACGTTCAATTGAATAATTCTCTTCTTCTTTAACAAATACAAGCAGCGAAGCATACCTACATAGAGACGTTACTGCACAAAAGGAAAAATACCGTGGTATGAAGTATGCTAGTGAGCGCTTACATGTAGGAATGTCAAAACTTCACTGCATGGTCGTTGAGTAAGTAAGCGCCAAGTTTATGGCTTTACATAGACGCACTGCATATGACTGGCAAATTGCAGTAAGCATGACTGTTGTGAAACTGCCAACTAAGCCTGCAGCCCGATTGCAGTCCAGGTACAGTAGGCGTACAGCCCCCTTACCACCAACTCTTATTGCGATTCAATAACTGAATAGAATGCTTATTCATACCAATGAATAAGCGTTGGTGGTAAGGGGGCAGGTCGTGCGTGCGGTCTCCGGAACTGTACGCCAACTCGATTGCAGTTGGCTTGATTGCAGCTGCACGGTTGGCAGTTTTATTTGAGTCTTGCTAACTGCAATCAAACTCCAATTTGGTCATCAGAATGCAGTTGAAATGCAGTCCGTCTGTGTAGAGCCTCAGCCGTCAGCCTATGAATGAATGAAATTATACAAACAGCAAAGGAACTATATCTACTGACTCTACGGTTACGATAAACCCGGCCTGTATATGCTAATATCGTCACTATAACCAAGTAAGCCTTATTGGTCTCACCTGTGGCGAGATCAACTACAGCGATGGTCTGCCTGTCGAGCAGGTAAGCGAGGTGTTTCCGTTCACGCTGTTCACCCGCGCGACTTCCACCCTCGTTGATGCGCACGCTTAGAACGTGTGGATTCACTCGCTCCGTTCGTACCTACAGCATATTTATCACAAAATAATCCGTTAAGTGGGGAAGAGTGAGACAGAGTGTGAGACGAACTGCGCTCCCCATTAGATGGACAGGTAATCTTAAGAAAGGAAAGGAGTCGGTCCTTGAAGGGAGTCGATAGATGCATGGTTCTCAGTGTCGGGGCGTGTGGCTTTTAAAGATAGAGGCCTAGATTATAGCATCACCTGGAAAATGTAGGACAGTCAAATTCTGGCCAACTTACGGAAGAAATTTTGTGTTTAGGCTCAGCATCAACGTAATATCCCATTGTTGTGATACGGGTCTCCGTTCAATCGAAGGATTAGAGCATACTCCACCAAGCTGCTCAACTGCGGGTTGGCGGAGACCAGAGTTTTCAAGGCGGGCCACTGACAGTGGCTTAACGACTGTTATCTGGTGACAACAGCCGGGACCGACACCTTAACGTGCCCTCCGAAGTACGGAGGAGCTCGAGATAAAAAACCATTCAAAGACAGGCTACGGTCGCCGTTACTTAGCTTCCGTGATCGTTATGACGGATACATGCATAGAGCTCCTCGATTCCGAGAGTTTGGGCTCAATGTTGTCAATATATAAGTGGTATAATCAAGTTTTATAGTGGGTGAAAGAGTATTTCTCGGTAGGAGCTTTACAAAATATTTAATATACGAGTAGTAGTTCTCACCGTGTGTAACACTTTATCAAGCCCGTACTCCACAACACTCAATTCACCCGCGCGATGCAACAAGCAAGCGCCGCCCACCGCCGCGTAGATACGCTCTCCACCGCCAGACCATGGAATCTAAATAGAAATCATATTAAATTACAAAGTTTCGGAAACTGTCAAGCTGGTTGATGACAAGCACAGAACATATAATTCATGGAGATATGTTATCTAATGTCAAACATAAAACTAGATTGCGCTTACAAGGTAAAATAGAAAATATATACATGGTCTTTATTTAAAAAGAAAATTGGTTGTCTGTAATTTCGGTTTACGGACGTTTTAACGTCCTATGGAAACATCGGTCGATGGAGTGGAAGAGAGATAGATAGATCGTCACTTGTTCCGCGCTTTCACTTGCACGCTCGGCTTCTGCGGAACGTGTCAATGAGTCGTGCTTATTCGTGCCTGCACCCGGCGTTCATCAATTTATAAGATAAAAAGCAATGTATGATGTGTGTAGAGGACCGCAAAGTCCGAATGACAAATAAATACATTTGATTTCATTTGTTAATTTTGTAATTATTTTACCGTGCATGCGGTCAAACAAAAATAATAATAAAATTTAATCTAATCATCCTTACCTCGCTTGTTAACCCGCGGGCTATGTCACACAGAATCAACGAGCTACTAGTTCTACAAACTGCATACCAGTCGTTACCTTGAAAAAAAAAATATTATCAATCATATTGTTAAGTAATAAAATATAGTATAAAAAATATATTCTACTCCAATAAAATTCCTAGAATCTCCATCCTTTTCTCTAATCTAGTGTCATATTTTCAAAGTCTTCGCTATACTCTATACATCTAATTACAGTTCTGACTAAAAATATGATAGGTATTTTTTGAAGGAAAATATTATCACCAACTTTAAAAAGCAAGGGAGCCAATATGCATGCATTCATATAGTGAAAATGATAAAATAATAATAATCCAGTACAGTGCAATTTTTTAATATTACAATTATTGTCATAAATGCGAAACTTATCGTTATAATATTCGTTTTATATTACAAGCATTTAAAGCAAACCATATGAATTCATATTGGCTGTTTTGCCTTTTTAAGTCGTTGATTATTTTCACGTTGTCGACGAGTATGCTTATCATAAAAGACAAGGTAACTAATAAAGGAGTTGTACCTACGCTCATCAGCTCATCTGAAGCTTTAAAGAATACAAGGAGCAGTATAGTACCTACCTACAATATTTAAAGAATTATCCCCTAACTCCTAACCGTTAAAGAGTTCTACCTTCCATCATCAGATGAGCAATATGAAATGATGACTACCAATCAGGCCATATCAAGAAAATAAGAAATGTAAATAAAAACAATGTACCTACGTGTCTATAAAAGTTGAAAGTTGCCCTCGATTTCCATCAACAGATCCTGTCTTGGCGACAATGGGAACACCTCAAAAGTATAAAAATTTAAAATCGATTTACAATTGGTGGAGAAATCGTTGAACATACATAAAAAAATACATATAGACGAACATAGAACCTCCTCCTTTTTTGAATCGGTTAAAAAAAAATATATCCGATAACTATTATTATAATACGTCGTAGCCATAAAATTTCTTGAGATGGAAGCATATCAAGATATGTTATCCTTTCTTTTACAACATTATGATGTGTCTTGGCCCCATCAATGAATAGATATCGTTTGATTATTATGTCCATATACCAAGCCACTTCATGATATGCTTCTGTGTACCGATCCATCACCGTCATACCTATAAATCGTACGTTGAATATGTCCGGCGCCTGCGTGGTGGTGACAGTGAGCGGCGGCGAGTCGTTGGCGAGCCTGCTCACAACCAGCTGGCGCGGACTCACGTGCTGCACCTCTACGGAGTCGCGCCACACCCAGCGCCTGATAACACAACACTATACACTACAAATTATCAAAGTGATCTATAGTGCTATATTATTATGTTATCTGTGCCCAATAGTAGACTCCGACTTACAAATAGATGATAGGATCAGGAGGAGGATGATACAAGGTGGTGTACTTGCAACCGCCTCTCCAAAACAAAAATTCGCAACCTGTATCCATTTATCACAAAGGCACCGATGTACGAAACATATTCAAATACCCAAGCGAATGAAATTTGACAATAATTCAATTGGCATAAAGGTCTATGATTATAAATAGTGTTTTATTGAAGTAACACTTCTTTACTCACGACGGACTTGAGGAGTAAGCTGATGAATGCGTGAGGAGAGCGTTACGGAAACGGCAAACGGAAGTTGAGAGGGAGATAAAAGTTAGTAGAGCTAAAGAAGTTAAACTTCAGTCGTGTGGTCTAACTTCACAAATATAAAAACACACTCTTTTTTTATATTTGTACGTAGCTGCAGATGCCCTGAAAGTAAAAATTGTGAAGTACCTAAGTATAGCTTCTAGTTGAATAACAGCTCCGGTCTGCGAGGCAATAGCGAGTTTGGTTCCGTCGCCGCTCCAGGCGACCGCACGTGCTGCGTACAAGTTGGGAATCTGCACCATCGACAGTTCTATTCCGCCTGACTCCTTCACTTCTCCCACCAGGCACCCGTCAAACACGCCAAAAGCCACTGTCTGCAAAAAGCAAATTATCAATGAAGATATATGAAGGTATATTATTCGAAGCAAATTACCTAACATAGTTGCTTTTTATTATTTGACCTGAAGAACATCCACTGCTGAATAAAAATTTCTGGGATAAGTAGTTTATAACATAAAATACCTACATTACTGTGAATTGTGGATTTTGTGTCATTTGCATACATGCGATCTTTACCAACTCATCGCTGAGTAGCAGTTGAGGAGTAATTACAACGATATATAGAATAAACGATATATTTTGATATATCAATGCCCAAAAATATCGATAATTTGGAAAAAAGCTCAAATATCCAAATATTCTGACTAAAGCACACAGTTAGTTACAGAATCGAATTAAATCCTACCATGCTGAACTATCAAAATTATCATTTTCAAGTTCAATGGCCAGTACAAAATACTGGGAAAAGATTTCTATTTTTTTAATTGCTCCTTAATTATTACAAATTGGGTAAAAATAAACAATATGGGTGAACAAAGCAGGGCTAATCCAGCTCTTCCAACCAACCCCACTGGTCCCCACTGGTTATAAATATAGTAACATGCAAATTATGTAACACACAAATAAAAAATAATCAAGATACCAACTTATTTATATATTATATTTCTTTCTTAATTTTGATTCAAAAATATCTATAAATAAGAAAGGACTGAGGAAGTAACTTAATGAAAGTTATTTTTTTTTATTACATAATACTATGTATACATATTTACGAAGATCAAGTTTTATGTAGTCGACGAAGCCCGAGATACCTGTCCAGACGGGCTCGGTGCAGCTGCGATGAGATCACGGCGATCAGGTGGCAGCTGAGGCTCCAAGCTCCGTAGTAAGGTGCCACGCTGCGCTTCATACACCGCTACTCGACCGTCGCACGATCCCACTATTAACTAAATACGTAAACTACTTTTATTAGTACAGTTTAGTAGTACACGAGTAGAGTAAAATCGAGCGAGTAGCGGGGGGCTGGTAGATTCGTAATATACTCTACATTGCGGATCTACCAGCACGCTAAAATTAGTAACAATGAAACCAGTAGTCAATATAATATTATCCTACCGATTCTACTCTACCTGTGTCCAAGAAGCTTAAGTCGAATATAGTCAACAGTACAGATGACTAAAACGGCACCTATACTGCCTAACACTATTTCTTTGACTATCACTATAGCTTTTGATTTACACCTATGACTGTGACTGTTTTCATCAGAGACATAGTATAAATAGAGAAGTAAGGTAACTTCATACAAACGCACCGAGCGCGGTTTGTATGTGAGCGCGCCCGTACGTATGGCCGTCGCACGCACACACTGACAACATTTATAGGAGGTTATATGGAGCGCCAGTCGGGGTCGGAGCTGCGCCGTACGCAAAAACACGCAAGATTCGCGCCTGCGCTGACGTTCGTTAATAATTTGAACATTTAGGTACCTACCTACGTCGTATATAACTACAAATTCGTTAAAGATGGCTACAAAGTCGACTAGCCATAAAAAACATTGCAGTGTTCATGGATGTCTCAATAACAATTTGTCAGATACCCTAACCATTCGGCCACCGACACTCCTAATAATCACATGATAAGTGTGTAAATTAAAAAGTATTAAAAATAGTTTAGTGTAAAAAATAATGTATAATAAGTACTTAATAAAAATATATTTTCATGATAATTTAGATTATTTGAATAAATATTATGATTCAGTAAAGCTACGTTTTAATTAATCGTATTCCTATTTAGACCGTAATTTTTCAAATGGGGTGTAAGTAGTTCATCATCATCTTTGAACCAAAGCCAACTTCACCTGCACGCGGTGCACTCTGCTAACTGACAAACGAAGCTCTGGCGAAAAGAGAGGTAGGGAGCGTAATTGTAAGCTACCCGACTGGGGAATGTACCTCCACCTCACAGACTACCGCAGCTAAATAACAATTCCCTTGAGGGTTGTTGTGTTCCTGCGAGTGAGTGAGGTCACCAGAATGCAAGGAGATGCTGCGTTGGCAGCGGAGGTGGCGGCGCACGAACGATATTTTATGTTGCGAGCGTTAATATGGCTATGGTAACCGCTTCACATCAGGCGGGCCTTACGCTTGTCTGCCACCCGACGTAGTATAAAAAAAAATCACTAAACAGATAACATGAAGTAGGTTTTATCAAATGGTAGGAGTCCACCTGGGTGAGGACTGCCTTATCTATTTCTGCCGCCAAGCAACAATGCTTGCATTGTTGTGTTTTGTGTTCCGGTTTGAAGGACAACGCACCTGCGATTCTGCATTTTTGTTGCGAACAGCTTGAATGCGTGAATCGTGGATGTTATGGGCGACAGTTACCGCTCACCATCAGGAGGGCTGTCTGCTCGTTTGTCACTGAGTAAGCATGGATTAAAATGTAGGTAATGAAAAAATTGCAGTCACTCCTGGTGTATGTACAAAAATTATTATTTTTATTATTTTTAGATTTCCACACCCAAAGGGTAAAATCGGGACCCTATTACTAAGACTCCGGTGTCCGTCTGTCTGTCCGTCTGTCACCAAGGGCTGTAGGTATCTCATGAACCGTGGTAGCTAGACAGTTAAAATTTTCACAAATGATGTATTTCTGTTGGCGCTATAACAACTAACAATAAAAACAGAATAAAATAAATATTTAAGGGGCGCTCCCATACAACAAACGTGATTGTGTGTCGTTTTTGGTACGGAACCCTTCGTGACAGAGTCCGACTCGCACTTGGCCGGCTTTTTGTTACAGATCCCTTACCCTACTTAATTTTGTATTTTGTACCTTACTTAATTTTGTATAACAGAGATTGACTAAGTATTTTTGACGGTTGAATAAACTATTAAGCGACAGCCCTACGTGTTTAGGCTATTATCTCCCGCTCGGGGCTTGAGTTCTCCTACTTCTCTATTTTTATTATGTCAGAGATGCACATATAGCGAAGCTGATATATATACATATGGAAGCGAGCTGAGCGGTGCAAAGCTGTGATATGGTGTGCAGAGAAGCGATGCGAAAATGCGGACCGGTCTGTCATGCTCTTGCAACATTTTTCTCACACATCCCTCCAGCATACTCCTCGGCCCGCACACTTCGCTCGCGTGGTTTGTATGTACAAGAACCTCGCAGCGAGCTTATTGGACTTCTCTACGATTAGTTGTTTCTACTAGAACAGCGCTGATCGAGACTTTTTTATTGAAAAGCCTCGATCAATAATAGTGGTATACCACTAGGTAAATGAAGTGGTATACCACTAGGTAAATGAAGTGAAGTATTAAATTTTAAAAAAATGTGAGATTTTAAAGTAGGTTAGATTTGACTTGGCCAGTTTTTATTACATCAGTCATTTTATAAAGTTATTCAACGTATATATATATATATATACACAATACAATACAATACAATAACTTTATTACGTTACTGTATTGTATTGTATTGTGTATATATATATATATATATATATATATATATATATATATATATATATATATATATATATATTAATTCAGATAAAAACTGGCCAAGTCAAATCTCTTCAACCTACTTTAAAATCTCACATTTTTTTTAATAAATGTAATTTGTTATAGGTATCCAATAAAGCAAAGGAAGAGAGTTTAATACTTGTTCATAATGTTACTTTGTTCCTATAAATACATATTTGGATTTTGCATAGAACTTGGCACTCATTTAGATCTCCATTCTTTTTGCGGCGAAGCCCACAGCCAATCATAATTTTTGTATTGAACTTGGCTCTCCTTTTTTACATTTATGTTTTTGGTGGGATTTATAATTTCATGGGCCAGCTGCAGGTTTAGGCCGTGCGTTAATCGCGCAGCAAGATCTTTGCCTGTTTACCCGACTGCGACAGAAGGAGGGTTATGTTTTTCGAGAGTATGTACGTATGTATGTATGTATAATTGTTTGGCACGCTCTGCAGCCTGAACGGCTGGATGGATTTTAGCTTGAGAGGTGTCGTTAGATTCGTATTTGCTGTGAGAATGACACTGGGTACGTCAAAATTAAAAAAAATAACATAATGGCGGATTTTTGGCGCCAAGTTCAAATGCAAATGCGCGCCGCAGTCTGGACGGCTCGATGGATTTTAGCTTGAGGGGTGTCATTAGATATGTATTTACTGTGAAAGCGACATTGCATATATCAAAATAAATAAAACTAAAAAACATAAAATAAAAACGGCAAATTAAAAAACTAAAAAACCCGACTGCTATTCTGTGTAATTTGGAAATGAAAAACCTCTTAAACAAGAAAACATGTAGCAGTCGGGACGGGAATTTAGAGCATAAGTATGGTAGTCGGGTTTTTTAGTTTTTTAAATTACCAGTCGGGTTTAGTTTTTATCTACCTATTTATAAAGATAATTAGCCACCTACGTTTTTATAAATCAGACCTCGTGACAATGTGGCGCCCAACGTGGGACCATATATCCTAGACATTAACTAAACACTCAACAAATTACCAATACGCAATGACACAACCACAAGACAAACATTGTGAAGTACCATGACCACGAAAATATAACAGAAGATAGTCCTGGCTAAAGGTGCATATGCCCAGATGCCAGCTGTTCTCGAACTGTGTATAATACGCAAGCAAAGAAAACTGTGTGTTGCTCATAATACTTGTATTCTATAACCGGAATAGAAACGTAGGTAGATAGATAGATACGTTTATTACAAACTATAGTCACACACATACAAAAATGAAATTTAAAAATAACAAGGAGTGAACTTATACTAGGAAAGAGAACGCACAATAAAAGATGTATGTGTGTGCTGCAGCAAGCTAATGGCCATAGCTCAGTGTGATTTTTTTGCATATTGTATAAAAAACACTGAAGCAGGAAGTGTATTATAGGTACATTTATTTTGCCAAACTTACATAAGGCGGTAGTAACATCAGTGCGGTGGGTGGCAACGCGTATCGCAGCAGAAGCCTCCCATTCAAATACAGTGTACCATCAATGTGACCTGATGCTACGGTGCCCTCTCCACCGCGAGCCAACGACACGCAGCATGTTCCAGCAGTCCAGAGACTGGAGCTCTTATTACTTTTGCAGTCCAGGGCCCTGGGTAATACAACTAAGAATTTATCGATATAATTTTGGATTGTTGAAGCTTCACCACCATCTTTTGGGCCAAAAGCATCGTTTTTTTTTATACTACGTCGGGTAGGGTACATGGTACACCACACCATTTAAACCGTTGTGAATGCCCAAATATCAATCCCTCTGTAACCCTTATTCACCCAATGTTGGGATATGGTACTCCCCTTAATCAAAGGGGTGTAGTGCATAAGCCATAACGCTACCAAACACGCATTGGCGGAGGCCACTGTTTTCGAGCTATAAAGGCCACTTACTTTGCTTACCGACTATAATCTAGTGATAAGATAAACGTGACGCGTTAACGTCCGAAGCACAGAAGAGCTGGAGATAAATAAATCCACCTCCTCCTACGGTTGTTTTGGTACGACTTGTTTTGGTTTGAAAAAAGACAAAGAATCTGTCTTGTGCGGAGATCGAACCCGCTCGCTCGCTCATCATATTCCTTATGTCATCGTCATATTCATCTATATATTTATAACATATCATTATATTTCTTATCTCGTCTTGCTATTTAACTCCTTTTTGTCCCATGATCATACCGGACTCTTCTACGGATGAGTCGATACATATTACGTTTGTGCACGCCGTGCATGTATGTAGCATCGAACGCCGACCGATTCAACTTAAAGAGCAGTTTAGATTACTTTAGATTAGCTCAAGAGAGCGGCGGACAAAGATGCGCAAGGGTATACTATTTATTACTTTAACCTTCGATCAACAGTTGTCTATTGTTAATCGAAGACTTTAACGCATAGTTTCTACACCAACCTGATCTTTCCATCAGTAGTGCCCGTAAGAAACCCGTTGTCACCTGGCAGAAGATGCACCGGCGCTCCGGTCAATGGGAACTTATTACAAATCACCTTCTTGCCGCTCCAGTCAGCACCCACTCGGTACACGAAAACCATGTTATCGCTCTGAGCCACGCCCAATAACTCAGAGTTTTCGCTAAAACATATACCTACAACAAGATAATAATTACATAAATAAGTCCTTATTGCTGTCTCATAATTTTACAAAACAAAACTGGTCTATAGGTGTACCCAGCGCTAAACTATTGTATATTATAATAAATAATAAAGCATTAAAAAAAACCGGATAAGTACGAGTCGGACTCGCCCAGTTAGGGTTCCGTACGTAGGGTATTAGGTAATTATAATTATTTTAGATTATTTCGTTTCACAGACTTCGGAGACAAAGAGGGGAACAGTTTTTTTTTTATATTTTTCATTATATATAAGAAATAATGAGTCGGAAAAATATAGACCCTCTATTTTTTAGGATTTAATTACAAATGTATAGTTTTGAGATTTATTCTTGTACTTGTAGTATATAACGATGTTACTTGCCAAATTTCATAGTTCAAGGTCAAGAGTAGTATATGTATCCCTATGAGTTTTGATTCCCTTGAGAATATGTCGAAGTATGCGTTTTTTGCTGAATAAACGGCAGTACCTTTTTTTTACGTAAACTTAGCAGTTTGATTTTTTTATAACTTCATAGGATCGTAGACCTGAGTATTCAGTTTAAATTTCAGCTTGATACCTACACGCATTCTCGACAAAGAGGGTCTTGACAGACAGACCACAAAATGATCTTTATAAGGAGTCCTTTTGAGGTGCGAAACCCTAAAAAGTAAAGGTAAATCAATTATTGCAATTATTATTGTGCAGTGCAGGGGTTCATACATATAAAGAAGAAGAAAAAACGAGTTACACTCTGGGAGTGCCGGCAGAAGTGAAAACTTGACCATTAACGTTGTGTATTTTTGAATATTTTGTAATGGTTAGGGAATAATTTCGCACGAATTGCTTTATTTATCAGTATAAAAATACTATCATTTGTGTGGTAAAATACAATATTAATTTATTCACAAACATGACAATTTATATTACACTAAAAATAAACAGCGGACATACATTTTCGCCGCGCGGTAGAAAGAGTGGGGGATATTACTTCCTCTCCTACGCCGCGCCGGCCGGTGTACTCTCCCGAATTTTCGATCAAGTCACGTGACCTGACGCAAGTTTAACATTTTTTACTCATCCTAAAAAAACACAACGCCGCTATAGAAGTTTTCACTTCCAAAAATCTAAAAACCCACAAATATTTTATTGGCAATTTGATCTACACTACTTTGCGTGCTTCCGCCACCAATTAGTTCATGCAAACTACTGCCGGCCGGCACCCGCCCACTACCGTTAGTAGTTGCATGCCACTGCCGTGGCTGCTTTGGTCGTCTCTGCTCCAGCTGCTGTGGTCGTCTCGGCGAATCTCCAACATCTGAAACAGAAGATACATGCGGCCGCCGCTGCCCCGACTGCCGTGGTCGTCTCTGCGACACGTGTTTCGCCTCTACGCGAGGCATCCTCAGGCGATCTGTGGATGTTGATGGTTAGAACAACAACCTACAAATGACAAGTCCATCGCATTGCCGGCCTTTATATTGTGTTGGAAGTGGAGGGGGTAGTGAGGGTAATGGAAAATATATTATTTAATAAAATATATTATTTATTTAATAAAATATATTATTTAATATATTTTCCATTACCCTCACTACCCCCTCCACTTCCAACACAATATAAAGGCCGGCAATGCGATGGACTTGTCATTTGTAGGTTGTTGTTCTAACCATCAACATCCACAGATCGCCTGAGGATGCCTCGCGTAGAGGCGAAACACGTGTCGCAGAGACGACCACGGCAGTCGGGGCAGCGGCGGCCGCATGTATCTTCTGTTTCAGATGTTGGAGATTCGCCGAGACGACCACAGCAGCTGGAGCAGAGACGACCAAAGCAGCCACGGCAGTCGCATGCAACTACTAACGGTAGTGGGCGGGTGCCGGCCGGCAGTAGTTTGCATGAACTAATTGGTGGCGGAAGCACGCAAAGTAGTGTAGATCAAATTGCCTGTAAATTTTACTTCCGCAAAATAACACCTGAATCAATTAACTAAATATTTTATTATTTTTCTTTCATTTTATTTTATTATTTTTATATGAAAAGTTATATTATTTTTCCGAATTTCTTTATTAATATTTATTACGATAATTTGACCTTAGTTTCACGCAGGCGCGGATACAGAGGAGGGGGCAATGGGTGTCTGCTGATCTTTTTGAAAAATTTGAAAATGGAAGGGGAAGGAGTTTACGCATCCCCCTCATTTTTCGACTAATTTTGAAATCTTAATTAGTTCGTTGTTATCGCCATGATACAAAAATGTCCCTTGAACGGCATTCTGGATCCGCGTCTGGTTTCAGGTACTTTCGTTTACCAGTGCCCTTTTTGACAAGTCCTGTTGTATATGGTTTTTTTTTATACTACATCGGGTGGCAAACAAACAAACGGCCCGCCTGATGTGACGCGGTTAGCAAAACAATACTAACGTTCGCAACATTAAATATCGCTAGCTCGCCACAAGCCCCACTGCCAATGCAGCATCTTACTTCCTGATTAATTTAGGAGAGTAGGATTGCATGGTATCTTTTAAACATCCCCAATGATCAACTGTGTCGTTTATTCATGCCACTGCTGGGATATGGGCCTCCCCTCAATCGAAGGGATTTAGAGCATACTCCAACACGCTGCTCAACTGCGGGTTGACTGAGACCAGTATTTTCAAGCCGCCAAAAACTACAGACTTGGCTCAACGACTGTCATCTAATGACAACAGCTGAGACCTAAGGATTAACGTGCGCTCCGAAGCACGGAAGAGCTCGAGATAATAATATAAACCCATCCATGGATAGGCCACGGTCGACGTTACTTAACTTGCGTGATCGATTAGACTGACATTTGCAACGTCGCCATCGAGCTTCACCGTTTATAGGTATTAATTACTTATTTATTCGATCAATACAAACTCGTTATAACGTAGGACTTCTTCCCAGCAGCCGGATCAGCTGGTTTAGTGCTGAACTTGTCGCGTCTCACACCCTCGCGGTCGTACAACAGCACGACGCGTTCGCACGTCGCCACCGCCAGCTTAACGTTGTTTGGAGACCAACTGATGTCTGCTATGGGACTTTCGCCCTCCTAAATAAAAATTATGCTTTATCAATTATTATCAAGCGATACCTATGATGTCCGTGGCCTCCTTAATGTGCAAATAAATGTTTTTCTTCTTCTTCTTTCTTCTATAATGAACCGCTCTCCGTTGGCAGGGAATTCGTTGGAGACAATATGCATTGGTACGCATATTGAAGTAGGTACTTCCAAATGGTTTTTTCCAGCGAACTGATTCAATATCGTTTTCACGATATACTAGAGCATGGGATCCTTCAAGAAAGGTTAGAAAGGTGTGAAAAGGTTTTTTTGCAGGGTAGGTAATTCGTGAGTGATGCCTTTGGTACATTAATTAATACAATTAAACATATCACTCACGTATTTCTGTTGAAAGTAGACTAGTTTGATTACTTAATGTACTATGATTTCTCAAACTTTTTGTGACAAACAAGCATACGGCCCGACTGATGGCGAGCAGTCACCGCAGCCTATGGACGCGAGTATATATTATATATGAATATAATATATACTTGCAACACCAAAGGCAACAATATTTATATAATAATATAGTACATATACTGTCGCCTTCGGTGTTGCAAGTATCCATGGGCTACGATAAATGCTTACATCGGACAAGTCGTATAGTTGCTTGTCTTTTTGGTGATATAAAAAAAACTCATTGCTCTACCGTTCTCAATCAAAAGTATTTAGAGCGTACTTTACCCCAATGCCCTACTGCGCATCGGCAGAAATACTTCCGCTAGAATTATTATATCGATGCCTCCAAGGAACACTACGCTAACCAAAATTTCGATAGTTTTCTTTTTTTATTTATAAAAGACACATAGACACAACAAAATCGACAAATACAAACCGCTATGTATAACTCATATTAGCGGTGTTTATCTGGATGTGTATGATTTGAGTTGGCGTAGTGATCATTGGAGGTATCGATACCTCCAATGAACACTACGCCGCTCGTTTTATTAAAAGGTCATTACGAGGCCCTTCATGAGTTTATAAGATATGGAAGCTCAATTTAATAAATATTATACTGTGAGCTAGAGCTGAGAGCCACTTACGGTAAGTATGCATACTTGTGTTGTGATGATTATGATTTTACCTACCTGCGGTTCCACAAATGTTTTTGAATATTTTAATCGCATGTTCACTTTATTATTTTAAAGCATATAGTAATTTTAGTAATAGCGAATTATCTTTGTCGTTTATTACCAATTACACATTGTTTTTCTTTTTCTTTAATAAATCGTAACTAGGCAACAAAGATGTAAACATTGAAAATTGCCGCCACGACACGAAACATTTTTTCGTCAAAACTCTATGACCCATGTTTTATTATTGCGTCTTTCTGATCCTGGATACAATTTCTTTAAAGCGAGTATTCATTCCCAAATAAACTTTGAGTATTAATCTACTGGAGATGCCAAACGCGGGCAACCCCCTCCGGCAAAGTACATTGGTCAACTAGTCATACACGTTATATAAAACTACTTAAAGTCGCTTCACCGTCATTTTGCATCGCTCCGTGTCGCGTGACGTTTCTCTCGAAAAATGACTCACCATTTTTCGAGAGAAACGTCACGCGACACGGATGCACGGATGTGCAGTATTATCGTGCAAAAGGCGATCTGATAGCTTAAATTCGCAACAAGATCGCGTTTTCTATCATAGGTAAGTATTTTTACTAACTATTAAATGTGTATTAAAGTACAATCTCCATTTAAAGTAAAAACCGTTGCGATACGTAAACGATAGAGAAATGTAAACATGAATACAGTGGTACAGGCTTTAGGGATGTGACAAAGTCAAAAAAGCGATTCAACATTTGAATGAATCATTCACTCATTCAATTACTGCAGTTCGTATAATAGTCAGATTTTATGGACTTAAAATTTTGATATTTGACCAATATTTACACAGTATTTTGTTATAATTTCTTTTGTAGTACTAAGTAGTACATCATAGTGTCGCGATTGAATATCTCTTTAACCCTAGCAAAATATAGAGCGATTTTGTAATTACAGAGTTTATGTGAAATTATTAATTTATTACTAATAAAGCAATTGAATGAAAACAAACATGAATTTATTCCTGCATCCAGATAAAGTACTATAGCCATCGAAGTGAAGGAATCCAATTTATTCAATCGTAATAATTTCGATAACGAAGAGTTCCATACCATTATCTATAAAAAATCATGTCTGTTGTATGAGAGCCCCCTTAAATATTTATTTTATTGTATTTTTTAGTATTCGTTGTTATAGCGGCAACCGAAATACATCATCTGTCAAAATTTCAACTGTCAAACTATCATAGTTCATGAGATACAGCCAAGTGAGAGACGGACGGACGAACAGCGGATTCTTAGTATTAGGGTTCGTTTTGCCCTTTGGATACGGAACACTAAAAAATGTCAAATCATATAATAATTATAATGCATGGAGTCCTTATGTGAATGAGTGTTAAAAATCTAAATCTAAATTGTCGTTATTTGAACGTAGCCAAATGGCTTCAATGATTATGTCGCTACGATAACGTAGTACTGCACGTTACAGGAATCGGACCCCTGCGCAAATGTCATGACTTCATGAGCGAATGCTCGTTCAGAACACGAAGTGAAAATGCGGCTTCAGTCTCATCCCATAATCACGAAAATATATATGTATACAGCGTGCGCAGTGCGCGTAAAAAAAATTCACTCTTAAATACAATGTGTGTTCAATCACACGACATTTTTTTTTCTCTCATTTAGTTCTTTCTATCAATATCATAAGCTTTGTCTCTGTCTATTTGTTTTTTGAAACGTTTACCTTTTAAGGTATGGCCGGGCCATGGTTTAAAAAACACTTGCAGGAGACCCGGCTTATGCGTCTTCGTCTACGTTGCATACGTCGTCATTCATTTGGGTGAATGGCAACATTGATAATCTGTCGTCTGTCAGCTGTCATCTTCAAGTTCCGTTTCGCCGGAAGTCCTTCGTTCAGTGTTACCAACTTAGGGGTTTTCCCCCCAAATTTAGGGGTTAAATAAGTAGAATGGGATTTTTTTAGGGGCGTTTTACTTTTGGGGGTATTTTTAGGGATATTTTCCATATAATTTATTTTCGGAAATTTTATATAAAAAAAATTGGTTGCCTGTAAAGTCGGTATACGGGCGAAAGTTTTACGTGACAACGACTTTGAGTGGTAAAATGTTTTCGAGTGGAAGGGACGCATGCCTTTCACTTTTTATGTCTGTCTCTCTCGCTCTTAGAAGGGACGCGTGCCTTTCACTCGCTCTCATTGTAAGCGCATAACGTGAGCCAGTTTCTTGAAGTGTCACCCGGCTAACCAATTTATAAGACGTTGTCACGTCAAAAGATATCGCAAATACAAAGGTGTAAAAATATTGGACCTGGTGTAACCCAACCATAATTATTTGTTTATTTAGCGGCTTTGCGACATCTAGTACGGCACCTTGTTAATAAGAATGATGACATTATTATATATTTTGAAGTAGGTATTCGATAATGTATATATATAGAATATTTAAAATATATTATTTATTTATTTAATAAAAAAATATATTTATTTAAGAAAACATTATCAAATTTAGCCAATTGCTAAAACACTTGATTTATCTGGAAAGTAAAACACTTGATTGATCTGGAAGTGCTTTCATAGTGTTTTAATTTATTATTTATTTTTAGGGGGATTTCCAAGTAATTGTGGTGATTTTAGGGGTTTTTAGCTAAGCTTTAGGGATAAATATTTTTGAGAGTTGGTAACACTGCCTTCGTTTTAACTCCTTTTCGTGTGTACTTTTCTGTGTTAGGACGTTGTAAGGTTAGAATTATTTATCTTTTTGAATCGTACGAAAGCATGTAATTTTTCCTTGTTTAAATTTGGAAGTAATTTGCTGTATATGAATATTATACGTATTGTGTCATATTTTTATAAAATCTGTGCATTTTATGAATGTTTTGATTGGCGGCTTTCGTGATATTTACTTGTTGGAATATAGTGTGTAGGATGGAGACATACGTGTACATGTAAGTAATAAAAACTGATGCAATATTTCAGAACGTCATGCCGTTCGCGAGATTCGTTGAGCCGGGGCGTGTTGCCCTGGTGGCTGAAGGACCATTGAAGGGAAAGTTAGTGAGCGTGGTGGATGTCATTGATCAGACCCGAGCTCTCGTGGACGGACCTGGCAGTGGCGTCTCAAGACAACAAATTCGCCTCAACCAGCTGCACTTAACGAAATTTCGTCTAAAGTTCCCATTTACAGCACCCACACGTATTGTTAGGAAAGCGTGGACTGAAGCCAAACTTAATGAAAAATGGACAGACAGCCAGTGGGCACAGAAGTTGGCTAACAAAGAAAAACGCGCTCAAATGACCGACTATGACAGGTTCAAGTTGACTTCAGCGCGAGTCAAGAGAAACCGCGCGAGAACTGCGGTATTCAAGAGTATGAAAGTGAAGGCAGCGCGCGCCGGAACTTTCGGCAAAAAGAAGGTCCCCAAGACAGCAGTGAAGAAGCCGCGTACTAAAAAACCCGCCTCAAAGAAACCAGCGAAGAAGTAATTCTTTTGTGTCTAAAGATACAGTGACTATTTATGGACAGATCTAAATAAAGAATTACTTTTAGCTAAATAATGTGTTAACCTTATTCATAGTCCTAGTATCTGTCCATTTTTGTGAAAATTGGTGAGTTTTGTGAGTTTTATAGAACATGTGGTGTTTTTTCTTTACTCATTTTTTTTCATGTTTCAGTTACGGATAGCGTATTCAAACTTAGACACAGGTAAGTTATCAATATAACCTATACCAACCTTTCCATTTAAATATTACTACA
Organism: Hypsopygia costalis; assembly: GCA_937001555.2. Classification (NCBI taxonomy): domain Eukaryota; kingdom Metazoa; phylum Arthropoda; class Insecta; order Lepidoptera; family Pyralidae; genus Hypsopygia; species Hypsopygia costalis. Next base: position 12,925,301 of record OW443340.2, on the reverse strand, counting down.
ATCTCAGATTGAACTCGTAGAGTCTAAATTTCATTTACTGATCAATAATATACTGGTTGCGAGTTGATAAATATGGCAAATAGTATGTGTTTATTCACCAATCTAGACATGAATATATCAGACTTCCTTCATACTGTATATGACATGCCTTTCCTCTGAGAAGGCTGTCATATATTCATTGCCTTATCTCACTAATTATGCTTTAAGCGGACAATATAGGCTGCCATCCATAACTTATATTTTCAAATGATGAATTAATTATTAGTCTCGTTCGGATGACCCCTGTGATTTCATCTATACCAATTCACTGATAAATTATTTCTTATTGTAACAATGAAAAGTACTCAAACATTATTGACCAAATTGTAATTTTTTTCAGAAATTGAAGAAATATGGAGTATATTCATCTCAATTGCAATAATCTCAAAGATTTTGGTAAGTTTGTAATTTAATTGTATTGTATTTGTATTTATTTATTCGTTAACAAAAAATATTGTGTTTGAATGCATATTATAAACAAAACTTAATACTACTTAAACTACTTAAAATAAATATAAGCATGTATAGGATAATAATAGTAAGCATGTATAGGATATGTAAAGATGCATATTATTAGGGAGGCAGAAAGCATCGGGTATGACCTATGCTGGATAGCAGTGGGTAGATACAAACTAATAATGATGGTGTCAAATGGGAACCAGGGTGATAATTAAGAATCAAGATATCATATGTAATGTATGCTTCTTGTAATCATAATATCTGATTTTTTTTAATAATTAGTGTATTATATAAATAAATTATTTCAAAAAAATCTCTGGCCCTTTATGAAGCATAAGCATCTCTAGTATGTATATGTAGATACCCTACCAAAGCCGATGTGTGTTCAGACCACCTGGCATACATGACTACTGGTTAGGTACATTAACACACTCTGTGTAAGAGGTGTGGTTTCCATAGCCCCATCTCCAAGGGATGAATGTAACATCTCATTTCTACTTAAGTACCTACAAAACAATATTATGATACCACAGAATAGTAACTTTAAATATATTTTGTTTACAGATAAAGTTGCAAAGGTTCCATCCATCAGTTGTGATATCTAAACAAAGGTGAGATAACTTTTAATTTCTACTACTGACCACTTTTTACTGTACAAATTTTGTAAAAATAATTATTTCCTTCTTTGATTTAATTCAATTCAATTTCTATTGTCAATTTATGTTAAAAAGAAAAAAGCAATCCATGTATGTACATAATTATGATGATTTTTAATTTATAGTCTCGTTCGTATGATTTCTATGATTTCATCATTACCACTTCACTGATAAACTAGACTTGTACATATTTATATAATAGCAAATAATATGTTTTAACTAATACATCTATATTGTTTATTCCCTTAGATTCCAAACTCACTTCTACAGACCCTGCGGATAAATTATTTCAAAAGGTAAGTGTATGTTTTGCTTAATATTTTTAAAGCTCCTTGGATTAAATACTCTAAATATGCTATTGAAAATAATGCACTAGCAAATTTGACAAAAGTACAATAAAAATTAGAAGGTTGTTATAAGCCATAGATGCAATGTAATATCAAATTGAGTTTCAAAGGAGATATCTAATTTCACTCAAAATATAAATGTTCCGGCTTTGTTTGTGACATTTTCCGACGTTTTCGCAAATAAGTTAAACATCGGCAATGAGTTAAAATTAAGACTACAAATGTTAGCAGGCAATTAGAAGCAAACTAGAAATGTAAAGCATGATGTTCTCTTATTTGTACTGCTTATAGTGGTATGTGGCCATCAAACCCTACCAAAGCCGATGTGTGCTCTGTTTAATCGGGTATACATGACTACTGGTTAGGTACATTATCACACTCCGTGTAAGAGTTGTGGTTTTTATAGCCACATCTCCAAGGGATGAGTGTGACATGTATATGTTTATTTTACATGATGTTGGATGGAAGACATGCATAACGGTCCGCCTGATAAGAAGCTGTTAGTATAACCTGAAAACAACACTGTAATGTTGAACTTCATCAGCTTGCATATGCTAATTTAAAAAGTTCTAAAAATAATGCTTTTTTAAGTATAAGTTTTGGGCATAAGTGTCTCATTGTTATCTACAATACTATTGTTTACAAGTTAATAAATTGAAAGCTGACTTATACGGAACACATTAATATTTTCATAGAGGGTTGTATACCTGTGAATGAGCAATGTTAGGGGTCCTGAAAAAGTTACTAAGAGAGTGGTATTTCATGTAATAATCTATAGGTTTACTATATATAACTGATACACATCAGGAGAATTGTATATTAGTTTGTTTATTCTAAGACAACAATTCGACCCATAAAAGTAGCTGTCTATGGAAGAAAAAGATCAAAATAAAAGAAAACATTGTTTATTTATTATGCAATCTTCTTCTAGGTCGTAGTTCTAGGGTCTTCTAGGTCGACTGTTAGAGAATGCATTTAGCATTATATACCAAGATATTGTGGTCAATCATTTTTTAAATAAATAAATCTTTATTGTTTACAGATGGCTGACATTGAGGCTTTTCATTTTATTTATAAAGAAGATGGTTATAGTTCAGCATTACATGAATGTTTTCAAATTCATTAGGTAAGATTTTTATTTTGTTGTTCACATTATAGTGCATGCATAATTTCTGCTATGAATAATTCTATACATAATGTATAAATGATGACTAATAGTATCGCCCCTAACTGATAATGTGATGATCGATCCATCCTGATCATATTTTAACAAATTAAAATAACTTGATCCCAATTTCAAGACTACTAATACTTTTGAATTTTTCAGATATAGAAAAACACGCCCTACTGACTTCGATAATAAATAAATATAATATGGTAAGTTATATATTTTTTTTTCTATTCTATTTTATAAGACTTATTTTATAGCTGCCGCACATTATGCCACAAGTAGCCGCCACTAAACGTAGCTACAAGTGGTTAGGTCAAACCACTAGGCGCAACCACTAGTCGCTGCTACTAGTGGCTGTACGCGGTCCACAGTCGGAGCCACTAGTGGATAGAATATATCAACACGTTTGTTCATTTATCCTCAGAATTCGACTGGTAGACGTATAAAATTTTACTTTTATCGATTATTATATTAAGACGGAGAAAACGACTTATGCTTCCGATGCGGTGGTTGCAGAAAGACCAAGGCACGGTGCGAAGCCGGCGACTGTGGTCGAGTGTCTCGAGTGCGCGGGCGGCGGGCGAGCACTGACCACTCGCAGCTTGTGGCTCTAACGCGGCCTCTCAAACGCTGAGTTTGCGTCGATATCATACAAAATGTATGAAAAATGTCTTCCACAACTTGTGGCGGCCCCTAGTGGCTTAGCTGTGGTCGCCACTGGTAGCCTAATGTGCGGCAGCTCTTACACATTTCAATATTTTAGTGATGACTTTCAGTATCGCCCCTATCTGATTTCTGATGATTGATAAGTTCTGAATCTTTTAATTTAATAATTTAACTATATACTTGACATAGACATTAAGTTAACAAGTGCATGTCTGTTACAGGTATTTTATATGAACAAGCAAAATCATAAAGAGGATGAAGTGAAATCATTGGTAAGTGTATTTAAATTATCTTTCTGCTGATCAATATCAATTTTTTTTTGTCAAACTAATAAAATCTAGTGAGACGTTTAGCTATGAAAGTCCAATAAACATCCTAGCTCATACTCATAAACTCTCTTAATATTAGTATTTTAATGCTGCCTTCTGGTGAGCAATAGCCTCACCGAGGTGTTTAACAAAGGAGGACATCTGAGGTGCGAAGACTGCGTCAACATATGTAACAAGGGGGTTGAATGTTGCATGTGGATTCTCACAAGTATAAGTTATTTAAAAGAAATATTCTCTATTTCTTATTTTCCACATTCTAATATTTTAATGATGACTTTCAGTATCGCCCCTATCTGATTTCTGATGATTGATAAGTTCTGAATCTCTTAATTTAGTAATTGGAACTCTATACTTGAAATAGACATAAAGTTAACAAGTGCATCTTTGTTACAGGTGTTTTATACTTACAAGCAAAATTAAAAAGACGATGAAGTGAAGTCATTGGTAAGTGTAATTAAATTATCTTTGTTGTTAAATACTTTCTGCCGATTATTATCTAATTTGTGTGTCAAACAAAATTTAGTGAGACATATAGCTAAGAAAGTTCAATAAACATCCTAACTCGCAGAGTCTCACATAATGTTAGGACATAATGGACTGGAACCGGATGTGCGAAAGAGACAGCTGTATACGGCTAGAAAAAAGGCAAATAGGCGAAAAACTGGGAGGGCCTTTCTCAAACCAATTAAGCTTCAAATAACAGTCAATTATTTAATGATGACTTTTAGTATCGCCCCTATCTGAGATCTGATGATTGATAGTTTCTGAATCGCTTATATATAATAATTTAGTTTACTTGCAATAAACATCACAGTAAAATTAATACCATTCTTTACAGATACAGAACAGTGTATAGGGGAGAGGAAGAGGAAGTCCTATCCATCTCAAAATTTTCTGGTGCATACCTCATGATGTTGGTTTACCAATTCTAAATTCTAAGGTGAGCTTAAAAATGTTTTGAAATAAATTGATAATCTATGGCCGTGGAATTCATATATTAAATTCTACTTCATTATGGAAGTCTCAAATAACTATTGCATTGTTGTCCCAAAATCGGTATTAGGATGGGATAGGGCCTCCAGACCAGTCAATATCTTATGCTTAATCATATAGTTAACCATACAATAAACATCTATTTGCAAAATTACTGATAATATTTGCTACTACTACTTAGATATGTTTCTGGTTTAAGAAATCTTTTTCCCTAGTTTTTTACTACACTAAACTCGAATAAAAGCATATTTGAACCTTCTAGCACTTCTGTTCCGCGATTTTAGCAAAGGTTGACCTTTGTTTAAAATATTTATTTTGTTATTAATTTTAAATTAAAAGACTGTTCAAGGTGTTGAAATTTCTAATTTTTAACTGACTTCCAAAAAGGAGGTTCTCAATTCAACTGAATATTTTTTTTGTATGTATGTTATTCGATATCTTTGCGAATTGTGAACCGATTTTCATAATTCTTTTTTTATTTGAAAGGGTATGATTGCAAGGTGGTCCCATATTCATCAAGTCAGGATCTGATGATGGGATGCCAGGGAAATCAAGGGAAACCCTTAAATTTTATAAGCATGTATGGTTAAATTCAATTTTTTTATTTGAAATGGTAATTGCGAGGTTGTTCCATATTCACCAAGTCAGGCTCTGATGATGGGATCCCAGAAAAATCGAGGGAATCCCTTAAATTTGCCTTATGGTAGCCGGCAGAATAAAATTGTGCCACTCCATTGCTCTGCGCTGGATGTCGTACAAGGCGACTAAGGAATCTTGTGTCACGCGATAACTTTTCTCCCGGAAGACGGGCAGCAGCGTCTGCCAGGGTATTCCACCAATAAGCTGCGCTCGCCAACTGAAGTCGGTTTCAATTTTTTTTTAAATCAACTTTATCTTGAAATGATGTTGAATTATAACAAGCATATATCATAAAACTTTTGATGAAAAATTATAACTGATTTTGTTACATTTCCAAATCAATGTAATTTAGTTTTTTACATATTGTATTAAACTACTTATTTTGTTTACAGATTGTAGAAAGTACTGCAGCTTATGCGCAACATATATGAAGTCAAATTATGGGTAAGATTTATTTTCCTTCACAATCATGCATGTAAATTAATTATCTTCACAATAAATGATGATATATTTTAGTTATCCCTGTCTCACAAAACCATGGGGAAAAATATGGTATGGTAACTCCTGATGATGAACCTTAACAACAATTCATCTGATTAATAAAGATCATTATTAATTAAATTGCAACTATTGTTTCAGGTTAGGCCTTCTAAGGATCGACCAACACCCTTCTTTAGGAGTACAGTAGGTATGTACATTGTCGTTGATTGCAATCCCTAACTACAAATATACAGGCTGTTTGGTAGACGTTGACGCTGGATAGGTGCTAATCTGCTACTTGTTTAGTTTCAATAATTTGATTTTAGGCTTGAAAACTTACTTACAAAAATTTATTTTTTTGTGAAATAATTTTAACTAATAATTAACAAATATTCCAGATAAAAAGAAAAATGTAAAGTTGCTTATTTCAACCGTTTTAAATAAAAAATATTGATATTAAGGTTAAATTATTTGAGCTAAACAGACTCCTACCTATCATCATCTGTCGACATGTTCAACCGTCTACCAAACACCTGTATACATATAATATATGATGAATTACTAAGTTATCCCTGTCTCACAAAACCATGGGGAAACTATGGTATGGTAACTACTGATACAACAACTATGAGAAAAAGAATATTCGCCTGGCATTCTCTAGAAATTTTAAGTTTTTATTTATTTATTTGAAGGTACAAATTGTAAGGCAGCTCCTCATTAGAATCTCCTCATCGAAGATTAAATTTTACGAGGTAAGAAATCAAATTAGTAATAATAAATGTTAAACATTAAGTTCCTGGACATATTAAACAGCGCCGTGTAGACTTTAACTATACAAAGCTAGTACTAAGAGTACAAGATCACTAATAAATATACTTAAATATTTATTTTTTCGTTAATACATAATATGTTCGTAAATACATATTATGTATATATAATACATGGGAAACAAACAGACATGTTCATGCACACAAATGTTTGTCATGTGCGGGGGTTTGAACGCGAAACCTCGGAGTAAAGTAACCTAGCCATTCATACAAGAAACAAACACAAAAAACAGACGTTTTATATCGATGTCCTATTATTTCTTGTTACATAATGATTAAATGATGATTTATTACGACAAGCATATATCTTAATTTTTTTTTGAAGATAAATAATATCTGATTAAACTGTTTAAAAGCAATAAACTTTAGTAATAAGTTTATATATTTCATCTATTTTGTTTTTGGTTTTACAGGTATTCAACATCGTTGAATTCCCAGAAGTTAATCAAAAATATGTAACTGTACCCGCGACTCCATTTGTATGTCGCCCTATGTATTTGTAGTCGTTCGGAGAAGAAATTATACCTCGATTGTTGAATTAAAAAAAATGTACTTAAATCTAAAGTGGTGTGTGTGAAAAGATCATAGACAGACCGACAGAGACATTAAGTTTTATTATATTGATAGAATTGTAATTATTTCTCAAATATAGTTGTTAACTTCGTCCCGGATGTTTTATTTACTTTATCACGTTTGTAACCACATCCACGCCTGCTAGATAGTAATGTAATGTATTGCATGAATATTGACCTAAATTATGAATAGTTTGATATGTTGCCTGCAACCACTAACATGTCAGTCAAATACATTTTAGTGACGCAATTGGAAACTACAGGAGCAACATCCTGCAAGATACAGGTATGGATATGGTGTGCGCAGTAGTGGCGGCCAAAGTTACTGAATTCTTCCTATGGCAGCAGTATCTGCAATCAATCTTTAATTAAAATGCGTAACTTTTTAATTACGCGTCGACCAGTTGTGTTCTATTTCCGACAAATTCAAGGCAACATCTGGGTGAAATCAGATTTTCGCTAGATGGTGTAGTCTTTTTTTGGCAGTGCCGAAATAAGGCTTATTTCGGTACTGCCACAAAAAAGTACTTATAACTTTTTAACGGGAGGTCGACTAATTCTGATACTTGGTGTCTGAATTCGACAAATTGACGACTAATTCTGGGGAAAATCATATCTTCGCTATGTTTTGTAGTTTAATAGATCCGGAGCGGGCTGTGCCGAAATAAGCTTATTTCGGCACTGCCACAAAAAAAAACCTTATAACTCTTTAACGGGACCCCGACAATTTTTTTGCTTTGGGCGACAAATTAAAGACTAATTTTTTGTCTAGTTAAAATCAAGATCTGAGACCTGTGCCGAAATAAGGCACACAAAGTTACACGCATTTTAATAATTCTCTTAATAAGTATAGTCCGAAATCTTGCATCAAAATTATATCATGCACAAAATGCAACAGTAAACTTTTATTACCTTCCTTTTTCAGAGTCTGGCAAAGTTTGTCCATGCATGCAACTGTTTTCTGATCTACGAATGCTTTAGGTGTTCTTTAGCACTACATTAGTTTCTTTTTACGTTAGTCATATGTGAATGGGGTGGTGTTATTCTACTCTGCCTACGTTAGGCTCTCTGACTACAACGTGAATTATTAAAATACTTGAATAATTAACTTTTTAATTACGCATCGACCAGTTGTGTTTTATATCCGACAAATTCAATGCAACATCTGGGTGAAATTAGATTTTCGCTTAGTGGAGTAGTTTTTTTTTAGCAATGCCGAAATAAGGCTGATTTCGGCACTGCCACAAAAAAATACTTATAACTTTTTAATGGGAGGTCGACTAATTCTTATACTTGCTTATTTCGGCACTGCCACAAATAAAAACCTTATACCTCTTTAACGATGTGCGTTAGGACCACGGGTGTACATCACAGAATTGAATTGTTTGTCTACAGAAAGATGGTACTTACAGTGTACCTTACTGTACCCTTAATGATATCCAGTGTACCTCTTTTGATAAAAAGATATATAATAAAATATGTACACCCGCCATTCTAACGTTAGAACTGCGGGTGTACATTTTTTTTCGCTAAGGAGATGCTTATTAAAAAAAATTCTTTTAGTTATTATGCGTACCTATTGTGTACCTTAGTATACCCTTAATGAAATCCGGTGTATTTTTTCTGATAAAAAGATATGTAATAAAACATGTACACCCGCCATTCTAACGTTAGAACTGCGGGTGTACATTTTTTTTTTCGCCAAGGAGATGCTTATTTAAATTGTTTTTTTTTTTTGTTATTATTCGTACCTGCTGTGTACCTTTATATAAAAATATAAAATAAGCAAAATGTTGACAAATACGAGTAAAAAACGTCAATACCACAGCGTATTGCAGCTATCACTTTCAGTACCATTTTTATTTCTCCTGGATACTTACATTATACATTTAATTTAAATAAAATGACAAATACTAGTAATTATATATTATCCATATACATATCAATTAATTAAAGTCAATTGTATATAGTTAAAATAAAAGCTAACGCGCTTCAAGAAACTAAAATTCTAATTAAGTAGGTAGATTTTGTTTCTGTGATAGCTTTATCCTTATTAATATGTATTTTATTTTATTATTACCTTTTAAGATATCTTAGATATCTCATGCTTCTAGGCGCGAAATGTAACTGTAGATGTATACTAAATACTGTAAATGTAATCTGAAATATGGCTATGTTGAATATATTTGATCAGTCATGTTCTTATGTAAATAAATCCACTACGCCCCACTTTTAAATGTAAAAGTGTATATGTGTATTTTTTTTGGGGTGTAATAGGTTCATCAACATCTTTGAACCAAAGCCAACTTCACCTGCATGCGGTGCACATTGCTGATTAACTAACGATGCTCTGGCGAAAAGAAAGGTAGGAAGCGTAATTGTAAGCTACTCGACTGGGGAATGTACCACGCATCTTACAGAATATCGCAGTTATATAACAATTCCCTTGAGGGATGTTGTGTTCCTGCGAGTGAGTGAGGTCGCCAGAAAGGAAGGAGATGGCTGCATTTACAGCGGGGGTGGCGGCGCGCGAGTGGTATTTTATGTTGCGAGCGTTAACCATATTAATATGGCTACGGTAACCGCTTCACATCAGGCGGGCCATATGCTTGTCTGCCACCCGACGTAATAAAAAAAAAATGTTAAACGTTCGTCTACTAGAAATAAGCAAATTCGCAAAATCTCGCAAGTATTTTATATGTTAGTGTACCTACTTAGCGTATCTTCAATCGGATCTTGGATACTACTGAACCTATTGCATTTTCTCTGTTCGATTTGAAATCTTCTAATCCAGTTTCAATCAATTCTCTTATATAGGTAATGATAGGTAAAGTAATAATAAAATAAAATACATATTAATGAGGATAAAGCCATCACAGAAACCAAATCTACCTACCTAATTAGAATTTTAGTTACTTGAAGCACGTTAGCATTTATTTTAACTATATACAATTGACTTTAATTAATTAATATGTATATGCATAATATATATGATTTCATGATTTATTTATTTTTATTTATTTATTTGTTACACACATTGTTACACATAAGTAGGCACAAAGGTTATTACATAGTCTAACATTTTGAACATAATAAAAATTATGATATCTACTCGGTTGCCCACTCGAAAGTCGAAACTGACACCTATTGTAGGATTAACCTGTGTTACAGGTGTCAGTGCTCAACCCTCGGAAGGTTTTTTAAAAATAATTACAGAAAAAAGTAACAAGAATATTGCGAAACAAAGAAATTACATATATAAGAAAACATTTTAATTTTTGCTCTTGATGTGTGTTTTATATGCTTCTCCTGAGCTTGTGTGTATTGTGTGTGTTTGTATGTATGTATAGTGTTAAGTTGTGTAGTGTGGGGAATTACTTATTGGTTACCTTAAGATATTTAACATAGTTTCTGTTTGCTCATAGGACATTGATAACAAAAAGTTAGTAACAGCTTTTTTGCAATTAAAGAGTGACATGTGTGTGATGTTGACACAACGGTTTATTTTGTTGTAGAGGAAGCTACCCAAAAAACAGAAAAATCTTTGTGAAAAAGCTGTTTTAAAACCCAAGTTTTTGAAGACAATATCCTTCCGCCTTTTTGTGTCTCGAATACTGTCAGGGATAGTTCGATGTTGTTTCAGTATGGTATATAAAATAAAAAGTTGCCTAATACTGAGAACCTTGCAAGATTTATACAGCTCGAATGTGGGATAATATAAAGACCGGAAAGTACTCACCTTCAGAATCGCGCGTTGGGCTCTCTCCAGGGAGATGAGGTAGGACTTAGAGGATCCGCCCCACGAGGAGATGCAGTATGTGAAAATTGATTGTCCAAGGGCAAAGTATACTGTCCTCAATAAACTGAAATCGGACACGTGTCTTAGCTGTTTAAATATATAAATCAATTTGCGAGCTCGCTTAGTAAGTAAATCGATGTACGCATGGAAGTTCAGATTAGAATCAAGTAGTATACCCAAATATTTTATACTGTCAACTCTCTCTAGCCGAGAGCAAGAACACTCATGATTCTCATCTCGATTGGTACATGAATGAGCTATTACTTGATGTAAATCAGACGCCGGACTCTGTTTGTTTCTAATAGAGAACGTGATGTACTTTGTCTTCGAAATATTAAGGGTTAAGGAATTGTGATCTAGCCATTGAAGCACGGAATTGAAACCACTTTGCGCTACCGTGAACACTTGCTGCCACGAGCTTCCCCAAAAAGTGAGAACTGTGTCATCCGCAAATAAAGCCATCCTACCGTTGACCATATTGATGTTACCAAGCTCATTTACATAAATTAGGAATATAATTACTAGTATGTCATTTTATTTAAATTAAATGTATAAAGTAAGTATCCAGGAGAAATAAAAATGGTACTGAAGGTGATAGCTGCAATACGCTGTGGTATTGACGTTTTTTACTCGTATTTCTCAACATTTTGCTTATTTTATATTTTTATATAAAGGTACACAGCAGGTACGCATAATAACAAAAAAAAAAACAATTTAAATAAGCATCTCCTTAGCGAAAAAAAATGTACACCCGCAGTTCTAACGTTAGAATGGCGGGTGTACAAGTTTTATTACATATCTTTTTATCAGAAAAAATACAGCGGATTTCATTAAGGGTATACTAAGGTACACAGTAGGTACGCATAATAACTAAAAGAAATTTTTTAAATAAGCATCTCCTTAGCGAAAAAAAATGTACACCCGCAGTTCTAACGTTTGAATGGCGGGTGTACATATTTTATTATATATCTTTTTATCAAAAGAGGTACACTGGATATCATTAAGGGTACACTAAGGTACACTGTAGGTACCATCTTTCTGTAGACAAACAGTTCAATTCTGTGATGTACACCCGTGGTCCTAACGCACATCTTTAACGGGAGAGCGACAAAATTTTTCCTTTGGGCGACAAATTAACGACAATTTTTTTTCTAATTAAAAACAAGATCAGACTAGGGCAGTGCCGAAATAAGGCACACTAAAGCATTTTCACATTATCCGATCCGATATCAGTGTAGGATAGCCGATATCCGACAGCCGATACCATGTGCTGTTTTCACATATTTACGACAAAATCGGCCATTCCGATTTCCAATACGGCCATTTCCTCGATAGCTTAGTGCGGGCAGGTCATAATGGCAGACTATAATATAAAACTTTATTTGTTGAAGACGCAAAAAAGAACTATCCACAGACAGTACTGGTTACATCACATTGTGGAAGATATATATTCAGAGGGAGCATTTTATACTCTTTTTAGCAAGCTACAAACCGCACCTAGAAAGTTTTTTAATTACTTTCAACTATTCAACTACACACAGGGACAATGTAGATACAATTAGAGCACACATAGAAACATTATCGTCCGACAGCCCACGGACGTCCGATGGTGCGACAAACATATCGATGTCGGCTCCGATATCGGGCCGGACTACATGAAAGACAGGTACATATTTCTTAAATTTTACATGCCCTGATATCGTATCGGCGACCGATACCGATATCGGATCGGATAATCTAAAAAAGCTCTTATTCTACTCTACCAGGTAGAGTAGAATATCAAATGTCTTACTCGTAATGTTACTTCAAATGTGTCGCCGAACTCCAATACGCCTCGCCTCATTTGAAGTGGGACATTGTACTGGCTCAATACAAAAAAGAGGCTACTCTTACAAACTCTTTTTAAAATCGTGTCCTACCCAACACTACTCTACCTACGTTAGGACTACAACGTGAATTATTAAAATACGTGTAACTTTTTAATTACGCATCGACCAGTTGTGCTTTATTTCCGACAAATTCAAGGCAACATCTGGGTGAAATCAGATTTTCGCTAGGTGGTGTAGTTTTATTGGGCAGTGCCGAAATAAGGCTTATTTCGGCACTGCCACAAAAAAAATCCTTATAACTTTTTAACGGGAGGTCAACTAATGATACTTGGTGTCTGAATTCGACAAATTGACGACGAATTCTGGGTGAAATCATATCTTCGATATGTTATGTAGTTTAATAGATCCCGAGTGGGCAGTGCCGAAATAAGCTTATTTCGGCACTGCCACAAAAAAACCTAATAGCTCTTTAACGGGAGAGCGACAATTTGTTCCTTTAGGCGACAAATTAACGACTAATTTTCTATAATTTTAATTTTATAATTTTGTCTAAATATAAATCTAAATTAATTAAAATACTAGGTACATATAGACTACAAGCCCATGGAAAAAATTTACCTGTGAAATGAACCAACGTGAATAACGTTTAGAAGGCTATTATTAGAACAGAAAATAACTCTGAGCACTATGCCGTCATTTCTGAGCGGTACAGGTGAGTACGTGAGTAAATGGAATTTCCCAGGAACAAGTGAGGATTTACGACTAATTATTAATGTACGGCTTTTTTAGAGATGATTAAAAATAAATGTCAAAAACCTAATGCCGTACTAAAGCGGTGGTGACGGAAGTCAGTGCACATTTTTAGTTCGCCGATAATTGTAGAAGCAATATTCCGGTCATTTATTATTATGTAGCTGGTTTATGTAGCGGTATTTGGCGGTTACTACCAGTGGATCATCCGAAGAGGTTACGCAAACCAAGAAACACGAAACAGGAGACCTGTCCAATCTGTCACAAAACTATCGCTTGCATTGTACGCCGCCATGTAGGTGCCCAACATCTTGCCTCTTACGATTTCGGGTCTGTCAATGCTATATACGACAGCATCTGCTTCCTCTAGTTTCAACCTAAGCAACCCTTCATTATCTTGTAGATATGTCTGCTAGATCAACGAGCAGACTTGCGTTTTATGTATAAATTGTAAGTAATATAAAATTATTTTACAGGGATTAAGTGAAACAAACGCAACTGCCCTGGAAAAATGTCTTATGGAAATGAATGTAATTTTTGGAACACTACCGAATTTTATAGAGGTTGAAACTCAAGGTGTCCGCGTATTGAATCTCTTGGCTGGTAATGATTTTAAGTAAGTAATGTAACCAACATGAGCAGTTAGCGTATGCTTAAAATATTTAGCAGGTCATAGCAGCATTTTTTATAATACCTAAGTATATAAATTTGCAAGATTCTTCGTCTTTTTTTCATTAAAGATAATATTTATTAAATATAGCATTCTATACATACGTACCTATGTATACCAACATTTTAATATATTCAAATAATTATCTAGTTGTATTTAGCATCCACAAAAGCATAGAACATTTATGTCAACAAAAAGGGTTGCCCCATTGTGCGTTTATAAATTTTGACTTTAACAGCTATACATCGGTACCTAGTTATAATACTTTTTATACATCCGAATAGCTATTCGAGAATAGATATCCATTCTCGAAGTTATTATAATTTATAACTCGACATAATCTTTTACATTAGTTTCAGAATCGTTGGACAATCTATGCTGATTGAGAAATCAAATATTGGTGGTAGAACTGTTCAGATTATACAAACAACATGGACCTTAATGAGGAACAATTAAAACTGTTATATGAAAAAATGTTTATTAAATAAATTTATGATATCATCTAAAACACTGATTTAATTTCCATTTTCTATTGTCATTTCACTTTGACAGTCACTCGGCACTCTGTCCGTGAACAACTCTGGTATCTGGAAAAAGATGTGTTAATACTGTTACCAAAATGCTACATAGCAGGCGCTACGTTGTTTTGATACCCCTCGTGGAAGTATCCGAGTAGTTATAAAAAGTATAAATAGTACCTCCTTATTTTATTTAGGGATCAACGTGAACAACACTCAGTAGTCAGCTACTCACAAATCGTGAGTCGCAACAAGAGAACACTACCTACTACTAATAGAACTAATGTACACTTACCTGGGGTGTGTAAGCTTCTACTCTATCTAGCAACGAATCCGAATACCCTGGTGTGTAATATCTAAAACAAAAGATAGTAAATTATTTCCAAACTAAATTAATTGAACATCGAAAACACGGTGACGAGGTTTTTTCTGTAGTTATGAATTTTACCACACCCCGGCCACTCCATACAATTGTCGCGTCGTGTACTACTACATAAAGAATGACGTCCGTGCATAGCGTATGTGCGTGCGACGCCAGACAAACTTTTCCAGATTTGTCTCAGGGGAGGTTATCGTGGCCTAGATTTATCTACAATTTGAGATATTTACTATTTCCGTGAATATATAAATCTATTTTGAGGATATCTAACTGATAATCACCTCACAATTTCCTCCGGAAAACAACTGTTTATTATATTGATGTATTCTTTTAAAGAAGTTCCTGGAACTGTGTCTATTTCTTGTATCCTTTTTAATGCCCCCGTGGTTACAAATAATCTTCTCGCCCTAGCGTCATTAGGCAGTATCTAAAATCCAAAAAGGGAAATAAGAATATATTAAACATATGTAGATATTCGTCCCGCCTAAAAGGACATGGAGTCCATGTCCAATACGGTGTCCATGTCATGTCATGGACACCGGACTGGTGGTCGTAGTCATTAATATTTTAAGCTAAAATCTGTCGGAATTCATAGGTTTGGAACGCACCCGGAAACGGACCAAATCGAATGTTTACTTTTTATCTTTCCTGTTCCATAGGCTGTGCGTTACTTTGAAAAATACAAACGAAAAATTGTTTCACTTCCCTATTTTTTCATAGATATCACAAAATAACAAGAAAGGCAACTTCGAATTGTTAAACGGATGTGATGTCATGTGAGTTTGTGTTGACATTGAAGAAATGACACTGAGATTGTTTGTGTTTGGGCTTTGGATACAAGTCCCTTAGAACCGGAGTTTTATATTTTAATTAAATTTCTTTTCATCCCGGGCTTACAAAGAATATCGAACAAAAAAATACAGAAAGTATCCCGATCAAAGAGAATGTAACCACTACGTTTTAAGAGACGGATGTGCCATACAAATATCGTAATTCTAATATGTATGAAATGGAAGCGAAAACAATCAGAATTTGTACCAAATTCGCTTCCGATTCATAGTCGTTTTTTTACCTTGAGTTGCGCCAGGCTGATCCCGATATTCCATTAAAAATGTCATTTAAGGTGTCTGATAAAATAAATAATATGCTTATGTCCTATCCTTAGAGGACTTATGCATATTGAATGTGACTGTATTAAAATATGACATGCCTTAATGTTCACTTTATTTAAATTCACATCCCAACAAATTTTTAGACACCTCAAGTCAAATTAGGGCCAAGTTTGTGAAATGACCAATGTTCTTTGGATTCATATAACTACCTAACCCGGTGTAAACTAGAATAACGGTAAAAATAATATTTAACTGAAGAGTGGTTGCCATAATGAAACAAAGAAGAAAGTACAAAACGGTAATGATACATATCAAACAAAATGACAATGTCAAAACAATAACAAACACACATGATTATTTTATTCGCATTTTCGCATTCGTTCGTAAAATTCGAAATAATAAATAAATCATGAAATGACGAGGCTTGTTTAAGTTCTTCTAACGGATAGGATAAGAGCAATGTCTGGAAGAGGACGTGGCCGCGGTGGTGGTTTATCACTTACGCATGAACAACTTCAAGCCCTAGGAATTGGCCGCGGTGAAACCGCTACATCCAACATCGCTCCGCCACCACTATTCCCAAAGCTCGAAGCAAAGCCCTTGCCACTGGTGTCTGACGCAGCTACAGACTACATGCTGATAGTGAAAGACCAGTTTATTGAGTATTTACACGAGTCACCGGCACACGTCAAACCGAAAGCGCGTACAGACGGTGTCGAACGATACTCTGATAAATATAAATTATTAGCGTTAAATGCTAGACAAGGGAAGGTTTTGGATTGTGTATGGAATCATATGCCTGCAGAGCTGCGGCCGCAAACAACTCGAGTGCGGGTGACCCGCAAGAGAAAATTAGACGAGACTACGGATATTTCTAAGAAACTAGAAAATCTCGAAAACAAAGAATCCCAAGAAGAATCTGGGGAAGCCACTAAAGAAGATGAAGAGGTTATAAAGAAGGAAAATGATAATGATGATGAGGAAATAGAAGACGAGGAGGAACAAGAATATGAACTAGATGATGGAACTGACTACGCCAACAACTACTTCGATAACGGAGAGGACTACGATGAAGATGATGACAATCTTGATGATGGACCAGTTTATTGAACATGACATTAATTTACATTTAGTGGCCCATTGTTCCTGTAAATATTTATTAATATGTTGAATTAAAATGTTACTTAATATTTTTGATAATCAACTTACTTTTGCATATTGTGCTAATACATATTTTAAAATACAGGCTGGAGCGGCATGTAAGAGTGGTTCCAGTGCAGGTCTGTGTAAACAGCACTGTAGGGCCTGCTTCAATGCACAGGACACCCGAGCACGGACTTCTGCTGATGATTTTGGATTGGTGTACAACTACAAACAATAGTTTTATTTATCTATATAATCATAAATTGTATTTTGCATCAACCCATACACAACCTACTGCTGGGATACGGAGTGGGGTCTCCCATGAATCAAACATATTTAGAGCTCACTGCACCACCCACTCTACTCAACTGCAGGTTGGTGGAGGCCAATGTGTCAATGACCTGAAGACCTGACTGACTGCTTCACTACTGTTATCTAATTGAAACCTAATGACTTAACGTGCCTTCCGAAGCGTGGAGGAACTGTTTATAACAGCAACAACAGACTGTTTATGGTCGCCTAACTTTCATAATAGTTGTTTTTCAGATCTGTAATTCTGGGACAGATTGTATGAAAATTTCTTACAAAATAAATATAAAAGATTATATTAGTAAATTGACAAGAAACTCACCTGTAGTAGTCTAGGTAAAGCATTTGCTACAGCTATCGCAAGACTGTGCTGTGGTGAGTGCTTGGCTATGTGGCCGAGTGTCCAGGCAGCTGCGCATAGCTCTGCATCTTCAGCGTCTACATTCTGCAGCATTTCAACTAAGGCTGGGATTGCCTACAAAATACAATTACTTTACTTACTTACAGCCCCTCCGATGATTCATTACATGTTACACTACATGCATACAGCTTTTCATTACAAATCGCACTACATGCATACAGCTTTACAATACAAGTTACACTATATGCATACAGCTTAGCCAAAAAATTTTTGTTATTATTTTGTTTCATTAGCTCAATCATTAATTATGTCAAATTATTGCACATATAGAAAGGGATCCGAGTATAAAACCTGAAGGTGGTTTTATACCAAACTGGTTAACAGATGAAAAATATTTTATATTAAAGTTATTAAATATATTACAAGTGGGTTGACTCAAAAATTTGAATATGATTATTCTGTATTTTGCAGGCAGTAGGCTTGTCGAGCTCGACTACGGAAATACCTCGTAAAATAACATGGCCCCTTCAGGATTGTTGTATTTCTGAGAGTGAGTGACTAATAAGAGATAGGTTAATGGCCGGGGGTCAACTTGTATTGCATTATATCCTACCGTAGCCTTTCATATTAGGACGTTCATGTGCCGGTATTTAATAAATCGTCTGGAACAAATACATAGGCTACATAATACATATGCACATGTTCTTTATTCTGTCGATATAACTCCATGGCCACAACATTTGGGCTGGTTTATCCTTGCCTGATGGTTCATCCTTGCCGAACCGACAGTACCGTTCGAGTCTTGCTGTTCACAATATAAGCTGCCAGTCCGTTCTAATGGGATCGTTACTACACGTGGATTTACCGAACGGATTATTCGTCGCAAAGCAGTTGTACTTCAGAATTGGCTTTGCGAATATACAACAGAAGGCCAATTCTCGTAATTTTTCTACGATCGCAGATTGTAAGTTGACCGAATTGAGATTGAATTGTGAATTGACTAAAATTATACACTTGATTTCATTAATTAATTATTATCAATTCTTGTTGTTGGCAAAATAACATTCTTAGTTGGTTTAATTTTCACTCATATTTCGATATAATCCCGCTTAAATTTAATTTTGAAGTTACATATTGTGTTACGAGAATACCAAATGTGACATTTGTGAGATCGAGACTGGATCGAAACTGAATTTTGACTACATTTTAATTACGAGAATTGCCACTCAGATATAGTTTGTAATTAAGTGATGTATGATGCACCTTTGATTCTATAACTGCCATAGCTAGTTGGTCCGACTGCCCGGCTATAAACCCTAGCGCCATGCAGGCGGGCACGCGCGCTCCTCCTGTCGACTCGGACAGCAACTCCACCAAGAGCCCACAGCCACCAGTGTTAACCACTAGTTGCGCTAACTGAAAAAGTATATATATATAATTTATGTAACAATTACCGTAAAGCTTGTGTCCGAAAATGTAAACAGTATGGGACGGGGGCCTGGGGGGCCACGACACATTCCCACCACTGTGTCTCCTGTGTAGCCAGGATTAACAGCGGTGATCACCAAAATAGGCAATGAACAATGAAGTCAATTGCCGTCCCGGGGATAAGACTACGGCAGTCTTGGAACTCACAACGAATTTAATCAGAAGAAAATAGTAGAAACAGGTAGCTTTGAATTTGTAACATGCATGTAAACAGTAGGACCTGAAAACTGTTTGTTGTAACAGCCATAGGCTATGTAGACTGCACTTACCACCAGACATACAGATTCCATGTGATGCTGCATCATCAGTCAGGCCAGATTTCTTGTTCACATCCCTTCTTTATCAAGTGCCTAGAGCCCCTTGATAAAGAAGGGATCAATCAACAGGGTCGCTTAGTTATTGACAGACCACCAACCGATATTACACATATTTTGACAGGCCATGATTTACGACTGTATTTTCTTTATTTACTATATAGTAATTATCGTATTTTAAAGTTGTTTTATGTCGTTGCATATCTCAATACTTGAATCTAGGCTTTTGTCTACCCCTGCTGCCTGTGCCTGTTTTAAAAAAATCGTCCTTTATCATAGCCCTACCGCACTTCGCCCATTCTCAAGTTCTCAGGGGGCCTGCTTCTTTGAAGCCTTGAATAGATCAGCCAATCACATTAGCCAGGTCGCTCCCCACACCACTTACATTCCTTTCGGTTAAATAACATCGCTCGAGCTAGTTAACTACTAAGTAGTAGAACTATCCAACATACGAAATATTTTGCTACTAAATGCCACCGAAAATGCTCACGTCAACAGAATGTTTCACAATATCTCTGAGCAAGCATGCAGCAGCACGACGCACGGGCGCGGCGTCGTGGCCAGCGTGCAGAAGTGCCGGCGGCAGAGCGCCCCCGGCCACCACCGCCTCGGCGAGCTCTGATCTTGCGCCGGCGACAGCACCCAGAGCGCACAACGTACTACGCTAAATTTAATAAAACACAAAAACATGATAGTAGCACAGTATAAGTAATAGTACTAACGTAATAGTAGTAAAAATATATTTACGTCAATGATTTTTTTCTTTATACCATAATTGATGCCAATTAGGCATACGGCCCGCCCGATGATTTTTTTTTATATGAGAGCGGGGACAAACGAGTATGTGGGAAAGTAATCACCACCGCCCATGGAGTTATACAACACCAAGGGGTCGCCGGTGCGTTGCCAGCCTTTTAAGGGAAAACTTGACGCTGTTCTTGAAGGATCCCATGTCGTATTTATTTGGGAATGCTGTTGAGGGAATTTGATTCCACAATTTCACAGTTCGTGGTAGAAAATGTGAAGTATGCTTTTTCTTAAAAAGCGTACTGTGGTACTTAGCCAATTATCAAGATGATATCCGAAATATTTGGCGAGTTGTACGATAGTGGAACTCAAAGTTACACGCATTTTAATAATTCTCATAATAAGTATAGTCCGAGATCTTGCATCAAAATTATATCATGCACATAATGCAACAGTAACCGTTTTTTCCTTCCTTTTTCAGAGTCTGGCAAAGTTTGTCAATGCATGCAACTGTTTTCTGATCTACGAATGCTTTAGGTGTTCTTTAGCACTACATTAGTTGCTTTTTACGATAGCCATATGTGAATGGGGTGGTGTTATTCTACTCTGCCTACGTTAGGCTCTCTGACTACAACGTGAATTATTAAAATGCGTGTAACTTTTTAATTGCGCATCGACCAGTTGTGTTTTATATCCGACAAATTTCGACAAATTCAAGGCAACGTCTGGGTGAAATCAGATTTTCGCTAGGTGGTGTAGTTTTTTTGGGCAGTGCCGAAATAAGGCTCATTTCGGCACTGCCACAAAAAAATACTTATAACTTTTTAACGGGAGGTCGACTAATTCTGATACTTGGTGTCTGAATTCGACAAATTGACGACTAATTCTGGGGAAAATCATATCTTCGCTATGTTTTGTAGTTTAATAGATCCCGAGTGGGCTGTGCCGAAATAAGCTTATTTCGGCACTGCCACAAAAGTAACCTTAAAACTCTTTAACGGGAGACCTACAAATTTTTTGCTTTGGGCGACAAATTAACGACTAATTTTTTGTCTAGTTAAAATCAAGATCTGAGACCTGGGCAGTGCCGAAATAAGGCACACAAAAAATCGGTCGCAACTTATTTCATAGGGAAGAGAACCAGTTCTTTTTAATCACATTGGCCTTGCGCTTATGTATTTAGATACATAACGATTTTTTGCTAATTAAGTACTTATTCTTAATTATGAACGTATCAATCTATTTATCTATGCAACTACCTATTTGATAGACACATGTCACTGTTTTTTTATTAATAAATCTCGTCTCCATTCAACCAATTCAAGGAGACATAATGTCTCATTGAATTATTTATATTTATATAATAATATTATATAAATAAGTATGTATAAATTATAGAGGTGGTGTCTGTTTGTTAAGTTCACATTGAGTTACGAGTACCTGTCTAGGTACTTATTTAATTATGCAAATATTGCAAATGCAATCTCATAACGAATCTAAAAGACATCTACAATTTTTTGTAAGGTCTAGTGTTTTTATTGAATACAATTATATTTTAACGAGGCAATCACCTTCAGTTTTGGATCCTGATTATCCAGTCCTCGAACCAAGTGACAAATCGCGCCGGAGTCGACCACCGCCTCTGGTTTATGTTGTGCGAGGTCCACCAGCGCACCTGCAGAAATCTATACGTATTCTTAAGCTTTACCACAGTATAAGTAATAGTACTACGTACAGTATGGCCACACCCTGCCGCTCTCTCATGTCGACCTCACGTCCCCTAGACAAATCTGGAACAGTTTTTATGGCGCCGCACGCACACAGGCTTATTCACGCTCTGCACAGACGTCATTGTTTATGTAGTAGTAAACAACGCGACATTTGTATGCAGTGGCCGGGGTGTAGCTTTACATTCTTCTGAGATTTACAATAATCTAGGTACACTATTAAACACCTATCGTTTCGGCCAAGTAATATCTCAGTCAACTATTACTACGGCCCGAATCAGCCTGTCGTCGCCAGCCGATGGCCCAGGGGGAGGGGGCAAGTTGATATGGATAATGAGAAAAGTAAGAATTGTAGGTAAAGTCGAAAGCTCATGAAGCTTTTCACTTGTAGTACGAGCCTTACATCTACAGCGATTGTAATAATAACGCATGGAGGCCAGTATTTTCAAGCCGCCCGAAGTCCATGGACTTGGTTTAACGACTATCATTTACACAACAGCTAAGACGTACGGCTTAACGTGTCCTCCATTGCACGGAGGAGCTATATAGAGATAAATATATAGACACATTCATGGACAAGCTACGGTCGAAGTTGATATTAATCTACGAGATAACTGCTTGGGATTCATCTTGAGCATTTTTTGGAATAATTGTTCGTTATTTGTATCTGCTACAATTTACAAATTATGAGACAATTGCATTTGGGGTGTAAGTTACTCATCACGATCTTTAGAGCACTTTCTCAACTGCACGTGGTGCACCATAGTGCGAGTGCGACTAGCGAAAGAGGCTCTGGCGAAAGAGAAGCAAGGTACAGCATATTTGTAAGCTCCCGACTGGGGAAGTACCTCCACCTCACAGAATACCGCGACCAAATAAAAATTCCCTTTAAGGTTGTTGTGGTCCTGCGAGTAATTGCGGTCACCAGAAAAGAAGAAGTTGCGGGGTCGTCGGCAGCGCGCGTGACATCGCGTGAGTGATATTTCATGTTGCGAGCGTTAATATGGCTACGGTTACAGATTCACATCAGCCGGGCCGTGTTCTTGTCTATCACCCAACGTGGTAAGTATGAAAAAAAAGACACACAGACGGTTCAAGTCGCTTTAGCCGTACAAATTTGGCGTCCTATTAAATTTTGCTATTATTCCATTTACTTACTACTTATACCCTTAGGGGTTTCAATTATAAGAAGATTTATGCTGATGTCCTCTTTTTTTATATATGAGCGGGGGGCAAGCGAGCATGTGGATCACCTGATGGAAAGTAATCACCATCGCGCATAGAAATCTCCAACACCTAGAGGTCGCCGATCCGTTTTTTTAGGGAGCCTTTTAAGGGAAAAACCCGCCCCGAAAGCTACCCACTGACCGAAGTATTGACTCTCCTCTTGTAGCCTCCCATGTCGTATTTATTTGAGAACACTGCTGAGTGAAGTTGATTCTACAATTTTACAGTTCAACATACCTGTTTTAAGCTCATTTCGGGTTCTTGAAAGGCTAATACCAGTAAAGGCAGCGTGCCTGCGTCCACGACCAGCCCTGCCAACTGCTCACTGTGCTTCCCGATGTAGCCCAACGCCCAAGCTGCATTTTCTTTCACCTAAAGCGTCCCTGACAGTTTGCCTTTACACTGTGTCTTAGAGGCTTTACGTAGTTCGTAAACAGTGATAAAACTATAAGGTTTTTCTATAACTTCCCTCGACAATATAATAAATATTTTTCTTGCAATGATATTGTTTAGATGTAAGTATTGCGTATTATTGCTAAAAGTTTTTTTATACAGCACCGGGTGTCAAACAAGCATACGGCCTGCCTGATGTAAAGCGGTTACCATTGTCTTATATACCCTGACAATACAATGAATATTTGCACGAGCGCTGGTATCTCCATTTCTAACGCAGTAGGTATCTCGCCTCATCTGGTAACCTCACTCAATCACAGGAACACCATAATCCTGGTTATTGTTAAAAAAAAGTAACGGTTTTACAATAACGCGCAATATAACAAAGGGATTCGAGGGAAGTTACAGAAAAAAATTACACTCACCAATTTAACTCTGTTTACGATCTACGATTATTCTTTCAATTGCGACACTAACGCGCTACATAAAGGCACAGTTTTAAAAGCATAATAGTAATACTGTGATAAAGGCCCATAAAGAAGTATGTAGGAATAATATTACTTAAATTAGGATCAACCCGTAAATCTCCCTAAATTAATCCTAGACACAAAGTAATTAACTTAGGCACTAGCTTCTGCCAGCGCGGCTTTTCCCAGCGTAGTGACAGTTCCTACCGCGATACAAAGTATTCCATGTTTCAACCCATAAGACCACCCAGCTGTTTACGCAGTAAGACAAACATCCATAAATCCATCATCAGAAATTTTCGTATTTATAATATTTGCAGGAAGTTAGAATACTTAACCTATAGACACCTTACCGCTTCTGAATATTTAATGAAACAAAAATGCTCCTGTACAAAATTTACAGTAGTATTTATAGTTTATGCAAATTACCGATGATAAGAACGATGTTATCAACAGTGGCGTAACTACAGGGTGTCAGAGCGGGCAAAAAGCCACGGGGCCCTGGACCAAGAACTCGCTCGAGGCTCCAGGCTCGAGAGCTTAGTACAAGTCAAGTACAAATATAGTATTTTTTTAAATTAGGCTAAATATACAACATACAAAATTTTAATAGGTACATTATCATATTTCTTCAAAAAAACAAATATATATTATTACCCAAAAATGTACAAAATACTTCTATAATGTTATCCAACATTTATAATAATTAAACTTAGATGATTAATTAGAGACGGCCGCAAACTCTGAGGGACCATCTGATGAATTTGCCACGGGCCTTTGATGGTAGATATAGTTACGCTACTGGTTATCAACAAAAAAATTACATTTTCCTCTTTGTCTGCTATACTTATTACATATGCTACGTAGCTGATAATGTAATGAAATAAATTTAGATCTAAATGTACCTATAGTCCTACACTCGTTGTCTCTCACGTACATACATTGTGTTTAAATCAAGGCAGCAGTGGTTTTCCTGTTATTATCACTAAGTCTTATTATCAAACGTGGCGGCAAGTTACCTGAGTATCAAAGTCTTCTAGACACGATACAATGTGTTCTAATGCACCCAATCGCACTATGGCGCCGGCTAGATCTTCATTATGTCTTAGAAAATATTCAAAGAGATATAATTATGACTCGTATATCCATCATATATGTACTACAATATGCCAAATAATGGGATAAAAAGCGGCCAATGAATGATGATATTAATTATTATAATCTAAGGGTATACGAGGACAAAATATAGCCCGGTTTTAATTCTGGGACAAAATCGTTTACAAAAAAACACCGAGCTTTAGAATTACGAAGAGGGAGTATAAACCACAGTAGTTTATTTTGGCTCGATTGGTTTTAGAAAAGGTATGGGTACCTCACCTCTCTCCAAAAGAAAATCGAGCCTCGAGGCTTTTGGTGGTCACAATCATAACCTAAGCTAATCTATGTCAAAGTGGCAACCCAACCGAAATTTTATATTACGTCTATACTTGGGTACCAGTTTTGTTCCATTCAAAAGTTAAATACTTCTATGTTAATCGTGGGGAATTAAAGGCAATGGGGTGTAAGTGGTTCGTCAACATCTTTGTACCAAAGCCAACTTCACCTGCACGCGGAGATGCAAGATCTGGCGAAAAGAGAGGTAGGGAGCGTAATTGTAAACTAGCCGACTGGGAATGTACGTCTACCTCACGGAATGCCGCAACCAAATAAAAATTCCCTTGAGGGTTGTTGTGTTCCTACGAGTGAGTGAAGTCACCAAAAAAGAAGGAAATGCTAAGATGGCAGCGGTTGTGGCGACGAACGATATTGTATGTTTTAGCTACATAAGCCGTATGCTTGTCTGCCACCCGAAGTAGTATAAAAAAATGGCAACCCTACCGTAATTCTATATTATGTTTATACTTGTGTAACAGTTTTGCTCCATTCAAAAGTTAAGTACTTGTAAGTTAATCGTATTCGGTTGCCGATCTATGTTGACCTATGCCGATCTATGTTGAATTGATCATATCTCTATTTTTTATGATTTCCCAGCGACATATAGATGGACTAATATATAGGTACAATAAATCAAAGATTTTCTGTCTACATTATGTGTATACTTTATTCTATCTATCCACCATGGACAGACAGACCATCGCACAGCAGCCATATATGCTGCCAACTATAATGCTGCTGTGCATGCAGGACCAAATAGCTAGTTATTTACTATTTGTTTTAAAGTTTAGTGGATATGTAGGTATATGTATATACTTAAGTTTTAGTACTCACTTTGCAACTGCCCTTATAAGATATAGTGCAGATCTTTTGTAGTAAACCTGAAGTGGAAAAAAAAATATAGTAAGTACATACCTAGGTACTTTTTTATACCACTTGGATGGAAACGAACTTTCAGTTACCGCAAGCGAACCGGGTTGTATAGTATGACGTATTGACGATCCCAGTGGTCGAATGGTTAGCAATGTCCACTTTGACTCGGGGTATGCGGGTTCGATCCACGCACAAGAAAAATATTTGTGTGCATGAATATGAACGTGTGTTTGTCTTGGTCTGGGTGTTTTCTATGTAATATAATTATGCATTTACAAAAAAAATGTATTTAAGTGTAATATGAGTTATTATAGTAAGTACTCACAGTACAAGCTTTGCTTAGTTTAGGACTAGATGACAGTGTGATAATTGGCCAGGAATGCCAGTATGTCAGGAACTTCATAGGCAATGGCTGGAGGTCAAGCAGGTAATAACGTAATCAAGTCTTGTTTACCATCCAACTTGACATAAAAATTAAATTTTCTGCGAACCACAAAATAATAATTATTATTTTATGCATTTAGGTACTTACATTGTATTTGTCGAGGTTCTCCAGCGTGACATTGAGCATGCCTCCGTTGAGCACCTGTCTGGCGATACCTTCGTCGTGTTCGCACAGCCTGGCGGCGGCGACCACGGCGCACTGCCGCACCGTGCTGCACGGGTCCGAGAGCAACGGCCGGAGGAAATCTAATATTAAAATAACAAAACAATGATACACAGGCAGAAAATTCATATTAAATAAGAGGAGTAAGGCACAGCTTTTTTATAAGATGCCCGACTGGGGAACCCCCACCTTATATAATACCGCAACCATATAACAACTCACTTAAGGGTTGTTGCGTTCCTGAGAGTGAAAAAACCAGGAAGAGTTGCGGTATTGGCAGTGGGGGTGAAGGCGCTCGACTCGAGTGATATTTTATGTTACGAGCGTTTATTACTGTAACTGTTTCACTTATATAGCTACTGTAACCATTTCACATCAGACAGTATGATTATTTGCCATCCAACACAAGTAGTACAAAAAAATATAAGCTCTTACAGACGAGTAGAGAACTCAGAAACATTTGCAAATCTAGATGTAAATTTGCAAAATATGTGACACACTAGGGAGAGGGGGAGTCTCACAAATGTGACCAGCTGTGACAAGGACGGGGGGAGGGCTGAAAAAATCATGAAATTCGTGTGACGTAATTTATGGATGGCCCCTTTAGGTAAATGAATGTTTGTTGAAAATTGTCACAAAATATGAACAGGCGCACCCGGTGGCGGACCCGCTTGTATGGTACAGATTGTATATCACTATAAGTAGGGTTGTAACGGAGGCCAACTTAGCGGAGGCGGAGGCGGATCGGAGGCGACCTGTGTCACCTCCGCGGATGTGGAGGTTAACGGAGGAGGAGGATAGTTTTAATGCACCATAACATTGAAATTTATGGTGCATTAAAACTATGTACAAAGTTTTCATTTCAATTCACTTAAGTAAAGATATAAATAAACTCTGAAATGAAAATGAAATGAAATGTCTTTATTTGCAGTAACACGGTGGATCGAAATAGGTGATAAAGCATATACGAGCATAAAGAACAACCGTGTCCGTGTCCGAATACTAATACTTGGCATGCAAATATGTATATTGAACAATTATTAATTTATTACTACAACAAAACTAAAACAAAATAAATAATAATAATAAAGAGAATGTCCGAATTAAAAATGTCATAAAAAACAAATTAATATTTCAATAATTTACTGTAGATATATTAAAATGCTAAATTAATACTGAGCCGATGTTATTGTGAGGACATCCCACCTCTTTTTTTTCTTTTATTCATTACAGAAGGTAAGTCAATCAAAATTAACACAAAGTCTGGAATTGATGTCTTCTACTAATAGTTTTTACCGCGCGTTATTGTTCTATAATTACGTAAATAAACCTCCGTTACAACTCCGCAAAAATTGTACGGAGGCGGAGGCGGAGGCGAAGATACGATTTCTTGCGGAACTTCCGCAGTAACAGAGGCGGAAGCGAAGTTCCGTTACAACCCTAATTATAAGTATACTACGTACTTACTTACCAGGAACTTATACTGGTTTAAAGGTATCTAATATCTAAAGTTCGGTATACTGGGCGCGATTGCGGTGCGGGTAAAGGTCCTCTTGCCTGGGGCCCTACCGCCGAAGCTGAAGCCGATTACCTTCGGATTTTTTGATTCCATAAATTGGTCTTAGCAAAAAATTATTGACAAATATCTTCAGCTTAGGGGCCATCCATAAATTACGTCACACGAATTTCCCGACTTTTTGACCCCTCCCCTCGTCCTTGTCACAGTTGGTCACATTTGTGAGACTCCCCACCCCCCTCCCTAGTGTGACGTCACATATTTTGCAATTTTACATCTAGAGTTGCAACTGTTAAGTTTTTCGTTAATAGTTCTTCGTGTTTTAACTCTTAGATTATAAAAGATTTTGAAATGTTACGTCACAAAATTTAGGACCCCTCCCAACCCCTTGTCACACAATGTCACACTTCGTCGACCCCCTCCCTCCCCCTTAACGTGTGACGTAATTTATGGATGGCCCCTTATTAGATAGAGCTCTAGAGTTAAACATAATACCAGATGAGCTAAACATAATTACCAACAATCTAAGCATTAGTTTCAATATCGCATGCAAAAAATCCGATGGTAATCGGCTTCAGCTTCGGCGGTAGGACCCCTGGTTTGTTTAGGAGGTGTGACTGGCGAGAGACTCGTGCTCGCAATCCTGTGGTATAACCGTAAGGTTGGTGCACAGGAGAGCATTAGCAGTAGGCATGGTATACTAAAAATTATAGAAAGAATACAAACCAAGTACTCCCGCACTTTCCAGACATTTTACATTGGTGGCCCGGGTTGCCAGCTCAGCCATCGTTTGCACAAACACCAGCCGAGCCTTTTGATATGTCTCAAACACTGAGAAAAAAAACAATGTACCTGATTAAACAGGATTTTACACTATTATACTTACAAAGAGCGTGATTATACTCTTCAATATGAACAACTTTTACCTCAAACCAGTATCGAGATTGCAAAAAAGAAACTAACTTTACCATGCAAAACTGATTAGCTAATGGAACATTTTGTATAGGGACTTCATTAGCAGCGGAGATTCCGCCAGCGCGCGAGCTTATTTTGCGACCGTCTATATATGGCAACGCACTACATGGCTAACCGATTTATATCATGCTTGTGTGCGCCCTGACTGCCCCGACCCCCGACGTAATATAAAAAAATGACGTTTCAATAAAAGGCATCAACGTGCCGTGTCCCCTTAGGATCAGTAGTACCATTGATGGTACAAGTGACACAACTTTGTATCTCTAGTACCATTAAAGAAAAGTCAAGATATTCCCCGTGATAACTGATGGACGTAATGATACAATTTTTCTCGTGTCTTTTTTTTACTGAAAAGTCCACAGATTTAAGATTTTGTGGAAATATTCAATGAACCCTCCCGTCTAATGAAATGCCTTTCATTAGACGGTAGAATTTTCATGCCAAATGGCATATTTGTAAAATTTAAGTCCCGGATCCACATCATTTCCATAGCACAAAATATACACAAATACTTAGGTACTTAGTATTTTTTTTCACATTGAACTACTTATATGAACTCATACGTTATGCGGAATAATGTGGACCCATATATATCGTTGTTTCTCCGCCAGTTTGTCAGTAAAATGAATTGTTTCTTGGACTTCAAAAATGGCTGTTTCTAATTGACTCGCGTTGCTCAAACAAGTCTTCTGACCGCTTAAATTGAATCGGTTACAATAAGATTGTGTTTGCAATCGAGTTTTATGACACTTATTAGTACCCACATCATAATATCTGTCTAAAAGATTTTAAATTGATAGATAACATCCAGATTATACAGTTTTTTATACCACTAAGGTTTCAAACAAGCGTAGGTACCTATGCCTGCCTGATGGTTAAGCAGTTACCGCTATACGTAGATTTTTTTTATACCACCAGTGTGACAAACAAGCATACGGCCCGCCTGGTGGAAAGCAGTTACCGTAGCCTATGAACGCCTGTAACACCAGAGGCATCACACGCACGTTGCCGACCCTGTAAAACCTCTTCACGCCCTTTTTGAAGAACCCCATGCTATAGTCCCTTGAGAAAACCTCGACAGGCAGTTCATTTATTCTAAAGATTTATGTATGTACATCTATTCTAAGCATTCCGCAGAGGACGACTAAATTGTATACGATACCTAATTGGATATTCCTAGGACTGCTCATAGAATGACTCATAATGATATCAATCCACCGCAGTTATTGTTAAAAATTAATGTTTCCAAAACTAGTTAAAATAAAGCTTGTCAAATATGTCACCTGTCAATTTATAAAATCTAAATCGTTGACTTATTACCAAAATACAAACCAGTTTTTTCTAACTGCAAACTGACAAGACCTTAGATCGCGCTAACGGTAAAATGGCTAGGGATTAGGCAAGTCGTAGGCTTGATTAGCAACCACCTCGGTAACATATAAAACCTATATTAAGCAGGCTACTGTAACCACAGTAACACTACTATACACCCCAGAGCCCAGACTGTACAGACAGAGAATGTTAAGCCCAGAATGCCCAGATAAATGCCGCGTCATTAACTTTACATCCCTACTATATGTGTATGTATATATGTATATATACATATATATACTTATTATCCTATCCTGGTGGCGTAGCGGTCAATGACGCGGCTTCGACACCAACGCTCGTGGGTTCGATTCCCACATAGGACAAACATTTGTGTGCATGAACATGTCTGTTTGTCTTAGTTTGGGTGTTTTCTATGTATCATAAGTATGTATTTACAAAAAAAATGTATTTACGTATGTTTATCAGTTGTCTAGCACCCATAACACAAGCTTCGCTTACTTTGGAGCTAGATGGCGCTGTGTACTTTGTCTGAGAATATTTGTTATATTATCATTTAGAATATTAAAAATGTGAATGTCCGTTTGTTTGTTGCGCTTTCGCGCGAAAACTACTCAACCGATCATCATGAAACTTTGTACACATATTCTCAAACATTAATTAGGAAGGACATAGGATACTTTAAAAAAAAAAAAACAAGTAATCGCGGGCGAAGCCGCAAATGGAAGCTTCCATTGTTCCAGATTAGACTCAGGGTGCGAAAGGTGAGCTGGACTCGAGAGGGCGGCAGAGAGTAGCCCAAATAGTAATATAGTACAGAGGAGTAACTATATCTAAGTACCAGACCTAGGATTTTACACTACGCTCAACTGATTGTACAGTGGTAGTATAGATAGTGGTGTATCTGTGTGGCACAGTATATACTTAATTTATACCGTTATTATATTAGTAATCGTACATGGTATGTATTAGGGAAGCTTGTATCTCTGTGGCATAGTAGGTATAAAATTTATACTATGCCACAGAGATACAAGCTTCCCCAGACTTGCTACCGCTAATGTGCAGTAGTTGCAGTACCCTTCCACATATTCTCATCGACAACTCGTTGATTGACATCAAGGTGTACTATCAGTTGGATGCCTACTATTGTAGCATCTGCTCAAAGCATAGCTTCGCCAGAGTTAACTCACTACCTACGGCACCATGGTATAATAACAAAAGGCATGAAACCAGTGCCTAGTAGTACACAAGATGTTCTTCCCGTGACAGGTTACGTAAATGGAACTAATATGGTCATCCCTATGTGCTATCCGCTGTATTTTGTATAGACGATGTCAAATTTTGGGTAAAACCTGCGTTTGAGAGCTCACTCACTCCTTATGACCAGCATTCGAAATAAGGAAGCATAGGTATATTGAATAAGTATCCCGTATATTTACAATATGTGTCACATAATTACGACAAAAATATTAAACCTTGCTCCGTAAAAAATATTACAATATTTACAACCCATTCGCTCGTACCTACCTACCATCTACCTACCTACCTACTCATTACCACTTTTTTTTATTACAAGCGACAATGTTAATGAATATTGTTGAGCAGGGCGCGGGCTGTGTCCGGCGCGGCGTGGCGCACACGCAGATCAAACACCCGTGAAGGCCATGGGTACAATCGACGTCATGTCTAGAAACACTACAAGCGCATCTGACGGCACACACGCGCACCATTGTGAACCACGTATGTATGCCTGACTACCTGGCTGTACAGAGTTCACTCACACCACACTAGTGCCTACACAATACACAACCTGTCGTGATCGCGAACGTGCCGGCCGCGTGTTTCGTCATACCAAACCAAGTAGTAAAGTGGCACCGACGAATAGCTCTTTTGTTAAAAATGAACTTCGTTATTTGTCGATGACAGTTTCGATAATAACCAAAGGAATATACTACCATAGTAATTTGAATTAAAAGGCAGGAACATGCCTTACATCATGGTAATGGGCTGCATCAGTGCTCCGCATCTCTCTAAGGATGAAGGCGCAACTGTGCACGGGCTGAACAGTGAGGAACGCGTAACTCTTGTGCGGGTAATTAACATTGAGTTTTAACATTGCTTTTAACGATAAACAAATAAAACTTGATTTTTTGTCGAGGGCGGTAGTGAAATATTTCATGATAGATGTAAGACACACTACAGGATATACCTACTGAATGAAATATTTAGAGATGACAATTTGATTTGATATGCTCGATGTCTCATTAAAGTTCCCTAAACAGGCTTGCTGGGGCAAATATTGAAAGATTGGTTTACATGACTATTTATGCAAAATTCGTTTCTTTTGCTAAAAATATTTTTAGTAAAGGTATATTTTTAACTAGCTGACCCGTGCCCACTTCCTTGTACGGTAAACATTTTTTAGAAAATTAATTGAAAAATGAAACAGTTTTTTAATTTTTCTGTTAATATATGTAGCCTATGACACTCACAAATAACGTGGCTTTTTATTGGTAAAAAAAATCTAAATCGGTTCAATTCAATAGATCCAGAGATATATTTATATATACTCACAAACTATCACTTTATTCGTTTTTAACAACCCCCTGACGCAAAAAGTTTGACTGCTGTGTGTGTGTCTATCTGTATGTCTGTGCATCTTAGCACTTAAACGGCTGAATCGATATGAATGCGTTTTTTCTTATTTTAAGGTTGGTAATAATAATAGGTAATAATTTAATTTTCCGTCCCTCTTCTGTAATAGCCCAGTATTAAGTTCACCCAGATCTCATCTCTATGGAGATGCCCATTTTTTTTCCATCACACTCTGAAATAATCTCAACACCTGCCGAGACCTGCACATGGGTATATCGTTCCATTGATATATCCTGGAGCGGGTCACGGCGGGCGTACAACATTACATCAAACTTCTCTAAGGGGCCTCTACGTGTTGGATCTATATCCCCGCGTATGCCTATCAAATGACCGGGCTTGACCCGTGAATTAAGAGAGATACATAATAATAATAGGTAACTTCTGTAATAGCCCGATATTAAGTTCACCCAGATCTCATCTCCATAGCCCATTTATTTCGCACTTCGCAATAGTCTCAACACCTGCCGAGACCTGCTCATGGGTATGTCGTTCTATTGACATATCCTGGAGCGGGTCACGGCGGACGTACAACATTACATCAAACTTCTCAACGGGGCCTCTATGCGTTGGATCCATAACCCCGCGCACGCCTATCAAATGACCGGGCTTGACCCGTGATTAAAAAAGAAATATGTAATAACTAGCTGATGCCCGCGACTTCGTTCGCGTGGACTTTATGATTCCGGCGTATTAACACAAATACGAACTAAAGTAGATACATAAGAAAATATTTGGGGCAGTATTACACGTTAAAAGTCAACAAATTATTATTTTTATTTAAGATAGTAACCATAGTTTATAAAAAAAAAAAAATGAAGGGAGTCTTTCCTTCGGGAGCTAATATGAAAAGACCTGAAGCGTTACTAATCCTCGATAAAGCCACATTCTTGGCCATTTCGCATTCATCTGAAACGATTAGACAGCAATCCTGAAACATTTTCGTTTTGTTACAGTTTCGTGTCACAAAGCATGTCGGTGTTTCCGTTCTGTATAAATCGAGTAGAATATTGAACATTGTATCTGCGTCCTTCCGTCTAGAGGTAATATTATGGCTGCAATACCTGGCGATGCTGCTTTGTGATATTATTTTGGCGCCTGATTTCAGCGAGGATTGCTCTCGGAGGAAATTTGTATGAAAGTCCTATGTTTTTGAAGCAAGAGACTTGAAATTTAAAATGTATGCTCTATAGACGGTGTGGAGGTGTACTAATAATGTATCTTTGGAAATCAACCCCGTTTTGGGGTTAAAACGGGGGTTGGAAGTTTGTATGAAAATTCTACGTTTTTGAAGTAAGAGACTTGAAATTTAAAATGTATGCTCTATAGATGGTGTCGAGGTGTACTAATAATGTATCTTTGGAAATCAACCCCTTTTTGGGGATAAAACGGGGGTTGGAAATTTGTATGGAAATCCAATGTTATTGAAGTTAAAGTGATTATGGCAGAAGGATTTTAAATGATATTTAAGTATAAAAAATATTGAAAACAACTACATACTTACTATTATAAGGAGGAATGTTTTATTATAACAATAAAAAATTCTTTAGGTTTTACAAAGAGGCTTTAAAAAATAATATCCGTCGACTTCATTGATTCTAAAAATTCGTCTAAATAGGTACCTATTTAGGTTTTTCGAATGTAATTAAAAATTCTTTGCAAATAAATAACTCCACGCGTACGAAG
Organism: Hypsopygia costalis; assembly: GCA_937001555.2. NCBI lineage: Eukaryota > Metazoa > Arthropoda > Insecta > Lepidoptera > Pyralidae > Hypsopygia > Hypsopygia costalis. The sequence continues at coordinate 12,889,818 of OW443340.2, read as the reverse complement.
TCGCGGGCGGCCGCTAGTATATATATATATATACGTTATATATATATGTATATATATATGTGTGTGTATATATATATATATATATATATATATATATATATATATATATATATATATAAATTTATATATATAACGTAAATAAATAAAACTATTGCGTCTAACTTGTAGCAGGTAAGAATAAAAGTAGCATTGCGCGGTTATTTTTTTACAATACAATCAACATTTTGTTAAACTATTTATGCTCATCAGGCTGAACAACTTTTGCTAAGGCGTCATTATTATATTCCTTATAGTTTAGCTGAACCATTATGGTTCTGCATCAGGTGTTCTAAATCTTGGATTTTTATACCTCAACAAAAATGCTTATCAGGCTTAACAACTTTTGCTAAAGCGTCATTTTTATATTTCTTATAGTTTAGCTGAACCATTATGGTTATGCATCAGGTGTTCCAAATCTTGGATTTTTATACCGAGATGGAAATTTCGTGTCCACGTTTTCAAATCGATGCCATTTTCGTAATTGACATTTCAGAAAACCATAGAATCAACACCCATATTGATATTATGACATTTCAACCCCATCGCACCCCCACCGGAGTGCTCTTGTGTCACGTCGATTATGTTAGATTATAAAATAGCTGTTGTTTTCGGAATCAGCGACCCGATAAACCATAAAAACTATACCCATGTCGATTTTCAGACGTTTGCACCTCATTTTACCCCTTTAGGGGTTGAATTTTGAAAAATCCTGAAACACGTGTTTACTCATTTATCTACAGAAGTTCTCGTGTAAAGTTTCGTATAGAATAGTCCAACTAATCTTGGTTCCCCATACAAACTTTGGACCCCCGTTTTACCCCCTTAGGGGTTGAATTTTTCAAATTCCCGTCTTAGTGAGCATCTACGTCCTGAAAGGAACCCCCATACAAAATTTGAAACTCCTAGCACTTGTAGTTTCTGAGATTTCGTGATGAGTGATTTTCTATAAAGAAAAATTTTCTTTAAACTTTAAATGACGATAACTTTTTAATCTGACATTAGATTTCGATGAAACAAAGCCTATATGTTGCTCAGGGATGAGCTTAATCTTTTAGTGAAAACCGCGTAAAAATCTGTTCATTAGTTTTAAAGATTAGCGAGTACATACAGACAGACAGACAGACAGACAGACAGACAGACAGACAAAAAAATCAAAAAAATCTTTTTTGTGTTCTGTTACTCTTTTTTTATCGCCCACACCCATTTTTTGTTAATTTTATCAAATGTACAGACACGCGGTTCCTACTGTTTTATTATATGTATTGATAATAGGTAATAATAATAGAAGGCGGTTCTTCCGGACACGGCACGCATTGTGAGGAGATTCCTCACTCTGGAGCCCTGACCACCGGTAGTTTGGGTCTTCGCTCTACTACCGGCGGGTGCCCCTGTTTTTTTTATATTTTTAAATGTATTTTTTTTTATATTTATATTTAAAAATGTAATAAAATAGAGTAAAATGTGAAATAAATAGATAATACCCATGTTTTATCAAAATCTTTGTGGGTAGGTTTTTACCCATGTTTTATCAAAATTTTTGGTAAGCTATCTATATATATAATATTAAACCATACCACTGCTCATCATTCTTAATCTTCAATACTTCCTAATCTTTGAAATTCATAAATAGGGTTTTGGACTTCATAAATAATGTCTCTATAAAGAGGGTTCTGTTTGGAGGAATATAATTTTAAATTAAATTTACAAAAAGCACGGTACTAAAATGTGTAAAACCAAAACATTCATGAAACGATTACTAGCAATACAGCTACATAAACATATTGTACACTGGGGTTGGGAAACCGAGCCACATGATATTTGAGTACCTACCTCATAGCAAGTAAATTTTAACAAGTAATATCTGAACCACATAAAATTGTATTATTAAGATTTATTTGGGTATGAAATAGGTATCAACCATGGAATTCATAATGTACTGAGGTGACACATGCAAAGAAACAGGATGATCGTTCAATAATAAGGACGGTTTCATTTTCATCCGCACTACAAAAAAAAAAGGAAGTGTAGGTAACAAGTGTGAAAATTTAATATATATATTTACAAAAGTAGATTACTGTAATAGATTATTACTCTCTGCTATTCACTCACGAAAAATTGTGATTAAAATAGCATTCCCTGAGATTGATCAATGTCATCCATGCCACATTTCATAAAAATCATCTTGAACTCATAACAGAACTATTACATATACTAGATTCTAAGTTTTATTTCATGTTTTATAATATAATTTGCATGTCTCAGAGAAGACAAAATGAATATGGGAAAATAATATATGTCATCTTATGTACCTACATTTTGCGCAAATAAAATGATTGATTGATTGATTGACATATCAATAATCTTTGACGAGCCCCGTGGTCGAATGGTTAGCAACGGTCTTTTACTCCGACGCGGGTTCGGTCACTGCACAAGACAAATATTTGTGTGCATGAACATGTCTTTTTATCATGGTCTTTCCTATATATTATAACTATGTATTTACAAAAAAAAAATGTATTTAAGTATAATATTAGTCGACCAACCAAATCGATTCGTTTCGCTTGCTCTGTCAATGACAATACATAACTGTGAACCTTTCAAATGTTGCAGGAGCTGAATTCTTCCTTCGGGATGTCGGTGGCTTGGGCTTCAGATCAGGAACGTTCAGTGCGCGTGTCACAGAAGGGACTGACACTAGTGGTAGTAAACCGCCTGCACGCGTTGTTCGGCTACGACGTCGTCTCTCACGCCATGGCGATGACCAACGCCAACCGGGAACTGATCTCTTTCACTATGTACAAGAAGACAGGGGCGAGTGGCCATATGCACAGTACCGGCCAGACGGGCTCACAAAAGGCCCACTCGCACGGGAGCGTAGTCACACTTTGATTGAACGCGCAATATACCCCATCATCAATAGACAAAAATTACCCTTTTCTATACTACGTCGTGTGACAAGCATACGGCCTGATGTTAAGCGGATATCATAGGCTATAGACGCTTGCGAAATAAGGTATCGCTCGCACGCCACAACATCCGCTGCCATCGCGGCAAATTCTCCCTTCCTGGTAACGTTTCTCCCTCTCACGAACCCAACAGCCCTTTAGGCTTCTAGGAAATTGGTATTTGGCTGCCTGCACCTCATAGAGGTGCAGGTAGTTCACCAGTGGAGCAGCTCAATAGTTTAAGTATGTTTTGCTTTGGGGAAATGTAAATAGGAAATTATTGTTTGTCATTTTGGTAAGGCAATACTTATTTCTATTGACACAGGGGCGGACTAAGGCCCAGACAATTTCAACACATTCTATTTATTTATAATCTGTGTTTGTCTGTAAAAGAATCAAATATCGATTTTTCAATACATTTGCTCGAAAAGTGTAGATACTTACGACATCAGTCAACATGCATTGAAAGTTAACGCACTCGTGCTTTTTGTGAGTCGGTACCATCCACCCCGGTCGTCCGACCCCGTTAACGGGACGGTTGGGAAAAATTGTTTCATCGACCCCGCTAGTGCCGACCTCGTCGTTTAACGGGGTGGCTGGCACAGATCAAGGTTCATCTACCCCGGCGTGGTTATTAACGGGGCGGTTAGCACCGATTGAGTAGCATACGCCCCGTTAGTATTTAAAACAGGAAAATTAGAGTATTATTTTGAATACATAAAATATGAACAGAAAATAAAAAAAAGAAGTTTGTATGAAACAATCAGTTTTATTACGGGAATAAAAATTTACTAACAATCATATATTAAAAAAATCTAGAAAACATTTTGTTTGTCTTACGAGTATACGAAGATGACAAAAACCGTTAAATATCTTACTATTTGTAATAAAATACTTAAGCAATATAAATTATCGATTTTAACGTCTAAAATCACAAATAAACATGTTAAGCAGTACTTCAGCACTTAAAATATCAAGTATTCTTCTAATCAGTCTTATAACGTAAACAAGTAATATAAATAATATACAAATAAAGAAACTAGTTGGCATGATAAAAACAAACATAGGAACTAATATTACACCTATAAATAATTATGTACTTTGATTTATAATTTAATAATCACAGATTCGTTTTATCACCTTCATTGACTATTCATTAATCAGTCTTTATTTGTAAATCAGTGTTATTGATATTAAAATGTTACGATCTCTTGTAGTTGAATTATTAAGGAAAACTACAAATTATCGCAGTATTTCCAGGAAATTACCTATGTTATTTGTCCAGTCATAAATTCTGAAGTTTTTCAAGGATGAAGTTGTCCCAAAGTAAAGTCTTATAGTGAGTTAATCTTAAAAGATAGACATATGCTGTCGCGGACTTTTTTTTAGAACTTTTAAAGAGGAATAATACCGTCATACATGATTTTTGCGTAACTTCGACCGTTTACGCAGCGCACGCGACGTAAGCCCTCAAAAGGAATATTTTTTTCCTATTTTTCACTGGTGCTCCGCTCCTATGAGTCGTAGCGTGATGCTATATAGCCTATAGCCTTCCTTGAAATATAGGCTACCTAACACAAAAAGAATTTTTCAATTCGAACCAGTAGTTCCTGAGATTAGCGCGTTCAAACAAACAAACAAACAAACAAACTCTTCAGCTTTATAATATTAGTATAGATTGCGTGGTACTACCAATGTCACAATGTATTGTGTAGAGTTGTAGAAATGGAATTGGGCAGCTATTGAATGTTCCATCTCCCATGAAATGTTTACCCTGAGACATGATTATTCTGCTTCTTTGAGAAGAAAATACTAAAATACGATTTCTTTCACATGAGTAATCGGCCAATAGAAAATCATTGTCTTTAATTTTTTTCATTTCCACTGAGGTATTTCTTGATCTGTATAATGTACTTTTAATGCTTTTCAGTGGTGGAATTCTCTGTATCAAGTCCAAGCCAGAGTTTTTGTAAGATGCGACTACAGCATTGTAGACTGAACTAACAGTTGGGAATTCGGATGATGATACGTCTTTTTTACAATTATATAGTTTCTCATCAATTTCATTTTTAAATCAGGTTGACATTCATGTCTCTTCTCTCTGTTATGTTTGTACGATTATTAATATTGTTTAAGTATTTTATTAGAAATAGATATTTAACGTTTTTGTCATCTTAGTATACTCGTAAGACAAATAAAATGTTTTCTAGATTTTTTAAATATATTATTGTTAGTAAATTTTTATTTCCATAATTAAACTGATTGTTGCATACAAACTTCTTTTTTTGTATTCAAAATAAAACTCTTAATTTTCCTGTTTTAAATACTAGCGGGGCGTATGCTACTCAATCGGTGCTAACCGCCCCGTTAGAAACCACGCCGGGGTAGATGAATCTTGATCTGTGCCAGCCACCCCGTTAAACGACGAGATCGGCCCTACCGGGGTCAATGAAACAATTTTTCCCAACCGTCCCGTTAACGGGGTCGGACGACCGGGGTGGATGGTACCGACCCCTTTTTGTTTACATTTACCGCATCAATACTTTTTTTTTACAGTTTATTGAAAACTGTTGCATATTACAAGGGCGTTTAGAAACTCGTGGCGACTATAATCCCTCACTTGCAATTATTTGTACTTATTTGGGGAAATCATGACCTACCATATGTACATACACACAGAACAGGGAACTACCCTTTGAAAATGACAAATCTACCCAATGAAGAGGAGCACGATAGCGTCGTTGCACGTGTCAGTCTATCGATAACGCAAGTTAAGCAGCATCGACGGTAGCCTGTCTATAGATGGGTTTATTTATCTCGAGCTCCTCCGTGATTTGGAGAGCACTTAAAATTTGTCGGTCCCGGCTGTTGTCATCAGATAGCAGTCGTTAAACCAAAGTCAGTGGCCTTTGGGTGGCTTGAAAACACTGGCCTCCGCCAATTCGCAGTTGAGCAGCGTGGTGAAGTACTTAACCTCTTCGATTGACCCATAACTCAGCAGTGGGATGAGTAAAGGGTTGACGACGACCCAATGATAGAAACCGTATGTAATAATACAGTTTGATTATAGTAAAAGAAATGTATTTGAAGTCAGAAACTGACACTGTTATAAATAGTATTTACAAAATATATAAATAATTGTAACAACTATATTTTTTATATAATAAATAATAACATACATAATGTTGTTTTTGTAATAACTTCCTTTAAATACAATTACATAAAGAAAATAAAATATCTACATCAGTCTTAGCAATGTATACATATACCATTACGTAACCTTCGATAAAGCGAGTGTAGTTATTATTGGAATGAATACAAAAGTAGAAAAACGATATATCTACAAGACTAGAGATATTATTGTAATTCATAATGGTGACCGACCGCAGGATATCGTGTTGGCCACAATCTATCACACAGCGATATATACAGAGTCATATACCTATAAATATAAAACATATAGGAATGCTGATACTGGTGATTGTTGGCACTTTGTAGACATTTTGTTTATACAGACTGTTTTTTTCAAGGCTGGTCAAATTCAAGGAGACGATTATGTTGTTTGGCCGTGTGGTTTCCGGCAGACTAGACTAGAATCACTCCGTTTCTTCCCGTGGATGTCGTACAAGGCGACTAAGGGAAATACATTATCAAATATCGATCAGGCCTCCCCAACCCGTTTGGCCAGCGTGGGGAGTGTAGGCCAAATCCTCCTTCCGTCTAGGACGGACGAGAGAGGGTCGTGATCCTGTAGTGGAGACTAAAATGGACCTGATGATGATGATAATAATGATTATGTCGTTAGTATTAATCACGTATGAATAAAACAACCTTAAAAATTATCAACCATAAATGCGGTTTGGCTATCGAAAGATTTCTTGTTTATCTCGAAGATTCATGTTTACTATGTAGGTAAGACACTTGAGATTGTCGCGCATGCGCCCTCTGCGCGCTCGCCGCTGTCGCTTCAATGAAAATGTTATCAACATGACAGTATACGCTAAAATGACAGATACTACAAAAACTAAACTGATTTTGATGATTTTTAAGGTATAGTTTTTTTTTATCGTTTCGTGATCAGTAACAGCTACACAATCGCGTCTATCAATTTGACCAATCTTCAAAATTACACAAAGTATAAAATCACTTAAACTGTTCCACTTAAAATTATTTTCATCGACAAGTTTCTCTTGATATTGATAGTATTATCAAGGTAAACAGTGACTATTATGTGTTAGTTATAAAGTGAAACGGTAAAGTGATTTTATTTATACGAAATATAGGAATGCAGTTTTAATCGTCAGTGGTGTAGGCCTGCGATACAAGTCTAAACTCTTTTAAGACTCCTCTTCACCATCGACCATGATGGACGAATACACACAATCGCCATTCCATGGCTGGCATGTTATATGGCCATGATTAGTAATGATCGCGCGTAGTTGTAACGGTTTTTCAAACAAAAATCAAAAGTCAATGACTACGCGCGCGCTTTTAACACAATCGTCGTCGTCGTCGTCACAATCACTCAGTTCATATTAGTCTATATACGGTGAGGGTAGGTGCATTTTGACGTGAAGTAACTACATATTTTTTTGTACCACTAAAGTGACAAACAAGCATACGGCCCACCTGATAGAAAGCAGTTAGGCGCTGGTTTCTCTGGCCCGCCGCACGTTAACGGACGTGTGGAGACGCATCGGCCTCACGCTGCACGCCATCGGCCGCGGACGTACGGGTTCTCTGGTAGTCGCGATTGTGAACGCTGCTTGAACAGTCGTGTTGGTATTCGGAGCAAAATGAACGAAAAAATTTTAACATTGTTACTTTTAGAAGAGGAAGATGAACTTGTGATTTTATCAAAGAAACCTGGAATTTTCATTGTTTCACTGATATTCTCCCATACTTTTTGCTTTGAAACATTGTTTTTATAATTTTTATGTGATGAATCGAACAATATAGTGTTACATCGTATTAAATTAATTAAGAAGTCATCATTTACCTTATTAAAATTGCTCATTTTAACCAGGACGCCACGGCGTGTGCACGTCGCTATTCTACAAAACAATACCGACCGACGCGTGCGGCGTGCGCCCGTCACCCGCTTGCACTACCCGCCGCGAACAACGTTTCTGAGAACCCGGCGCCGAGCATTTACGAACATAGCATTCGGACGCTGTCGGCCGCGGACACGCGTCGGCCGTCCGTCGCCGGTGGCGGGCGGTTAGAGAAACCAGCGCCTTACCATAGCCTATAAACGCCGGTAACACCAGGGGCACCATACGCGTGTTGCCGACACTGTAAAAACCTCTTCACGCTCTTTTTGAAGAATCCAATGCTGTAGTGTCTTGAGAAAACCTCGACTGGCAGTTAATTCCACAGTTTTACAGTAAATTATATAAAACTTATAACCACTTGAAAATCTTGTACCTATGACATCCAAATCAGATTGTTCAAAGTAAAATGCTCGATCTTGGATAGCTGAGCAATAACAGTGGAAATCATGGCCCATTCTGTGGTGCTCCATCATAGTCGATCGCCAAGAGGCAGCTTTATAATATGTATACTAGCTAGGTGACCCGGCTTCGCTCAGGAATTGAATGTTCCAGTGTTGCAGAACCTTCCATAGCATTCAAGTGATTTCGAATGCTCCGCAGTGACCTGAGATGTTCCGGAATGTTCCCACACAATTTAGACTATTCCCTAACATTGAAGAATGTTCTGGATTATTGTGAAATGCTCCTTAATACCTACTCTTGAATATTCTGAACTGTCCTAGAAATATCTAGAGGGTAAAACTTCTAGCCATATATCTTCTAAAGCACACCTTTCTGGTAAAAACAGGAACCTTCCTTATGGATGGATGATCGAGGGCTACCAAACCATATAACTTCTGCATTCATACCGGGACTCATGTCTGAGTTTTAGCAGCAAGCACATTGTACACTTTCTTTTATGTATAATATAGTTTAATAGCCTATAATTTAAATAGCCAGTTATAGATAAATGGCGAAATAAATGACACTCAATAATTATAGCTTCTCAAGCTTTTTTCTCTGGTCAACTATGCCTGCCTATTTTTTGTCTCTCTTCAGCAAGTTTTTTAAGGGCTGCGGCGTACTGCCTCTGAACGTCGAGTAATCGAGAATATTCATTGTGCAATGCAGTTTTCCGTTCCTTTTCATTTTTATACTTTTCTTCGACTTTCCGCACTGTTTGGTTCACCCAGTCCACAATAGATTCAAATTGTGTCATAAACTCTTCTCTTTTCCGTGTGGAGGACATTGCTCTGTAATAATTCTTTTATGGTTATTTTTATACCACAGTGCCTAACTAGCAAACAACCAGAATGATGTAAAACTTGAGTCATAGCCTATAGATCTTTACCATTAAGGTGTCAAACAAGCATACGGTCCGCCTGATACAGCAGTTACTATAGCCTATGGACGCCTGTAACACCAGAGGCATCACATGCGCGTTGCCGACCCTGTAAAAACCTCTTTACGCCCTTTTTGAAGAACCCCATGCTATAGTCTCCAGGGAAAACCTCAACAGGCAGTTCATACCACAGCTCGGTAATACATGGAAGAAAACTTCTCTGGAACCGCACAGTACGTGACCACTTCGGTTTTAATGTGTGAGGATGAATTCCCTTAAAATGGATGGTTGCAACATAATGTGCTTCCACACCGAAGTTACTATTTGTGAAGCAACGTTGCTGGGCTATAAGAACAACAAAATATATTCATGTGGCCTCAAAATTTATACCTACTAATTATCGTGTTGCAAAATAATACTAAAAAAAAATCTTTTGTGGAAAAATCTTTGATGTGGATGCATAAGGAATGCCGCTTGAGGGTTGGCTACATCACTGCTAACCCAACATTTAACCTTACGTCTGGTGCCCTTACTAGGACAGTTAGGTAGAACAACATACCCCAATGTTATTGTTATTTGACTGCGATTTTTAACGAAGAGAGAATACTTCCTCAGTCAGGTTCAATACGCCATACCTCTTATTCATCACAGACTCATTTGTTAAACGGGACGGGGGCCCACCACACATTCCCACCACTGTCGCCTGTGTAGCCAGGTATAACAGCGGCGACCACCAAAAAAGGCAATAAAGTCGAAGTCCATTGCAGTCCCGGGGGTAAAACTACAGCTGCCTTGGAACTCACAACGAATTTAATCAGCAGAAATTAGACTCATTTGCTAGACAGAATTGTCAACGCGCGAGTGAGGCTGGCTTTGTCTCAGATTATGAAGAACTGAAAATTAATATAATTATATGCATCGAACCAAGAATCCTATACAGAAGTTATGTAGACAATATAATATCTTTTTCTTATTTTTTTATTCCAATCGGTGGCAGACAAAAACACGATTCTTTTATACCGAAGAACGTCGTATTCCCTAAATTACCCAAAATATACTTCGCACGTAGAAGTCAAAGAACGATTCAACTTACTCGTCATAATTATCGAGGATAGAATTCAGTAAACTCAACTCCTTGGTGGTGTACAGTTTCACTTCGTATAGCGTATTATAAAATATATAATACTGTTTGGTTTCCCTGTGTTTTGACGCAACTGTAACAAGAAAAAACAATATTTATACTGGTGACTGTCGATACTTGACAGAACTTCTTCAACAGCAAATTTGTTATTAACACTTATAAAGGTAATGGAAAGAGAGGCGAAAACACTGCTCACACGGACACATTTCAGACACATTTCAGCATGCGCAAGTGAGATGCAGAAGTAGAAGAAGAACACTTTCTATCTCACTTGTACACAGTGAAATAGAAAGTGTTTTGCATCTCACTTGCACACACTGTAATGAATGAACTGACTAAAAACGAAAAATAATTTTTAATAGATGCAGAAAATATAAATGAATGAAAAAGTGTTATTGTGAAAAAAGCGTGAGTGCTCGACTCCACGCTTTTTTCATATATAAAGCTATACACTTTACTGGAAAGCACAATATCTATATAGAAATTTTATAAAACTGAAGAGTTTGTTTGTTTAGTTGAATGCGCAAAGCTCAGAAACTACTGGTTCAAATTGAAAAAATATTTTTAGTGTTATATAGTGTATTTTTATCGAGGTCGATGATATCACGCTACGAATATTAGGCGCGGATAATCAATGAAAAATGTTGTAAAATGGGGATATTCCCACACGGGCGATGCCGGGACCGCAAGTATTAAATAATAGTAAATTATGAAACTGTTGCATAATAAGGGTTATTAAAATACGAGTGTGAGTTTATAACATGAGCCGAAGGCGAATGTTATAATAGACCACACGAGTATTTTAATACCTAATTATGTGCAGTTTCATACACTAATCTCATGAAATATATGATAATAATATTTTAAATACAACCATGAAGTTAATCTAACAGCTATAATTCTTACTTATAAATCCATTTGCAGATCGAGCATGCGTAGTGCGCATGCGCGACGCGCCGCGCGGCGCCGCGTTCACAGATTATGTAGAAAAATTTTGCATAGTTGCAATGTATTTGCATTGCAACCTGTTTAAAATACCTGTATCCAGGGCTGAAGCTGTATCGAAATGGTAAAAAAGTTATTTTACGATACAGTTGTCCGTAGAAGAGCTGTATCGAAAAATAACTTTTTAAATTTATTTTGATAGCTTGTGCGTAAAGACTGTCATTAAGATACTGTGTTTAGTTTTTTAATGTGTAAATTTCAGTATGAGATTAGATAAAAATATATATCTACCTTGATTATACAACTCCATAAACCTCTTTTCATATTGCAACAACTCCGCGGTGCCGGGCACCTCGTCCGTGGCCACCGAGTACCTCAACACCTCTCTGTTGAGTCGCGCCAGCTCTAGCCTCAAGTTGCCAATGAATGCCTTTAGCTTCTCCTCTCGCTCGTTGAACTCCTTCAACTCTTCTGGTGTCAGAGGGACATCCTCTATCTTAGCATCAGGAGCTTGAGCTGTCCTGTAAATAAAATTTCGAGCGTGTCATCAGATAGAAGTGCATGTGGCTGATGAGTAGCTCTCCGATGAAAAGGCTTAGCTAGCTTCTTTTGAATTACTCTGATGAATGCGTTGATTCTAAATCCACGACTTCGCCTCTCTACCTCAATTTTTGAATATGTTACGCTTATGGAGGTATACAATCATCAAGATAATGCTTTCCTGGTAGGAGGGCGGAACACTGATACCTCAAGTACGATTTTAACTCCTAATATGTACGGCATAAGAACGATACAAAGTCAAAGTATCAAGCAAAGAGTGTTCTTAGCCGTTCTAGGATAGCGTATAGAATGGTAGAATACCTTATCTCTTCTTCAAGTCTCTTGTGTTCTTTATCTCTATGCTGTATAACTTGAAGGAGTTCATTTCTTTCCTGTGCTAATTCCTTGAGGGATTTATAAAACTTTTTGATGTCTTTCTCACTGAAAATAAATAACATTGTTTATTTATTTAGAAAACCAACAGCTTACATAATTATGGTTATGTACGTATACAGTATTATTAAAATGTATAGCTAATGATTTTGATTTGGTATATATATGTATTTTTGTACTACCAAAGAGTTTCATATAAATATAAATTGAAAATAATTACGAATCAGCGTGATTCACGGGATTCATAGCAAAACGAATAAACTTGCAATAAGAATTAAATTTACAAAAAAATATTGCAAGTATTAAGAACTGCATTTTAAACTCAATTTTATTTTGTTTTCGACACAAAATATTAATTAAAATATTATTTTGTTTTGCCTAGCATATTTTTAGCCTGAGCAAACTTTCCTCAGGCTAAAAATATGATAGGCAAACACAATACTTTGCTCAGCAAAGTATGAGTAATAGTACTACATACAGTCACTAAAGATTTTTAAAGCGGTCGGAAAATCTCGAAAATATGGTAGTGCCTTAGGCATTTATACATACATATAAGATGCAAGGTGAGGGCATGAAAGAGCACTCTTAAGACTACACTAGACATATATTATTATTTTTCCTCAAATCGGTCAAAATCAGACTGAGGATGAAAATCGGAAACGTTTAAGCTAAGATCGATTTCTTACGATTTTCTACGCCGGACTGGAGTGATTTTGTACAGTGACCGATGGGAGGAAAAATAATACATATATGTCTGGTGTTGTCTATGAGGGCTCTTTTACAAAATGCCTTCAACTTGCACCTTATATGCATATTTTTGAGATTTTTCTGACCACTGTAAAAATTTCAGTGACAAATCTGGATCATAAGACCGAGGCTAAAGGTGAAACCGCACTTAAACGGCGAGGCGCGACACCGCAGAGGAGCGGCGCTGCTCGAAAAATATTATTTCCACTATTTCTTATGAATTAAAACGCACTTCAGCGGTACTGCAGCGGAGCAGCGTGACGCGGTGCGGCGCTGCACGGCGGAGTAGCTCCATAGAGAATATTTTGTCGCGCCGTGCCGCGCCGCTGCGGTGTCGTGCCGCGGCGCTTAAGTGCGGTTTCACCTTTAATGATATATTTTTAAGTGCTGTTTCCAACTAGGATACAACTAGCCGTCTTATCCCTATAGGCCCAAATCCCTGAAGGGGCTCTATGCCTGTGAGTATTTAACCAAAATAAAATCATAATAATTCATTTCCTGTGCTTCACAAGTGCAGATTGGTCTTTTGATGTCTTTTGTATCCGAACTTTGCTGTATTTTTTTAAACTAGGTCATAAATCTCCGAACTTTGCTGTATTTTTTTAAAATAGTCTTTTCATAATCTCAACATATTAATAAATTGTCTTGACGTACCTATTAACATCAGAATTCATCAACCTATTTGTAACTTTCTTCAGTTTACCCATCATACTAGCATACTGCTTCTTTGCTCTATCCATCCTGCTCTCATGTTCATTTTTCAAACTATCCATATCTTTCTCTATCATTTCAATGTCTTTAGTGAGCCGATCCACATCTTCTGAATATTTAAGTTTTTCACTCATCTCTAGTTCCTTCGGCACTTCGCCTGTGAGCTCAGATTGTAAAACTGCATAATGAATCTTGGTCTCGGCAGCATCCTGACCACAGCTTTCCTCTTTGATGTATCTATCTGTCTATAGTAATGAATTTATCTGATTAGTAAACAATAACAAGTTAAAGTTAATAATATTTTAATATTAGAATGACATCCAATCATGTAACATCAGAACATTAAATCCATAGGTACTATAACTAGAAAACAAAATTCAAATCTCACACTGATTTCGCGCGATATTCCAGTGAAAATAGATAATATAGAATTCATGAAATTCTAATAATAGTGCAATAAAAATATGTGAGAATTTTGGTATGCCAAAGGGCTGTCGATTCTTGCGCACAAATGAGCAATGACCTTTATTTTCCTTTTTAGTACTAGAACAACTATTTATATAATACAGACTATAAAAAATACTCAAATCAAAAAGTGTAACTTCTATGAGTGATATTAATTATCAATTTATTTTTCTTTGTGTAGATCGATTGTTATGAATTCAGACAAAATTTCATCTCATGTTGTAATAATTAATTTATCTATTACTTACTTCAGTTGTTATCTCTGATGGGTCGGCCAATGTCTTTTCAAAATGATACTGCAACAAAATACAGTATTAAATCTATCGCAAAAAACTTTTTTTTATACAAAGTTCAGTGCCAAACAAGCTTATGGCCTGCCTGATGTGAAGCAATTACCGTAGCCACATAATCGCACGCAACATGAAATATCGCTTACACGCTGCCACTCCAGCTGCCGATGCGGCAACTTCTTCCTTCCAAGTGACCTCACTCAGTCGCAGGAACACAACAACCTCAAGGGAATTGTTCTTTGGCTGAGGTATTCTGTGAGGTACTTCCATAGTCGGACAGCTTACAATTACGCTCGCCGTACCTCTCTGCGCCAGAGCCTCATTAGTAAGTGAGTGAGCAGGGTACACCACGTGCAGGTGAGGTTGGCTCGGGGAAGTACCTCCACCTCACAGAATACTGTTCTGTAAGGTAGAGGTACTTCCCCAGTCAGACAGCTTGTAAATATGCTGCCCTACCTCTCTTTGCCAGAGGCTCTTTCGCTAATTGGCAGGCCAAGCCTTAAGCCCATGTAAGAGCCCAAGCCACCCTCACCAACACCAAGTGTCGGTGAGGGTGGCTTGGGCTCTAACACCCTTGACATTTACGTTTACTCCCCAAAACTACTGCAAAAACATGGCCTTACCAAGAAATCAAGGCCTTCATCTTGCTTCGTATTGTCCTTGGCAGTAGAAACATGCATCAGCATGCGTTGGTCGTACTCTGACAAAGTTGCATTCACTTGTTCCAACTCATTTTCAGGGAGGCCACCTTTTCTTTTTCGCACTCTACATGGCTTATATAAGTTCTGTAAACAAATAGCATTTATTTTCATATCATATATTTTATTTGCGAACATGGGTAATGTTACAATACAGATGGAGTACAACAAATTAGTCCTACCATATCCTACCTTAGGCATCCAAATTTCATAAATTTATATCACAAACTGACGACCTCATCAATGACCATGCACTAAAAAGAATCAATTAGCATACCTGGTGTTCTTTTCATGCTACCATGTCAACTGACATCTACTGTTAAGTAGTTGACTATATTTGCTAACAAATATGTAATATGAGTAAATTTTTTTTAAGGGCTGAAAAAGTAACTATATTCAAATAACCTGGCAAATTTCCTTTGGCAGAGTGAGATAATACAACACATGACTATTCATCATCATCATCATCATCATTATCAGAATGCATTATCATGCATGTATGTATCTACCCACTGTAGAATATGGTAGAGTATGGTAGGTCTTTCCCAATGCTTTCCACCAAATGCGATCCTCCACTTTCCACATCCAACTGCTACAAGCCACTTTTTTGAGATGGTCAGTCCATCCAGAGGGGGGCCCTAAGCTTCTTCGCCCCATATGTAGCCTCCACTCTGGGACTTTTCTCCCCATGACATGGCTATTGATACACGAATATTACTAAAAGTTAATAAAGGTGGTGGTTATTGAATGTTGATGAATATTACCTGAATATTAGAGAGGTTTCTCAACATCTTCTCCTTCTGTGCAAACATAGTTCTATCTGACTCAAATATACAACTTTTCTCATACTGCAAAACGGCAAACTTGCGTAGCTCATCTTCCTTTGCTTCCCTGAACTCACTTGAATATTTTATCAACCACTGAATCAATGGATATATATTTATGAAGTCCAAACCTTGGATTTGGTGAGGTTCAATGATATAGGGACACTTCATGCTTGGCAAAACTTTAACTATCTTTTCTGTTAGAGCACTGAAACATAACATGTCACATATTTCTCACCAGTCCAGCATTGATTAGTTCAGAATTTTACTCTACTTTTTTAATTTAAGTATGAAGTAAATTCACATGCCTACACTAAGAATTTGTAAGCAATGGTAATGGACAATTCTTTGACATGTTGCTGTTGCTATTGACATTAACAACTACTTTGTTTGGGGGGCTATTTGGTGTAATTTTTATGATTTTGAGAGTAATTTTTATTCTGATCTTTAGTTTACCTGTTCAACAGTTAAAGGAACAGGTAACCTAATAGAATAATAATTACTCTAAAAATCATAAAAATTACAAACAAATAGCAAATGAATTTGAAGATTACGTCTCCAATATCTCTTTTAATACCAACAACCCTTTTAATTCTTCTTGTTCTCATAGTGCTATCAAGTTATTGAATGTTTATATATGGAACTTCTTCAGTTTTCATATATTCTGTCTGATAATTACCCCTTTTGGAGCTAACGAGTATGCATTTTTTTTTATTTCACGCCCCCAAATAATTTCTCATGAACCAAAGAAATTCACTCACTTTCTAAATTTCTAAACAAAAACACTAAAACAGTTTATAAACTTACATTTTTTTGCCAATTGTAAGATTTTCCTCAAATAGGAGACTTATGTCTACATCAATATCACTTAGTTCAATACACCAAGTGAGACCTCCAACAATTTTGTCAAAAGGGGACAAACCCTGGAGCTGTGCCCGATAATACCCTGCTGCAACCAGGGCATCAGATATTTCATGCCACTTTACTAACTGTTCTGCATCTTCTCGTACCTCCACCTGCAAATTGATCTAAGACATGAAATACTCCTACAAAAAAAAGAAATTGCTGAAGCAGTACAAAAAATTAAGGAGGAATTTATGGACCCAAATATTATGGTAACTCAGGTAAAAATGGTCTTTACTAAAATCATTAGGTATATGAAGCAACTGTAACTGTGACCTGTAGACGAAATGTGACTATGAAATGCCGGCCGCTATAATTCAACATCCTTCTTTCTAGGGTTTCGATTACATGAATTGAGTTTTGTGAATTAAAAGAAACTAGATGTTGAAGTTATTCTTAAAAATTCTCACCTCCTTTCCTTCGTGATCAACTGAACTGTAAATGTTCATTAGAGGTTTACTTCGTGTGAAAATATTCTTCTGTTTTGCTGCCATTATTGAAATTTACAAACCAATTGGACGCGAAATGAGATATAACCAGCAATTCAGGTTAGCAGAGGATGGTTTATGGTGATAGGTATTGACGAAGAAAGCTTGAAAGGGGGAGGCAGATCACAACATAGCTTGTACTATCTTTTCACTTTTGAGAAACTGTGATGATAATGTATTTTTTCTTCTATGCCGACAGTCCTGAATCTAACAAACAGATAAAATATTTATTTATTCGTTTAATTTGTACGAAATTCGATTAATTCTGCATTATTTAAATTGTAAAATTAAAAAAACAAGAACGAAAAAAATTAATTTTATGTCGCGTTCTTGAAAAACATGCAAACGAAACGTCAACGAAATTGTGACAGACAAGACAATCAAAATCAAATGACATTTTTCTCAATATTAATGACATTTGACTTGCGATGCCTCAGATGCCCGACTTACGGTAATTACCGTATTTGTACGGTGTCCAAAATTCTACAAAACGTTCGGTAATTTCGACGGATGTTGATTATATACGTAATTAAATTTGAAAATCGCAGCTGCGTTTTTTATATCATACCTTTAAAATTACGCTATTTACTTTCCCTTCCCATGAATTTAGTACTCGCGGGAGGGTCACTTTAGGGGGCAGATGAGCGGATATATATATATATATATATATATATATATATATATATATACTTATACACGCTAAAAAATTATTACCATCCCTTTCTCGGCAGTCTTGTAAATAGGTACTTTTCACCCAAAATGTACGGTAATTGTAATATGGGGTTAATTTTTTACGGTAATTTTGCCAAGTCGGCAACACAATCTGACAACACTAGCGCATTAGGGATGTGTCGCCGACGGGTTTGCCGTCAACGAAACGAGACCGTTTATCCACAACGATAGACCAGTTTAAAAAACAGTCTAATTTTCGACCAGTCTACGTCGTCGACTAGTGGTGGATGGGTCGTCGACGATTTTACAGTCGACGCAACGAGACCGTTTACCGTCGACGATGAATTAATCTAAAAAAAAACAGTCTAATTTTCGACCAGTTTACGTCGTCGACTAGTGGTGGGTGGGTCGTCGACGATTTTACAGTCGACGCAACGAGACCGTTTACCGTCGACGATGAACTAGTTTAAAAAAAAAAAAAGACGTGTGGCACTCGGGGACTGCCGCGGTAAAGCTATTGCATAGCATTTTGTATCAACTTATGCAATTATAATTTTATTTATTTATTTTATTCATGCAGTATTGCTTTTTCTTTGATATTAATTCAAGTTACACTTTTTGAGCGTGGTGACCGATAAGAAAACAAATTTTTCTATTATTAAATAAATAAAACGAGTTTCGTAGAGTCGTACAATACGTCTAATCGCACGCACACAACGCCGTGTCGAAGACTGCCGAACTGAAACGACGTTAGACGATGCACGGCCTTCAAGCCACACCTCCTTGCCCGTCGGAGTGGGGAGCGTGAGGTTTTTTCGTTACGGAATTTCTGGATTCGGTCCCCGCGCTCAAGGCCCGCGATAGAAGCTATGCAATAGCTTAACAGTCTAATTTTCGACCAGTTTACGTCGTCGACTAGTGGTGGGTGGGTCGTCGACGATTTTACAGTCGACGCAACGAGACCGTTTACCGTCGACGATGAACTAGTTTAAAAAAAAAGTGTGGCACTCGAGGACTGCCGCGGTAAAGCTATTACATTATTTATCAACTTATGCAATTATAATTATTTATTTGTTTATTTATTTATTTGTTTATTTGTTTATTTATTTATTTGTTTATTTATTTATTTGTTTATTTATTTATTTGTTTATTTATTTCTTTGTTTATTTATTTCTTTGTTTATTTATTTATTTGTATATTTTTTTATTTCTTTATTTATTTATTAGCTTGTTTGCCCATTTGCCCGTTTGTCCGTTTGGCCGTTTGCTCGTTTGGCCGTTTGCCCGTTTGGCCGTTTGCCCGTTTGCTCGTTTGGCCGTTTGACCGTTTGCTTGTTTGGCCGTTTGCCCGTTTGGCCGTTGGGCCGATTGGTCGTTTGCTCGTTTGGCCGTTTGGCTGTTTGACCGTTTGCTCGTTTGGCCGTTTGACCGTTTGCTCGATTGGCCGTTTGGCCGTTTGCTCGTTTGGCCGTTTGGCCGTTTGACCGTTTTCTTGTTTGGCCGTTTGACCGTTTGCTTGTATGGCCGTTTGCCCTTTTGCTCGATTGGCCGTTTGGTCGTTTGGCCGTATGCTTGTTTGGCCGTTTGCTCGTTTGGCCGTTTGGCCGTTTGCTTGTTTGGCCGTTTGCCCGTTTGCTCGTTTGGCCGTTTGCCCTTTTGCTCGATTGGCCGTTTGGTCGTTTGGCTGTTTGCTCGTCTGCCCGTTTGGCCGTTTGCCTGTATGGCCGTTTGCTTGTTTGCCCGTTTGGCCGATTGCCCGTTTGCTCGTTTGCCCGTTTGCTCGTTTGGCCGTTTGCCCGTTTGCTCGTTTGCTTGTTTGCCGTCCGTCCGTCCATCCATTCATTCATTCATAGCGGTCACTTCTGAGAAAGTCATATTTGACATTGGTTGTCAAATCGTGTTATGGCTCCTCTTCACAATGGAACATGATGGCCCATCAAATGATCGTCCATAATCGCCGCCATGATCGGGCAGCTCTCCACACAATCGTGTCTATTCATTTACTGACTGTCTACTGTTATGATAAGACGTCTATAGAAGATGGATATCAAAGTGATCGCGGCTGCGGCAATATTTCTTAGCTCTTATAATCATTTACTTAATGTGCGCGAAAACAGACTTGTGAATTGTAAAATGCAATTCTCATTTTATTTTTTTATACTACGTCGGGTAGCAGACAAGCATACGGCCCGCCTGATCTGAAGCGGTTACCGTAGCCATATTAACGCTCGCAACATAAAATATCGCTCGCGCGCCGCCACCCCCGCTGCCATCGCAGCATCTCCTTCCTTTCTGGTGACCTCACTCACTCGCAGGAACACAACAGCCCTCAAGGGAACCGTTATTTGGCTGCGGTATTCTGTGAGGTGGAGGTACGTTCCCCAGTCGGGTAGCTTACAATTACGCTCCCTACCTCTCTTTTCGTCAGAGCTTCGTTTGTCAGTCAGCAGGGTGCACCGCGTGCAGGTGAAGTTGGCTTCGGTTCAAAGATCTTGATGAACCACTTACACCCCAAAATTTTGATATAGTTCTATGAACCGAAAAGGTTTTTCATTCGTTCACGTCACCATATTGTGTTTGTAAATCGACAGAAAGAATTAGATACATAAGTACAGAACACTAAGAATATGTCCCTCTTTATTTTTTTACCGAGACGTCTACACGTCTACACTGTACCCGAGACAACTACGTACTGACTAAACGGCGATGTGTGGACGCGCACACAATCATGGGCCAGCATTCCTTTGATGTACCGACAACTTACCGATTACCGACGATGACGCCCGATCACAGACAAACACTCACGATCACGCCCTCTACACAATCGTGCTTGTCTGTAATCGTCCATCATGGGCCAATGTGAAGTGGGGCCATTATGGCTCCTCTTCACAATGGGACGTGATGGCCCATCAAATGATCGTCCATAATCGCCGCCATGATCGGGCAGCTCTCCACACAATCGTGTCTATTCATTTACTGACTGTCTACTGTTATGATAAGACGTCTATCGATGATGGATATCAAAGTGATCACGGCTGCGGCAATATTTCTACTTAGCTCTTATAATCATTTACTTAATTTGCGCAAAAATAGAATTGTGAATTGTAAAATCCAATTCTCATTTTGATATAGTTCTTTTTTTTTTTTTTTTTTATACTACGTCGGGTGGCAGACAAGCATACGGCCCATATTAACGCCCGCAATATATAATATCGCTCGCGCGCCGCCACCCCCGCTGCCAACGCAGCTTTTTCTTCCTTTCTGGTGACCTCACTCACTCGCAGGAACACAACAACCCTCAAGGGAATTGTTATTTGACTGCGGTATTCTGTGAGGTGGAGGTGCATTCCCCAGTCTGGTAGCTTACAATTACGCTTCCTACATCTATTTTGGCCAGAGCTTCGTTTGTCAGTCAGCAGGGTGCACTGCGTGCAGGTGAAGTTGGCTTTGGTTCAAAGATCTTGATGAACCACTTACACCCCAAAATTTTGATATAGTTCTATAGAACCGAAAAGGTTTTTCATTCGTTCACGTCACCATATTGTGTTTGTAAATCGACAGAAAGAACTAGATACATAAGTACAGAACACTAAGAATATGTCCCTCTTTATTTTTTACCGAGACGTCTACACTGTACCCGAGACAACTACGTACTGACTAATCGGCGATGTGTGGACGCGCACACAATCATGGGCCAGCATTCCTTTGATGTACCGACAACTTACCGATTATCGGCGATGACGCCCGATCACAGACAAACACTCACGATCACGCCCTCTACACAATCGTGCTTGTCTGTAATCGTCCATCATGGGCCATTGTGAAGAGGGGCCATTAGGTATTTTCGTTGCGGAATTTCTTGATTCGGTCGCCGCGCTCAAAGCCCGCGATAAAAGCTATGCAATAAAAACAGTCTAATTTTCGACTAGTTTACGTCGTCGTCGTTATGGCTATTTCTTGACCTAGACAATTGGTAAACGTAAACGAACGAAAATCTCATGTGTCAAGTCATTAAACGAGACGATCGCGACGCGACGCAACGGACTCATCAACCAGTCGATGAATAAACCAGTTTATCTGTGAACTGTAAACTAGTTTAATCGTTCATGCACAAAAATGTCTAAAAAAACGGTTCGTTCATTCAACGCCCATCTCTAATACCGCCTCCGCCTAGCCTACATAACCTCACTTCTTTGATGATTATTGATAATTTAAATCAATTAATTCGATACGTAAACATCAAGATCACCACTATAAGAATTTATTGTTAAATAATATGAGTAATTTACAGAGGATTATTCGTTGTAAGTACACATTATTATGAACATGACATTAAATTTACTCTTACCCAATGATGTTATGTTAAAACGTCATTGCAATTACCCTGCCCCTACCCAAAGCCTTCCCATTTGATTATATTTTTGCCAATGATTTTATATAACTACTTTGTATATTATTAAGAAATATAAAATCGTGTCCTGCCAATTAAAAAAAAAAAATACCCCTTGTTGGCATGTCTGTTTGTTTTTGTTTTCATCGTATTGTTTCTCTCAAGCAGATCGGTTTACTTCATTAAAGTTCTTTAAATAGTCGCTATGAAGACGACGAAGTTGTCTAATGCTAATTTTGAAAAGAATGGAAAAGCCAGGTTCCTTATATTATATGTTACCTGCCTAGGGTATTTAAGTATTATAAATCGTTTTGCCCTACAAACAACTTATGTTAATATATGCCCAAAAATATACCATATTATACATTGCCATAGTTTTCTAGCGGTTTTATACGATATACAATTATACGGTAATTAATTTCAGAGTTCTTTGGATTTTGAACTCTCAGTATCGACAACCTACTACACAACATGGAGGAAAGTGTAGATATAGTGGAACATGTTTCCTTATTGTTGGATTCGGGAAAGTATAAAGAAGCCCTTAGTGTGCCCACTGAACAAAAATATAAAGAAACATTTAAGGACAACTGTTGGGAATTGATATCTATCATCATTGGGAAGATTCAAGATGATACTATTGTTATAAAACCATCATTGCATGGCACTTGTGAAGAATTGTTAGCAATTATAGTTCAGAAAGCAGTACCAGAAGAAGCTCTCTTAGAATTCATAGAACAAGTTGAACTGGCCAAGAATGATGCTCAATTTGGTTTAATTTTAAAACCCCTACAACAACTACTTGAAAAGTTATCTGTAAAAAGAGGGAGATCACTAGAATGGTGTTTAAATTCTATTAGTTCTTACATTGAAAATATACCTGTACCTAAACATCTTCTAGAAGGAAAGGAGTGCTTGCTAATGGACTGTGACCCTAACTTCAGAAGAATCATTAAGGTGTATTCTATGTTGCCACCATTTTATGCCCCATTTATAAAAGAATTATCAGAATCTGAATCCAATATAAAGACCAAGCAAATTATAAATGCCTTCCTCATAAGTTTACTTGGAAAACCTTTGATTTATATAGACATGGACCCTGAGACTAGTGCAAATAGTGAGGCTCGACAATGCTGCAATACTATATTACAAGACATTTGTACTTTAGAAAAAAATATTTTAAAATTTTTGATGTACTTAGAAACCTGCCACAAGGAGAATCAAAAGTCTATATCTAAGACGGACAACAATGAGGAAGAGAAATCTCCATATGAAAACAGAGATAAGCTTAACATGACCACTCTATCAGGGTTATATTATGCTGTATATTCAGGTCATTTTGAGATATTGGATATTGCAATCCCTCAGGTTTATAATACTGAATATGTTATCTATACACTAATGCTTGCAGTCATACATTTACTGACTTTTACTGAATATAGTCCCCTTATAAAGGCAATTGCTCTATGCAAAGCTCTTTTAAACCGTTTTTCTATTAACATCTCATATACACTACTCTCATCTTCCATACATTTTGAATTATGTAAATGTTTGTCAAATGTTGCTATATATTCTACCTATGAAACGGTTCGTAAAAATGCTGTTAACTTGATAGGAATTCATATTAATAAGTTTGATTATAAAGGTCGGTGCATGTTAATTAAATATTTAATAGGAAATTCTAATCATTCAGGGATGATTGGTTATGCTATAACTTTGTATAAGAATTCCATCGATGAAGCATTTAAGAACCCTGTTTTTCCTGAATGTTTTATGGGAGCTCAGCTAATGTCTATGATCAAGAAGATATGTCACTTACCATATGGAGCTGAATCAGATTTAGTTGAACTGGCTGATCAAATCATCACTACATTAAACTTTTTAAGATACTTGGCCTTAAAAGATACTAAAAATGTAACTGGAATCAGGGAATGTTTTTCAACAATTGAAGTAGAATATTTAGAAAAATTAAGGACAGGTTTAAATATGTCAAAAGCACATTATGAAGTAAAACTGAAAGATATTGAAGAAGGAAAAAATTTACCAGAAGAATCTGTGAATGTTTCAGTCAGTGTGGGTGGTAACTTGTTGGATAAAATACCCACAGAAAACAAAAAAGAAATTATGCACTCGGCACTCAACGCTTTTCATTTAATACAGGGTCTAATGGCACGTTTGTCTGAATGTATGAATCTTAATAAAATGCAAGGACTTAATGTGGATTGTGAATAGTTTCAGCAAATAAATCATTTCATTAACTGTTATAATTTTATTTTAATTACCACCATATATTAATGTCTGGGCAATATGACACTCAATAATATCTCATCCAAATCCAAAAATTTCACACAAGTTCCTACAGTAACTTAAACTTAAACTTACTTAGTATATATAACATATTTGTGATTTTGTTAACAGCACTGAGGAGTGGAAACAGATTTGTTTTGCCAATAACTTCAGTATCAGTCAATAAGAGCCAAAGAATTATTAGAACCTATTGCCAGAAACCCTTGGAGAACGAGGACAGATTGGCGGTGGTAGTACCCACTGAACACGAAGAGCAACAATATGAAGATAATATTAAACATCGCATTCTGGAAAAGGCTTTAGATTATGTGGTCAAAAGTGGTTGGTCAGCAGAGTCCATCAGTGCTGGTGCCGAAGCGGCTGGATACCCGGGCGTCGCCCACGGACTATTTCCTAATGGAGGAGGGGACCTTGTGCATTATTTCAATGTTCGATGTAATGACCAGTTAGTGGAGCATATGAAAAGTGTAAGATATTATATACCATCGTGTCTTATTGGTTTCACAGTCTCCACACACATTAGTAGGTGGAAGGAAAATTTCCGTTTAACTATGTTCCCATTGCATTACTTTTCTTTACCATGTAGGAATAATACAATACTTTTTATTCCACCAACACTTCGATCATTAATATATTAAGATTGAAGTACCAACAATATAAATATTACAAAGGACAGAGTAGCATATTGAAATACAATAGGCGGCATTATCGCTGCGCAATCTCTTTCCAGGCAATCTTTGGATAGAGGAGAGTATCTGATTAGAAAGTAATGGTTCAAAAAACAAAAATGGGCGATTCAATGTCCCCTAAAAGATTTTCGCCGTACGGACGCGACGATGTGTGAAACCCACACGGGCCCTTTTTGAATATGTCGAGTCAACATCCAATAGAAAACATAAAATTCTATCAAAATCCAATACAACCATGCACCCATGAAAGTATTTGATTCATATTAAGACGTATCAAAATGCCGACAAAGTGGCAAAAAAAAAAATAATTTAATTTCAATGATTCGTATTTTGAAATTTTATTTCCTGCCATTACTCAAGTGCAGGACAGAGGAAGGTGGCAAGCTCAATTCGGTTCACTTTACTAATTTTGGGTCGCTGACAAACAGCATAGCCTCTTGCCATAACTGCAATCGGAGCACAGATGTAATCAGAAATCTCCACTTCTACAAACACTAATAGGTATACCCCGTTGGACGCAGTGGCGTAGTTTATGCTAGACTTGCTACATGGGCCCTATATCAAAATTTACTTCGAGTGAGTAGGACACATGTCATGGGCGAGGGTCTTCTATCTTACCTACTCGTACCAAATACAGTAAGACCTATGTACAGTCCGCGAGCTCTGTGTCATTGACACGGCTGATACGGCGGTAGCTACTCCCCTAGGTTCTTTTTATTACTATGTATATCGAGTAGGAGACTAAAACATACGGGCCGCATGATGTGAAGCAGTTACCGTAGCAATATATATGCTCGCTACGTGAAGTATCGCTTGTGCCGTCTCCCTTGTTGCCAAAGCAGCAACTCCTTCCTGAGTGAGTGACCTTACTCACTTGCAGGAACACAACAACTATTTGGTTGCGGTATTCTGAGTTGGAGATACTTCTCCAGTCGGGCAGCTTACAATTACACTATGCCCTACAAACAGCGCTCTACAGGGTACAACACGTGCAGGTAAGGCTAGTTTTGGCTCTAAAGATCGTGGTGTGCGGTTAAGCATATAGAAAGATAACGATAGATACATTTTATGATCAACAATAAATTGTTATAATAAACACATCAAATTTAACAATTTTTTAAATATTTATGAATGTCTCTTTCTACAGTGGCCTAAAGAAGAATTAAAGGAGTCAAAAGTACCTGCAAAATTCATTGAAAACGCCATTATGACGAGGCTTTTAATGATAGAACCGTATAAGTGAGTATACGTAATACATTAGCGTAGACGAAGTATTTTCAAATGAGGCTAATTTTCTGTGTTAATGTCTTACAAAGTACGAACTCGTATGAAAATACCAAGAGAATTACGCATATTTTTCAAACGATAAGTTCGGTAGTACATATAGGTCGTACAAAGTATAGACAGATATGCGTCCGAGTCCGTGAGACGCCCCAGTGCATAGAATATTATTACGATAACGTGCACAGAGTAATCACCTCTAATGGTGGCTACTCCGCTCAATATGGTCACCGACGCTCTCTCCAACAAGGTACGTTGGAGAGAGCGTACCTTGTTGGAGAGAGCGTCGGTATATATATACCCTACAGAAGGTAGGCTTACCTTCTGTAGGGTATCCGAACTCTGTAACGAATCTGTGACGGTTGCACACTTAAACACGCATATATATATGCGTGTATATATTTATATATTATTACCTATATAGGTATATATGGAAGAAATGATTTGGGGTGTAAGGGGTTCATCAACATCTTTGTACCAAAGGCAACGTCACGTGCACCCGGCTGATTGAGCAAAAAGAGAGGTAGCGCATAGCGTATTTTTTTTAAGCTGCCCGACTGGGGACAGAATACCGTACCTCCGCGTCACAGAATACCGCAGCCAAATAATAATTCCATTGAGGGTTCTTGTGTTCCTGCGAGTAAGTGAAGTCACCAGAAAGAAAGGAAAGAGTATACGGTTGGCATCCGATCCGCGCATTGAAATTGTTTGGTTAAAAACCTAACCTAACCAAACGGAATGCAATGCGCAGGTGATAGCGGTTGACGGTTGTATCTAGTATAATCCGAGCCTTGAATTGAAATATGACTGGACAATACCTACTGAATACGCCGCGATATAACAATAAAAACCAGTGGTCCATAAGTTACATCAATGAATTTTTCATTGATGCGTGGTTTAGTGCTCATAAATTGCCCTACTTGCGCAATGTACAAGGCACTCCATTCAAATGTCATTACTAAAAAATAAATAAACATAAATAAAGAAATCTGTGCGCAATTGAACAAACTTATCCAGATGCGAGTGTGAGGGGGAGGTGAGGTCGATAGGTACAAGGAGCGGTATGGAGTGTCCATACTGTACGTCAGTACTTTTACATACTGTAGGACAGTGCTTGATCTGTGCTTATTTTCCACCCGATATACTGCTGTATCGTTCAATCATATTCAAAATAATTAATTTTTATGTTTACTCCTATGGTAGAAAGACAAGGTATGCTCTTCTCGTATATTGTCAAGTCTACGTCATGAATTTGTTTGACAAAATCTGTCATTTTCCATACAAAATACAGCTGATGACGTAGGCGAGTTCAAATCACGTGATCACAGTTGTAACTAAAGAACATACCATATGTCTTTCTTCTATGGTTACTCCTTTCTATGAAGTAGACTTGTGTAGTTCCTGAGTGAGTAGTTCAATTGTACTAGTTCACCATACAAGCCGGTTCTTGTCACTCACTCTTTCTTGTCCCATGTAGTTCACTGCGTCATTTAGTTCAATGAGTGACAAAGAGTAAAAAGAACGGAAATACATAAAGCGTACGAACTAGAATGAGAGAGATACGTTGTAATGCCAAAATTGCTGATAGAGAGCGAAAAGGACGGAAGATTCTGAAATTGCTCGTGATAAAACGAGACAGATAGTTTCGTGCGTGGTTGACTGACCGAATTAGAACTCTAAGGCTAAGGACATAAGAACCATAAGCTGTTAGCGAAAATATGCTATAGTGTTAATACAAGGCTCAATTTTTATATTAATTATTATTTTAACCACTAAATAATTTCTTTTTACTCAAGCTTGACAGTCCTAAGCCTGTGAAAAGTTTGAAGGAAAATCAATATTTGGAAGGAAATTTATAAAATATTTAATTAGTTATACTTATTTAATACAAAAATACAATGTCATCAAAATGATGCAATAGAACATAGAAGAATGTAGAAGGAATCAGTCAACAGAACTACTGAGTCGATTGAATCAAAGATACTCGTACATTGAACTAAACGAACTAAATGAGTCAAAAGAACTAAAGAAGCAATTGAACTAAATGAACTAGATGAGTGATATAGTTCATTTGCGTCAAAAGAACTGCATCTTTCTTTTCAGTTCAGTGAACTGTTTTGCGCAAGTCTACTATGAAGGCAGTAGTAATGTACTTTGACGCCTCCATCGTTATCAACAAAGATACGCAATAACCAGAGCCAGTGGTTCTCAACTCTTGGGGTACCAAACCTGTAGGAACACTGAAAAAACAAAGGATATAGATTGATATGTCAAACTAAATTATTCTTCTGTTTTAGGAGTACATGGCCAAAGGCAATGGCAATTCAAGCACTTCCAAATAATGTTCCCAATTGTTTAGCAACATTACTATCTCTAGTTGACGATATATGCTATCACTCCGGTGATCGTAGTGTTGACGTAAGAGCTTTTTGTTATATAACTTGTGTTTGTTCGTCCTTCTTAACTATGGATACTTAATGGCGGATTGGAGGGCAGCGCGGGAAGTGTTCATGTCACGTTGGGAAGAAAATCCTATTATTTGTATAATATAAAATTATATAAGTATAAAAAATTAAGTCTAAGGAGGAAGCCTATGTTCAGACGTGGACATCCTTTAGCTGAAATGATGATTATGACCAACCACATAATCTGATGTTCATGAGTAAATACGTCGTATATATGCTGTAAAAATCTAAGTAGTTAATTTCTTATTGGATACTGTTTACCTGCCCATTTATCTCGAGCCAAGCAAGCCTACAACTTCATCAATATTTTTTTAATTGTTTCTCAGTGAATGTTTAAGGTAATATATTTCGTGTGCAGAATTTTAATGATCCATATTATGCTTACTCGAATCTGCTTTTTTTTTCAGTTCAATTGGTACATTCGACGCGTAGGCCTTGCCGGCATATACAAAGCTACAGAGTTGTTCTACCTTACCGATAAGAGTCAAGAAAACAATGCCACAAGAAGTTTCGTCAATTCTCGTATAAGAGATGCTCAGTTGATTCAAACTGCCATCAACTTGAACCCAGTATCTGCAGCTCCTCAGACCCTGACTGCTGCATTTGTCACGGTAAAGTTGTCCTTTTAGCTTTTTAACATTTGAGGCTACGAACTGGCCGATAGCTACCAGCTGCGCATTGCGATGCGGTGGCAACTTATCGCGGGCGATGAGTCTTTATCAAAATACATAGTTTTGTATGCGGTGATCTGGACGGTAAACGCGCGGACGGCGAGACACGAGCGATTCACTCCATCTCCCTCCAGTCAAGCGATGATCTCGACACGTCACGTCACTGGTGTAAATCGAGCATTGTGGAAGTCTACCGCCTAACACTTAAATAAATAAATAATATTCATAAATTACGCAGCGCTATCTAGTCCCAAACTAAGCAAAGCTTGTACTAATGGTACTAGATAAATAATTGATAAATGTACTTAAATAAATTTATCCTTTTGTAGATACATATGAGGTGCGGTCCAAAAGTGTCCGGCCTAACAAAAAAAGCAAGTAGATATGTTTACAAAACCTTTTTTATTTTTCGATATAGTCCCCCTCTATTTCAATGCACTTTGCAGATCTCATGATAAGCATTTCTATCCCCTTAAAGAAATACTTTGGAGTTTTGTCCTCAAAATGGGCGAAAATTGCTGGAGCCACTTCATCATCCGAAGAAAATCGTCTTCCCCTTAAGTTTGCCTTAAGTTTCGAGAACAAATAGTACTCGCTTGGGGCCAGGTCGGGACTGTAAGGCGGGTCTCTTTAATCTTTGGCAATTGTAGCAGTGTGAACGGAAGCATTATCGTGGAGAAACCGAACACATCTACCGAGTTTTCCACGTCGCTTCTGCTTGATCGCCTCTCGTAACTGCTCAATAGGGGTGGCGTAGTAGGTGCCATTTACCATGGTATTCCTTTCTTTTATGTCAATCATTAGTATTCCATGACAGTCCCAGAATACCGTTGCCATTATCTTTTTGGTGGATTGCGTTACCTTGGCCTTTCTAGGCGGCTTATCACTAAGTCGACGCTACTCTATCGATTCCCTTTTCTACAGAGGATCATAGTACATAACCATGGTTTCGTCTCCCGTAACAATCGACTCCAAAAAACTTTTTCCGTAACGCCTATACGCGTCTAAAACTTCTTGAGAACACACTTTTCACTTTAGACATGTTCATGTCATACACACAAATGTTTGTCTTGCGACGCTCGAACACCCGAACTTCGGAGTCAAATAAAAATCGAAATCGATAGCAGTATTCAAGCAATTTTCTCCTTTGGCGACAAATTAACTACTAATTTTCTGTCTAGTTAAAATCAAGATCTGAGAGACCAGACCCCTTACCACCATCTCTTATTGCGATTCAATAACTGAATAGATTGCTTATTCCATTTGAAATAGAGTCGCTTATTAATTGGTACGAGGGGAGGTCAATAAGTTCGCGGAATGAGAGAGAAGGAGGTTGAAATTAAACACCAAATTATTTTTCCTTTTCAATATATTCTCCTTTAACCCTAATACATTTTTCGGATCTCTCAAATAGCTTGTTTATACCATCGAAAAAAAATGATTTGTCTTTGGTGTCAAAATAGGCCGAAATTGCCGACTTGACTTCATCATCGTCGTCAAATTTCTTTCCACGCAGCTCTTTCTTCATTTTTGGAAATAAATAATAGTCACTGGGGGCCAAGTCTGGACTGTATGGTGGGTGGTTTAATTGTTCAAAGCCGCATCGGTGAATGGCAGCCGTCGCAACATGGCACGTGTGGACGGGTGCATTGTCGTGCAAAAGGAGCACACCTTTTGACAGTTTTCCTCTTCTTTTTTTCTTAATGGCTTCTTTCAATCTTTCCAGTAAAGAAGCGTAGTACTGTCCCGTTATAGTCGCACCACGTTCTTTATAATCGATCAGTAAAATACCTTCTGTATCCCAAAAGATAGTCGCCATGATCTTTCCGGCCGATTGTGACTCTTTGAACTTCTTTGGAGGAGGTGTGCCTTTTTTATGCCACTGCATCGACTCTTGCTTCGACTCAGGTTCATAGTGGTGAACCCAGGTTTCATCTCCAGTAACAATCCGGGCCATAACTTCTTCCTTTCTCTCTCCACAGAGCTCCAGAAACTGGTGAGAGCACTCGACACGCTCGCGTTTTTGAAGTGGCGTGAGCATTCTCGGAACCCATCTTGCACTGACTTTAGTCATCCCAAGATGATGATGTAGGATATTTAAAATACTTGATTCGGATACTCCAACCATTGCTGCAAGTTGCTTCTTCTTCAGTCGGGCATCTTCCAATACAAGTTTTTCTACTTTTTCGACGATTTCCGGTGTGGTGGCCTCAATTGGCCGTCCGGAGCGGGGGTCGTCTTCAATGGACTCCCTTCCTTGTTTGAAAAGACCATGCCACTTGTAAACCATGGTTTTACCAGGGGCAGAGTCCGCGTAAACCGCTAACAGCTCTTGAAAAATCGTCTGAGCGGATTTTCCTTGCTTGGTAAGAAACTTAATAACGGCACGGTGTTCAATTTTCTCCATACTGGCTGACTTCTTCCCGATTTAGTTGTTTGCAGGTCGATAACTCAAAAGTTAATGACACGATTAGGTTCAAACTTGGTATATATACTCTTAATGAGGTGCTTAACTAGTGCCTACCTGGACGGGTAAATTTATCCCCATCAACCCCTCCATTCCGCGAACTTATTGGCCTCCCCTCGTATGAATAAGGTAAAATATTTCGATCGAAATGTTTCGGATTGTAATACAATGTTTTACGTACGACACGTATGAAAAAATATAAGTTTGTAACCATAAGCATCGCCAATCGAATGCTACAGCAATATTGTTATTATTGTTAGGCAGTAGACGTACGTGCATGTTGCTCACATATACACCGTACCGCCCTCGTGTCCATGTCGCTCACCGCGCTGCCACCCGCTGTCATTCCCTTCGTGGCTTAAAAAATAATTACGTGTGGTTAGCCCTGATGGGTCATAATAGCAGACATGGTACTTTTAGCATCGGCGATTAGCGTTTTAGACACTACATCAATGCCGCAACGCGTTTTGGCGACTTCGTTCTGGTGCAGGAGCAGAAACGCGCGGTTTAGCGACTGCATCAATGCTACATCTTGCTGCGTTCGGTCGCAGGCAGTATCGTCCAAAAGTAGCTGCGACCGGCATTCAAATGCTTTGGCGCCTTGCTGTGTTCGGTTACAGGAACAGAAATGTGCGATTTAGCGCTTGTATCGATACTACAACGCGTTTTGGCGACTTGCTGCGTCCGGTCGCAGGCATTATCCTCCAAATGTAGCTGCGATCGGCATTTACAGGTGTGCGGGGTGTAGCGTTCTGTTGGTGTTCAGCAACTCGATTGCTGCGCTCGATTTTTTTTTATGTGCGGTTTGGAGTGTCTAATCGCTGCATGCTAAAAGTAGCATGTCTGTCTGGTCTAACCACCAAACTATTCGTTCTTGGAGTCCTTACGCAATTTTTTTGTGTTAGCAGTATTGCAACAGCAATTTAACTGTTACACTTAATATGCAAACGACCGATAACAAAAAAATGTTTTTAAAATAGAATATGTCACCTTGGATATTGAATATAATAGCTATAATGGATTACATTTGTTTCAGGCGAAAAACATTCTGGGAATAAATACACTGAAGTAGTTCGAAGATTATAATAGTATTATCGATTAGGATAGATGTTTAATTAAAGAATTATCTATACAAGATGCAGTGATAATAAATATGACATTTTCCACATGTTGCTGTTGAATAAAATAGCTTAATGTTATTATTAGCTGTATCATTTGCGTCTAAACAATATAACAGCACAAGGATATCAAAACATGCATCATAGTATAAAATCATTATTTTTATTATTAAAATATCTGTTTCTGTATAAAATTTATAAACACTTTCTACATATCTAGTCATAATAGATGACACAGTCCGCTATATGTAAATATGCTTAAAGTATATAAAGAGTGATTTGGACTCTGAAGGCACAGTATTACATTTTGCATTAGCTACGAGGGTACTATGTAATCACTGCCCAGAGACACATATGCTATTAAATTTGGCGGAAGAGGTAACTTGTCCCAGACATTCGCAGCAACTGTTTGTCTTATAACAAATCTGCAGACCATTTGTAATGAGCTCAGTCTTGCAAACCTAAAATTAAAACATGATTTTATTGCATACTCATAGGTTTAACATAGCTATTTATTCACTCTAGGGTTACACCACACCATATAGCATGGGCATAGTGAAGAGTTACATAGAAAAGTTGATTATGTACACAAGAAGAGATTGATATATTTAAGAAATCATTAAGTGGAGCAAGCGGAACACTTACATACGCCGAAAAGTCATTCTTGGAAATGACTCAAAAACCACTAAACCGATTTTGATGTAACAATCACAATTAAAGACCATGTTTTCCATTGGAATCAAAGGAAAACATACACTCAACGAATCTACTTGATCCACTCAACCTTGATTTCGGCCCTGTGGGCTAGAATTTTGCGTAGTATACATTGTGGTGGCTTGTAATTTGTGGGCTGTCAGTGTGCAGGCAAGAGCTTCGTTCAATTGACAATAGTGTTTGCATGCCTAGAGTTAAAAAAACAGATAGAAGATGAGTAAAAAGCATAGGGCAAACCATATATCCAAGGGGTGCAAGATACAAGCTAACAATGATGATAATGCTAACTAAAATTACTAATAAATATATGAATTACCTGTTCAAAGGCCTTGCTAGCTTCACTGGCATTTCAAATAGATTTGACTTAACATCAACAGCAGCACAATGTTCCGATATTCTGTTTGCTGGTACAAATGTCTCATTATTGAGTGAGAATAATCCATTAGCATGCCTCAGACGCGCATGCAATGTACGACCCACACAGCGAAACGACACACATAAGATATGTCTGGAGTCAAATGAGTCTCGTACAAGAAATACATTGTCATGCTGCCCAGCAAGCAATTCCTCTGCCTCACTCGAAGTTATGCCTCCCCAGTACCAACCATGCCTGTAAATAATAAATAAATGTTAACAATCATAAAATTTCCTACAAATTTCATAACATAGGTTTATTTCCTAAATGAACTGTTCAGGCTCAAGCACTAGTTACAAAATTGATATTTTTTGGTAGTCTGCATATATGAAAAGCACATGTTATATTTTGTACATTTATGCACATTATTTTTCACATAGTATTATTTATATTCTACTTAATTTTTGTGTCTGTATGTACATTATGGATAAACACATAGTCACGGGCGGTCACTAGTTTATAATGTAATTTGGTGACGAGCATGTGAGATCTAAACCTTTCAATTGGATACTACAACCACATTATCTAAGGCTGTCACTCTGGCCAACTTTAACATACATAGGATTGTGCTACATGTTACAGTCTTTTCATTATTAGCCTACTACAGTAACCATACATACTAGATATTTAAATAAAGAATGTGAAGAGCCTAACATAATTGGTGAGTATATGGCAGTGTGACTTTGTTGGTTCAACCAACTGGAGAGGATGCAAGGGAATTGAGCAGCCAAAACAGTTTGTTACTCTATGGTTGCCTCGAAACAATTGCTTTTAGCAATAAACAAATAATTACCATAGCTTATTGTATATTTTGTTTATTTGTATTGTGGAAATAGAGCATATTCTATCTATCTATAAGAGTGTATTAGAAACAACATGTTAAAGTATGTCCTATTGAATGTCTGAAATACATGTGGACACATGTGTTGTTTAAGTTTCTTTACGCTCTACAAATGAACCCTTATATGACACAAGACACATGGTGTATTCTCAAAAGCAAAGATCCTCTTTAGCCTCCTGAGCCAATGACGTAAATAGTAACCTACTGCAGTTTTGAAACTTCTTTGAAAACATGGTAACTAGAGGACGATGCATAAAATGAGTATGCTTTCAAGACAAAATTAATTTCCTTGA
Organism: Hypsopygia costalis; assembly: GCA_937001555.2. NCBI lineage: Eukaryota > Metazoa > Arthropoda > Insecta > Lepidoptera > Pyralidae > Hypsopygia > Hypsopygia costalis. Next base: position 12,853,995 of record OW443340.2, on the reverse strand, counting down.
AAGTATTTTGAAGTAAAACTTCTTTAAGCACGCTTGGGGAGTAAGCTGATGAATGCATGACGAGAGTGTTACAGAAACGGTGAACAGAAGTTGAGAGGGAGATATGAGTTAGTAGAGCTAAAGAAGTTTTACTTCAGTCTTGTGGTCTAAAGCACACTCGTTTTTTTTTTAATAAACACAGAGAAGCTATTAAAGAAACAAAATTCTTACTTGGACAACTGGCAGTATATAGCACAAGTTTCAACAGATGCATGCTGATGATGTCCTCGGAGAACTGAATGGCCCTCTGCATGTTGGCACTTAATGGTTTGTCTGTTAGCTTCTGTATCTTTCTTGATTTCACAATATGCATGAGATCCAACGCATTTGTCAGCTGATGTTGAAGGGTAACTGTTCTTATTAAAACTGCAAATGTGTTCTCCGTTGTTCTTATTTCCAAAATATCGTTGAAGTGATCTAACACTGCCAGTAAGGAACAATTTGTTCTTCCAAAATTTCACAAATTTATTTGTATTTACTGCTGGCTTGCGTTCGGGAAGAAATACACAGTTAACGATGTCTGTACTGTTAAAATCTCGTTTATTATCAATGGTTCGTTGTAAATGTTTACATTCCATTGGTTTCAACCATTTTCGCAGACAACCCGTGGTAAGCCATTTACGACGATTACAATGAGTGCACCTTTCGTAATTTTTATTCATTTCTGGTACGTAGTCATCAAACAAGAGAGTTTTATAAAATGAAATCGCCTTGTATCGTACAAAAATAGAATGAAATAGCAGCAATTAACTAGGACTGTCGTAAAATTCTATCAAATCAACTTTCAATTCGGTTTCTGCACAACAAACTGCTTGCTTTTGCTTGACTTGACACCGTTGAGACGGCAAACTGCGTGACAGAACCATGGAAAGAACTAAATTCGTACCTATGTTGTGTTGACAGTGACAGCAGCAACGGAGGAAATGCCAGCCTTTTTGGACTTTTGGCGCGAACTTGGCAATCGCAGTTGTGCTTACAGTAAATACTAATTATTCATATTTTCATGTTAATGACATTGATTCATACTGCTCCTAAATAATAGATATAGTGTATATGAATGATACAAATAATCATTTGAATGGATAAAATTTGTAGAATCTTTGATTAAAATTGTTTGAATCGCGGCTGCCGAGTCATACAATCCGATATATATTATCGGGTTTGACGTATTACAGGTAATGAAGGAACAAAAAGATTTCTGACGATATTTTTCGGCATGTCACTGAATCCGACAATAGGTTAAAGAAATGATACAAAGATTGGATGAAAAGGACACATAAAGTTGGGATTGGTTCTCAATTTATAGCCCTAGCAAAGTATTAGTGACCAACCGAAACTTCAGTTTCTACCAATTTCAGCCAGCCAAAAATTGCCAAAATCGTAACAACAAAATGGCGTTTGTAAGTTATTAGGTATTCAATCTTATCTGTCGGAAACGTTATTGCAAAACAATGCCGACAAATATTATTATTGGAATATCAGTCCATATCCAATCCTGAGAATAGCGATTTTAAATTATCTATCCTCTCCACTTAGTTTAGTGATAAATAGCACTAAACAGTTGCTCATTTGAACAATAATAAATGGTGCTTGGCTCTTCTCTATTTTCGCAACCTATGTTATTGAAAATTGTTCCAAGAATCTAAGTAAAACTTCTTTAGTTCTATTATCTTACATCTCCCTGTCAACTTCCGTTCACCGTTTCCGTAACGTTCTAGTCACGCATTCAGCAGCTTACTCCCCAAGTCAAGCGTGCATAAAGAAGTTTTACTTTATATAAAATAGTTATCGAATTAGCGCAATGCTTTCGTTGCTTTAATTAATTCGCAGCCTAGTTACACGTATCGCATTGTAAGAATGCGACGCTACTCGTAAATTATTACAATGTGATAAATAAAGACAAACTGATACACCATCCAGACATACTTAAACTTTGCTGGTTTTGTTTAAAAATTATATTATTAATTTTACATCTGCCATACCATCGGTGAACTGTGTTATTATATATTTTGAATTTTTAGACGGGTGTCGCTTCCACTCCACTTTGCTGCGCTACTTACCATCATATTTTATTTTGTGTATTCACTTTTTTACGTTTTTAAGTGCATTTTCGCCAATCCGTTACAGAAAACGGCGCCCGTGAGTAGGGCGCCGTTTTCTCATTCTCATTGGCTAAGTGGGCCATAACCGCATCACATACTCATGCGATACTTGAGATGTGTAGGATATTAATAACACGTGTTATATTATTAACGTCGCGTCGCCATTTATAATCGAGTTCTATTGAATGGGTGTTAGTCCATATGGGTAATAAAATTTATATATCCCAAAAAAAAGTCATCCTATATAACAAAGTATCTAAAATAATAAAACAAAAGTCATCATTATCAGTGTGATACCTCCTTCTCGGCACGGATTTACTGACACAAGATAAGGCTCATTTCAGTTGTACGACCCAGGAATCCCTTCCCTTTTGCGGTAGGTTTATTAATAGATAGAAACTGGTCACACTGGTCTGTGGTTTGTCTTTGACGTAGTTCGTAGAGAGGGAGAGTATTGTCGGTCCCCCTTTCCCCTGTTCCCCTGCTGACCCTTCCTTCCTCACTTCTTTTGAGGTGTGTTGTGGTGATTTGATTGAAGGCGATTTTTAGGTCAATAATTTTTCAAATGCAATGCTTTTGTTTATATTTGTAGTTTTTGTGTGATATTTCTTTGAAAGATCCAAGTATGGATACATATTGCAACAAAATTATGTACATTTTGTTGGCGTAATGACATTGAAGAAAATTGCGAAAATGTCAACAAAATCACAAATATCTACTGAACTAAATGGTAAGTTTTTATAATTATGTGTACATTATAATCGAGTGAGAGAAGCCAATAAATTTTTGAATTATTATGTGCAATTATTCAATTATCTAAATAATACATATATTTTTTACAGAGAGTATCAGTAATGTTCTTGGTAAAAATGTTAAAATACTTTACAAATCTCTTATTCGCATGGAATCCAGGGGTGATAAAGTGGACAACAGAGTATTAGTAAGTTGTAAAATAATTCTTAATACCTATATAATATAATTTTGTTATAACATATTAGTACCAGGTATTACATGTTGCAGTATTTATTTATTTTAAATATAAATTTGGTTCAACAATATCATGCTGAATCGAACTGATGTGACTTTACCAGATACTCTGAGGTTGTTTAGGATACAGGTAGTTTAAACACACATATGATATGAGGATTGGAGCCTTTTAGGTAAAATAAATATTTTTACTTTGTCAAAACATAGGACCCTTTAAAAGATTACCTACATGACAGAAAACACAATTAATGTAAAATAAACTATTCTTTATCTGACCACTATGAAAATTTAAGGTACTGGATTTATCTTATCTCAAAGATTATTTATTCAAAAGCTCCATTGGGACTGATAATATTTAGGACAATAGCATGAGTCATAGAGGTGTGACTGCTACAATGAGCGTGGTCCTTGTGGACACAATACATACACCTACTATGCTATCTACCCAGTACCAATACGATTCACCTTCCCATTTATTCATTGTGATTCAACAAGTGAGGATGAAACGCGAAAATAACTGCTACAATGTGTAGTCAAATTATTTCTTCATATATGACTACTTATATGAATCAAAGATTCATATTGCCCATGTGTATTTTGATTATGTTATTACTATACTTTATGAACTTAGCTGTGCTCTATATAGTTAAGCTATATTTATTTATGATAGCAAATTTCTGTGACTTTCTTTGCATGGTTATTTTGATATGACCACACAGTCCCCCCTTCATGTGACTAAATAGCATACAAAACTGTTGTTATAGATTTGTGTGTATCTAAAAATTAATCTTGGTAGTTATTAATTACATTTGATTTCAGCCATATTTAAAAAAAAATTTTGCACATTCCCCATTCACCCATGCATGCATGTTCAAATATATGCATGGGTACAATTAACCCAGAATATATAATACCTGTTTTGACATCTATTCAATTCCTAATCTATTCAATCTAATCAATTCAATATATTCTTTTCCCTCTAGATTCTTTAAAATAATATTCAATATACAAATTAGGCCGACTGACTCTTTATTGTTTTATATATTAATACTACTGAGGTAGAATCACATAATTATTTGGCATTTATGTTTTCGGGCATGTGGCCACTGCATATGTGTGCCATAAGTGTGTTTCATCTCTTAATTATAATTAATGTGACAAATTTCAGGAGTAAGTAAATTTTTTCACACATGCACATGAAAACATAAGAAAAAAAAAGCAGCATTCCCATAGTTTTCAGTCCCCAGTAGGTATGAATATTTTGTATGGAACAGAAAACATTTTTACACTTTTTTTAGTGTACTGAACTTACTTAGTTTATTTGGTTACATCATTTATAAGGCAGGCTTGACAGTAAGTCATCAAATGATAATTATGATGATACTAGTGGTTCACTTACAATTGTATCTTGTATCCTCATATGGGATCTTTCTAAATGCTAAGTTTTGCTGATGTTTATGCCCTCTATATACAATTTTTTTTACGCAACTAAATTGGAAAAATCATACGATCAGCCTGATGCTAAGCAGCCATTGCATACTATGTACACCCACAATACCAGAGGTTATCACTCACGCATTGCCTACCCTGTAAAATCCTCTTCAAGCCTTTCTTGAAGAACACCATGCTGTTGTCTTGGGTAAACTTCAGTGGGTAATTTATTTCACAATCTGAGAGACCGTGGAAGAAAACCCTCTGGAATTGCATGAATCCAACCATCTTGGCTCAAATGTGTGAGGATGAATTTCCTGCTGATAGTGACCGGTGCGACTGTAGAAGGAGGCTGTAGGCATCATATCAAAGAACTCTTCTAAAAACTACCCATTGCATAATCGGTAGAACATACAGAGGGAGGCAACATCTCTTCTTAAACTTAAGTATTTAATTAAGTACCATGTTAGGTTTAGCTCAGTGACGATTCTCATACTCGTTTCTAAATCAAATCACAAGGCCCAAGCTGGTAATCCTTAGGTGAGAACATAAGTGCCCCGGCCCATAGGTGAGAACAGTTCTCCATATGAGGTCGAACTTGCGACTTTTACAGTAGAATTATTTTGTATATTGCTAAGTTTAGATTTTGTGCCGATTTATTAAGTAGAAATCTTTTTTCTGGTAATATTTTTTTTTTATATGAGAAGGGGGCAAACGAGTGGGTCACCTGGTGGAAAGCAATCACCACCGCCCAAGGAGATCAGCAACACCAACAGTTGTCATATTATTATTTGTGTGACTATGAAGTATATAATATTATTAAAAATTTAATCATTTTCAGGTTGTGACAGCATATAGAATCTTTATAACAACTACAAAAGTTCCAACCAGGGTAAGGATTACAAGTTTGATATTTACTTTAAATTGATTGGTATTTGTAATAAATCAAATGGGTCATGACTAATTTTACCATTGTCTTACTTAAACAAAGTGATGAGAGCTTTAGAACTAAATTACTCATCACGTCTTTGCATTTATAAATTGTCATTTGCACTGCTATTATGTTTTGGAAAATAATAACATAAGCTGCTAAAAATGACTACATAGGCGACTGAAATACTAGGAAAAGTTAGGTTTGGTATGTTTATATCATCGTTTTGCCGTGTGGTTTCCGGCAGACTAGAATAGAATCACTCCGTCTCTTCCCGTGGATGTCGTATAAGGCGACTAAGGGAAATACATTAGCAAACATCGATCGGGCCTCCCCAACCCGTCTGACCAGCGTGAGGAGTGTAGGCCAAATCCTCCTTCCGTCTAGGACGGACGAGAGAGCGTCGTGCTCCTGTAGTGGAGACTAAAGGGACCTGATGATGATGATGATGATGATATCATCTTTAGTAGCCAGGTTAATTTAATAGTCGCTGAGTTTTATAATTTTATATGGTCTGTTTATTACTACCCTTATGTTTCTAGGTTGACAATGGATTTCACTTGATGGAAATTGAAGCATTGGAAAGCAAGAAGCCCAACCATTTGTCAATAACCCTTGTCCATGAGCACAAGCCAGTGTCAATTCTTATAGGTGAGTGCTTAATTACCATCATTGTGTTTTATTGAGGCTGTGACGCATGCGCACGGCAATGACACAGAACTGAATTTAATGCTATTTATGTACTAACTAATGATTACTCTGTCTAGCCGCTAGACTCTAGCGCCATAACATAGCAGCGAAAATGAAACGACTTCATGATCATGATAACAGTAAGCAATTAATATTTCAATATGGTTATACCTATTGTAGAAATGCTCAATTGAGGATGGTGATTTTTTAAATATTAACAAGTCCGTCTAAACCACAGAATACTATACTCTATCTAAACGCCTCCCACCAGGTTTACTTCCAGGATGGTGCATCTATATCTACACTACACATAACAATTCTTTGTAAGGTATCTCTTGCACACTGCTGCCTGCACTGGCTTCATCCCAGAATGTTCTTTTTGTAAAATGCCCCTTTCGCAATATGTCCCCTAGTAGCATTATCTGGTAACAAAATACCGTTAACAAACCGGTAACTAATAACCGTTATACCGATTCTCTATGTCAATTTTCTTAATGTCAATATTTGTCAATTTTCTTTCGATTTTTATAAAATATTTTATATAAAACTAACTGAACCCGCGATTTCGTGTTTGTCGTGAGATTGAGGACATTTCCCCTGATAAAATGAAATTCTCGTCAAAATCGGTACAGCAGTTTCGGAGATACCCAGCACAAACAGACATAAATGTTTTTTGTTATAAGTATCACATACAGGGCGACCCAGAGCGATGCCATCTAAACTTTACCTTTTTTTTTTATACTACGTCGGTTGTCAAGACAAGCCCACCTGATGTGAAGCGGTTACCATAGTCATATTAACGCTCGCAACATAAAATATCGCTCGCGCGCTGCCATCCCCGCTGCCAACCGGCAACTTCTTCCTTTCTGGTGACCTCACTCACTCGCAGGAACACAACAACCCTCAAGGGAATTTTAAATTTTTATTTGGCTGCGGTACCTATTCTGTGAGGTGGAGCTACTTCTCCAGTCGGGCAGCTTAAGAAATACGCAAGGCCCTACCTCTCTTTTCGCCAGAGCCTCTTCTGTCAGTCAGCAGGGTGCACCACGTGCAGGTGAGGTTGACTTTGGTTCAAAGATGTTGATGAACCACTTACACCCTGAATTTTACTAAAAGAAGACTTCGCTTTGCGTTTAATTGTAAGTAAAACTGCATTCAACGATTTTTAAAATATGAATACACACCACACTGTACACCGACTGATAGGGATAATTACGATAAGTCTTAAGTGAAAGGAATACTATTTAATTTTATTGTTTCAGAGTATCAATCAATTTATTCAGTTATCCAAAAAAGTATTGTAGTTAAAAAAAAATACACTATTGCAATAAATTAGCTCCTTGTTGATTTATTTCTTGCTTAAAAGCCATTAATTGAAATTATAAATAAAAAAATATTGCCGGATAAATTACACACGGTCATCTAGTCTAGTTCAAATCACATGTGATGTACTTATCATGGGAATTACCTATGTATCTTGTCCTTTGGATGTAAGATTTTTTGCATTATACTCCGTCTTTTAGGACCTTTAAGTCTTTAGCCGACTTTTAAGTCTTTAGCCGGAATATTTTTCAATAGATCCATAACACGAAGATGTAGGTTAATGTGGAGAGAACACTTCAAATATCTATTTGAAGATTACTTCACGAACCGCTGTGGTCAGACTCTTTCTAAATACATACTTGTGATTAGGGTTCCCAACCCTCCCGGATTGCCCGGGAGACTCCGGTAATATTGGTTAGTCTCCCGACCTCCCGGGGTTTAATTTCTCCGGTTTTTTCAAAAAAATATACTCTTCGTTCTACATCTCGTTGAAGAAAATATCCATGACAAACCCATGTTCCAAAATGGAAAAAAAAAAAAAATCACGTTTGTACTTTCTATTCCTGTCTCTTGATTCTTCTTACGAGAGTGTGTTCAGCATAATGGAACAAGCATGGAGCAAAGAAAGAGACCGAATGAGTATTTCTTTAAATTAATTTTAAAATTAAACTTAAATATGTTTATTCTACTCCCCCTCCCATTTTACCTCCATATGAGTCTCCCAGATTAGACTTTTCAAGAGTTGGCAACCCTACTTGTGATAGAGAATGCAGTGTTTGCTTTCTCTGTCTTAAATATGTATTTAGAGAGTCCGACAACAGAGGTTATGCAGCGTCCCGCACTATTGAGCAGGTCGAGTTTCTTCAACGCCAGTGTAACCTACTAGGTAACTACAGAACTGGATGACGCTAGAGGTCTTCACGCCAAGAATCACCATACTCTTTGGAATTGAGGTGCCATAGCAAATGAGGTTTTCTTAGCGGTATATTGTGTATCTATGACATAAGTCGTTCGCGGCTAACCTCCATACGAGAGCGAACGATATTAGAACGGCTCGTGTAATAAGTGACCGCGGTGCTATCGCACGCATGGCAATGAATACCAGCAATAGACATCAATGCTGACTCAGCATTGATATGTGAGAAGTTCAATTGACAACGGCTCAGCAGGCCAATTATCTTTACAAATTATGATATGATACAAATAATGATGTTATTTTGATGTCAGTTCAACATTACAGGCTATTTCGTATTATGCTCTCCGAATTATGTAACATAGAAATAATATCAACTTGACATCAACTTACTTGCGTATTATTAGTACTATTACTTATACTGTGGTATTATGCTCTACTTTTTGACGTAAAGCTGTGTCGGTTAACGTCAATTACGGGATGTAGATGAGATACAGACTTAACAAGTTGAAGACGTGGTTTTGCTGTATCATTTTCACGTTTTTCTTTTATTAAACGTACTAAATGGTTCGTTTTGGTCTGTTTATGGACTACGTAGAACATGCTCATGCCGCGGACATGCGTAGATTGAGAAGAAAACGGAAAATGTTGAGAGAATTATGAGATGCATTTGACCTTTCCGACAAGGTGTTTGAAGATAGGTGTCGCCTCACTAAGCCCTTTGTGCACAGTTTAATAAAGGAATTAAACCCTTATTTAAAATCGTCACACAGGAGAGATACAATTAGTCCTCAAATTAAGGTACAAAGATACATAATGTAAGCTATGTCGACATCGATTCGTAAGCTACGTGTTGCAGGTGCTCACTGCGCTAGCATTTTATGCAAGCGGTTCTACCAGCGTATTGTCGGTGAAAGTGCTCACATATGCATCTCTCAACCGACAGTGTCCAATGTCGTCCGCGAAGTGACAAATGCCCTCAACACTCCGGCGATACTACATATATATGCCTGTTGATTATATGGTACTAAGAAATAGACAATTACCTATTTTAATATAGAAATTAATAAATAACCAAAACGTAAACATTGCCTTGATGCTTTGTTTTGTTGTCACCATGACACTTCCACATTTATTTTTTTCGAAAAATCCTTAGCAATCTTAAACTTTATAACGTTGCAAACGTTATTATCCGTTATTGTTAACGAAAACAGTCTAGTTTGGGCCATTTGTTTTTAACGCATGGCAACGCCAAAATGTGACACAGACTATTCATGCATGTGATCTTGATGTAGCCTACGAATATAGCATAATATGATTTGAAAATAATGTCAAGTTAACATCTACATCATATTAACATCACTTTGAGATAACATTACTTTAGCATAATTGACCTGCTGGTGCACCTATCAGACAAAAATGGCTCGTTTTGAATCTGAACGAACGGCTAATGATAAGCGATATGTGAGAGTCATTAGAAAACCATCAGTCGTGCGACGATAACAGTAAATAGGGACAATTCTCGTAATTAAAATGTATTCAAAATTCAGTTCCAGTCCAGTCTCGATCTCACAAATCTCAAATTTGGTATTCTCGTATCAGAATATATATAAATTTCAAAGTCTAATATAAGTGGGATTATATCGAAATATAACCGAAAATTCCACAAACTAAGAATGTCATTTTGCTAATAATTAGAAATGACAATAATTAATGAATGAAATCAACTAAGTACATATATAATTTTTAGTAAATTAACAATTCAATCTCGAATCGGTCAACTTTTGTTCTCCGATCGTAAAATGATTACGAGAATTGTTCACCTGGTATTGTAACAAGTTGACTCTAGCTATCCCAGGAGCCGTGTACTGACCACAAACTTTGAGGGAAGGAAGGTAGCAGCGTTATGCCCGCCACTGGATGGGTTTGACTTGTCAATGCTTTTTGGCACATTGGCAGTCTAATACGAAGATGGGATCTGGTGACTGGAGTACGAAAACACGAAACGTTTCTGTTGTAAGGCTTCGTATTTTCCTACTCCAGCCGGCGCGCGGACGAAATACTGTTGTATAGGACACAACTCAAGAGAATATAGGTTCAGCACGCTACAGCTGGAATGCCGCCCTTTTCGAGACGGACTTCATATCTAGTACGCGTTGCATAACTGGTATAGAATGTAATCTTCTTCTTTGTCCTCTAATATAAATATTACGTAGCTTTTGATGTATTCTACTCCTAAACTTATTCACATATTGAATGTTGGACAGGAGCCATAAACGATTAATTAAATCTTGTTGTATTGCATTGTTTGCAGGCGAGGAGGGTACGTCAGACGGCGTTATAAATGCAATGCACGCAGTGGTCGCGGCTTTCGACGACTTATTTCCTAATGTAGCCATAGAGGACATCATATCCAAGGTTATTATTACACAGACATTTTAGTTGACGCATTTATATTGACCTTTCTCCTAATTTAACCGCTAACGAGGTAAAATAAATTTTAATTGCCCACATTAACTGAGTCAGCTCTTAACAAAAACAATTTATTCGTCAATTACGAAACTATTTATAGATTCTTAAGGATAAGAAGTTATGTCATATTATGTTCCTGGTCTGAATAATACGGTTTAAAGAAAGACCTTATACTACTTAAATGAAAATTGTTATTAGACTGTAGGTACACCTATAAATAAATAATGAAATAAAATAAAAAAAGTATATTTATACAAAGAATACATAAAGTAATCAAATACTAATTGAACAAGGACAAAGACTATTTACTAGACTATTTAAGAGAGGTAATAATACTAACTACCATAAATACATCATGAAGGATGGCAATCGTGACATTACCGAGCGTGTCATCTACCTGGGGAATCCCTCAGGCATGTCATTTCCGGTTGTTCTCATCTTGCTAATTCTCAAATTGCCAGTACTTGCACAGACATAATCAAGTACCTAGGATTATCCATCAGCAACTTGCCTTGAATTATGGTCTTGTGATCGCCGAGGTACGAGGGGAGGTCAATAAGTTCGCGGAATGAGAGAGAAGGAGGTTGAAATTAAACACCAAATTATTTTTCCTTTTCAATATATTCTCCTTTAACCCTAATACATTTTTCGGATCTCTCAAATAGCTTGTTTATACCATCGAAAAAAAATGATTTGTCTTTGGTGTCAAAATAGGCCGAAATTGCCGACTTGACTTCATCATCGTCGTCAAATTTCTTTCCACGCAGCTCTTTCTTCATTTTTGGAAATAAATAATAGTCACTGGGGGCCAAGTCTGGACTGTATGGTGGGTGGTTTAATTGTTCAAAGCCGCATCGGTGAATGGCAGCCGTCGCAACATGGCACGTGTGGACGGGTGCATTGTCGTGCAAAAGGAGCACACCTTTTGACAGTTTTCCTCTTCTTTTTTTCTTAATGGCTTCTTTCAATCTTTCCAGTAAAGAAGCGTAGTACTGTCCCGTTATAGTCGCACCACGTTCTTTATAATCGATCAGTAAAATACCTTCTGTATCCCAAAAGATAGTCGCCATGATCTTTCCGGCCGATTGTGACACTTTGAACTTCTTTGGAGGAGGTGTGCCTTTTTTATGCCACTGCATCGACTCTTGCTTCGACTCAGGTTCATAGTGGTGAACCCAGGTTTCATCTCCAGTAACAATCCGGGCCATAACTTCTTCCTTTCTCTCTCCACAGAGCTCCAGAAACTGGTGAGAGCACTCGACACGCTCGCGTTTTTGAAGTGGCGTGAGCATTCTCGGAACCCATCTTGCACTGACTTTAGTCATCCCAAGATGATGATGTAGGATATTTAAAATACTTGATTCGGATACTCCAACCATTGCTGCAAGTTGCTTCTTCTTCAGTCGGGCATCTTCCAATACAAGTTTTTCTACTTTTTCGACGATTTCCGGTGTGGTGGCCTCAATTGGCCGTCCGGAGCGGGGGTCGTCTTCAATGGACTCCCTTCCTTGTTTGAAAAGACCATGCCACTTGTAAACCATGGTTTTACCAGGGGCAGAGTCCGCGTAAACCGCTAACAGCTCTTGAAAAATCGTCTGAGCGGATTTTCCTTGCTTGGTAAGAAACTTAATAACGGCACGGTGTTCAATTTTCTCCATACTGGCTGACTTCTTCCCGATTTAGTTGTTTGCAGGTCGATAACTCAAAAGTTAATGACACGATTAGGTTCAAACTTGGTATATATACTCTTAATGAGGTGCTTAACTAGTGCCTACCTGGACGGGTAAATTTATCCCCATCAACCCCTCCATTCCGCGAACTTATTGGCCTCCCCTCGTAACATATTATAGGTATATGCCGGAACCAGTTCTCGAAAATTACCATGCCACATTATACAGGGATCGATCTGTTATCACTGACAGGATTATGGTAGCCAATAAACCTGACATCGTGTTAAAAGATCGATCAACGCGGCAAGCAATCATTGTTGATATCGCTGTCCTACATGACGTTAATCTTGTGAAAGCTGAAAAAGATAAACTATCTAAGTGTCTTGATTTAGCTCATGAGATTACCAACACTTGCGATGTCTATTCAGCAATGATTGTCCCGATAATTGTGACGGTCAATGGCTTATTTGCCAAGAGCTTCGGCGACCATCTAAAGAAGCTCGCGTTGGGGAGCTGGATCAATTTTATTTACCTCATAATTTATTTATCTAGTATGGGAGTAGATAACATTGGATAAGATCCTGTACTCATGTCATCTAGAAGAGAGTGTCAAGCTGGCGACAAAGACAATGTGTCAATCACAGAGAGAACAAACAATACTTCAGTTTGAGACTAAGACTTCTGCTTTGTTAGGCAAAAGCGCAGGCATATTTATGTATACAGTATTATATTGTGAGAACTACTATAAAATAAATAGTAATAATAAATAGATGTTGACGAGCTCGGTGCTCGAATGGTTAGGAATGGCCACTTTGACTCCGAGGTCGCGGGTTCGATTCCCGCACAAGAGAAACATTTGTGTGCATGAACATGTCAGTTTGTCTTGGTCTGGGTGTTTACTATGTAATATAAGTATGTATTTACAAAAAAAAATGTATTTAAGTACATTTATCAGTTGTCTAGTACCCATAACACAAGCGTTGAGACTTAATTAGAAACTGAGCACTACGGTCGAATGGCTACTTGGGGTCAAAGTAGCCGTTCGACCGTAGTGCTCAGGCAACTGTTGCGCGGAAGCATCCATATACGAAGCATTGTGGTCTTTTTTTTGTTCGTTCGACTGCTCTGCTGCCTGAGAAGTGTCAAATTAGGATACATTCCCTAATTTGACACTTCTATATATATATAATTAATTTGAAAACGCTATGTCGTGAAGTGTTTTCTCGACATAGCGTTTGGATTCTTTAAAAAGACCGTTAAGAGATTTCAAAAGGGTCAGTAATCCGCGAGTCCTAGTGTTGTAAGCGTCCATAATCTTTATTACCGGTATTTACCGTTAGATGGATCCTACTTGTTTGACATGCTCTTGTTCGAATATTGTATTTACTTTTTGGGATGTAAGTGGTTCATCAACATCTTTCTCTGGTGACAACCCTCAAGGGAATTGTTATTTCGCTGCGGTATTCTGTAAGGTGGAGGTACTTCCCCAGTCGGTCAGCTTACATCCTACCTCTCTTTCGCCAGAGCCTCTTTCGCAAGTCGGTAGGATGCACCACGTGGCTTTGGCTCTAAAGATCGTGGTGGGCCACCAATTACTATATACTATAGACTATATTCTAATTCCGAACATTGACCATCTGATTTCGCCTATGCGTGGTTTAAATGATATATTAAATTTGCAGGTTAATTTGCCATTCCAACTGCAGCAAGTGAGTGGGACTAGGAAACATTCGACATGCGGTGATTTTTCCAATCAATATGCAGCTATGTGTGACCTTTGCCAGACGCCTTTCAGGTAAATCTTCAGTTAAATAAAGTTGCTACTGTTGTTACTTGGTGGAACATTATTATCATAATGTTATAATGAAGCACTTTTACTGTTCCACGTAATTACGTATATTTTTCCGACCGGTTTCGCCACTAAGGCATTATAAAATTTACTCTCAACACAAAAACACAAACACCATCAGCTTACCTTGACAATGCCTTAGTGACGAAACCGGTCGTTAAAAATAAATGTAATTACGTGGAACAGTACAAGTGCTTTATTATAACACTACAGTTAAATATCATCAGTATCAGCCTGTATCTAATCTACCCACTGCTTGACAAAGGACTTTCCCAATGCTTTCCACCATATATATTCTGTTTCCGCATCCAACCGCTACCAGCCACTTTTTGAGGTCGTCGGTCCATCTAGAGAGGAGGCGCCCCACGCTTCGTCGTGCCCGTACCTGGCTTCACTCTAGGACTTTCCTCCCTCATCTGCCATCGCTGACGCGGCAGATGTCGCCAGTAAAATATAGTTATGAATGCTATATTTTATCACAATTTCTTCTCTGCCTTTCTTCGGATTTTGGCATTTGCATAGCCCATTGTTGTATTTTCAAGCCAGTGTCATAAGTGAAAAGAATACCTACATATAAATTTAGTATTAACGATCTATTTACAGAAAGAGATCCCCTTTCCTTATGCTTCCCATCAAATGCAGTGGTTTCCGCGACCAGGCACATTTGGTTGATCTTGAAGTCATTGGTCCATTTATTTATTCCCTTTAGTAGTCATATTATATTGTATAGACTTAGAATTATATTATTTGTATTGCAGAGCTGAAGTCGCGTGGGATATTGATACGATATACTTGGCACACGATATACGAATGTTGCACTTGAAGGACTTCGACCATTTGGATCAGAGGTGAGAACAATTAAAGTCATATCGTACTTTCTACTGGGTTCGTGTGACCACTTAGATACATCTTATTTTTGTCTTAAGAAAATTATCTTATTATTATTACATTAACTTATAAATTACTAAATTGTTACGAGTATGTGATTGCAAAAAATATATAAATGAGTGTGCTTTAGGCCATACAACTGAAGTAAAACTTTTTTAGCTCTACTAACTTATATCTCCCTCTTAACTGCCGCTTTTGTAACGCTCTCGTCACGCATTCACCAGTTTACTCCTCAAACCAAGTGTGGCATAAAGAGGTTTAACTTCAAACTTTAAAACGAGTTTTTAACAAAACAACTGGATCTTAAGACGGGGTTTTGACATCAAACGACATTATTTGTTTAAATAGTTATTTGTTATGCAAGGCTGCAAAGTTAATTTTTGGCGCGAGTACCTTGTATTGAAACCTGAGCAAGCGAAGGATTCTAGGATTGAGCCACGAGCGAAGCGAGTGGTTCAAATATAGAATCCTGAGCGTAGCGAGGGTTTCAAAGGTACGAGACGCTAAATAACTTTGCTGCCGAGCGCAACACACAACTTTTCACCTCACTAAAGCGAGGAAAATGTTAGGTGCAAGAAAAACAGTTTTAATAAATAATCATCAATGGACTGGCTGCAGAGAATATAAACTATTACGAAACCAATGAGGTTCTATATATATGTAATTTATTGTACGAAACCTTTATTGAATAAAAATATTCGAATTTTAAAAACACTTTCCACGCTAGCGGATAAAGTGCGATTTTCCACGCAGATTTCGAATGATAAACAGAGCTTTTACGAGCTAGTGAGGTGAAAAATAACTTATACTAGTGTAATGTTTCGAGCAGGGATTTGATCCCGCTGGTGATGGCGCTGCAGCACAACACGTGGTTCACGGGCGTGTGCGGCGACGGCGTGCGCGCGGGCGGCGAGGCGTGGGAGAGCGTGTGCCGCGTGGTGCGCGCCGCCGCGCCGCCGCCGCAGAGGCTCGCGTGGCGCGGCGCGGCGCTGCGGCACGACCACGCCGCGCGGCTCGGACACGCGCTGGCGCGGGCCAGGCGGCCGCCGCGCATGCACACTATAGACCTCTCGCAGAACCACGTCGAGGACAAAGGTATGGAACGGACGACACAGAGGATTGTGTGGCTGATCTTCTATAATGTACAAAACTGATTTAAAAAAACAAGACGAAAATTTATTGATCCTACCCAAACCGGTACAACAATGCGTATCATGATACGCGTTGTTATAAGTAACGTACACACACATATGCGCCCTATATCTCAGTTGAAAAGTTTTGTGTATTCCAATAGCGATTTTTGATTATAAGAAAAATCTTTCTTTTTGTTTGGGGTGTAAGTGATATTTTATGTTGCGAGCGTAAATATTTCTACGGAAACCGCTTCATATCAGGCGGGCCGTATACTTGTCTGCCACCCGACGTAATATAAAAAAAAACGCAAACAAATTCAAGGTAGCGATCAAATCGAGAAATAATATAACCGTATCCCACATCGTCTTCAACCTTTATTCACCTCCATGCTGGAATGCGGGTCTTCTCTCAATCGAAGGGGTTTAAAACAGCCACTCCACCTTGCTACTCAGCTGCAGCTGGCGGAAGCCAGTGTTTTCAATGCGCAAAAAAGCATTGATTGGCTTTATGATGGTCTTAGAAGCACGGAGTATGTAGCCAACATAATATGATTCAATTTCAATTCACAAACAACAATTCATTATCAATACAATGATTTGTTTACATACATCGTCTTTGAATTTCGTCAAGTATGAGTCAAATGTCGTAATTTGTTTAGGTGCTATTAGTGTATTATCCGGGTTGGCGGCCAATGCGGAGGGATTGCGGCACATCGCGTTGTCTCAGTGCGGGCTCACCGGCAAGACGGTCACTCACCTCGCCACCATGCTCAACGACAATCCTTGCCATCTCTCCACGCTGTCTCATTTGGACCTGTCCCATAATAATCTGAAGGACGACGTACACGTAAGTTTGTTATACCACTTATGTTTTTGTTCCACTTGTATGTTTTGTAATAAACTTTTTAAATTCTCCAGTTTTTTATATCATTTGATTCATGGATTAAACCTATTTTGAGGTGATTTTATGTAGTACAGGTATGTTCAGTCCCTCGTCAACCATTATTCATCTCACTGCTGAGATACGGACCTCCTCTCAATCGAAGGGGTTTAGAGCATCACCACGCTGCTCAACTGCCGGTCAGTGGAGGCCAGTGTTTTAAAGTAACATAAAGGCCACTGACTTGGCCTAACGACTGTCATCTAATGACAATAGCCGGGACCAACTTAATAAACTTAACGTGCTCCCCGAAACACGGAGGAGCTCGAGATAAATAATTTAATCCATGGACAAGCTACTAGCTTTTCAGAATATTCTATGTCTAATTTTTAAAAGTATTAAATATTATATTCATCTATTTCAGCTGTTTACGGTAAAGTATTACTTCTTTCTCTGTTACAGAACTTATACAATTTCCTCGCGCAACCCAACGTTTTGACGCATTTAAATTTGACCAACACCGAGACGACGTTAGAAAATGTGAGTATTTTCAAAATTGTTAAAGGACAGGGGAAGAAGAAGAAATGAAATATAAAAATTATGTAGTTAATTGATTCAGGTGTTATTTTGCGGAAGTCAAATTTACAGGCAATTTGATCTACACTACTTTGCGTGCTTCCGCCACCAATTAGTTCATGTAAACTATGCTATATATATGCCGGCCGGCAGTAGTTTGCATGAACTAATTGGTGGCGGAAGCACGCAAAGTAGTGTAGATCAAATTGCCTATAAAAATTATGCTCTAAGGTACTGGTATTCAAAGGCGTAAAGCCATTAAAAATAATAAAGAAAAAATCCTAGACTGAAATTAATTTTCCTCTCTCCCGCTCAAAAAGGATGCTTAAATACTCGCAGTAAATACGCTTTTTGTTGCCCATGAGAAAAACTAACTTTCTTGTTAAAATTGTTACGGCCCTGTGTACTTGTCCTTTATATTTAATTTCTTTACTGGTAAAATGCTAATTTGGCATTATATAGATACTTCTTTTTCTTTCTTTTGGAATTACAGAAATATCCTAACTTTCGTTGTAAATTTACACATTTTCTAAAAAGAACATTATGTAATTATAATAATTCGGCATTAACTAGTTAATGTTGAAAAAAATTGTTCCACTTGCTACGCTCGTGATTCAATTCAATACCAAATTGTAGACTGTATTTAAAGTCGTAGCCGTCGTAGGGATTCAACACAAAAAATAACTTTTCTTCCAACTATGCTTTAATTTCATCACAATCACACTAAAAACTCAGTACAAAACGAGTCTTTAATGCTCTAGAGCAATAAAAATGTATGAAATTTCATTATTGCACAGTTTTTTTTAATCGCACCAAAAGGTGCCAATCTCAATGGATTAGCTCTATTCAGCCAGCCGATATCAATACTTTTTTTTTTCGTACTTATTATTCGTTTCTATCCTACTTGTTCTAAATTTAAAAAACGATTGCTGCTAACTCTGAGTTAAAAATGAAAGAAATTTAAAAAAGTGATTTGGCGGGAACTTTGTTAATTTTGCTTGACAATATTTTTGAAAACGATAAAAGTGTGATACAATCTGATTTTGAGTGCTTCGGCTTCGAATTAAAATGGAATCATCTAGCGACACATTAACTCCGGAAAACATTCTAAATGAAGCCGACAGTGTTATAGAAACTTCTATTTTAACTGTTTGATATGAGTTTCTTTTATCTACTATTCCTATAGGTATTAGTTGAAAGAAAAGCAGATTATGCACCTCGCCTTAAGTAATTTATATTGCCCTCGTGCCTGTTAGATTAGAGCCCTCGCTAACGCTCGGGCTCTAAATCAGGCACTCGGTGCAATAATAAATTACTTTGTGCTCGATGCAATAATCTACTATTGTTCATTTGTTAACAATAACTGTTTTTATGCTATTAATGACCGCGAATTTGCTTTTGATTGTTTGTATCTTTATTGTATTATTTTATATATATCTATACTAGCTGACCCGGCAAACGTTTTTTTGCCATAAAAAATAGATAACAATCTATTCTCAGACCTACTGAATATCTACATAAAAATCCGTCAAGTCGTTTCGGAGGAGTATGATAACTAACATTGTGACATGAGAATTTTATATATATCTATATTGTACTAAATAGAACAATAATAATATATAAATATATACCTATAATAAGCTTACATAGAATAAAAGCCTAAGCGCACTTATCCCTCTAAGGGATCTCAACATTTAAATTTAAATATGTTGTTCTTTCGAATTTGTTCGTATGTGAGGTGTGGTACGTGTACACAGATGTGGGGTGCGTTGCTCCGCGGCTGCGCGGCGCGGTTGTCGTCGCTGAGCGCGGGCCGCAACCCGTGGTCGTCGGCGCGCCGCCCCAAGGACCCGCCGCCCTCCTTCCGCCAGTTCTTCACCGCCTGCCTCGCGCTCGCTGAACTCGACTTCTCGTATTGCAAAATGCCCCCGGACGCGCTCAAGTATGTTTTACAGCCAGTTATTTGTTATTTACAAATATTGTTAAAAATTGTCATATTCACCTGCCACCCTCCCCCCAGGTGGTATTTGAACCCATGACCTCTCGATGACCGGTCGAGTGCTCTTCCAATTGTGCAACCAGGAAGGTTCGTGTTAGTGGTGACAAATTTTTGCATTTTATATTTTTACTGCGTGAGTCACAGTGTGAAGAGCACTCAACCGGTCATCGAGAGGTGGGTTCAAATCCCACCCTGGGGAATGTGAATTTTTCCATTTTTAGGGTTCCGTACCTCAAAAGGAAAAACGGAACCCTTATAAGATCACTTTGTTGTCCGTCTGTCTGTCTGTCAAGAATTTCTATGTCGAGAATGCGTGGAGGTATCAAGCTGAAATTTGAACTGTATACTCAGGTCTACGGTCCCATGAAGTGGTAAAAAAATCAAACTGCTAAGTTTACGTAGAAAAAAGTTACGGCCGTTTATTCAGCAAAAAACGCATATTTCAACACACTCAAGGGAATCAAAACCTATAGGGTACTTCCCGTTGACCTAGAACTATGAAATTTGGCAAGTAACATCGTTATAGACTACAAGTACAGGAATAAATCTCAAAACTATACATTTGTAAATAGATCTTAAAAAATAGGGGGTCTATATTTTTTATAGGGTGTCGAAATTTCATATTGAAACTACTAGTTCAAATGGGGTATCATATGAAAGGGCTTGATGTACACATTGCAAAATATATTTTATTTATTTTTTTCGACGCATTATTTCTTATTTATAATGAAAAATATCAAATTTAATAATGATACTACGTACCTACGGAACTCTCGGTGGGCGAGTCCGACTCGCACTAGTCCGGTTTTTTTTTAAATATCTATAATATTCTGGCAAGTTCGCCGAAACAACTGTTTAAAATAGTAATTAAATCTGTCTATGTTGATGATTTATTGATTAAATAAATAAATATTGTCAGACAAATTACACAACGCCATCTAGCCCCAAAGTAAGCGAAGCTTGTGTTATGGGTACTAGACAACTGATAAACATACGTAAATACATTTTTTTTTTGTAAATACTTACAAATAAATACATACATATATAAAAAAACCGGACAAGTGCGAGTCGGACTCGCCCACCGAGGGTTCCGTAGGTACAGTAGTATCATTATTAAATTTGATATTTTTCATTATAAATAAGAAATAATGCGTCGAAAAAAATAAATAAAATATATTTTGCAATGTGTACATCAAGCCCTTTCATATGATACCCCATTTGAACTAGTAGTTTCAATTTGAAATTTCGACACCCTATAAAAAATATAGACCCCCTATTTTTTAAGATCTATTTACAAATGTATAGTTTTGAGATTTATTCCTGTACTTGTAGTCTATAACGATGTTACTTGCCAAATTTCATAGTTCTAGGTCAACGGGAAGTACCCTATAGGTTTTGATTCCCTTGAGTGTGTCGAAATATGCGTTTTTTGCTGAATAAACGGCCGTAACTTTTTTCTATGTAAACTTAGCAGTTTGATTTTTTTTTAACTTCATGGGACCGTAGACCTGAGTATACAGTTCAAATTTCAGCTTGATACCTCCACGCATTCTCGAAATAGAAATTCTTGACAGACAGACAGACAGACAGACAGACAGACAGACAGACGGACAACAAAGTGATCTTATAAGGGTTCCGTTTTTCCTTTTGAGGTTCGGAACCCTAAAAACACCCAGACTAAGACAAACAGACATGTTCATGCACACAAATGTTTGTCCTATGTGGGAATCGAACCCACGAGCGTTGGTGCCGAAGCCACGTCATTGACCGCTACGCCACCGAGCTCGTCGAAAATGTTAGATATAAGTGTAAAAATACTTTATTGTCTTTGTGAGCCATTTTGTTTTGGTAAATAAATTCGTCGGTTAAAACAGATTGACATTTGTTTCAAATTATGGAAATTTATTTTCGTTCTCAAAAGTAATAACAACCTTAATAACATTATCGTTTTATAAGAAGTTTTATCAAAACAGATAGATTACTTTATTTACTGACTGTACCAATTTTGCAATGGACGCTATAAGATGTTGTCAAATACACGAATGTTGTTTATATAGGAGTCTTCTGTTGGGTCTGGCGTGTAACGAGAGCGCGACCGGCGTTCAGCTGAACTTGTCAGGAGTACTGTCCTCGTCGCAAGCCGCACACGTGCTGGAGTCTTGCATACACGGCGTGCGCTGTCTACAGTCCCTCGACCTTTCCGATAACAGTCAGTATAGTATTACACACTCATATTTATTTTTAGGGTTCCGTACACCAAGAAGAAAATTGGAACCCTTATTGGATTACTTCGTCTATTGGTCTGTCCATCTATCATGACACTTTTTTTTCAGGAACGTGTAGAGCTATCAAGTTGAAATGAATATTAAATACTGCAATAGGTCTGCAATCTCTTGGAGCTGTGAAAAAATTAAACTTTAAGTCAACGCAGTTTATGCCGTATATTTCAACACTCGCAAGGGAATCAAAATCTATAGGGACTTTCCGTTAACGTAGTTTAGTTACCTAGTGAAGGACTTGGCAAGAAGCATGGTCTCGCAGCCCAAGTGTAGGCAAATAAATATCCGCAAATTTACAGTTTCAAATATCATAGAGTATTATGTTAGGGCTCAAGTAATGTGGATAAGATTTCCTATAACTTCTAATGATACGGAACCGACGCTGCGCGAGTGCGACTCGCACTTGGTCGGTTTTTATATGTCATGCCGGGGCTGCTAATTATGCATGCGGCCCACCGGTATATAAACCGGTAATCGTAGTATTAATGAGAAGGTGTGTTACTTGCGCTTGCATACCTTCTTACGTCTGGTGATCTTACTCACAGAAACATATATTCTATATATATGTTTATGTAGACATTTATTATTATCATTTATATTAGTATCTATTATTAGGTTGTGTCAAAAACCCCTTTGGGTTTTTCACCACCTCCAAAGGTTGATTGGTAGAGAAGGCAATCGGCGCAGCCTATTGTACCAACTTATTGTGGTCAATAAAGTTATTAGTAAATAAATACAATTAACCCTCAAGAGTTTATTTGGCTGCAGTATTTTGCATGTTGAGGTACTTTTATAGTAGACTCCATATGAACTAATTCCCTTTTGCCACAAGTCTCGTTACTTAAAACTGCTATTTTTTTTTGTTTTCAGGTATGGAATTCGAATTATCGGGCATAGTGAGAGCTATAGGCAAAAATCATTCTATTACCCATTTATCATTAAGTAGACTGACTGGAAAACGATCTTATGCACCGCCTTTAATACAAGTAAGTATATAATTGAATCTCTGAACCAAGCCTGTTTCATTCCACATTTTAGGTATGAGAAAACGAGTGCCCCGGTCGACGGGACTGAGCGGTCGGTTACCACTCGCTCCCGCGCTTAAGTGAACCGAACCCCGAAGTTTGTATCGTTCGCTTGAACAAGACGAATTTAGTCTAAAGTTATTAAAATAAATAGAAAATCTGACGAATTATAAAGTTAAATTATAAACCTATCTGCTTTTTATCTAATTTGTTTAAAAAAATATGTATTAAATCGCACAATACACTTATTTTAATACCGTAAAAGTAATTATTCACAAAACGACAATTAGTTGACAAAAATTTACTAAGTGCGACTTTATTAAGTGAAATGTTTGTTCTTGTGCTATTACTTATTCTGTGTCTGTGCAGTAGGAAAGCGGTGAACTGCATGTGGTAGCATGTGGCTCTTTATAATTGGCGTGACGGGGATTTTGCGGGGTCGGTAGGTGATGCTCCGGATAATACAAGCGTGAATATAGGCTATGGTAACCTACTTGAGTTACCAATGCTGGGTGTCAAACAAGCATACAGCCCGTTCGATGTAAAGCGGTTGCCATAGCCATATAAACGCTTGAAATACAAGGAGTCATGCTGGCACCCTCGCTAATAACGGAACGCTGGCTGCGTTCGTCTGTAAGGTACTTTACCAGTCGGGTCAGGTTAACTTTGACTTATTATTTTACACTTTGTTAAACTAGCTTTGTCTTTTCAAATAGAAATTTAGTTCAGCAATATGTTTCTTTTTAGAACTCAAGTCATATTTTTTCTCACAGCATTTCTTATTTTGTTTCAGGCATTAGTTCATGTATTACAAGAACCAGATACGGCCTTGACGTCCTTAGACCTCAGTGATTGTAAACTTAAGGTAAGTAACACACGAAGTATAAACTAAAATATATAATAAACAAGAACTTATTAACCGATACAAAAAACCCAACTGCAATATTCTAACATGTATTTTTTGTTATTGTCCTCCATTTTTTTTCGCGGACGCCATATTGAAATAATATACCCTACCAGAGGGTGGACTCACAAACCACCATCAGGTAGGATATATCGAGAGGTAGTGGGTTCAAGTCCCACTTAGGCGAGGGAGGTGAATTTTTACATTTTAAAAATATTTATAATAATCCAGCACCTTTTTGGCGGGAATTATGACAGCAAGATTGAGCTTATAAACAAATTTTCATAACTTATTGTATTATGATATTGATGCAATATTATGGTGCAAGTAATCATTTGAGTGCATAAAATTAATAGAATCTTTGATATTTATATCAAAGATTCTATTAATTTTATGCACTTGTGTTTGAGTCGAGGCTGTCGACATATTCCAAGAAGTCGTGCAAAACACCAATAAAATTGCATCGGTTTTAGTGTTGAATTATACAAGTAGAAGACAATGTCCGTCAAGCCGGGAATAAGATAAAGAAATAATACAAAGACGGACTCTAAAGGTCATTGTTTCCAGAGCTGTAAAGCCTTTTAATAAATAATAAGTAGTACTATTTACTTATTCTGCGGATGTATAGTGCAACAACCTAATTGGTGGGTAGGATGGTAGGTTGGTGCACATGAAGAACTAATGCTTCCCATGTGCACCAACATTACGGTTATATCACAGAATTGAGAGTCTCTCGCCCAGTAAACCAACCAGGCGCTCAAGCGGATTGGTAGGCAGTTCTTACTCCACATTCACCTGTAAGCAGACTACTTAGGCACTGTTAAGTCGAGTAGCTCGTATATGATAGGATGTATGGTGCAGGGTGATTTGTTCGGCCTGCTGAATGCTCTGGGCGGCGCGCGGCGCCTGCGCTCGCTGGACGTCGGCGGCAACGTGGCGGGCGACGCGGGCGCCAGGCTGCTCGCCAAGGCGCTGCAGTGCAACTGCACGCTGCACACGCTCTACATCGACAGGAACGCGTTCAGTCTGCAGGGTAACTAACATTTATAACTTTTGATTGCTCTAGTATGTGTAGTGACTGTATGACACTTGTTTACATATTGTAATAAATGTAAACAACCGGTGAAGTGTCTCGCGCACTTTGTGTTCTGTACAAACTGGCAATAAAGAGAGTTGCTCATTAGACGTTTCGCTTTGTTGGACGTTTTGCTACTTAGACTTTCTGATCGGAAGGGATATTTAGCCTTATTTTGTTATTGTCCGCTGTGGGTCAAGTTTCCATGGTAATTTACCCAATGTCTCTCTCTGAAATTTTATGGTGTTGTATATTATTTGCTTTCGACATATTTAATCCCCTTGTTTTGCTGCAAGAATGGCGAACGATGTTGACGAGTAACGTGTGGTGTATGGTATGTGTCAGGTCTGACGGACATCGCGACGGCGCTGCGTCGGTCGGTGAGCGTGCGCCGCGTCGAGTTCCCGGGCTGCGACGCCGCCGCCGGCGGCCGCGGCGCCAGCGAGCGGGTCGCCGCGCTCTGGAGGGAGCTGCACGAACGGTACGCATACACATACGCACTCGAACACACACACACACATCGCGTACTCGACTGGTAGCTAATGACACCCAGATTAACTTTTGTTTAATTTATTGCATCAAAAAGATATCTTTCAATGTCTTGTTGCACATAAGAGTTTTGTTGCAAATTAATTTACGCTATGTACGACCAAAGCATATTATATCTATCTATACTTATTGCAGACCTTCACAAAAATCAACTTATTCAATGATAAACTCGCGACCTGCAAGCAGATCTTTAGATCGCCGTTCAATAGATAACACGAAATATAAGTGATTATTTGCTTTGTTTATATCGTCATCAACCCTTATACATCCCACTGCTGGGATACGGGTCTCCCGTCAATCGAAAGGGCTTAGAGCACACTCCACGCTGCTCAACTGCGGGTTGGTGAAGGTTTGTTTATTTGACTCAATGTTATTCGACAGACTGGCTAGCAATAGCACACCGTCTCAAACGCACACGCTGCGTGCGCTAGCGTTGGAGCGGGCGTGGGCCGGCGGCGAGGCGGGCGCGGCGCTCGCGGCGCAGGCGGCCGCCGCGCTGCCGCCGCCGCCGCTGCCCGCCGCCATGGAGCGGGCCGCGGCCGGCGCGCACCACCTGCTGCACCAGTACCTGCAGGTGAGTGTGTACACGAGGAGAGGCCGCCGCTGCCCGCCGCCATGGAGCGGGCCGCGGCCGGCGCGCACCACCTGCTGCACCAGTACCTGCAGGTGAGTGTGTACACGAGGAGAGGCCGCCGCTGCCCGCCGCCGTGGAGCGAGTCTGACGTTGCATTAAGTCTACTTTCCTACCATAATGCTATTGATCCATTCGGAAGCGGGACGTCTCGTGATTTGTTGTCCCAAACGTGACGTCAAATCTTTAGATCGTAAATACGTCTACCAAGTGAAGCGGTTACCATAACCATATAAACCGCTTCAGCAAAACCGAAAGGCAATAATGTTAAGCGGTAGATCTCCTGATAGTATGTTGTTTTGCACTCGTCAATATATGTTTAATTTGCAGCGTTGCGGCGAGGTGTTCGCGGCGATGGGCGGCGCGGGCTCGAGCGGCGAGCTGGTCACGCTGCAGGCCGTCCGCGACGCCATGGCGCCCTGCGCCGCCACGCTGCAGGACTTACTCAAGTACGTCATTATTCAGTAATAACACATAGCGAACTCAAATGGATGTCTAAATCTTAATCAAATTACGAACAAAATGTCATAGGGATGTTTTTTAGCAAAAAAATTAGGATGACAGTATTGTCTCTATAATAGTTGACTATATTTTTTTTGTGCATGTTACACGAAGTCGTGCTGGTAGTTATGAAATGATATTCGGAATTCTTATTATGTCCAGAAAGTGGTCTTCTGCGGTGGTCTCATTTCTTCATTGCGATCTGATCATCTAGACCTAGAGACACATTCTAATGAAACTAAAAAGTATAAAATGTTTTATACAAAAATAGATACAGATTACATTGAAATCGACGGGTATTGATATCTGTTTCTGTTTTCACCTAAAAATTGTTACTGTACATGTATTGTGTATGTGTGTTGTCAGCGAGGCGGTGGAGCGGCTGGCGCTGGCAGCGTGCGAGAGCGTGGAGTGCGGTGAAGTGAGCGAGGCGGAGGCGCCGCGCGGATTGCACGTGCCCGACCTGCTCACGCCAGTCGCACACTCTGCGGTCAGTATCTACACGAACACGACATGGTGTTATTGTATCGTGTGTACGATAGAATAACACCATGACAATAATGATAGAAGTGAGGGAGCAGAAGAGTGGAAGGAGGAACTCATCTTCGGAAGGCAGCGAAGGCATGGTTGTGTTCGTCGCCACCCCAGAAGGGGGAGTGGGAAAAAAGACAACAAAAGAGCCTTAGAGCAACAGTGCTGCGCGCATCTCTCGCGATTCGGCTCAAATGACCGTCAGGTCGGAGTAGCCATGGGAGGTGGTGGGTTGTATCGTGTGTACGGTGTCAGCGAGACGAAATGTCAGAGCGTGGAGAGAAGCGACCTACTCATGCCCGTCGTACACTGCTCTGCGGTCAGTATCTTCACGGCCACGACCAGGTGTTATTGTATCGTGTGCTGTCAGTGAGGTGACGTGCGGCATGTACTTATCATAATAACATTATTGTGTTAATTTACATACCCCTAAATTATGGTTGTGGTACTGTTTATATTTAATTCATTATAATATATTTTCATGCTACTTAGAAGTTGGAATACTTAAACTTGGTAAGCTTTTATATTTTCTATGTATGCATTGTAATGAAATAGGGAACCAAAAGCTGGCTACGGTAAAAGATACTAAACTTGTTTAGCATTGCTAGCTAGAACGATAAAATATGCCAGTACGCGATGCTTCTGTGAATTGTTTATACTGCTTTTATTATTTTGTACTTTTGATTCAAAATAAATAAGAAGTTTTAAAGACGGTCAGGCAAGGCAAACATGAGATAGAGAATACTTTAGATTTTATATAGCGCTGTTATATATATAGATATAGTGATTTTTGAGATCTCCGTTTTAGCAGCTTATTAAATCTTCTATAACGTTTATGAACAAGACTGATAGCATACCCCGGCCGCTCCATAGTTCCAAACACATGTCGCGTCGTTTATTACTACGTAAACAATGGCGTCAGTACAAAGCGTGAATGAGCTTGAGTGTGTGCGGTGCCATACAAACTGTTCCAGATTCCTCTCAGAGGGGAGGTGAGGTCGACACGAGAGAGGGGCAGGGAGTGGCTATACTGTACATAGTAATATTATTTATTCTGTGATATAAATACCGTAGTTCGATCATGTGACCTTGACACACCTTGTGTTATTGTAGAGTTAAGAGCAGACCATGCTTGACAGGACACTATGCGATTGTAACTCTTATTACGAACGGTACAATGGTCACAATGCTCTTAACTGTACCATGGAGAACACTATGTTATATTGTATCATATGTTGTATTAGGCGACTCCGTTGGGTTCGCGGCGCCGAGAGCGATGCGGGCGGCGCGTGCGGCCCAAGTCAGTGGCGGAGCAGCAGTGCAGCAGTAACGAGATGCTGTCGCTGCCGCCGCTGCACGCAGAGGCGGCCGACGCGCTTGCCGAGTTACCAGCGCACACACTCAGACACCTCGTCAAAGGTATTTATATTTAACATTTCATTGTAGATCGTTAGTTGAGACTGCTGGTGCAGAATTGTTTTACAGTGATTTCTTTTTGATTTGGAAATCAAATTAAGTCTTAAACTTTGTGAAAGTTCTGTGCTGTGTCCTGTGTTTTCTAATTTAAGTTTACAATGTTATGCCATAATATGTATGTGTATATGTACGTATATAGATTTAAACAGATGTATTGCGACTGTTTGCCCGTCTGTGGTGTCACAAACTGGTCCCAGCTGAAAATCAACGCTGGGGTCTGACATAGTCAGTCCATGACATAATGCTGAGTTGGGTCTAATTTGGGGCATCACGCAGCACTATTTCGTTCTCCTTTCTATCTTATTTATACAGCTATCTTGTAACTTGTGTAATAGTGTTGTGTTATGTTCCAATAAATGTTTTCTTCTTCTTCTTAAACCAAGTGCAACTAGGGTTAGAATAGTGTGCGAAAAGTACGGACTATTTTAGTGGTGCTTTTCAAAAAAAACAAAAAATCAGAATCGAAAAAACTGCAAGCAAGTGACGTCCCCATACACCGTTAGGATAAAGGACGAGTGCTATTTTTCGTCTAAATCGTAAGTGCGACAACACTTACGATTGACCCATTTGTCATTCTTAAGAGCACTACAACATATACCAACAAACAAATTGTCACCAAATTCCGATGTACCGACAATGATTGATATTGAAAAAGGCTTGAAATTACGCAACCGAGAGTACCCGGATTGCTCTTGCATTGAGGCGGTCATAATGTGTTTTATTGATATTCACTCAAACAATTATTATTTCCATTCCACAATTAACTGTTGCTCAATATTTATCAAAAATGTACGGACCATCTGATTACGCTCGGCTCAATGAGATATAGGCGATGCGCGCACTCTATATTTTTTTTATACTTTAAGCCCCAGAAGCAAATGTAAGCAAATAGAAAAAAGTCTATTATATATATTAAAAATATTAAAAAGTATATCTAAAAAAGTAATTTTCAAACGCATAAGTCGCAAATTGTATAATTTATGTGTTTATTAATTTATTCATAATTATTTTACAGGTCGTCCTAGACGAACTAAAACAAGGGCGCCGACACGACCGATCACCGATCAGTCTCAGGATATCGATGAAGGTACTATTTCTTTTATTGAAATATCTATCTATAGACTCCGTTACACATTTTACTAGACAGTTTGACAGCATAAGATTGATTTAAAATAATAGGATTGATTTAAAAAAATATACAATAGTATACACACGGCCGTGTCCATGAAATAGACGCACCCTATTATTTTAAATCAAAAAACGTATTCGTTATATGCACTAAAATTATCTGAAAATTGCAGCGCTTCCCCCACCCCCGCACGCGATTTTCCATAGTCCTTACTTATCGTAATAAATTCTTTGACCATTCATCTATGCAGTGGTGTGATTGAATTTTGGATGTAGATGATAGATTTGTAGTTGCAACACCAAACCTTATCCTCCGATTTTGTGAAATTCCCTATGGAAGCAATTTTAAAGACGTATTCACGTCATATGTTTAAAAGTAGTGCAATATTTCATATTAAAATTTATGAACAATGATTGCTGTGGTAGGTTTGGACGAGTTCTGGCGCACGTGTCGCACGCCTCCTGGCAGTGAGGAAGCGTCGCTGTCGACGCGCACGCCGCTCACGTCGCGCTCGCTGCACTCGCTCTCGTCGCTCGCGTCGCCCTCGCCGCTCAGACACTCGCCCACCCTCCAGAGAGACGACACCATGTATGTATTAACATCGAGCTCATCGCTATACACCGCTAGTTTCGAATCGTTCCTGCCCCCTTAGCCGAGTGTAATTCTTAGCGTAACGAACGTTAGATAGATAACGTGACATATGTCAATTTGAACATTTTAGTATGAGCTCCACAGTTCAAATTAGCGATCGCTACGCTTTTCTACTTCGCAAACTGCCATTTGCCAGTGTGGCCTGGGCTATGATCTTGTCGCTTTTATTATAAAAAAAATCAGCCCTTTTGTTTCGCGCGGTTGAAGTCGCGGGTATCAGCTAAAAATGCTTTTATATGGAGAAATACAATCCGGATTTTCCCTCAATGGATAATTCTATTTGCTGTTTCAGGTATAGTGTGACCTCTGGTGAAAGTACACCAGTTTTATTAGAATGCGGTGAGTTTTCTTAATTGATAGTATATGCAAATACACATATATCGATGGAGTGTATTAATTTGTCTGATATTTATTTATTAAAATAATCTTATTTGTTTCCCAGAGGTTTCTCGCTGTAAGTCTTCCGATAATGTGGGCGTTAAAGCGCCCAACACTCCCCCACCGTCTCGATCGTCAGACAACGTCAACACTATGGGTAAGCATGGTTTGTTTGTTTCCAGAGCGCCTATTTGCCAAATGAGATACAATAGAAAATGTCATATGCGAACATTACGTAATTTTTGCTTTATAATTGGTATGTTTGATATCCTAATTTGTGTTGCTTACTGTCATTTCCATAAATTTATCACGGAATGCCGATCTACGCATTAAGTGAGAAAAGATACCTGATTCGAGCTCAAAGGATGCGTAATTAAGGCCTTGGAGCCATTATAAGTTAAGATGCTTGACCGGCAAGATTTAACAGTTTTATTTATGTACAAAAATGGTTTCTTACTGGAACTTATTATTTTAAAGTTTGGATTACTAAGCGTCATTTTTATCAATCTATATTTTTTAACCCATGAGACATTTTCTATTCTATATCGTTTAAAATCCTACTAGCTTAAACTGTCCTGTATAAGTGATTGTCACTGCCTTTGGTTTTGGAATGTGCAAACGCGGCTTCTGTGAATTGGTCCGCTGTGACGATGAGCTTATGGTCTCGTGACATTTATCCCATCACATAACTTAGCATAAATGCTGACATTCCATCGTAACATTCATATTAATACAATCATCAGAAACTTCGGCATGTTCATAAAGAGGACCAATTTAAAATACCTACATTAATTGTGACTTCTTAGTGTTAAGAAACATGCAGAACGTATCCAACAGAAAAAAATAATAATATAGACAACAAAAGAATAATAATATATGAGACGTGTCTAAGTGTCCGCAAGGACTCAATAACAAATAAACAATTTTTAAAGTTGATACTATTGACTGTTGGCACTTAGTGGAACATTATTATCATAATGTTATAATAAAGCTTAAAGTACTGTTCCACGTAATTACGTTTATTTTTATTTTTACCGACCGGTTTTCCCGCTAAGTCATTATCAAGGTCAACATTATATTACACTGAAAGTTCAAGAAAAATATATGTATCACTGTAGAAAAAGTGCGATTCCCAACTCGGGTGTATTCAGGCATACATTTATAGTTAGCGAAATGATTATCCATTGTTTATTGCATATCTATACAAATAAGTTGTATATAATGATGAGTTTATCTTAACGCTTCAAGTTGGGGATAGCAGAAATTCCCGAATTCGGTTCCGAAGCAAATGAAAAGAAAATAAGATCTAAGAAATTGATAAAATAACTATTCAAGTAAAAGATAATCTATACGTGAAGCAAAAACTTTGTACCCTATTTTACGAAAATTGTGCGGACGGAGGAGTATGAAATTCGCACATTTATAGTTTACCTATAGAAGGAGTGCAGAATGATATTTTTTTTTAATTATGCCTAAAAAATACATTTAATGAATAAAAAAACATTACACACACTACCATGTATTTGACACACACGCATATAATACTCTTTTGTTTATTGTTAAAATTGTGAATAGATATTAATCAATAATTATGGTTGAATTTCGACCACTGGGCATCCACTAGTAAATATAAATGTATACACCTACAATCTACATCCTATTGAGCAATGCGTAGTTTCTGATGTGCGTATCGCATACTGCGGTGTGGGTGTGAGTGTAACCCTGTGTGGTCGTACTCGTAGGCAACGGCTGCGCGCGCACGCCGGGCAAGGCGCGCCCGTGGTCCGTGGCCGGCGTCAACGCCGACAGCGCCGCCGCCTGCACCACAGGTGAGCGCCGCCCTGCATGAACCTCGCCTACTTTATGTCTTTATTTCTCGCCGAACACGTCTGGAATTATGATAATCACAATCAGCATTATCTTCGAACTGACTTCATTTAGCCCGTTAGCGGATTGACAAAAATTATTTACTAATTGTACGTACGTACGACGTTACAAATTGTAGAACATACATATATATTACTTGCGAGCTAACCTAATGAACTTCGATGAAAAGGATAGTGTGGAATTGAGGAAGCTAAAACAGGGCAACAGCGAAGTATTCCTGTGTCGTAAGAAAGAAATCGAGCTGTCGCGTCGCTTAATAGCACTTGTTGCACCGAAATTGCTACGCTGACCTGTCACGGCCTTCTCACACATACGCTCACTTCGCTAAATCAGTAAACATTATAGGACCTATTATTACTATGAGGTATTCAAACTGTGTATCATAGCGTCGTCTCGATTACACCTCATTAATACGGGCGAGATCTCTGATAAACAGTCTGAATACTTTTTTTTATTGATTATTATACAGACAAAACAAACGATAAAAATAAAAGTATTCAAGATTTTTAGTAATATTTTTATTAAAATAAAGTTTATATTTTGCTATGCAAGGAATTTCCTTTGTAATGTGTTGTAAAGAATTTTATCTAATCTCATACTGAAATTTACACATTATAAAACTAAACACAGTATCTTAATGACAATCTTTACGCACAAGCTATCAAAATAAAATTAAAAAGTTATTTTTCGATACAGCTCTTGTATGGACAACTGTGTCGTAAAATAACTTTTTTACCATTTCGATACAGCTTCAGCCCTGGATACAGGTATTTTAAACAGGTTGCAATGCAAATTCATTGCAACTATGCAAAATTTTTCGACATAATCTGTGAACGCGGCGCCGCGCACTACGCATGCTCGATCTGCAAATGGATTTATAAGTAAGAAATATAGCAGTTAAATTAACTTCATGGTTTTAGTTAAAATATTATTATCATATATTTCATGAGATTAGATAAAGTAGTGTATGAAACTGCACATAATTAGGTATTAAAATACTCGTGTGGTCTATTATAACATTCGCCTTCGGCTCATGTTATAAACTCACACTCGTATTTTAATAACCCTTATTATGCAACAGTTTCATATACTACTATTATATGTTTTATTATTTTATCTAATAATCTTTTGCATGATTATAAATGTCGTTTTAATTTTATGCAACTGATTTTATAGGTGTATAAGGTTCTTTTAAATAATAACATTTGTTGGCGGAAAATTAATGAAATAAATGTATATTTTGTATTATTAAAATGTGGTGATGGCACAAAAATAATATAGGCATTCTAATGAAGCCTTCAACATAATAATATTTATTTATCGGAGATTTTACAAAGATCTCTGTTAGGTATATAAAAAAATTGTACAGTCTCGATGAGACGGGCTGTAATGTTGATGTTGTGGTGGTGGCCAACAGAAGGCGTGGAGGCGTGCGTCGGCGGCAGCATTGTGGGCATCACGCCGGGTGCCGCACTAACCAGTAACCAACTTTCTGACGCTATTCTGTACTGAGCTAGTCCATATGCTCTGCCGCATACCGCTCTATATAGGTAACAGACATGTCCGCTTGCTGCTTTATGTGTGCTGTTCGTGTGTCTACGAAACGTGTTGTGACTTTATGTACAGACTTAATTAGGGTTGAACTGTAAGTTTATATCCAGTTTTATAGTATTTTTTAGGCTACCAATACTAGCGTTGTATCTATTCTAAAACTCCGTTTTATTAAATGCGCGTGTATCTAGTTATCACAAGTGTTAGCTAATAGGTTTAGTAAGTAGAACACACACTTTAAGGGGACGCCAGCCGTCAAGACATATAATTTTTGATGGTGATTGCCATTTGTCTGAGAATTGTTAAAAATGTCTCATAATTCATTACTTTCCCGAATCAAGAAATATTCCAGAAAATAGCTTCGATGAGTCTGAAGCGGTAATTGTATTCATTAATTTATATTAATAAATAATTAATATTTTGTTTTATTTCTTATGACAAATTTTGTTTATTATAATAAAAGAAAATATATATTATTTTAGAAATAGTTACGACTAACCGTGCAAGTCGACGCCGGCTTCTATTGTCCCCTTAAAGCAAAATAAATTCGATAATATATTTTACACTCATGTCATGATGGTATCATCAAATCATTTTACGCTTTATGCGGCCATAATGGCCCAATGCCCGAGATTGCATGCAATATGTTATGAAAGTACCTACTTATTAAAGAAATAACTGCACGATTTTATTTCTATCTTGTGTAACTAAACTATTACATATTGTTACCGTTTATTTTTTGCATGAATTTAAATTATCATTTTTGTCATAGATATATACCTATTTTATGACACGTTTGCAAATGAATTGTTTGAAAAATAAAAAATCCTTTTACATTACAGGCTCAATGTTACGAGATCATCCTTTGACACCAGGTTAGTTATATTATTTATTTATTTATAAAACTTTATTGACCACTTTACGAGGGTATAAATTGAGGAGTTAATGCTATTACTTGTACCCAAAAATAATTACAGATAGGGTATTTTAGGATAGCATCTATGACACATTATAATATTGACGAGACTATAGTCAATTTATTATTAAAAATATTTACCAAGTGGGAGTTGCATCTATGAGTTTTATTTAAAAGTTTTCATAAAAATAAATTTGTATGAATACTTTGAGAGGGGGGTAAACGAGCATGTGTGTCACGTGATGGAAAGCAATCACCACCGGCCATGGAGATCACCAGCGCCAATGGGTCGCCGATACATTGCCAGCCTATAATCCTTCCTTTCTTTATTTCTGGTGACCGCACCGCACTCACTCGCAGTAACACAATAACCCTCAAGGGAATTGTTGTTTGGCTGCGGTATTCTGTGAGGTGGAGGTACTTCCCCAGTCGGGTAGCTTACAATTACGCTCCCTACCTCTCTTTTCGCCAGAGCTTCGTTTGTCAGTCAGCAGGGTGCACCGCGTGCAGGTGAAGATGGCTTTGGTTCAAAGATGTTGATGAACCACATACACCCACACAACACATAGAGTCTTTGAGAAGTTTGATGTAATGTTGTATTATTATTATTAGGAAAGTATTTTGTGTATATTTCATTGTTCATGATATTTCTTTCACAGAGGGCACTGAGGCTTAAGTAGCCGGTGCCGAAGCTATGCGCCGCGGCGGCGGCGGCACGCCCGTGCCGCCTCGCAGACAGTATAGTGATAAGTTGAGCAGGGTTCAATGTCCAGATATTACGCTAACGGATTTTATTCTCGGATGCTCACAATTGTGCCAGTTAGGATTTTAACATTTTAGGCAGTAAAATAGTTACTGATTAGAATTCTTATACGGTATTTGAAGCGCCATTTTAGTTATTACTACGGTATAGTTATTTTTAATATTAATTGAACACGAATTGATATGCCGTCATTATAATACCAAGTTATTATATTAGGATTATTAAGATTATAAAATGTAATAATCCATTACTATTTACTGTGATTCAGTTAATATTTATATATTGGATTTATTTAGTCACTAATATTAATGTTTTATTTCATAATTATGTTATCAGTCAAATGTATTTTGTGGTCGTTTATACATAACAGGTAATTTTTCAGTTAAATTAATTTGTGATCTAATATTTTGATTTTTATTGATGTGAAATATTTTATGAAATTGCTTTCGAACTATTGTCATTACGTGTTACGTGGTGTATTGTTTATAGAAATATAATTAATACTGATTGATCGGTCTTACCTAGTCATGTTTTGAAGGCCTACATTCGCGCACAATTTTCGTTGAGACGGAATAAAGTTTTAAGTCTCCATGACAGATATCTTCCAGTTTATACATTCCTTGGTAATTATGTAAATTAGAGATCGGATATTTTGAAAATAATGAACGAGTGTGATTTTTAAAATGAAGTTCAAAATGTAAGGTGAATTTTAGAATAGTGTATACTTGCAGTGATTAAGGTTCAATTTTACGATAACGTGGTATATGTAGAAGAATCCCCATAAATTTTAAGTGTTCACTAGATTTTAACGTTCATTTATCTATTGGATACTAAACTTCAATCTGTCTTTTATTGAAAATTCTCATAATGTAAATTTACTGATTACAAGTATGTAGATGTATAGTATATGGCTAAATTATTTCATAGTATTTTTATATTCATTCCAATTTAGTTGACATTACCTAGCTCTTTGGTACCAGACTGATTTAAAGGTACTTTTATTTATGGTGCAATTTATTCTAGAGCGTTGTGATAATCTGTTTTAAATTACATACAATATACAGCAATAATTGCTTTTTTTTATTAATACCCACCTATGTTCCCAATTATATGTATATAGGCTCTATATGCTATAAGAAGTAGCTGTACATTTATTTGACGAGCCCCATTGGTCGAATGGTTAACAGTAGCTGCTTTACCATCAAGGGTTCGATCCCCGTACAAGTCAAACATTTGTGTGCATGAACATGTCTGCGTGTTCTCGATGTAATATAATATAATGTACATATTTAAAAAAAAAACTTCCCTTCCCCTCAATCATACGACTCGTTTCTGAATGTTAGCGGCACATTTTTTTTTTTTTTTTTTTATACCACTAAAGTGGCAAACAAGCATACGGCCCGCCTGATGGAAAGCAGTTACCGTAGCCTATGAACGCCTGTAACACAAGGGGCATCACACGCGCGTTGCCGACCCTGTAAAAACCTCTTCACGCCCTTTTTGAAGAACCCCATGCTGTAGTCTCCTGAGAAAACCTCGACAGGCAGTTCATTCCACAGCTTAACCGTACGCGGGAGAAAACTTCTCTGGAACCGCACGGTACGCGACCACTTCGGCTCCAATGTGTGAGGATGAATTCCCTGTCGATGGCGAGCGGTGCGACTGTAAAAGGAGGCCGTGGGCATCATGTCAAACAACTCCTCTGAAAACACCTCATTGTACAAACGGTAGAACACACAAAGGGACGCAAAATCTCTCCTCAGACTTAAAGGTTCTAAACCGTCTGTCAGTTTGGGATCGTCAACAATCCTCACAGCACGCCTCTGAATCGAGTCACAAGGTGCAAGCTGGTATCTAGGCGCTCCCGCCCACAGATGGCAACAGTACTCCATATGCGGCCGTACTTGAGCTTTGTAGAGCAGAAGCCTTTGCCGCGGATTGAAGTACTGTTTGGCCCTGTTGAGCACGCCTAGTTTCTTCGACGCCAGCTTGACCTTCCCCTCCAGGTGACATCGAAACTGGACGTCGCTGGAGATTTCAACGCCTAGAATCCCAATACTTTTGGCGACAGTAAGGGGTGTATTCTGGAAGTGAGGAGCCACAGCAAAAGGGGTTTTCTTAGCGGTGAACGCGCAGACTTGTGTCTTAGAGGGGTTGAATCGCACTAAGTTCTGTTGCCCCCAATCGGACACTTTACTTAGTGTGCTCTCGATTTCCGACACAAGTCGTTCGCGGCTCTCCTCCACCAGAGAGCGGGGAATATTAGCGCGGCCCGTATAAAATGTGTCCCCGGTGCTATCGTCCGCATAGCAATGAATGCTGTCAATAGACAACATATCATTGATATGCAGCAAAAACAGCGTCGGGGACAATACAGAGCCTTGCGGGACGCCAGCATTAATGTCCATGCTATCGGAGCAACTGCCATCAACAACGGCTCTAATGCTTCTGCTGGACAAGAAGCTAGCGACCCATTCGCATAAACCCTCTGGTAGACCGTATGCAGGCAACTTCGAAAGAAGACTACGGTGCCAGACCCGATCGAACGCCTTCGCCATATCCAGACTGACAGCCAATGCCTCACCTTGACTCTCCACGGCTGAAGCCCAGCGATGTGTAAGATACACTAGAAGATCACCAGTCGAGCGACCATGACGGAAGCCGTATTGATGGTCGCTGATTAAATCGTGCTCTTCTAGGTATTTCAGGAGCCGGATGTTAATGATGCGCTCCATTACCTTGGAGAGAAGGGAGGTAACAGCGATAGGCCTGTAATTCGATGGGTCTGATCTGTCACCCTTTTTGGGCACAGGGTGCACGTTCGCAGTCTTCCACGATGATGGAACTTGCCTGGTGGAATAAGAGAGCGCGAAAAGGCGCGTAAGTACAGGACACAACTCAGGAGCAAACAGCTTTAGCACCACTGCCGGAATGCCATCTGGCCCACTCGACTTATGAACGTCGAGGGATAATAATGCCCGCCGAACATCTCGTTGAGAAAATGAGATTTCCGGCATTAAATCACCACACCGCGGGATGGAGGGCGGTGCAGCACCCCCGTCGTTCAAAGTCGAGTTTGAGGCAAAGAGATTCCCCAACAGATCGGCTTTCTCTTTAGCACTGTGGGCCAGACTACCATCCGGTTTTCGAAGTGGTGGAAAGGACGACTGACAAAAATTTCCCTCGGCAGCCTTAGCGAGCGACCAAAACGCACGGCTCCCAGATGGGTGCTTAGCTAGGCGCTCACCAATTGTACAACCCAGTACAAAAGTGGAGTGGCGATGCGGGTGGTGAATTTTAATACCATGTGGCAACAAAATTATTTGCTGCCAACCAACCCGTACACCGCACACCCTGAACCTGATCTATCCTCAAAAGGAGTAGACGAAGACACACACTTGACCGCACAGGGTCATAAAAACAGAAAAAATCTTAATAGCGCGATTTAATTGCGCATATTAACTGCACAGCGCCATCTGTTATGCACTTTTGGAACTATAAACATAAACAAAGTAAAATCTTTACTTACAAGAAGCGCATATGTATTTTACAACTAAATAAGCTTTCAACATACCGCCCACCAAGGACAATATGAACCATATAGTCCTTTACTAAAGTCGAAACCGCCCACCATGAGCTAAATTAACAAAATATCCAAAGAAATTTAACCTGATGGTCCTTGGCAAGTGGTAACTGTTATAAATCAAACTTAACAAGTAACAAATTTATGCTAATATTATTCCGTTATAGGAAGTATACAAATTTTTGACCCTGGCCTTCTGATCAGTGTATTCTTAGTTCGCAAAATGACTAGACGCGTGATGTTGTCGGACCCCGGATGTTTAGTCACCACACGACCGAGAAGCCATTTGCAAAGAGGTAAGTCACTTTCTTTCACTAATATTACATCTCCTACTTTATTTCCTTTTTCACCTTTTCCTAAACCTTCTAGGAGCTCATTGCTATTTGACATCCATTTTTGAAGCTCAAATCTTTTCTTTAATATCATTTTCATTTCCTCATAAATCATTTTCCTTTCATCTACTGTTTGACAACCCATGAGTAGATCACCCATATAATAATCCTTTAATATTTTTTCAGATGTTCCTGGATACTGCGCACATTCATCAGAAGCTAGTTGTTGAAGAGCCTTCACCGCCAAGTAGGGAGATGAAATCTGTTCCAAAGGTTACACGTAATAAACGATATTCTTGAATGTTTGTTTTTGTTTTTTCAAGTTTTTCTTTATCCTGACCCTTTCTATTCCATTGCTCATCCCGCAACAGTGATGAGGAAGATAAAATGTTCCCTTCCTATTCCTCTCTTCTACAGGAACTACCTTTGAATAATCTTCCTTCAAAGTCACGTTTTTTCCAAACCTTGTATATAATGACCTCTGCCGTCTCTTCGCAATTTCCCTTGAATCCTCAAACTCGATTTGAGAACGAAATGGAAGCTTCACTATATAGCGACCCTGCGAGTTCCTGCACGTTGTTTGTGCAAAAAATCTCTCACATTTTTCTTCTTCATGTGACAAGATTTTTGATGAACTCTTGGGATCAGCTTCCATTTCCCAAAACCCTTTCAGGAAATCATCGTTTTCCTTGACGGCATGCATTACAACAATGTTGCCATTTTGAATTTGTGGTATAGTACCTGAGAGGACCCAACCCAGTGACGTATTTTGCGCTACTGGCGAACCTTCTCGTCCTCGTTTGATTCCACTCTTGATAACTTGACTATACACATCAGCCCCCAATAAAATATCTATTTGATTAGGTATGTGATACTGTGGGTCAGCCAGAACCATATCACTTGCCTCTATCCAGTCCAATTCAACTACCTTCTTACTTGGAAGAAATGACGTAATGGATTTTATGACGTATGCTTGAAGCGTGATTACTATATTGGAATCAAACCTGGGATGAATTTTTAACTGAACCATGTATTTTACCGAAACATTTTCGTTGCCTTCCAATCCAGATACACGACCCTGCACTGGTATCTTCCTGATACCTAAGGCTTGAACTACTGCATCAGTAACAAATGAGGCTTGGGAGCCTTGATCAAGTAATGCCCTAATAAAATGATGTTCTCCGTTGGATGACTCGGCTTTAACCAGAGCCGTGGCCAAAAGTACTTGATTAAGGACAGGTAACTGCCCTGACGAATGACATGTTACTACAGTGTTATTATCTATCGCGCTGGATGACTCCGCCATCTCACTAGCAGATGAATATTTGCTACCTTCATCAGACGCTGATAAAAAAACCTTTCTAGATTTCACGGAACTAATATTACCGTTGGATGAATCCCCAGACCCGTTTGGACCTTCAAAGTTATTATTGTTAGAATGAAGCAACGAGTTATGCTTCCGATTGCAAACTCGACAACTTGAGCTACTTTGACAAAACTTAGCCGCGTGGTGACCAAAACAATTAAAACATAAACGATTTTGCTCGATGAATTGTCTACGACTAGCAACGTCGTCATTTGCAAACCTTTTACAATTAAAAATGTTATGATTACCTGTACAATATTCACATTTCAGGTTAGCTACGTGAAGAACTTTAGGCTTATTTACACCATGTATCTGAGCATTTTGAAATTTAACTGAAGCTGCTGACTTGGGTTCCAGAAATTCTAACGCGCGATATCGCTTGGTTAAGAAATCTGTGAATTGGGAAAATCTTGGAAGTTCATCCAGGCCGTTGACATTGCTGATGTGGATTTCCCACTCCTTTCTGGAATCCACGTCAAGCTTCAATGTTAATAAATGGATTACAATTATATCCCACGAGCTTACATCTACCTCAATATTTGTGAGCGCGCTTAAGCAATCTGTGGTGGTATCAATTAGATTTTTTAGCATATTTGCCGATTCCCCACTGATGTTGCGTTGACTTAATAATGTTTTCAAAATTGAATTGCACAATATTTTTTTGTTATTGTATCTCGAATTCAATAACATCCAACTTCTCTCATAGTTTGCTTCCGAAATGGGAATCTGTCTGAGTAGCTGCTCTGGTTCCCCGGACAGATATCCTTTTAAGTAGTGCATTTTTTGCACATCATCCAACTGTGCGTTGGTATGCACTAATGATAAAAATAAGTCACGGAATGTGGTCCATTCCGAATAAAGACCTGTGAACGTAGGTATTACAATCCGTGGCAACTGAATATTTGAAGGTATCCCGTGCACAGTATTAGATTCTGCTGCCTTTGAACCAATTTTACCAGATTTTTTAAGAAAGGAATCCAGCACACACTTAAGCTCGGTTTTGTACTCCACATACACTTCTTCAACTAAACCATACGTATCATCTTTAAAGTACCTTTCTTTTTCTTCATCTTTACATAGCCTTACAATATTTTCATGCGTGTCATTAAATTTATCCCATAAATTATCTAAAGTTTCTATTCTAATTTCTACGTATTGTTGCGTTATTCGCTCTTTCGGAGACTTTTTATAATTTTGTTGAGCCTTGGAAATGCGACTATGTGCATTAATCTGTACTTTAATTAATTCTTCCATTTTTTTTTTTATTAACAAATTTACCTATTTAATTATGAATTCACAAGTTATTATTCCTCAATAAGATGTACAGAACTACTCTTTATATGACACCTCACAAAAAAGATAAGTTTAAAAACAAACCACAAATCGTAAGTGTTTGACTCCAACAAAATTTTCTAAGTCCAAACCCAACAATGAAAATTTTACAAGTTAATGAAATTTCTTTAAAAATATTCTAAGTCTTTTAGAGACACACAATGCAAAAGAAAAATCGGGCATAGGTTCCCCGTCTAACAACTATTTTGCTTAAAATTAACTAAGTCTATGATAACAATTTAAAATTTATTCTAAGTTAATTTCATTCTAAGTAACAACATTCTAAGTAAATTTAGAAGCTAAATTTTAAAGTTAAAGTGTCCAAATAAATAAAGTTCAAATTCCTCTTCAAAATGTAGCACTACTAATTATCACCAATATCACTGATTTATTCAAAGTTAACTTTTTCTATGTAATAAGGTTTAAAATCACTCACAAGTTTTCCTGGTATCCTTACTCAATGGACTGTATGTAGCATGTGCAGGCGTATCCCGCGCTCCGCACTCCTCTCCGCCGTGTTCCTGACAGGTGCCGCCTCGGCACTGTCTGCTGTGGCCTGGTGCACCTCCTTGCACCTTGCTGCAGCTGAAAACTTTGGCCAGTTTGCGCAAGCGATCCACTTGCCCAGCCAAACACAATGACGCAAAAACGCACTATTACTCCCGTGCGTCACCTTCCGACTAACCCAAAGTCGGCTCGAAGTACCAAACTTTTGTACAACCCAGTACAAAAGTGGAGTGGCGATGCGGGTGGTGAATTTTAATACCATGTGGCAACAAAATTATTTGCTGCCAACCAACCCGTACACCGCACACCCTGAACCTGATCTATCCTCAAAAGGAGTAGACGAAGACACACACTTGACCGCACAGGGTCATAAAAACAGAAAAAATCTTAATAGCGCGATTTAATTGCGCATATTAACTGCACAGCGCCATCTGTTATGCACTTTTGGAACTATAAACATAAACAAAGTAAAATCTTTACTTACAAGAAGCGCATATGTATTTTACAACTAAATAAGCTTTCAACACCAATCCTGCCGATGAACTCGAATTTTGCCCTGGCATTTACTCTCTTACAGAACCTCGAGGCAGCATTAAACTCGCGTTTCAAGTCAGAAACATTATGAGCTCCGTTAATACGTGCCGTGGTCCAAGCCTCGTAAGCAGCTTGCTTGCGGAGTTTAGCTTCCCTACAAGACCGATTAAACCACGGCCGCTTCTTAGCACCTGAAGTAGCTACCCGCCGGTTTGGAATAAATAATTCCATTCCAGCTAAAATGGCTTCAGCTACAGCAGATGCACAGATGTCTATATGTTCCGACTCGAAACAGAGCTGCCTCCACAGGTACGATGCGTAAAATTCACGCAATCCATCCCAGTCTGCTGACTTATAGTGCCACATGCGACGCCAACCGGTAGACCGGG
The DNA here is from genome assembly GCA_937001555.2 of Hypsopygia costalis. Taxonomy (NCBI): domain Eukaryota; kingdom Metazoa; phylum Arthropoda; class Insecta; order Lepidoptera; family Pyralidae; genus Hypsopygia; species Hypsopygia costalis. The sequence continues at coordinate 12,809,823 of OW443340.2, read as the reverse complement.
GTGCGACAGGGCTAGCGCATGGCACTTGTGTCCGGATGAGACAGTGATCCGATGAGCCAAGTGGCGCATCCACCGAGACTGTATACCCATCCGGGTGTGTGGTCAGCAGAAGGTCCAGTAGAGAGCTGGTATGGTCCTCTATATCTGGTATTCTCGTTGTAGAATGAACCAGCTGTGAGAAACCATAGGCCAGAGCAAAATCATGAACAGACCTCCCCGCGAAGTCAGTGGACCGAGAGCTGAGCCACTCGGCATGGTGAGCATTAAAGTCTCCCAAAATCACTAACTCCGCGGAGGGGTACTTTTCAATGACTTTGTCAGACGTCATTTGCAGGTGCTCGATCAATCGAGTTGTGTCTGCATCACCGCTATGAGACCTGTACAGGCACGCGTAGATACGGGTGCGGCCGCCCTGATCCACGCGTACCCACAACACTGACAGGTCCCTGTCTTCAAGGCCGTGAAGACGTCGACAGCAAATATCATCCCGGACGTACATACATACCCCGGCTCGACGTACAAAAGAATGTTCAAGTTTGTACCCGGGGTATAATAAGTAAGAAGTATCGGCCGGGCAAGATATCTGCGTCTCCGTTAAAAAAAGTAGGGTCGGCTTTGCAGTTTCAAGATGGTGGTGAACTGCGTTTATATTTGAGTGAAGTCCCCTAATATTACAGAAATCCACGTTAAGTGTGGAAGGGGATGCCGCTGGAGAAAACTTCTTTCTTTTTTTCTTCATGGCCATAAAAAAGGTGTCAGAGGATTATGAGAAGCTGTTTCACTGACGACGCGAGGGACAAAAAAGCGCGGTGTCTACCCCCGCAGTACAGTGTAGGTTGTGCGGTTTGCTGGCGCGGCGAGCGGAAGGGCCCCCGGTCCCCCCCTGCTGCAGCAGCCGGGTCCACTCCGGTCTCCTCCTCCGGCACGACTACTGTTTGGGAACGCAGCCGAGAGAACGCGTCCTCTCGTTTTCCCGCGTTTATGGGGTGTGCGGTCGGACTGTCAGATTAGTGTATTGCGTAAATGTTCATTTGTGTATCTTTATGTGTTTAATAAAAGTATTATTACTTTAAAAGCAGTTATCATTCATAATATAGTGATAATAAAAACATGGTGTAAGAAGTGGTTAGATAAAATAGAATCATGTCTTCTGAGGAATATAAACGCTTGTTGGAAACACAAACTGAGCTCATGCAAAGCATGCAAACACAAATAGGGTTTTTACAACGGCAATTACAAAGCCTAAACAGCCCGACGAACACGGTTAGCGTACCTTGGCCACCACCTTTAGAACCCGATGGAGATTTATTTGAAAATCTACAGGTATTTAAAAACGCCTGGTGCAATTATGTACAGGCGACGGGTATGAGCAAATGGGGGACTGACAAAGAGGAAACAAAAGCTGGCCTCCTCATTAGCGCAATAGGTAGCGCGGCGATGAAAAAATTTATGGAATTTGGATTGACCCCAAAGGATAAAAAAGCAGAACAGGATATTTGGAAAAAAATTGACGAGACAATCGCAAAGAAAAGTAACGTGATTTATTCTAGGTTCATTTTCAATTCAAAAAATCAAGAACCAGGAGAGTCGTTTGAAGAGTATCTTCTATCCTTACGTAAATTAATAAGGTCATGTAAATATGAAGGAATGGAGGATGAAATGCTTAGAGACAAAATTGTGACCGGGATACAGGACAGTAATACGAAAAAAGAGTTATTAAGGAAAGAAACGTTAAACCTAGAGGAAGCATTAAATATATGTAGATCAGCCGAGTCAGCAACAAGTCAAATAAAGTCTCTAAGTTGTGAGGATACAGGTGCAATCAATAAAATTGATAAAAACAGAAAGCAGCAATGTAAGTTTTGTGGAGGTTATCACATATTTAAAAAAGGAGCCTGCCCAGCATTTGGAAAGCGATGTGAGGGCTGTAATGGTAGGAATCACTTTAAAAAAGTATGCAAAAAGCTGCAATTGACTAAGGTTCATAAAATTGGAGAAGGTAATGATTTGGACAGTACCGATGAAGACATGTGTATTGCACAGGTACGAAATAATCAAGTAACAGGTCATGTTGAAGCCCCATTATATTTAAAAATCAATGATTCTTGGGTTTCTATATATTGTACTTTGGACACAGGTGCCCGGGCATGTCTGATGGGTGTAGATTTCTATAAAAAGCTCACAGGTAATAAGGACTTAAGCAAGCTAAAACCCAGCAAGAATCGGTTAAAATGTTTCAACAATATTGATATTAAAGACTTTGGTACAACACTATTTGAATGTAAAAGATATAATCAGCAGTACAGAATTAAATTTCACATTGTTAATACTAATCATGAACCGCTACTATCAGAGAAAGTATGTTCTACATTGGGATATATAAAATATTGTAATTCAGTAAAATTTGTATCCAATGATATTGATCGCAGTCATGCAAAAGTTCTTTTAGACAAATACAAGGACTTGTTTGAAGGGTATGGTACTCTGCCAGGAGAAGTAACTTTGGAAATTGATAAAACAATTCCTGCACGTATTCAGCCTGCTAGAAGGGTACCAGTGTGTTTACGAAGAAAACTTCAAACAGAGTTGGAAAATCTGGAGAGGGATGGAATAATTGTTAAAGAAAGAGATCACACAGATTGGGTAAATAATATTTTAATAGTTAATAAAAATTCAAAATTTCGCATATGTTTAGATCCAATTCCTTTAAATAAAGCATTAAAGAGGCCTCATTTTCAATTCACCACGCTAGATGAACTCCTACCAGAGCTAAGTAAAGCTAAAGTTTTTACAACTGTGGATGTTAAAAAAGGTTTTTGGAATTGCATCTTAACACAAGAAAGTAGTAAGTTGACTACATTTTGGACACCTTTTGGGCGTTACAGATGGCTTCGTCTTCCATTCGGCTTGAGTTCATCCCCGGAAATATTCGAGCAGAAGCTATCCAGCCTCCTGAAAGACCTGAAGGGTGTTGAGTTGCTGGCGGATGATTTACTGATATATGGAGTAGGGGAAACTATTGATGAGGCAGTAACTGATCATAATAGAAAATTAGAGAAACTGTTTCAGAGACTAAGGGAAATTAATTGCAAGCTAAATTTCGAAAAAGTTAATCTATTACAAACATCAGTAAATTTTTTTGGTCACGTTCTATCCAAAGATGGACTGAAAGTAGATGAGGCAAAGGTTGATGCCATTAAAAATATGCCTACTCCAAAATCAACTAGTGAAGTGATGAGATTCTTAGGCATGATTAGTTATTTAAGTAAATTTGTTAAAAACCTTAGCATACAGGCTACCAATCTTAGGAGATTGACGAGAAAAGATACAGAGTTTCAGTGGACTGAGGTGGAAGAAAATGAATTTAATAATTTGAAGAATATTATTGCCAACCTTCCTACATTAAAATACTTTGATGTGAATAAAAATGTTGTCATAGAATGTGACGCTAGTGAATATGGCCTGGGATGTGCTTTGTATCAAGATGACCATGTCATATGCTTTGCCTCGCGTACTCTTACTGCTACTGAGAGAAGATATGCTCAAATTGAGAAAGAAATGTTGGCTGTAGTATTTGCCTGTACTAGATTCAACCAATATGTAGCAGGAAACCAAAAGATTGTTGTTAAAACTGATCACAAGCCCCTGGTGAATATTATGAACAAGCCTTTAGTAGAGGCACCAAAACGATTGCAAATTATGCTTTTAACTATACAAAAATATAATGTTGAACTACAGTTTATTCAGGGCAAACAAAATATTGTTGCAGATACTCTGTCTCGAGCACCACTAAGTGATGAATCAATGCCAGTTAATTTGGATAAACAATTAAAAGAGACAAAAATATACAAGTTAATTAGTCAAGTCTCTGCCATCAAATACTTAAAAATATCAGATCAGTTAATAGAAAAGATTCAGATGGCTACTAAGACCGACCAAAACTTACAATCACTAGTACAATATATAACGGAAGGATTTCCAAAATATATATCAGATTTGCCAATGGCTTTAAAACAATACCATGCCTATAGTGGTGATCTATCTATTACTGAAGATTTAATATTTAGACAAAATCAAGTACTAATACCAGAGTCTTTGAGAAATGAAATGACGGAAAAAGTCCATGTTAGTCATAATGGTGCTGCAAGCACTTTACGTTTAGCAAGAGAGAATATGTTTTGGCCTGGCATGAGCAGAGACATAAAGGAATATGTAGCAAAATGCAAGTTTTGTGTAACCCACTCAGTGTCTCAACAGCAACTACCACTTATTAGTCATGATGTGCCTAAATATCCATTTCAGTATGTATCAATGGATGTATTTTCAGTGAGAAATATAAAATTTTTGGTAATGGTGGATCATTACTCAGATTATTATGAGCTGGATAGATTGTCGACACTATCAGCAGGTGAGCTAATACAAATTTGTAAAAAGAATTTTGCTCGACATGGCATTCCTCAAAGAATATGTACAGATAATGCAACAAATTTTGCCAATGAAGACTTCAGGCAATTTGCAAAGCAATGGAATTTCGAACATGTCACTTCGTCTCCTCATCATCCGCAAGGAAATGGCAAAGCAGAAGCTACAGTTAAAATAGCAAAGAAACTGGTATTACAAAGTGTAGAAAACAAAGATGATTTATGGTACAGTTTGCTGCATTCAAGGAATATACCAGGTGAGGAGGATAAAGCTAGTCCGGTACAAAAGATATTTTCTAGAAGAACTAGAACAGGTTTGCCATGTTTTCTCAGCCAATTAAAGCCCCAAGTAATATCAGGAGTATCATCTTCTATAAAGGAGAGGAAAGAACGATATAAAAAGAGCTTTGACAATAAAAGTAAACAATTGCCAAGGCTGAATATAGGTCAGAATGTGGCAGTGCAGATACATCCAGAAGTTAGCAAAAAATGGACCTTGGGCAAAGTGTCTCAAATCATTGATCATAGATCTTATATTATAAATGTGGATGGATCATACTATAGAAGAGATAGAGTACACATAAAGCCATATAAAGGGAATCTAGATGCAGATAATGCTCAGAGAAATTCAGCACTAGATAAGCTACCTATAGAGTCTTCCTTTTCAGCTTGTAGTGTTCCAGGTTTCAAGTTGACTACATTCCAACCGGATGAAGGCTATAGTGCTTCTGAGCCTGTGTGCCAGCAGTCTCCACCTGCTACTGTAATGGTGACACCTGAAGGTCTAGCAGATGCTGCAGAACCAGAGCCAACACCTTCATTTCAACAATCTTCCTCCGATATAGCAGTGGGCGCGTCGGAGGGCCTAACAGATGCTGGGGAACCAGAACCAGTACCAAGTACTATTAGGCGCAGTGGCCGGATTCGGAATACTCCGGCACATCTTCGGGATTATATGACTATGTAACTTTCTTCAATGAGAAGGGGATGTTTGGGAACGCAGCCGAGAGAACGCGTCCTCTCGTTTTCCCGCGTTTATGGGGTGTGCGGTCGGACTGTCAGATTAGTGTATTGCGTAAATGTTCATTTGTGTATCTTTATGTGTTTAATAAAAGTATTATTACTTTAAAAGCAGTTATCATTCATAATATAGTGATAATAAAAACAACTACTACAACAGGGACTTTACACAGGCTGGCGGTTCAGCCTCCCGGGGCGGAGATTAAGTGATCCCCGGGTTCGGGAACCCTACTGACCTGCGGGCGGCCAGCGGACAGCCGTTTCACCGGGTCTCCCTGACCGCCGCGCCAACACATCGCGCCTACACCGCTAACGGCGGTTCGACAGCCGCTGGTCTCACTGCCGTCAGCATAACAACTTCTCTGTAAAAAAGCCCTGGTGACCTAGCTCACTCGCAGGAACACAGCATAGCCATTATGGCTGCGGTTTTTTGCTAGGTGGAGGCACTTCCCCAGTCGGATGCTGGCCAAGCCTGGAGCGAACGACCGCACTGTGCCCCCCTCCCAATTTGACCAGTGAAAGGGGAGCACAGTATGATATTTCGCTGCGTCCTACCTCTCTTTCGCCATAGCCTCGTTAGCTGGTCGGCAGGGTGCACCACGTGCAGGTGAGGTTGGCTTTAGCTCGGAAGATGTCGATGAGCTACTTACATCCCATCGTACACATGCATTGTACACTTTGTATATTAAATACTACCATTTATATAAATTTTATGTTTTCAGAATATTCTAGCAATTTTTGAATCAATTCATAATAGAACATAAGATTCTAGAATGTGTAAAATTGTATTTAAATAATTTTAAATGTTTAAATTTAATTTAGAAGTTTTCCTATTATTATTTTTTAAATAAAATATATTGCAAGAACTTCCTCCCAGATCATTTAGCAAATTGGGTATTTGACTAACATTTTTTTCTGTTTGATATGTAGGGACGTCTCCATAATATAACCATAGGTGAAAGAATTACTTCGATAGCACAAAAATCTCTCGAGATATGGTAATTTGAAAATCACAATTTTTAGACTGCCCCAAAACGCTCCATACAAAAGACTACTGAATTATGACGTCACAGATCTGTATTTTGTATGCATCAAATCAGAAATTTGTACGACAGCTATGTTAAATATTACGTTTATGTGATTAGTATCATAATAAAAGTTATAGCATTTTTTATTGCTTCTCCAATGGAAATATATTTTTTTAATAATTTCATACTTTTAAAATGGACTTTCCCGCCAAACTTTGATCGACGCTAAAAAAAGTCTGACTGAAGATATTAGAATGAAAGTTTGCAGATCTTTATAGTTTTGTGTATTTTACGATATTGTTAATTTATTTGTACAATTTTTAAACATTGGAAACAACCCAATTTTGAGAACAATTTTTAATATTCTGAACCAATACACATTGGTCACATATTTTTCTAGTTCATTTAAAAAAATATATATCCTAAAATTCAAAATGTAAATAAAATCGGGAATATTATAGAGAAGTTTTCAATACTAAAACTCGTAAACGCACTTGACGTTGTTCAACCCGATCTCGAGGATATGAGTCGTATAAAAATATCTGAATATTCTAGTAAAGTTCAATAATGTCACGTATAAACGCACTTAACACCATTCAGCTCAATTTGGAGTTTGTATAAGAATCCATCGATACTTCTATGCTTTTCTGACACCCATGTGTCAGAAAAGCATAGAAGTATCGATGGATTCTTATAGTCGGCAAAGGATAGAAGTATCACTTTACACATTTTTTTTACATCTCCCGCATCCCAAAACGTCCATCCATATTTTGGAGTAAGTGGTTCATCAACATCTTTGAACCAAAGCCAGAAAGATGGCATACCGGCAGTGGTGTTAAAGGCGTGTGCTCTTGAGTTGTGTTCTGCACTTACGCGCTTGTTCGCGCTCTCATACTCCACTAGGGAAGTTCCGGCTATGTGGAAGACTGCGAACGTGCACCCTGTGCCTAAAAAGGGCAACAGATCAGAATCGAAATACAGGCCCATTGCAATTACCTCCCTTCTCTCCAAGGTGATGGAGCGCGTAATCAATAATCGGCTCCTTAGATACCTAGAGGATCACGACTTGATCAGCGACAAACAATATGGCTTTCGCCACGGTCGGGCGACAAAACTTATGACTCAATCCAAAGACCTGGTGATCTAGTGTATCTTACGCACCGATGGGCTTTGGCGGTGGAGAGTCAAGGAGAGGCATTGGCGGTTAGCCTGGATATGGCAAAGGCGTTCGATCGGGTCTGGCACCGTAGTCTTCTTTCAAATTTACCTGCATACGGTTTGCCTGAGGGACTATGCGAATGCGTTGCTAGCTTCTTGTCTAGCAGAAGCATTAGAACCGTTGTAGATGGCGTTTGCTCTGACAGCATGGACATTAATGCTGGCGTCCCGAAGGATTCTGTTTTGTCCCCGACGCTGTTTCTGCTGCATATTAATGATATTATGTTGTCAATTGACAGCATTCATTGTTATGCGGACGATAGCACCGGGGACACTTATTACACGGGCTGCGCAAATATCCCCCGTTCTTTGGTGGAGGAGAGCCGCGAACAACTTGTGTCGGAAATCGGGAACACACTAAGTAGAGTGTCGGACTGGGGGCGACCAAACTTAGTGCGTTTTAACCCCTCTATGACACAAGTCTGCGCGTTTACCGCTAAGAAAACCATTTGCTGTGGCTCCACACTTCGAAAACACACGCCTCACCATCGCAAAATCTATTGGGATTCTAGGAGTTGAAATCTCCAGCGACATTCAGTTTCGATGTCATCTGGAGGGGATTGTCAAGCTGGCATCGAAGAAGCTAGGTGTGCTCAACAAAGCGAAGCACTACTTCAATTCGCGGCAAAGGCTTCAGCTTTACAAAGCTCAAGTACGGCCGCATATGGAGTAGGTACTGTTTTCATCTATGGGCGGGAGTGTCTGAATACTAGCTTGCATCTTGTGAATCCAAAGACGCGCTGTGAGGATTGTTAACGAATCCAAATTGACGGACGCGTCCGGACGGTTTAGAACCTTGAGTCGGAGAAGAGATTTTGCTTCCCTTTGTGTGTTCTACCGATACCTGTGGAGTGAACTGCCTGTTGAGATTTTCCCAGGAGACTACAGAATGGGGTTCTTCAAATAGGGCGTAAAGAGGTTTTTACAGGGTCGTCAACGCGCACGTGATGCCTCTGGTGTTACAGGCGTCCATAGGCTTCGGTAAATGCTTTCCATCAGGCGGACCGTATGCTTGTGTCACCTTCGTGGTATAAAAAAAAAGCGAACTTCTGCGCGCGGTGCACCCTACTGACTGACAAATGAAGCTCTGGCGAAAAGAGAGGTAGGGAGCGTAATTGTAAGCTGCCTGACTGGGGAATGTACCTCGTGTGCCTTATTTCGGAACTGCCCAGGTCTCGGATCTTGATTTTAACTAGACAAAAAATTTGTCGTTAATTTGTCGCCCAAAGGAAAAAAATTGTCGATCTCCCGTTAAAGAGCTATAAGGTTTTTTTTTGTGCAGCCCACTTGGGATCTATTAAACTACATAACATAGCGAAGATATGATTTTCCCCAGAATTTGTCGAATTCAGACACCAAGTATCAGAATTAGTCGACCTCCCGTTAAAAAGTTATAAGTATTTTTTTGTGGCAGTGCCGAAATAAGCCTTATTTCGGCACTGCCCAAACAAACTACTCCACCTGTGTGCCTTATTTCGGCACTGCCCAGGTCTCAGATCTTGATTTTTACTAGACAAAAAATTTGTCGTTAATTTGTCGCCCAAAGCAAAAAATTTGTCGGTCTCCCGTTAAAGAGTTATAAGGTTTTGTTTGTGGCAGTGCCGAAATAAGCTTATTTCGGCACAGCCCACTCGGGATCTATTAAACTATAAAACATAGCGAAGATATGATTTTCCCCAGATTTAGTCGTCAATTTGTCGAATTCATACACCAAGTATCAGAATTAGTCGACCTCCCGTTAAAAAGTTATACGTATTTGTTTGTGGCAGTGCCGAAATCAGCCTTATTTCGGCACTGCCCAAAAAAACTACACCACCTAGCGAAAATCTGATTTCACCCAGATGTTGCCTTGAATTTGTCGAAATTTGTCGGAAATAAAACACAACTGGTCGATGCGTAATTAAAAAGTTACACGCATTTTAATAATTCACGTTGTAGTCAGAGAGCCTAACGTAGGCAGAGTAGAATAACACCACTCCATTCACATATGGCTATCGTAAAAAGCAACTAATGTAGTGCTAAAGAACACTTAAAGCATTCGTAGATCAGAAAACAGTTGCATGCATTGATAAACTTTGCCAGACTCTGAAAAAGGAAGGAAATAAAACGTTTACTGTTGCATTTTGTGCATGATATAATTTTGATGCAAGATCTCGGACTATACTTATTATGAGAATTATTAAAATGCGTGTAACTTTTTAATTACGCATCGACCAGTTGTGTTTTATTTCCGGCAAATTTCGACAAATTCAAGGCAACATCTGGGTGAAATCAGATTTTCGCTAGGTGGTGTAGTTTTTTTGGGCAGTGCCGAAATAAGGCTTATTTCGGCACTGCCACAAACAAATACTTATAACTTTTTAACGGGAGGTCGACTAATTCTGATACTTGGTGTATGAATTCGACAAATTGACGACTAATTCTGGGGAAAATCATATCTTCGCTATGTTTTGTAGTTTAATAGATCCCGAGTGGGCTGTGCCGAAATAAGCTTATTTCGGCACTGCCACAAAAAAAACCTTATAACTCTTTAACGGGAGACCGACAAATTTTTTGCTTTGGGCGACAAATTTCGACAAATTAACGACTAATTTTTTGTCTAGTTAAAATCAAGATCTGAGACCTGGGCAGTGCCGAAATAAGGCACACACACCACCTCTATAATAATTCTCATAATAAGTATAGTCCGAGATCTTGCATCAAAATTATATCATGCACAAAATGCAACAGTAAACGTTTTATTTCCTTCCTTTTTCAGAGTCTGGCAAAGTTTGTCAACGCATGAAACTGTTTCCTGATCTACGAATGCTTTAGGTGTTCTTTAGCACTACATTAGTTGCTTTTTACGATAACCATATTTGAATGGGGTGGTGTTATTCTACTCTGCCTACGTTAGGCTCTCTGACTACAACGTGAATTATTAAAATATTATAGCTCTTTAACGGGAGAGCGACAAATTTCCGAAATAAGGCACACAGAAACATTCTGTCGTCCGTGGTATCGTATTGTACTGTGACTGGTGTTCGATTCCACTTTCACTGTCCGCCAAAAAACCCGCTAGCTTTCCGCTGTGTATTTTATTCCGTAGCCGCTTGCCCGTTGCTCACTGAAAATAACTCATAAGGGGAGAAACAATAAAATAATAATATGGTTAATTTTAGTTTTATTACGCATTATTTGCGCACTAAGTCATAATAATAACATAATAACAATCTCTGTAACTACAAAATGCCGTATTTCTTATTAAAGAAAGATACATATAGGATTTAATGAATTCATTATTATCCGGACAAGAAAACTTTGTTATTACACAAAAAAAAATAAATTAAAACAAAATGGTCAAAGTATCATAGTGGAACTTGTTGTGTAGCGAGTTTTGATGTGATGATAGTTAATGTATAACAATAGTAAAAAAATATTTTATGAAACAGTAATCAGTCAGCCAAATTAATGGCAATGTATTGTATATTTTACATAAAATTAATATTAGTAGGATATTACGAATAGAGATATAGTTATATTGCTAAAATAATGTTCTAAGTGGTATTTACAACCACTTGTCGATCACATACAATACCTCGCATTACACCTACTACAGTACAATTTGATATATTATACATAACTGTATTATAGAACATGGTTTAACGTTTCGACTGACATTGGGCACTCTGTTTACGCATTTTACGAAATTTAAGCTATTAGTTTCAAACAGAAAACTAACGTTATTACACGACATTTTCAAATTCGCGTAATAGACTAGCAAATAATTATAATCATTTCTCATTTTAAGCGACCGAGATTATATCAGTTTATAGTCTTGCAATATACATTATTATCAAAAGGACAAACACACTTTTATTTAAAAAAAAATACTAATAATTTTATAAATGATTCATCTACCTCGTATACATCTTTTAACATGTAAATTAATTCGAAAATAACGTTAACCCACGTTCCATTCGGAAACTTATTTATGACACTCATTGACAACAAACTAAATTAACCAACTAAAATCGAATATTGAAACAATTTGTTCGGTTTGTAAATTCGGCATAAATAACCAAATTTAGAGCATCATTCATACAGCAAGTCGCCTCAAATCGACAGAGTCACTGTAATGTATGCGATTACATGGAAAAACAGTCCGGTCCATACCAGTTAGTAAAATAAAATAAGCTACATCAATATCTTACCGCTTAAAATATGTACAATTTCGTTTTGTCTAATTTCATTATTCTCATATCAACTCGAAATTACAGTGCAGTACTCTACAATTAAATCTTCTCAATCAGGAACAAAACCGGATTGGTGTTTAAAGCTATAATCGAAATCCTCATCTCTATGACTAGGATTTTATTGGATCGATTTTGCTGATTATATATTATGTTTCCAAATTCCAATCTTTAATTGCAGAGTACTGCACGATATAAGCTTATAAAATTACAGTTATATATATAAAAGTTACAGCTAGTGCAAATATGTTGCATTTTATAATTATAGCAATTTCAAAATGTGCCTACCTAACATATCAAATTCTTCATCTAAGGGATATCATATTGTAAGCGTAAACAAGGACGCATGTTTAAGTCCGCGTTGAAATGATTCATTCATACAAGTGAGTGAACGTGATAAGAGGTCTTTGTATTCACGAGTCCTGAGAGAGTATTTGACATGTACGAGCCAGTACGCTTGCTATATTTTATCCCTAACACCAGCCGAGATCCATTGTAACACTCATCAGTCGACACGCATACACCAAATGTCAAAATTGTGAAAATATATCATTGATTCACGTGAATATTTTTAATAAATTTCTTGAACAGAAAAATATACAGCTGTGAACAGTGAAAAATAAATCACATAAAAAAACACTAACTGCACATTTTTACACCAAAGATTCACTTAAAGTAATTTTAAGGCCTTGATTAAAATTGCAGAAAAAGAAAAGAACTCAAGAGCGTTAATTTCTTTAGGTCAAATTAAAGTTTTTAATATAACATGATTTGAAGTAACCTGTCTACTTTTGAAAAGTTCGTTTTACCGTTTGGGAGGAAACAGTGAAATATTATTTTGTTAGACGTCAAATGAATTCCTCGTAGTCAAACTGTTTAGTCTTAACTGGTTCGTTACGGGGAGTAGTCTAAAGGATCGCTATTTAAAGTTTAGAGGTGTGTAGCTCAGATGAACCGGCTCAAAGTTTCAGATCGCATGAACTTGAGCTGTTGAATCACAGCTTAGTTGTAAAATAAACAGCTTGCAGCTCAAATAGTCTACGGTGACTTGCTCACATGTCGTGCGTGTCGCGTCACTTGACTTTTCATTTGTCGAGAATTCTAAAAGAATCGCCACAAGTCGCACTAAATCGAACCGCCTATAAATACATCTAGGCCATTGTATTGTATGGAAGTGAGGCTGACTATAAAGGAAGGGCTTTAAAAAACCCATAGAAGCATTTGAAATGTGGACATACATACGTATGTGAACTACATACGTCTGTATGTCCACATTTCAAATTTATTCCTTGCCTGGACTCACAAGGTGACTAAAGTCACAGTTCTAGAACGAGTTGGCAAGAAGCGCACGCCTCTTATGCTTATAGTCAAAACGTAAAGGTTCCAATCTGGGTCATATTCTTCGACATCAGCGATACGACCTGCTTCAGCTGAGCATGATTGGCAAAAGTAGCAGGAACGAGAGAAGTTGGACGAATAAAGAAATCATGACCAAGAATCATCCGAGAATGGATCGGAATAACCAGTGCCGCTGAATTGTTCTGTAGAGCTAAATAAAGGAGGAAAGTACGAGAATACGCTGAGCGCTAACCTTCACTAGTTGGAGAGGCACCTAAAGTAGAATTAGCAGTATGAGGAATTACGTAGTATTAAGAGATTAAAACGTATGTATTGAGCTGATCTGTGAGCAGACTCGCAGTTCCGGCTCAAGTATCTGAGCTGCGATCTGAATCTACAGCTCAAATAAATTGACCGAGTTTACTTACTAAAAGGTTAAACACAAGTAGTTCATAATAAATTTTCATAACAATAAATGCTGGCTAAACAAAGACTTTTAACCATTTTTATTGCATTCATGAGCTCTCTTTAGCTAGAGTTTGCTAATGTGAAAATGACTGAATTATATTATAACACATTCATCCCCCTTTAATCTACGATGATAACCAAGGCCTGAACACCTCAGTTTCATAAGATGAGGTTTTTGACTATGTTGTAATTCCTGAATATAGAGAAACCTTGAAAGTTTATGACACTCTGCGCGTACGGTAACGCACCGTTCGCTGGCCGCTTAGCGCACGCATCAGGGATTGGTCGGCACTTCCTTCTTTGGTTCCTCTACGCTGCTTACATTTTTGACATCATCCTTTAACTCTTCAGCTGTGGACAAAATTACTACGATTATAAAACCTTTTTAAATAAAAAATAGAAACCGTCTACGGTCGGTCATGCGGTTATTTCGCTACACGCCGGTTTTTATGGAATTCCCATATTACTATGTAGTTATACTGTTCCCCAGGTTCAATTAAACAGGTTGAAACAAACCTTACGTGTTACGCGTTTTCCTATGCCGCGTATTTAAAATTTTAAATAGACTCAACAGCCAAATTTTATAAATATGTGATAATTACGACTAAAGAGGTTGGAAGTATGGTCGAAATTTATACATATAAAATTCAAAGTCTGAGCGACTGATATTCCAAAGTTGATATCCAATATTGAGATTCCAAATTTGGCACGTAGGTTTCTTGTGACGTCTAGGGGTACACTAAGGATTTTTCAAAATTCATTCCCTCCCTTTGGGGGTGAAACGGGGGTCCAAAGTTTGTATGGAGAAACAAGATTGTAAATGGAAATAAAAATTCCCAGTCGCCGCCGGTGGCCTCCGGTGGCAGTCCCCGCGGGGGCGACTGGGAATAAAGGCAGTGGATGTAGTTATGTGCGTTACCCTTGTGTTCGTCCTTGATCTGCGAGGTGTCCTTGTCGAGGCGCGGTCTCTTGCGCGGCAGCGGCGCGCGGTACGAGCGGTTGTCGCGCCGCCCGCCCTCGCCCTCGTCCTCAGACTCCGACAGCTCGCCGTCGCCGGTGATGCGCTTGTCCTGAAACAAACAAAATTATAAACGCATTATTTTTACCCGCGGATTTAACTCATATAAATACTATACCGGAATGAAAGTATGTGACTCATCTGGATATATTTTTTCTTTTTATTGATAATAATTACAATATACAGACCCTGGGTTCCATAATTTTTGTTAACAATCTTCTATTTTTATGTCACAATTTATTAATTACGCGGATCTATAATGCATGCCAAATTTCATTCAAATACTTTCAATAGTTGACGCTTGAATGAGCTACAACTATACAGGCATTTTCCCCAATTGTCGCATTTCGCAAATAATAGTGGTTGGTTACTTCAAAATATTGCGGTTTCAATTAAATATTTTTACATTTAATATTAAATGAGTTATAATGTCGTCATAAAATAAATAGTTGCTTAATAAGAAGTAGAAGAGCAATACTAACCTTTTCGCTTTGAGGTAGCCTCTCGTCCTTATCGACTTTATCCTCGTCGTCGGACTCATCGTTCACTGCGTCTTCAGGAATGGCTTGAACCTAAAAATATAAATCACAAAAGATATTAGTTTATGCCTCAATTGCCTGCCTGAGCCTGGTGGTTTCTTTGACTCTGAGAGTGAGGTGTTCGATCCGCGCACAGCATAAAAATACACAAATTAGAACATATTTGTTTGTGGTCTTAATTAAATACCTATTTTAAAATTATTTAGATAGAATTTTCGTTTTCGTTTTGAAATGTATATTTTGTGTGCCTTATTTCGGCACTGCCCAGGTCTCGAATCTTGATTTTAACTAGACAAAAAATTAGTCGTTAATTTGTCGAAATTTGTCGGCCAAAGCAAAAAATTTGTCGGTCTCCCGTTAAAGAGTTATAAGGTTCTTTTTGTGGCAGTGCCGAAATAAGCTTATTTCGGCACAGCCCACTCGGGATCTATTAAACTACAAAACATAGCGAAGATATGATTTTCCCCAGAATCAGTCGTCAATTTGTCGAATTCAGACACCAAGTATCAGAATTAGTCAACCTCCCGTTAAAAAGTTATAAGTATTTTTTTGTGGCAGTGCCGAAATAAGCCTTATTTCGGCACTGCCCAAAAAAACTACACCACCTAGCGAAAATCTGATTTCACCCAGATGTTGCCTTGAATTTGTCGAAATTTGTCGGATATAAAACACAACTGGTCGATGCGTAATAAAAAAGTTACACGCATTTTAATAATTCTCATAATAAGTATAGTCCGAGATCTTGCATCAAAATTATATCATGCACAAAATGCAACAGTAACCGTTTTATTTCCTTCCTTTTTCAGAGTCTGGCAAAGTTTGTCAATGCATGCAACTGTTTTCTGATCTACGAATGCTTTAGGTGTTCTTCAGCACTACATTAGTTGCTTTTTACGATAGCCATATGTGAATGGGGTGGTGTTATTCTACTCTGCCTACGTTAGGCTCTCTGACTACAAAGTGAATTTTAAAATGCGTGTAACTTTTTAATTACGCATCGACCAGTTGTGTTTTATATCCGACAAATTTCGACAAATTCAAGGCAACATCTGGGTGAAATCAGATTTTCGCTAGGTGGTGTAGTTTTTTTGGGCAGTGCCGAAATAAGGCTTATTTCGGCACTGCCACAAAAAAATACTTATAACTTTTTAACGGGAGGTCGACTAATTCTGATACTTGGTGTCTGAATTCGTCAAATTGACGACTAATTCTGGGGAAAATCATATCTTCGCTATGTTTTGTAGTTTAATAGATCCCGAGTGGGCTGTGCCGAAATAAGCTTATTTCGGCACTGCCACAAAAAAAAACCTTATAACTCTTTAACGGGAGACCGACAATTTTTTTGCTTTGGGCGACAAATTTCGACAAATTAACGACAAATTTTTTGTCTAGTTAAAATCAAGATCTGAGACCTGGGCAGTGCCGAAATAAGGCACACGTATATTTTTTATGATGATTCAAATTGGGTGTCTCTTTATTTTTTACTAGTTTCCCAGATTTTAAGCCACTGCCAGAATGAGTTTATTTAAGAATAAGTCCTTTTCGGAACAAGTCGTTTTGAGAATAAGTCATTTCAGTAATAGGTACTTTTAGAACTGTGTCCATTTCTGGAATAGGGCATTACCGTACTTGCATCTTCGAGCTTGCATCCGTGTAATATAATTCATACTGTGAAATATCATTCTTTAATGTGCATACAGGCAATTTTTTTTTATTATGAAGTTACATAGGCGGATGAAGACGCCCCCGTAATCGATGCAAATTCATTTCACTGCAATTAACATTGAAAATGTTTTTTTGTTCGCTCCAGTAGGTCCATTTTCGCTGAAAGTGCGACTTGTCCGTGATACCCTGAGGTTTAGGGCCACAAGGACGTATGAGGGCTCAAAAGACGCGGAACTTGAAGGGATTTAAGATGTAAAAATTTAAGATAAAGATTTAAGATGTCAAAAAGATTGATCGCAGTATCACATGACCAAAGGGCTGGCCAATATCTCGGCCAGAGGATTAGCATTGCCATTCAACGTGGCAATGCTGCCAGCCTTTTGGGCACTTTTCAAGTGGGTAACGATTTGGCGGGGCTTCATTATTTATAGTTATTTATTTCTAAGTTATATTTAAGTAGGTATTTTATTTATAAGTTTTTTATTATTTTATTATTATTTAAATAGTTGTCTTGGCCAACTTGCCAGATAATTATTTTTTGAAAAATGGAAAAATTCACCTCTGCCCCCCCTAGGTGGGATTTGAACCCACGACCTCTCGATGACCGGTCGAGTGATCTTCCAACTGAGCTACCAGGAAGGTTTGTGTTGCTGACGAATTTTTGCATCTTATATTTCTACTGTGTGAGTCACAGTGTGACGTCATCAACCTATTAAGTAATTACACTACTAAAGTAGGCATAGCAGTCCATCGTTACAGATGAAATTCAGCTATTTTTGATAACACCAAACTAATTAAATTATTATTATTTAAATAGTTGTCTTGGCCAACTTGCCAGAAAAATATTTTTTGAAAAATGGAAAAATTCACCTGCCACCCCTAGGTGGGATTTGAACCCACGACCTCTCGATGACCGGTCGAGTGCTCTTCCAAATGAGCTACCAGGAAGGTTTGTGTTGCTGACGAATTTTTGCATCTTATATTTCTACTGCGTGAGTCACAGTGTGACTCATCAACCTATTAAGTAATTACACTACTAAAGTAGGCATACCAGTCCATCGTTACAGATGAAATTCAGCTATTTTTTGATAACACCAAACTAATTAAATTATTATTATTTAAATAGTTGTCATGGCCAACTTGCCAGATAAATATTTCAAAAATATGAAAACAAAGCACCTCGGTATTGAACCACGGAACATTTTAGATCATTACACTTTTTTTCGATATTGGTGACGGTTGAGGCTGTAATAGGTGGCCTTAGCCGCGAGTTGTACGCGGCGCAACGGGCGATATCACGCGGCGCGCGGCTCGCGTGCGGCCACGAGGACGTATGAGAGCTCAAAAGACGCGGAATTTGAAGGGCTTTAAGATGATGTAAAAATATTACGGAAAAGTTGGTTTTGAAAGAAAAATTTTTTTTTGAAAGATTCATTTTCAATGCCCTTTCAAGTCATGTAGACCACGAGATCTGTGAATTTTTTAAAACGAATTGATGGCGTTTAAGTCGAAGGCTGCAAATGGCACAAAATACCGACATTTTCTTTGTGCAAGTATAAGATCTTTTTGTTATGGAAATAGACATCTATGGACGTTTTTCGACTTAAATTCATAATTACCTGAACGCCAGGCGCATGTGGCAACATCCTCAGGTTCTCGAAGAGCCTGTTCTTAATTTTCTCCAAATACTCTGGCGTATTTTGGTTGGACATGTTGCTTGGCGATATGTGTAGTTTAAAGTCGGGCCCGAAGTACTCGAAGTAATCGTTGTAGGGCAGCTCATTCGCGATCTCGGCCCCGAGTGCGACCGACGTCTCGTACGTCCAACAACGCGACACGTTGCGGATAGTATACCTGTTGGTATACATAAGATCTTTAATAATGCATTGGGTTATACACTTTTTTTAGATGTCAGGTAAAGTGCTTTCACATGATGCATGGACAAGAGATCAAACAGGTTGAGTTTAAAAAATTAAACTGTATTTTTTGTTTTCAACTTTTTAAAATGGTTACCATCCCTCCTTATACCGTCGCAATAGTGGTACTTTTTCTAGTGCAGCTTGTTGCTGTATACCTACTGGTTTATTATACTATCAAAAAAAAATATTTATTATGAGTACATAAATTCATTCACTCACCCACCACCGCCTACAAGAAGGAACGGAAGACCGAATCTCTTCACTAGTTCTACGCAGCGTCCATGCCCTCGAACAGTGAGGTTGAAGCATCCCAATCTATCACCTAAAGCGAAAAAAAAAGACTTATTTGTAGCACACATCGCCTTGGGATTTGACATTTTGAAACTAGAGGTATAAGGAAAAAAACTCTAAAATGATTAAAAAAAAATTTTTTTTTTGACTCATTAATTGTGCAAATTATACGAATGATTAGTTCTCTGTTCCGTCCTTGGCATTCATAGATATAAAAAGGGTACTTTACAAAGTAAATACTTAATAAAAAATTACCAGTGAGTGAGTCAGCTCCGCACTGCAGCACCACAGCGCTCGGCTGGAATGTTTCCATGACCTTAGAGATGATGGGCACGAAGATAGATTCATACGAGTCGTCATCCATGCCGTCCCGCAGGGGGATGTTCACCGCGTAGTATTTGCCCTTGCCGGCGCCGATATCACGCAGGTCACCTGTTTGGATTTCGTCGATATAACGATCAGTTTGTCAGATGCAGGTATGTAAAATGAACAAATTTATGAAAATATCTTAACTACTAATAGCTGTACTAATACTTTAAAATCCTATATGGAGTGGTCTCCATGCTGTGGTCTTTTGGGAAAACCAAAATCTTTAAATGAAAAACACCTATGCATATATATTTTTAAGTATTGCTAGCTAATTACGATAACGACGATACAAAGCGTTACTACCGAATTAGAAAATCGCAATCCATAAACGATTATAAAATGGAAGTTATCAAAAAAAATATTTATCATCAAGACAAATATTCTTACATCAAATAATTAACATTTTATATATTCTTTATTGCACATAACAATTTAAAAGGTCACATGTGTTTAAGTGTGTGTAGTTCACAAAGGCGAGCTTTTCTCTAAAAGAGATCTCTTCCAGCCAACCATTATCTATATATATAAAAGAGTAAATCACTCACTCACTCATCACGAAATCTCAGAAACTATAACACCTACAAACTTGAAATTTGCCAGGTAGGTTCCATATAGGGTGTAGACATCCGCTAAGAATGGATTTTACGATACTCCACCCCTAAGGGGGTAGAATGGGGGTTGGAAGTTTGTATGAAAGTCCTATGTTTTTGAAGCAAGAGACTCGAAATTTAAAATGTATACTCTATAGATGGTGTGGAGGTGTACTAATAATGTATCTTTGCAAATCAACCCTTTTTTGGGGTTAAAACGGGGGTTGGAAGTTTATATGAAAGTTCTATGTTTTTGGAGTAAATGACTTGAAATTTAAAATGCATGCTCTATAGATGGTGTGGAGGTGTACTAATAATGTATCTTTGGAAATCAACCCCTTTTTGGGGTTAAAACGGGGGTTGGAAGTTTGTATGAAAATTCTACGTTTTTGAAGTAAGAGACTTGAAATTTAAAATGTTATGCTCTATAGATGGTGTGGAGGTGTACTAATAATGTATCTTTGGAAATCAACCCCTTTTTGGGGTTAAAACGGAGGTTGGAAGTTTGTATGAAAGTTCTATGTTTTTGACGCAAGAGACTTGAAATTTAAAATGTATGCTCTATAGATGGCGTGGAGTTGTACTAATAATGTATCTTTAGAAATCAACCTCTTTTTGGGGTTAAAACGGGGGTTGGAAATTTGTATCAAAGTTCTATGTTTTTGAAGTAAGAGACTTGAATTTTAAAATGTATGCTCTATAGATGGTGTGGAGGTGTACTAATAATGTATCTTTAGATATCTACCCCTTTTTGGGGTTAAAACGAGGGTTGGAAGTTTGTATGAAAGTTCTATGTTTTTGAAGTAAGAAACTTGAAATTTAAAATGTATGCTCTATAGATGGTGTGGAGGTGTACTAATAATGTATCTTTAGAAATCAACACCTTTTGGGGTTAAAACGAGGGTTGGAAGTTTGTATGAAAGTCCTATGTTTTTGAAGTAAGAGACTTGAAATTTAAAATGTATGCCCTATAGATGGTATGGAGGTGTACTAATAATGTATCTTTAGAAATCAACCTCTTTTTGGAGTTAAAACGGGGGTTGGAAATTTATATGAAAATCCAATGTTATTGAAGTTAAAGTAATTATGGCAGAAGGATTTTAAATGATATTTAAGTATAAAAAATATTGAAAATAACTACATACTTACTATTATAAGGAGGGATGTTTTATTATAACAATAAAAGATACTTTAGGTTTTACGAAGAGGTTTTAAAAAATAATATCCGTCGACTTCATTGATTCTAAAAATTCGTCTAGATATTGATTGTTTTTAACTTTTTTTATTTTTTTCCTTTCATTAGGTATTATTATTTATCTTTTTCGAATGTAATTAAAAATTATTTGCAAATAACTAACTCCACGCGTACGAAGTCGCGGGCGGCCGCTAGTATTATATATGTATATGGAAAACATAGGAACGAAATTTGTAAAGCGCCTTCCAGACTCACGCCGAGAACCCCCACATTAATTTGATAGTGTGTTATTGTGTAGTCTGTGGTCGCCATCGCCAAGCAATTATTTAATTACAATTTGATTTCTAATTTTAGTATTCACAAGATTATAATATGTTAATGCACACAAAACCAAAGCCGCTGCACTGTCGTCCATTCCCGAAAACGATCGAGAATACGAATGAGAAAGTCGCATGAGTGTAGTTCTTGGTTCTCGCACAATTTCTCGGCGAGACTTCTCGCATGAGTCTGTAGCGCCTATAAGAGTGCCATAATGGTAATTTTTGTTGTTGTTGTTGTTGCTGTAAGTATCTTTATTGTACAAAACAGTTGCAGTATACAGAATGATAAAAATGTTGACATACAATTTGTATAAAGGCGAACTTATCCCATAAAGGGATCTCTTCCAGCCAATCTTAGAATTTTTGGTACTTTTGGTTATTCCTTTTCCTGTGTTATATTTGAAATGTTGGTTTAGATAAGAGACATAAAAAAAACTGGTTGTCTGTAAAGTCTGTTTATGGACGATAATAAATAAGAATAAGATAATAAAAGTCATAAGAAAACATCCTCCGATGGACTGGACTCTTCCAGTCCATCGGAGAGATGCGTCACAAGCCCAACGCTTAGGCCGATCGTGCCTCTCTATCACTTGGCCCGAGCTCGCGCTTGCACACTCGGCTCAGGCGGAACGTAAGAATGAGTGATGCATTTTCGTGCGTGCAGCCGGCGTTTATCGATTTATAAGACGTTATCACGTTAATAAATTGATATTTGATAACATAGCATTCTATAATCTTTTACAAACTACCATTTTTTAATCAGTGGTGTCATTAGTTTCGTTAGTTAGCGTATGTGCCATAATGGCCTTAACGAAAAAAAGAAAATGAATAAGTATAAAAATTAATTATATAACTTACCTGTTCCAGGGAAGTATTCACCATACTTGTGGAATGAAACGGTCATAACTCTATCGGTAGTGTAGAAGGCTTCCTCCACACCATCGCCATGGTGAACGTCGATGTCAATATACAGTACTCTCTGGTGATACTTCAACAGTTCCAAGATACCAAGTACAATATCGTTCACATAACAGAATCCTGAAGCTTCAGATTTCTTAGCGTGGTGGAGCCCGCCTCCCCAGTTGATGCAGATCTCAGATGCCTGGGAAAATCAATACATATCTTAAACCGTATAATAGTAAATTATTGCTAGGGCGAAAACGACAATATTCCAACTGATCCAATAGGGAGACCCATCCAACTACTAGAACCCTAGAGCCAAATAATATCACTCTGGATGATTGTTGTCATTGTGAGTATGTGGTCATCACCACTAGGGTCGCAAACAAGCATACGACCCGCCTGGTGGTAAGCAGTCATCGCTGCCTATGGACGCTAGCGACACGGCCTCCGCCTTCTTTGATTTTTGTATTGTTCATATTTTTACTGAAAAATGTTATATTCAAAGTCAAGCGCGAAATTAAGCGCACTATCTATTTTTCACTTGAAAATAGAGAAATCACTTAAAAATTTAATTTGCTTAGTTATATAAAGTGTTCCGACTGGTTCCAATCCAAAATCAATTTATCGATATACTGAACTCAAGACGAAAGACGCATTAGCCGCATTCTTAGCGGCCGTTACGAACGTAATCCCCATCTGTAGCTGTAGTAATGAAATGACAACATATGAAAGTAAATTATGTTGGTACCTGTTTGTTAAGTTTGACAGCAGCTGCTACTGATCCACCGGCTGATAACTGACAAAACTCATACAGCCCATCAAATACTGGACAGTCTTCACCAACATTAACTGGAATTAAATAATTATGATTTAGTAAAATCTTTTAAGGTCTTAGTAGGATCTTAGTAGTTTGCTCATAACTTATTTCAGTGTTAAGATTAATTGTTAAAGAAATAATTGAATTTGAATTGAAGCAAAAATTGTTTGTTTAATAAAAGATCCTTCCAAACATGTATGTGCAAGCTCCTAGGATCATTAGCCTTAAATGAACAAGAAATCAACTTTGTTAAAATTTACGCTAAACAACATTAATGGGTGTCAATCTCAATTAAATCGAGTACTATGAACGGCATACCAACATTATACCGTATGATTAGAACTTCATCATATAGATCCTTTTTCATATTATTTAAAAGTATCATATACAGACTCATGCATAGAACAGAGTCCGATGTGATCATGGAATATAAACGTGGCTAGGTAGTTAAGACTTGATAAAAAATATAAATTATTCAGACATATGTTTTTAGAATTTTGAATTTTCTTATCTCATTTATCTCCCATATTTAGAATCTAATAAATTGAACTTCCAACAATACAGATCAGACTTTATTCTATGAATGAATAATGAATCTATACATTTAATCAGGTATTTTAAAAATGTAACACACTCCCGCCGCCATGGACCTGTAAACTGCGTGGTGTCTGTTTCTAATAGCACACAAACTCAGTGAAGTATTTCATATTTGTAGTAAAAATATACTTACATCTCTGCATCTGCTTATTGTACTCGGACATGTTGTCGGGCCTGATAGAACGTAGGAAGCGAATGTAGTCATCAGAATGAAACTTTGTCATTTCATCAGCAGTTGCTTTGTGTGGTCGCTGTAATAAAAGTAAAAAATATATTTGTTTATTGTGTCAACAGTATCTTCAAAATGAAATGTTTCCTTTTAGTCATTATTTTCATTTGTGCTCGCCTCTTCTTGGTTGTAGTGGATGCATAGGCTTCCTTGATAAATGGGCTATCCGGCACTAACAGAATTTTTCAATTCAAACCAGTCCGCTTTATAAGATTAGTACAGATACCAACGTGGAGTGTTCCCGGAAAAGGCAGAGCTCGGGTACAAACTCATGAACAATAAAATCGGACTGGATACAGGGCACCATTCAATAACATCCTGAAAAGTTAGGCTTCATCCATAATACTGAGAAATGTAAAGTTTTACTTACATAAATTTCCATTTTTCTATATAATCCATAGTTCAATAGTAAGTTGTGCGTCATGCGTATACGATGAGGCTTCATAGGATGACCTTGTCCATAATAATAATTTCCAATATCACCTATTAAATTAAAAATCATCCATTTAAACCCTACATATTCAATTTCAACTTTATAACTTCATGTGACTCAGATCATTTAGAGGCTTGACATATTACAGTCTGTACCACACAAATGGAGACGCGAACAGTAATCATTCAACCAATAGGAGACAGACTACGGTACAGACGCCATTAAATAAGCCGAGTCACAACCAAATAAAAATATCAAGACGAACATTTCCTACATTTTAAAAGAATAAACCATAGAAATACTTTTGCAATGATGTAATAAATAATAATTAATGACTATTAAGCATATACACAATCTGTCGCGACTAAAATTATTGTAATATACAGAGAATAGGTTCCCTTGGCGGGTAACAAACTTTACAATACTTACTGTCGTAATAATAACACACTCGTTTCTTACTATGAGGTTGCATTGCCATTTCGCTTCCGTTTAGCTATTTTATCAATTACTTTAAATAGAACGAATATATATTTTTAATTTTGTAATTGTAAAAATTAGGTGGAACGAAACTTTACGTACATACAAACGCGTGTACTTTTTTTTCGAATAGTCTTGCCAGCCTCTGATTTTAATTTACCTTCCATTATGTCGGGTTAGACATATAAAGCGACCGAAAAGAGTAGAAATTAATTAAATTGGAACTATGTTTACAATGAATAAAATGATTCGAAGTAGTTCCAGTAGAAAGTTTGAAAAGGGTGGTGGATTTTCATACCACTAAATTACATGGTTTTCAAAATAAAATGATCAGTTTTAGCGCGACTTGTTCAACTTGATACATAGAGATTTATGTATCGTTTTAGGTGAACTTAAACATTTTGTTGACTAATTGTATAAGAATAATTTTATAAGAAGATGTGTGGCCTGACAAAGAACGCAAAAGTCTTTTTTAATAAATTTTGGACGATTATGAAATACCTACCGCAAAAATAATTTCTCTTATGTTTTAATAAAATATTTTTTCGTATTTCTTTCGTGCCATTTTAATTTCTCCTAATATTTGCAATTATATACTTTATCTGTATGAAGGAATATATTATTATTTACTGAATAATAGATTTTCATTTGCTTTAAGAGTAATAAATTAATATTAACAAAGTGCTAATTTCACATAAACTCTATAACTATAAATTTGCTCGAGTTATAGAGGAATTCAATCAAAACTAAGATATATAAAAGAAGTTATAACAAATAACGTACTAGATAAATTATTGTCAAGTATCAAAATTTTATTGTCCTAGTAATTGGTGTTTCCCGCTGAACGATAGCGGCCGGCGCCCTCATTTAATTTCTATTCTTCTTGGTCGCTCGCACTATACTCGAGAATCAATTTATTAGCTATGGGGATCAGTTATACAACAGAAGAATCCAATTTTGACTAGTATTTCGCATCCTTCGTGATTTTCTGATTACTATACACTAAGATTTTTTTTAATGAGTCAAAAGATGTTGAAGTTATTTGATATGTTATTGGACCTGATTTTATAACACGCGCCTACCTCCCATGAATACCAATGACGTTATTTGTCTCAATCAAAGCGCAATCGCATTCATCCATTATTACAGACATAAATCAGCATCCGATATTTCAATCCAGACAGGCAGACCAATCGCTTTCTTTTATTCTATAGATCTTTTAATATTGTCGGAGATTTCTCTAGCTTACATTTGAGCCTCCGCCTCAAGAGCAGTTGCTATGTGAATCCGCCGCTTTTGCGTAACATATTATTATGAATTTGTTGAACTTGACTATGCTTCGCTGTGGCTCAGCCTGTTTCACATTACTTTGGGTAACTGTGAAAATACTCATCTATATAAATCTCAGGATTCCGTTTGTCACGTTTTCGGTTTATTATATGGCTTACTAAATGTTTAGGGTCGAAGGCAAATCACTACTGCTCTTGGTATACCTGTAGATTAACAAACGCAGCTTTAGGGAAAGATATAAGGAAGAAAAATAATGAACAGAAGCGCAAATTGAAGTATGAAGTACTGCTTACAGTGCTAACTGAGTTTAAATCAGGCGATTTTAGACTACATTTGGATTATAAAAAAAGATTGGACGATATTAGGCTACTCGGAGCCAAATGAAAATATTTTATTATTGCGAATTTATAAATATATAAAAGAAGTTATAACAAATAACGTACTAGATAAATTATTGTCAAGTATAATAAATAATAAAATTATTAAATTATTATTTCTTATTTATATTCTTATTATTAATTATTAAATAATAAAATTATTATTTCGAAAAAAAAAGAAAATGTTTGGCGAATTTGCCTTAGCTATATCTGGCAACACATAATGATATTTACAGTCAGTTTGTGTAAACGTTGTTCGTTCATTTGCTCACTCATTAAACCACTGTCTGTCATTCCTCCGGTATTCAATGTTGCCAATTTAGCTACTTTGTCGCTAGAAGTGACGACTTTTGCTCAAGTCTTGTCTGCTACCCGACGCGACGTAGTATAAAAAAAAGGATAATTTATATTATAATATATAATTATAAAGGTAATATATTAGCGCCAAAAAAAAAAAATTTTGTCGCTCTATTCCAACTCCAAAAAATTGTTATGCCTGAAGCTATAGTAACTGCATATCACGGGTTTGTAGCATCAACTTTAAGATGGGATCATATTTTGGGGAAACTGTACTGAAAGAAACATTATTTTCAAAGCCCAAAAACGATGCAATAGAGCAATGTTTGGTCTTATAGTTGAAGATAGTTGCGTACCCTTTTTCAAATCAATGAAAATTATGACGTTTCCCTCTATGTATATATACGAGATGGCAATTTTCATAAAAAGCAATCCTGAACTATTTGCGAAATTATCTGAAATTAAGCGTAATCCTACACGAGCACAATATATAAATAAACTGCATGCATATAAATATAAGACAGCCCTATTTAAGAAAAGCGTGTTAGGAATGGCAACTAAAATTTATAATAAAATGCCAGCACATATCACAACGTTAAAATTAGAACTATTTAAACAAAAATTACGGACTATACTTATTGATAGATGCTACTATTCTTTAAATGACATAATTTAATGATTTTTTTTTCCTTTCAAAACTAGAAATTACATTGTTTTAATAATACAATACAACTATAATTTAATGATTGTATAATATTTTTTTTTTCATGCATACTATTTTTTGTAATTTAGACATTAATCATGACATGAAATCAATTGTAAATGTATTGAGTTAGTTTCTATACACACTAAATATTTGTATGTCTACACGGCAATAGCGAACACCTATGTTATGCAAATAAATGATATTTTAATCTATTTTTAAAATTATTTAGCGACATATTAGGCGACTTTTGAAATACAAATTAAAACAGTTCTAGTTTCAAAAATGAGAACGGTCCCGTTTTGGATCCGGCTAGTTCTCCGATAATTTCTACTATTTAATGTCGTATCTTTGAAATACCGTCGGAAGTGCTGCAACTTATTGGAACGAACAAAAGTTATTCCTTTGCTTTTGAGCGACGTTCAACCCTCTACTTCTACTGCGGCTCGATGAGCATGAGACTGAAGATTTTGTTTTTGATTGAACAATCACTTATATAATTTGATGAAACAACAAATAATTTATGTAATTGTTACTGTGATGTATCGATTGGACACAACACTAGTACCTAGTTTATCGCATCACTACAAATGTAATTTCAAAAAAAATATAATTTGCATTTTGATCATGGCGGTCGTTTTTCTTTTACATTTCTCCTAAATTAGATATTACTTGCCTAAGGACACAGCAGTTACAATGATGATAATATAATTATTTAATTTGAAGTTAGATATTGTAGGTTATTGCGCGTATGTACGTATTTTAATTATAATCTAATTACTTACCAATACATTTCTTATTTTTTTTCCACTTATCGTAATGTTTCACAGTGCCAGCCAGTGACCGCTGGCACCTCTCCCAGACAGTTTTAGCGACTTTATATGGACTTTTGATTTTGAGTCTAGGGACTCGAACTTCTAGGAGTTGGCAACACTGCCGGCATTACTCAACTCACTCACTCCGTCATTTAAATTTCATTCTTTCTTTTCTGCACGCAGCGTTCAAGGTGAGACGTCAATTTTGTTAAATTTCAAATTGAAATAATTATATATTTCATCCTTTTGTTTAATTTGTTATAATTTTCTTGTTTAATTTGTTGTAATTTGTATTTCACAATAATTATGGTCCTTAAGACTATGAGATGTGTTGACGCTTAGAGAAGGAAGTCGGTCAATAAAGTCATGGTGTCCATTTTAATTTCAGACTGACTGCTTCCAGCTTCGTCAGAGGAGGAAATCCGTAATTATTGAGATAATCCTCCAATAAAATTTGGCGTGCAAAATGTAAGTGTATTTTCTATTAATTTATGTTTCCATTAAACTTATTATTTTTAACACAATCTTGTCTAGAATCTACTCTAATCTAGGAATTCTAAATTAATGGTGACTCATACGGCTCGATAACTAACACTCCATGACATCATTTCATATTCATCGTGGCATTTTTTGTAAATATTGAATGAAAATTATTGATTAGTTAGTAAATTATGAGTGATAAATTAATGATTATATATTATATGCCCACGTAATCTATTTTCAGGGCGCATGTGCGGAATAATCGTGTGCCTTATTTCGGCACTGCCCAGGTCTCAGATCTTGATTTTAACTAGACAAAAAATTAGTCGTTAATTTGTCGAAATTTGTCGCCCAAAGCAAAAAATTTGTCGGGGTCCCGTTAAAGAGTTATAAGGTTTTTTTTGTGGCAGTGCCGAAATAAGGCACACGGAATAATCGATAATAAGTATGGCACATATAATTACTTAGAATATCGATTATTCCAATAATGTGTTATTACGCTACTTGTTGAAAAAAAAATCGAAAATAGGCGAATGTAACCTACTAAGCAATTTTGTCATTTAATTTTTTAACTTTCAATTTTAAATGTTAGTGAATGATGAATTTGAATATAAAAATGTTTTAGCCTTGTTCATAAATACATATAATATTTGTGAATAATTTTAGTTCACAATGGCTAACAATAGGTATTTAATTCTTTTTTTAAATAAGTAATTTTTAATTTAATTAGATAAATTATCAGTAATTTAGATAACATATTTTAGAGGCATGAACTTTAGGTATATTGTTTTATTAGTCGTTTCTTAGATCCACATGCTACAATGATTGTGGTACCTTGGTACTTGGTGGTGACTACAAAGTGGTACCTACCTATAAAAAGTAAAATAAAGCGATTCTCTTACTGAATAATAATTTATCTTTTTGGCAGTGGTTCATAATTAGGGCTCGTACATACTCAATATTGCAGTGTTGTTTTGTAGGTATTTGTTTTCACATTTAACTATCATATTTGAAAGATTGCCACTCATTGCATTAGATGCGTGTAATAATAATTTTGCTGTAAGAGATCTCATCTAAACAGTCATTTTGCATTGACTAATTGTAAGGTTTACTGCAAAGTTTAGTGTTATATTTTATTTTTTAACTTTTAAGGTCTGGAAATTGGAACAATAACCGTGGTGGAAGCGGTGGTTCCAAGTTTGGTAACAGTGGATCCAAATTCGGCAACAGTGGTTCCAAGTTCAGTAATGGCGGCTCCAAATATGGTGGAGGTGGTGGGAGCCGTTTTGGGAACTCCGGAGGAGGTTTTGGCGGCAAGAAAGAGTTTTCAGGAGGCCAAAACATGCGTAGACCGAATTGGGACACTATGTCACTTCAGCCTTTCAACAAAAATTTTTATAATCCTCATCCTGCAGTACTTAATAGAACACCATATGAAGTGGAGGAATACAGAAATCAACATGAAATCACAGTTAGTGGAATTGAAGTCCCTAATCCTATACAACGGTTTGATGAAGCAAATTTTCCTGACTATGTCATGCAAGGTATAACCAGTATGGGCTATAAAGAACCAACTCCTATCCAAGCTCAGGGATGGCCCATAGCAATGTCGGGAAAGAATTTAGTGGGAATTGCACAAACAGGCTCTGGCAAAACACTGGCTTATATACTGCCAGCTATTGTGCACATAAACAATCAGCAACCAATCAGGCGTGGAGACGGCCCTATTGCATTGGTTCTTGCACCCACTAGGGAACTAGCTCAACAGATACAGCAAGTGACTACAGACTTTGGTAATGCTGCATATGTCCGTAACACATGTGTGTTTGGTGGTGCACCTAAAAGGGAACAAGCTCGTGACTTGGAGCGTGGAGTTGAAATTGTGATTGCAACACCTGGCCGTTTAATAGACTTTTTAGAGAAAGGTACTACTAATCTTCAACGCTGTACTTACTTGGTTTTGGATGAAGCTGACCGTATGTTAGACATGGGCTTTGAGCCGCAAATTAGAAAAATCATTGAACAGATCCGGCCAGATAGACAAACTCTCATGTGGTCAGCTACATGGCCAAAAGAGGTTAGAAAGCTAGCTGAGGATTATTTGGGCGATTATTTACAAATTAACATAGGATCTCTACAATTGTCTGCCAATCATAATATTCTACAAATAATTGACGTTTGCCAGGAACATGAGAAGGAAAATAAGTAAGTAGCATTTTCAATCATTTTCCTGTAGTTATAGTGAGGTACCTATAATAATTATTTAATTCTACAGTATGTATGATGAATGTGTGTGGTATGATTCTATGATTATAGTAAGCAATTATCCTCTAAGAAGATCTGATCACCTTTGTAAATTCAGATTCAATTCTTACGAATTGGACTTTCTTGCTAATTTCTTTTACTTTTACAGGTTAAATGTCTTACTGCAAGAAATTGGACAGAGCCAAGACATTGGATCAAAGACCATTATTTTTGTAGAGACCAAAAAGAAAGTTGAAAATATTACTAGGAACATTAGACGTTATGGATGGCCTGCTGTATGTATGCATGGTGACAAAACTCAACAAGAGCGTGATGAAACTTTATACCAGTTCAAACAAGGGCGTGCCAGCATTCTAGTTGCTACTGATGTTGCTGCTAGAGGATTAGGTGAGAAATGGTCTAACCTAAAAGATTTTAAATATTTATCGTTTTTGTGTTATTCATGAGTGTTACTATTTATGATATGTTTATCTAATGTAATTTGCATTTCTTTTTATACTTTCAGAGGCACTGGCGGAAAGTTATTGTGTTCTAATTGAATACTACCCCAAATTAATGGGCAAGCTACTACTGCACTGGATTTGTAGATGAGAACTAGTCTGATGCAGTCGTTTTTTAAGAGAATGCAATAACTCGTCATACCTATGGTGCCTCATATGAGCCTTTCACTGTGATTGGACCCGAGGCCGGAAAGCTTGATGGTATGTCCGTTATTCGGATACACTTGAAAGTGAGGAAAACCTGGTGATGCACTGGAGTACCGTGAAACATTGATCAGAAAATTAAGATATTCATCATACGGTGCATCGTTGAAAAACTTGACCACAAGTTGTAATGATCTGCGAGGGGTCAAGGGTTTTCTGTTTCGGCCAAATGGAGTTTTTAAGGGGCAATAGTTAAATTGCAAAAGAAAAGATAATGTTACCACTTCAATGCCCTTGACAAGACTCCTTGGGTTCTGAGTGAGAGGCAGTATTTACAGTTATTTGATATCTGTGTAACTCATTCATGTAAGTAATGCAGTTATGAGTTACCGTATTGTGTTCACATTCTTTTTAGGTTTTTCATGTTTCAATGCTTTAATTTGATGATTCAAATTTTAATTTTTTAAGAATGATCTACTTCAAGCTTTGAGACTTAATTAGATTTAAGTTAAAGTGGAAAAGCAATCAACGTAATATTTTTTCAGATGTTGATGGGATTAAATATGTCATCAACTTTGACTATCCAAATTCTTCTGAGGACTACATTCACCGTATTGGCAGAACGGGACGTTCAAAAACGAAAGGAACATCTTATGCATTCTTCACGCCGTCAAACTCCCGCCAAGCCAAAGATCTTGTATCAGTTCTTCAAGAAGCTAATCAGGTGTGTATTGTTTCTCTAATTTGGTTTTCCTCATACCTTTGGCATGGGTACGTTTATATAGCGTAACATGAATGCAAGTATGAGGTACATTGATGACAACTATATGCCTTCGGTGTTCACACACACTTGTCTGAATCCCATCCTCAGATGTTGTAACATTCATTATAATTTAAAATTTGAATTTTATTACCATTTTTAAGAATATAGTCAAAGGAACCCTCATTTGATTGTGATTATTGTGTAATCACAATAATCACAATCAAATGAGGGTTCCTGAGATTGGTGAGATAATACCATTTTAATAATTATTAGTTTGCAATCATAATCTTAACATTATAATTGCAAACTTGTAATATTAGTTATTAATCACCATAAACTTTTGTTAATCTAAATTGAAGATAAAAGGTTACATTTTCAGTAATTGATTATAATCCTTAATCTTGCCAGGTTGATTGGTTTTTGCCAAGTCTAGCCTAGGTAGCATTCTAATGTCTTTAAGACTGGGAATGCAAATGCAGATCGTGGTCACAGACATCGGATTACCTGTAAATTGATAGAAGTTTTTTTTTATACTACGTCGGGTGGCAGACAAGCAAACGGCCCGCCTAATGTGAAGCGGTTACTGTAGCCATATTAACGCTTGCAACATAAAATATTGCTCGCGCGCCACCACCCCAGCTGCCAACGCAGCATCTGTTTCCTTTCTTTCTGGTGACCTCACTCACTCGCAGGAACACAACAACCCTCAAGGGAAGTGTTATTTGGCTGTGGTATTCTGTGAGGTGGAGGTACAATCCCCAGTCGGGTAGCTTACAATTACGCTCCCTACCTCTCTTTTCGCCAGAGCTTCGTTTGTCAGTCAGCAGGGTGCACCACGTGCAGGAGAAGTTGGCTTTGGTTCAAAGATCTTGATGAACCACTTACACCCCAAATTACACCCCAAATGTTTAATTATAATTTTATTTCATTCAGGTTGTGAATCCTCAACTCCAAACAATGGCTGACCGCTGTGGTGGCGGCGGTGGTGGTTGGAACAGAAGCCGATATGGCGCTGGAGGTTCCTTCAAGCGCGGAAGTAATTTTGGCCGCGGTAATGGACACGGCGGCGCCCACCGAAGATTTAATGATTATTAATTTTAAGTAGCAAATCCTCATAGGAATACTAATTGTGTGAGAGTGTAATTCTAAGTTCTGATGGATATTTCAGTTTGTGGTTATTTATTTATTTAACGGTTACTTTATCTCGACATCCCATAAGTATATTTTTAAGTTTCTTATTGCACTGTGATAATTTTAGCTGTGATTCAGGATGAGGATTAGCTAACATCAGAGACTTGCAGATTTTGTGAACTTTTCTAAAGACCTAGGTGTCTTTGTTCTGGTATAACTATAGTTGCAATAGATGTATGTAGAATCAATTTCTGTGTTTATTGATGTCGTGTAACATGTTAAAAATTAGCAAATTCAATGTTTGTCATTCCACTCTTCAATGATCTTTGATTAAATTTAATTCTAAGAAAAGTGTTTTCTTCAAATACCATTAAACGGGAGGGGTGTCCTTCAAATACCATTAAACAGGAAGGTTGTCCAGTTTTATTTCTATGCTGTGATAATAGGGAAAATCAGTCAATCGGAAAATTAAAGTGATAATAGCGATAGTATCGATAGTTTCATAACCGTCGAGCGTGCCTTAATTCGGCACTGCCCAGTTTCTGATCTTGCATCGCTGTCTGCGCGCTGACTGACGCATGTGCCTTATTTCGGCACTGCCCAGGGTGTGCCTTATTTCGGCACAGCCCACTCGGGATCTATTAAACTACAAAACATAGCGAAGATATGATTTTCCCCAGAATTAGTCTTCAATTTGTCGAATTCAGACACCAAGTATCAGAATTAGTCGACCTCCCGTTAAATAGTTAAGTATTTATTTGTGGCAGTGCCGAAATAAGCCTTATTTCGGCACTGCCCAAAAAAACTACACCACCTAGCGAAAATCTGATATCGCCCAGATATTGCCTTGAATTTGTCGGAAATAAAACAACTGGTCGATGCGTAATTAAAAAGTTACACGCATTTTAATAATTCACGTTGTAGTCAGAGAGCCTAACGTAGGCAGAGTAGAATGACACCACCCCATTCACATAAAGGCTATCGTAAAAAGCAACTAATGTAGTGCTAAAGAACATATAAAGCATTCGTAGATCAGAAAACAGTTGCATGCATTGACAAACTTTGCCAGAAGCTTGCCTTTCTGAAAAAAGATGGAAGTAAGTGTGCCTTATTTCGGCACTGCCCAGGTCTCAGATCTTGATTTTAACTAGACAAAAAAAATTTCGTTAATTTGTCGAAATTTGTCGCCCAAAGCAAAAAATTTGTCGGTCTCCCGTTGAAGAGTTATAAGGTTTTATTTGTGGCAGTGCCAAATTAAGCTTATTTCGGCACAGTCCACTCGGGATCGATTAAACTACAAAACATAGCGAAGATATGATTTTCCCCAGAATTAGTCGTCAATTTGTCGAATTCAGACACCAAGTATCAGAATTAGTCCCGTTAAAAAGTTATAAGTATTTTTTTGTGGCAGTGCCGAAATAAGCCTTATTTCGGCACTGCCCAAAAAAACTACACCATCTAGCGAAAATCTGATTTCACCCAGATGTTGCCTTGAATTTGTCGAAATTTGTCGGGTGTGCCTTATTTCGGCACTGCCCAGGTCTCAGATCTTGATTTTAACTAGACAAAAAATTTGTCGTTAATTTGTCGAAATTTGTCGCCCAAAGCAAAAAATTTGTCGGGGTCCCGTTAAAGAGTTATAAGGTTTTTTTTGTGGCAGTGCCGAAATAAGCTTATTTCGGCACTGCCCACTCGGGATCTATTAAACTACAAAACATAGCGAACATATGATTTTCCCCAGAATTAGTCGTCAATTTGTCGAATTCAGACACCAAGTATCAGAATTAGTCGACCTCCCGTTAAAAAGTTATAAGTATTTCTTTGTGGCAGTGCCGAAATAAGCCTTATTTCGGCACTGCCCAAAAAAACTACACCACCTAGCGAAAATCTGATTTCACCCAGATGTTGCCTTGAATTTGTCGAAATTTGTCGGATATAAAACACAACTGGTCGATGCGTAATTAAAAAGTTACACGCATTTTAATAATTCTCATAGTAAATATAGTCCGAGATCTTGCATCAAAATTATATCATGCACAAAATGCAACAGTAAACGTTTCATTTCCTTCCGTTTTCAGAGTCTGGCAAAGTTTGTCAATGCATGCAACTGTTTTCTGATCTACGAATGCTTTAGGTGTTCTTTAGCACTACATTAGTTGCTTTTGTGTGCCTTATTTCGGCACTGCCCATGTCTCAGATCTTGATTTTAACTAGACAAAAAATTAGTCGTTAATTTGTCGAAATTTGTCGCCCAAAGCAAAAAATTTGTCGGGGTCCCGTTAAAGAGTTATAAGTACTTCTTTGTGGCAGTGCCGAAATAAGCCTTATTTCGGCACTGCCCAAAAAAACTACACCACCTAGCGAAAATCTGATTTCACCCAAATGTTGCCTTGAATTTGTCGAAATTTGTCGGATATAAAACACAACTGGTCGATGCGTAATTAAAAAGTTACACGCATTTTAATAATTCTCATAAGTATAGTCGGAGATCTTGCATCAAAATTATATCATGCACAAAATGCAACAGTAACCGTTTTATTTCCTTCCCTTTTCAGTCTGCCAAAGTTTGTCAATGCATGCAACTGTTTTCTGATCTACGAATGCTTTAGGTGTTTTAGCACTACATTAGCTGCTTTTTACGATAGCCATATGTGAATGGGGTGGTATTATTCTACTCTGCCACGTTAGGCTCTCTGACTACAACGTGAATTATTAAAATGCGTGTAACTTTTTAATTACGCATCGACCAGTTAGTTGTGTTTTATATCCGACAAATTTCGACAAATTCAAGGCAACATCTGTGTGAAATCAGATTTTCGCTAGGTGGTGTAGTTTTTTTGGGCAGTGCCGAAATAAGGCTTATTTCGGCACTGCCACAAAAAAATACTTATAACTTTTTAACGGGAGGTCGACTAATTCTGATACTTGGTGTCTGAATTCGACAAATTGACGACTAATTCTGGGGAAAATCATATCTTCGCTATGTTATGTAGTGTAAGCTTTGGCTCACTTTACGGGTTTTCATTTTTGACGCTAGTGAGTGGCACATGTATCCAAAAACCTAATATTATTGCATTACCATTAAGTATGTCTTTCAAAAGCTCGTATCCAGGGCCTTAAGAACAATGATAAAAAAATACTACCAGAAATAAAATTTTAAATTAAAATAATTCCAGGCGAGGTTAAGAATTAAGGTTAGGTTATTTAATAATTACAAGAATTTAATGTAATCTAATTCCTATTCTTTGAATGAGTGTAAAATATAATTATACTTCGTCTGCAGAGGTTGAAACACTTGAATAAATAATAAGCATAAGTCTTTGATCTAATATAAATATCGTTGTTAATAGATTACAATACATTTTAATCAAATTTGCTAAACGAAAGTGTGTGATGGCTCTTAATATATTGACGAGATTTATAAGACGTAGTGATTTACCGAAATTGTAAGTAATTACCGGAACTGTTATGAACCCATCAAGATATAGAAAGAATCCCCTTAGTTGATAATACATAATTTAACTTTGTTTGATTTATAGGTTATTTAATGCAAAACAAGCAGAAAAAAAATGTGT
Source organism: Hypsopygia costalis (assembly GCA_937001555.2). Taxonomy (NCBI): domain Eukaryota; kingdom Metazoa; phylum Arthropoda; class Insecta; order Lepidoptera; family Pyralidae; genus Hypsopygia; species Hypsopygia costalis. The sequence goes on along the minus strand of OW443340.2, from coordinate 12,772,396 downwards.
AATTACGATAGTAAACAGATTTACATATTCCACAAATTTCAAGAAAGAATTATTAAGTCAGACTCAATTAGAATTGTTATATACCCAAAGAATATATTCCACTAGAACAGCAGAGCAGCAGAATAATGACAATTATCGCAATGAACACAAGATAACAGTGATCGGCCAAGATATTCCTAGTCCATACACAGATATTGATAACAGTGATTTTCCAGATTATATTAAAAACTTTTTGAAAAGTCAAGGTTTTGAAAAGCCTACAATTATACAGTCTCAGGCATGGCCAATAGCTTTAAGTGGTCAAAACTTTGTTGGTATTGCCCAGACTGGGACTGGAAAAACCCTTGCATATCTTTTACCTGCAGTTGTGCATATCAAGGAGAATGTTGGCAGAAAGGGACTTGGTCCTCGAGTCCTAGTACTTGCTCCTACAAGGGAACTAGCACGACAGATCCAGCAAGTGGCTAAGGACTTCGAGCGACTACTGAATATACGTTGTGCATGTATATATGGAGGGGCTAGTAGAGGAGTTCAAGCTGATGTTTTGCAAAAGGGAGTTGATGTTGTGATAGCTACTCCTGGCAGATTAAATGATTTCCTTGTTAGTAAAACTACAAATCTTAGCAGGTGCACATATGTAGTGTTGGATGAGGCAGATAGGATGTTGGATATGGGTTTCGAGCCTCAGATTCGGCAAGCGCTTGAAGGTGTACCTCTTGAGAGACAGATCCTCATGTTCTCAGCCACATGGCCCAAAGAAGTGAGACATTTGGCCGAAGATTACTTGGGAGAGTATGCACAAGTCAACGTTGGCTCTACAGAATTGTCAGCAAACCATAATATTAAACAGCATCTCCACATCTGTAGTCAAGATGAGAAGATGAACAAGTTAGTACAATAATTTCATTAGCATGTTAATTTAGTTGCAAGTCCTAAGTCCTTTTGGAAAAGATAAGCCCCCATTTCTTATTTTAGTGTGCCTATTAGAGCACTCAACATGTAAATTTTCACTATGATACTAAAATAACTATACTAAAATAACGTCCATTAATCACGTGAGGTTTTTTTTTGAAATTTTAACACCCCCCACCCCCTTGGTGATACTACAAAGCTACAAATAGCTACAAAGAATCTTAAAACTTTTAGAATATTAATAAGGATTTTTGTTATATCACTAAGGTGACAAACAAGCACACGGTCCGCCTGATGGAAAGCTGTTACTGTACCCTATGAACGCCTGTAACACCAGAAACCAGTTTTTGAAGAACCCCACGTTGTCGTTGTAGTCTCCTGAAAAAACCTCCATAGCTTGATAGTACGGAACTTCTCTGGAACTGCACAGTATGTGACCTTTTCGGTTCTAATATGTGAGGATGAATTCCCTGTCGATGGCGAGCGGTGCGACAGTAGGAGGAGGCCGTGGGTATTATGTCAAATGACTCCTCTGAACACACTATACAATCGGCAGAACACACAAAGTGACGAAAAATCTCTTCTCAGACTCAAAGGCTCTAAACCATCCGTTCGTCAACAGTCATGAAGAAAAGGATGCTGTCCTTTTACTTATGGGCCATCCATAAATTACGTCACACGAATTTCATAATTTTTTGACCCCACCCCTCCGTCCTTGTCACAGCTGGTAACATTTGTGAGATCCCCCCCCCCCCCCCCTCTAGTTTGATGTCACATATTTTGCAATTTTACATCAAGAGTTGCAAATTTAATTGAGTTTTTCGTTAATAGTTCAAAGTTCGTGTTTTAAAACTTAGATTATAATAGATTTTGAAATGTCACCCTCTTGTCACACAGTATCACATTTCGTCAACCCCCTCCTTCCCCCTTAGGGGGCGTCCATAAATTACGTGAGGTGTTTTTTTTTAATTTTCTGTACCTCCCTCCCCCCCTGGTGAGATGTCGTGAGATTTTATTCAACCTCGTCCCCCATCCCCTAATCTCACGTGAGATTTTTCAAAATGTGGGTCTTACGTGTTGAGAGTTTAATTATAAGTGTAATAAAAATTTAACAAAAGAATACTTAAATCATAACTACTGTAATTAAAAAAAGAATATCTACTCAGTGGTGCTCATATTGGGTGAGCGAGGGCTTCAAGTTTTGGTATCTATGGTCCTCACTTCCTCAGGAGAGGATTATGGATGCCATAGCTAAATTATTATCATTGTCCAAATATTTGTGATGCTGCAGCAATGTTAATATTTTTTAACAGGTTTAAATCTTTAATGCATGAAATGGCAGGAGATAGTATGGGGAAGGTGCTAGTATTTACGAATACGAAGAGGTTTGTTGATATGCTGGAACTTGCTCTAAAGCGAAATGGCTGGCCAGCAGCAGGTATCCATGGTGACAGAACACAATTGCAGAGAGACAATATTCTAAGGAAGTTTAAGACAGGAAATGTTAATATTCTTGTGGCTACTGATGTTGCTGCACGAGGGCTTGGTGAGTTAAATCTTGTCCTATATATAAATGATTCCTATATATCAGGGTTTCTCAAACTTTTGGCTCCACGAATCCCTGTAAAAGTTTCCAGATGACAGTGATCCCCTAAACTAATTAAATCTGCTCCCCCCCCCCCCCCCCCCCCCTCCAATACCATAATAAAATTGACTGTTGAAGAAAATAAGGTAACAAATACACTGCCAACTGAAATATCTTTTTAATTTTAATGTGATGGGTGTGGGCTTGTTTCTTGTCGCAAATTGAGTCATTATTAGGGATAATTTTGGACAATTTCAACCTCAAGAGAGAGAGTTCAGGATACTCTTCCTGCCACCGTGTGTGCCGCCAAACCCACCATTACGTAAATCTTGCCGCGAACCCCCTACCTTCTAATGGCGAACCCCTAGGGGTTCGCGTACCCCAGTTTGAGAAACGCTGATGACCTCACCTCCTTCATTCGGAATTCAAACTTTTGTTCTATATTGTACTTATATTATATATTATGTAAACTAAGCTATATATATATTTGAGGCTGTGTGTGTATAGGTGGTCCGATGACTTCAAAAAAGAGACTGTAAGACACTGGATGGCAAAATACAGAGTTAAATTTGTTATGCTTACAGATGTGGACGGTATAACCCATGTTATAAACTACGACTTTCCAAACACCACTGAGGACTACATCCATCGTATCGGTCGCACCGGCCGGCAGGACAACAAGGGCGTATCGCACACTTTGCTTACGGACGATGATGCGAGGCAAGCGCACAGCTTGATCGCTGTCTTGAGGGAGGCCAAACAGGTATCATTTTTTACTTCTACTCGCGATTTTTTATTAATAAAATTGTCAACATGTATCGTATGCTGATGGATAGGGGCAACCATTCATGATCACGCGCTGCCAATGCAGTTCGTTATTAGGAACCTAATTAAGGCTTTACTCACTCGAAGGAAAACAATACAGTAAATTAGCGTTAGGGAATTGATCTTCTTTAGAGTATTTCTACAGACAATCGCTGTTAATCTAATTTTATGGGTATATTTTTAAAGTCTTAAGGCGACGTAGGTTCGTAAATTACGAATTTTCAAACCGATACGTCGATCGACCGTTTGATCGATAACGATACATTTTGAAACATTTAAAAATATACATGTTACAATTGAGCATTTAATCTAACTTATGCCACGATTCACTACACGATTCTCTTTACTTTGCTCGATAGAAAAAATCGCGAGTGAGAGGACCTCGATGGTGTCGTTGTCGCGTGTCAGTCTAATCAGTCATATGACAGTCGTTAAGCCAAGTCAGTGGCCTTAAGGCGGTTTGAAAAATGAACCTGCAGTTGAGTAACGAGACCCGTAACCCTCAGCAATGGGATAAATAAGGGTTGACGACGGAGCTAATATTTTTTTTATTGGATACTTTTAAAACCACCGCGCTGGTTCTGCGTTTTGTATGTGATTTACTCGAATACAAAAATTACATAAATTAATTCCATATCTAAGAACATTTAATTTTGTTATTCCAGGATGTGCCCAAAGAGCTGGAGGATTTGGCGCGAAGCTACGTCTCAATTAAGGCGAAGGAACAATTTGCGAAGAGACCGAATCGCTACGGGTGGAATTCCAATAAGAGATTTAATAGTTTCCGCAAGTCGGACCGCACTAAGTTCGGTGATAGGAACAAATACTTTTAATTAAGTCTAATTATATTTTTAGTAGATCTTTATGTAGTGGTAATGTATTTATACTTGTGATATAGTTAATACATGTTAATACATCTCTGAACCTCTTATTATTTGACTTATTTTTTCTTCAAGCATGTGAACTTATCTATTTAATATTATAAAGAGGTAAAGTTTGTGAGTTTGTGAGGTTGTATCACTGGATCGACTAATCGATTTTGAAAATTCTTAACCAATAGAAAGCCACGTTATTTGTGAGTGTCATGTGACTATATATTAACCCGAAAAATGAAAAGACTTTTCATAATCAAAGCCGCGGGCCGAAGCTAGTAAGGTATATAGCAGAGCCTGAAGCTTGACGTTAGAAAGCGAAAAATAAATAGTTTCCAAGGAAAACAAAATAAGAATAAATAAATTGTTAAATTACTGAATATAGCATAGGAAAAAACCCCGGTTAAGAAGTATGTATACAGGCAAAGCTGATGAGTAATTGATACAGGGTACGGCCGCATGGAAGGGCAGTACTTTAAATATTGTAGATAGAAAATTTTACTTAAGATTTCAATTTGATTTTAAAAATAATTAGAACTGCATTATTTTTTATCTAGTTGAACCAGGACTAGCCAAATGTGAAAAAAAAACCAATATGTATTTTTTTGACATTGATCGAAATACGGATTAATTCTCCGGAACTAGGTACATGCAGTATGTTATTTTTTTGACAGTTGGCATGTTCGATTCCCGGTCGGAGCAGGTGATTATTTAAAACTTTTGTATGCTGTTCTAATTATTTAAAACTTTTTATAAGTATACCTATGGCAGCCTAACAGAAATCAATCATTTACCACAGCTTATGGATGCGTGCAACACTAGGGCATCATGCGCGTGTTGGTGACCCTGTAAGGACGAATCCACGCCCTTTTTAAAGAACACCATGCAGGGATTGAAAACCGGTACAAATTTGGGTTCCGGTTCCTCATTTCGGTTTGTAAAAAGGTTCTTCTTTTCGGTACGGTTCCGGTTTCGGTTCCGGTTGGGTTCCGGTTCCACCGGAACCGGTTCTGAATAAAGGTTCTAATATACCGGTACCAAATTAAAGGTTCCTTAAGAAGGAGGGATACGTTCGACCGTGTCTGGCATATTTCTTCGTTCTTACAGCTGACAGTTAGCCTTCGATCAGGGATCGAATCAGGGATCAGGGCTACCCGACTGAGGAATAAATAAATATATATATCTGGACAATTTACACAGCGCCATCTAGTCCAAAATTAAGCGCAAAGCTTGTGTACTAGACAACTGAAAATGTACTTGAATACATACTTACAATACATAGAAAACACCCAGACCAAGACAAACAGACATGTTCATGCACACAAATGTTTGTCTTGTGCGGGAATCGAACCCGCGACCTCGGAGTCAAAGTTGCTAACCATTCGACCACCGAACTCGTCGAATATACCTCCACCTCACAGAATACTGCAGCCAAATAACAATTCCCCTGAGGGTTGTTATTTTCCTGCGAGTGAGTGAGGTAACCAGAAAGGAAGGAGATGATGCGATGGTAGCGGGTGTGGCCGCGCCAGCGATGTTTTTCTCTAACCTACACTCTTTCACATCATTATTCATTCATTCACACTCATGAGTCGAGTAGTTGTAAAGTTTATAACTATAATTTGTAACTAATTTTTTTTATTAAAATATTTAATAAAAATAAAAATATTTATTAAATATTTTAATTAAAAAATGTTGACGCAACGCGTGTGTGGTCGGCAATGTGCCAAAATGATTACGTCGTGACGGCGTAACGCGCCGCGTGTACGTGATCTATGTTTAATTCAAGTTCGGACAGGATTTAAAGAGGAACCTGTAAAATAAAGGTTTCGGTCCAGGTTCTACATTTAGGTTTCGGTTCCGGTTCGGGTTCTGGTATCAGAACCCCTAAGTACCGGTTCTTTACCGGTATTTTACAAACCTTTTCGATCCCTGACACCATGTTGTAGCTTTCGGGGAAAGTCTGGACAAGGATTCATATTCTTAGATCAATTATGTAGGTTACTACATACCTATTCATAAGTACAGATCGCGCAACGAGAGTTGAGGAGAACGCAGTACTCACACAGATGTATTTTAATGTGCGCAAGTAAGTCCAAAAGCATATATATATAAGAATGGCTCGTTTGAAAGTATGGTATAAACTATGTATGTTTTCTTATACAAATAAAGCACGCTTACGGCCCACCTCATGGAAAGCAGTTACCGTAGTCTATTAACGTCTAGGGGCATCACACGTGCGTTGCCCGTTTGCGAAAAGTCATAGGTCTATGGCAGCCCCTATCGTTGTCAAGACGTTGCCATCTGGTTGTCATAGAAGCCCAGAAGCCGTTTCCATAACAACAGTCACATTTTCTCTGCGTGAGTCTCAAGCTCTATAACATACTTTCTCTAAGGTCTCAAGATTTCCGACTCCGAAATTATTTGTAAATAATTATAAGCAGGTACCCGCGTATTAAAGTTCCCTTTGATGTAAGTTTCGTATTGTACACCGAGCCATGGCGGCTTTACTGCCCGAGTTAGATGTGAGAACTGTCTTAAACGTGGTCGAAGAAAATTTTAAACGTGCCAATTTGGTTAGTAAGTACTCCACATACATTACTAATAAGTTTTAATAAGTAACTAGGTGGATTCTAGCCCACGGTTGAGTGGAGTGAGTAGATTCGCTGAGTGTATGTTTTCCATTGATTTGAATGGAAAATGTATTTGATGATCATTCCTCAAGGACATGATTGATCTCATTTTTTTTTCTACACAAACCTCAAGCTTGTCGAGGTCTTTGATTGTGACAAGTTTCATCAAAATCGCTTCAGTGGTTCGCCTATTCATTTCCAAGAATGACTTTTCGGCGTATATAAGCGTTTCGCTTGCTCCACTCAATAATAATAGCTCGCTGCACATACCTATCGGTTTAATTCAACACGTGAGCTGCGTCGAACTTATCCAGTGGGGTTTGTTTGATTCAGTCAGAGATTTTTGGATACAGTTGTTTGGTTCGTGGCCGTGTGGTTTTCGGTAGACTAGAATAGAATCACTCCGTCTCTTCCCGTGGATGTGGTACAACAAGGCGACTAAGGGAAATACATTATCAAACATCGATCAGGCCTCCCTAACCCGTATGGCAAGCGGGGGGAGTGTAGGCCAAATCCTCCTTCTGTCTGGGACGAAAGAGAGAGGGTCGTGCTCCTGTAGTGGAGACTAAAATGACTTGATGATGATGATGTTTGGTTCGATTAAAGTAAGTCCAATGTTCAGCATAAAAAATCTTTGGAGTGCGGCGGCTCACCGTCACTAGACAGTCGGCACCAGAGCTTCTAGAGCCGACCAAGCTCTTCGAATTTTTCAGATCCGAATTTCCTTCGATTAGGTCGGTTAATGTAATTTTTTAATACAGCAGGGCTATTAAAATAACGAAAAAAATAATACACATTTACATTTTCTTTATACTCCGTCGGGTGGCAGACAAGGACACGTCCCGTCTCATATAAAGTGGTTACCGTAGCCATATTAACGGTCACATTAAATATCGCTCGTGTGCCACCCCCGCTACCAGCGCAGCAACTCCTTCCATTCTGATGACCTCACTCACTCACAGAAACACAACTACCGTCAAGGGAATTGTTATTTGACTGCGGTATTCTGTGATGTAGACGTACTTCCCCAGTACTGGCAACTTACAAGTACTTTGTACCCTACCCTTGATCGAAAACCCTACCTCTCTTAAACGTTTCCTCAAGGGCATTCCAAATGTATTTTAAAACAAATCGGAAAGTCTGATATTAATTTCGCAGTAAAACCCCTGGTCATATGAAAGCCCTGCTGTTTAGGTACGTAACGTAATTGTTGAATGCCACCCCATTCGTCTAATTTCAGAAAGCATACGCTATTCGTATGATATACATCGGCGAGCACACAATATCGAAAGAGGAAATAATAAAGCAATTCAAGAAGAGTATACAGAATGTGAACGCGGGGTATTGCGATATAAACGTCAGCGGTTTGCTACTGGTTTATGACAGTTACTTTGTGCATATTATTGAGGTATGTGTTGATGACGCTGTGCTGAAAGTAATGGTTCGTTAGGTAGACATTAAGAATTTCATGCTTTAATTTTACCAAATAACTCTACCTCACGCTCCTTTACGAATGTGCTGTTACGTAACAATCGGGTTCTGTATATATAGATTTTAGCACGGAGTTGAGCACACAAAATTCTAGGAGGCTATATTATGTGGCTGGCGTTTTTCTTACCCACCCAATAATACTTCTACAGATAAGCTGTTCCATATTATTTAAAAAAAAACGGGTGTGGTTTAGACCACACGACTAAAGTAAAACTTCTTTAGCTCTACTAACTTATATCTCCCTCTCAACTTCCATTCGCCGTTTCCGTAACGCTCTCGTTGCGCCTTCACCAGCTTACTCCCCAAGTCAAGCATACATAAAGAAGTTTTACTTTTAAAATATCTCTCATACACACTCCGAATCATATGAACGAACGCTCCGTTATCGGCCCTAACAATCGGTATCTGTGTTTCTTTATTCTACCTACATACAGGGTTCAGAAGACACAGTACACCGACAGTTAAGATTTCTCTTTAAATGTGAGGAGGAATGGATAGAGACGTCGATCAAGATGGAAGAAGAGGAGTACCAGGCGGCAGTTGTTGCCGCCGAGTTAGCCGCCGCTGAAGGCAACCCAGTGGCCCTGGTGGAACGTCCCGCACCGCAGCCGAACAGGAAAATGTTGAAACGAATGAAGATACTTATGGTGTATCATTCTATAAAAACGGTATGATAATAGTGGGTCGTCGTCGTCGACAACCCTTATTTATCCCACGGGTAAGATACGGGTCTCCCCTCAATCGAAGGGGTTTAGAGCATACTCCACCACGCTGCTCAACTGTGGGTGGGTGGAGGTCAGTCTTTTAAGCCGCATAGGTCAATGACTTAGCTTTACTACTATCACGAGATTGACGGCTTAATGTGCCCTCCGAAGCACAGAGGAACTCCAGATATATAAACCCATCCATGGACAGGCTACGACCGACGTTACTTAACTTGCGTCTTCGATTAGACTGACACGCGCAACGCAGCCATCGAGCTCGTCAGTATAATAATAGTGGGTCAGTTTACACTAATTACCAGTGGTTCAACCGTTACGATATCGTAGCGATTTGACTACCTACGATGATTACTGGATACTATTTCACGCATAATAATTTCGCGTATACCTTCTTGACACTTAGGCTGTTTACACATTATCTCGCAAATCTCCGCTGCCGCAGCACCGCTGCCCAATTGCCCTTGGGTTTGTATGAACACACGACACGGCCAGTGGCGGACTAAGGTTAAAGCTACCTAGGCAACATTGTAATTCTGCCCTTACTATAGAAGATTTCACTTCAAAAATAAAAATTAAAAACCTAATTTTCAGGCCCCAAAAATTACGGACCCTAAGCACGTGCCTAGGTTGCCTAGGCCTTTATTACTCTCATTATTACTAGTCATTATTGTCTCATTATTACTAGTCCGCCCCTGCACACGGTGCCGCCGCAGCAGCTACGGTGAGTCTTCATACTGCGATAGATCCACGGCGGCGAAAAACGGCATAATGTGTAAAGATCCTTATTTGCACGAATGTTATTTTTAACAATTACATTCTCGCAGTTATTATTTGATGGTTGGCAAGCGGTGACCGCCCGACCACCGTCCCTCGTCGGCAAGTTGGACGTCTTCGGACCGCTACCAGAACACATGGAACAACTGCGCATCTGCCTCGACAAGATCAGTAAACTGTGTCAGCTTTCGAAGCTGCCAGTACCTGTTAGTATCAAATTCTGATGTCTCATGTCTCTAGCATCATTACCTTGTCATTACCGTTATATCTCTTCTGCAAATGTTTATAGAATTTGTAATTTTTTTTCCTTACTAAAGGTGACAAATAAGCATACGGTCCGCCTGGTGGCAAGCAGTTACCGTAGCCTATGGATGCCTATAACACCAGAGGCATCACATGCGCGTTGCCGATCCTGTAAAAACATCTTTACGTCCTTTTTCAAGAACCCCATGCTGTAGTCTCCTGGGAAAAGCTCAACAGGCAGTTCATTACACAGTTTAATAGTACGTGGAAGAAAACTTCTGTCATACCGAAGCGCAGCGAATACTGAGTGCGAAACAACGTTCGCTTCGCTTCGTTCATCCACACCGACGGTATCCCTCTCATCTCATGTTGGGTCGCCCAACTTGAGACGAGAGAGATACCGTCAAGTTCGGCAGCTCGCATGTTGTCATCGCTAGCGTAGTGTAGTGTAGATCTGTAGTTCGCGGTGTGAACTGAAGTATTGAAAGACACGGTAGCGATTTCGCTCATCTGTGCAAAGCTAAACGAATTTAGCTTCGGTTCGCTTCGTTCCCGGTGTGCCCTATGTTTGAGGCGCGAGCGAATCACCTTACAAATACATATAGAATACAGCCATTAAGAGTAGCCCGAACGACCATTTCTTACAGAAGATGATCAGACCAGTTCCAATGATCGCAGCCAAATAAGAATTTCCTAAAGTGTTGTTTTTTTTTTGTTGCGAGAAACGTTGTTTCATTACTTTCATTATCGGGGAGCGTCTGATTAGCTAGCTACTACCACAGTATAAGTAATAGTACTACGTACAGTATGGCCTCTCCCTTCAGCTCTCTCTTATCGACCTCGCCTCCCTTCTGTGATAAATCTGGAACAGTTTGTATGGTGCCGCACGCACACACGCTCATTCTAGCTCTGTACAGATGTTATTTATGTAATAGTGAACGGCGCGTCATTTGTGTGTGTGGCCGGGGTGTGCTACTACTGACGTTTATGACATATTATGTTACAAATATCTATAGTCTACCGTAATTGATTCACATCAAGTCGGCCGTGTACTTGTTTTCCAATCTACGTGTTATGAAAAAATTCTTCTGATGAAAAAATGTTTCAGTGCAAATTTTATTTACCTAGATCAGATTGTAGAAATGTAAAGTTGGCTGGAAGAGATCCCTCTATGGGATAAGTCCTTAGTACAAATGTGTGTAATAATTTTATTTCTACTGTATTCTGCAACTTATGTACAACAAAGATCAACAACAACAACAACATAAACTTTGTCATGAATTTACAGTATTGTGTGAAACACCTGTGTTTTTTTTCAAAAGATAACGGTGGGGCCCGCATTGTTGTAGTTGTTTAATTTATCAATAATGAGTATACTTTAATAAAAGTGTTAATATTTACAGTTGTCTTTCGAAGGCTTGAGTGCGGTGGACCCCAAAATAGAAGCGTTGCCAGAGGTAGCCCTGCTGGACTACTTGCTACAGTCACCACACATCCTCGACCTCCGGCACACTCTGCATTTGCATCGACGTGTCGACGATTACTGCTTCTACTTTGGTGAGAACAGCTTCATTATACTTATATTTTATTTTGAGACGTTCTCGGGTGGCTAATAAGTACAGACCCGGGGCTCTACCTAGCTGAAGCCGATTACCATCCCATTTTTTGATCGCCAAAATAATTCTTATGTTTAAGTTAGTGACAAACATCTTCAGCTTAGTCGGTTGTGCTCTATGGTTTCTACCTACTAAGCTAAACACAATTACCGCCAATCTAAGTTAAACTTAGTATATTAATAAAATACAAGTCGCCCAAAGGAAACTGGAGCGGAAGCTCGTGGGAGTGACGCTGAGGGACCGTAAGACAAACACCTGGCTTAGACAAAAAAGCAAAGTTGCTGACACCGTCAAACGCGTCGCTAGTTTGAAATGGCAGTGGGCAGGACACATAGCCCGTAAACATAGCTCATGGGGCAAGGCGGTCTTAGAATGGAGACCCTGGGAGGAAAAACGACCCAGAGGCAGACCACAAATGCAATGGAAAGACGACATCAAGGAAATTGCAGGAACAAATTGGATGGAAGTAGCGCAAGACCGAGAGAGATGGAGCAATCTGAAGGAGGCCTACACCAAATTGGTTGAGAATGGCTAAGAAGGAAGTTAAACTTTGATTTTCGCAATCAAAAATTCCGATGGTAATCCGCTACGGCGGTAGGGCCCTCGCTTCATGTAATGTACCTACTAACGTGGCTAGCCTACCATACCATAGCCTGAAGATGTTTGTATTATTGGTACTATGTATTTTTTTTGGTGACCTCACTCACTCGCAGGAACACAACAATACTCAAGGGAATTGTTGTTTGGCTGCGGTATTCTGTGAGGTGGAGGTACATTCACCAGTCGTGGAGCTTACAATTACGCTCTCCCTACCTCTCTTTTCGCCAGAGCCTCGTTTGTCAATCAGCAGGGTGCACCACGTGCAGGTGAGATTGGCTTTGGTTCAAAGATGGCGATGAACCACTTACACTCCCTTATTAACCTGCATTTAGTGAAGTTGAATGTTAAAATTGTCAGTCATTTGTAGGCGAGTTTAGAAACTATTTATAGTTTATTGTTATGTTAAGTCTGATGTTTCATTGCGAATCCATCAGAAAGAGCTAGGGATCTAGAAAGTTGTTATGTTTCTGCGAGCGAGTGAAATTACCAGGAAGGAAGATAAAACATATACACAATATAGGTTGTTGATAATAATGATGATGATTTGTTATACTATGTCTGGTGGCAGGTAAGCATATGGCCCTCCTGCTATGAAGCCGCGACCGTAGTTTATAGACGCTTATAACGATGTATCGCTTGTACGCCACCCGTACTGTTATCACAGCAACTCTTTCCTATCTGACAGCCTCACTCACAGAAACACAACAATCGTAAAGGGTATTCTGTGAGGTGGAGGTACTTCTCCAGTCGGGCAGCTTAATTTACGCTGTGCCCTACCTTTCTATTACCAAAGAATTAATCAGGATGGTGCACCACATATAGATGAAGTTGGCTTTGGCTCAAAAATATACCTCTGTAATGAAATTTGTGATGGAAACAAACCTTAAATTTGTATCTACAGAGAGCGTGTGGCCGCTACCAACGCATTTCACACCCCGTCTGCTATACAAGTTGAAGGTGGACGACACATTTGTCGAACAATTACCGGTGATGCCCTGGGAGTTAGTCAAGAAAGAGGCAGCCGAGGACGAAGAACGAGAAGAACATAGTGCTAGTGACTCCAGCGATTGAGAAGTAAAATTAGAAGTAGAATAGGCCATCATGATTATATAAAAAAACAAGGTATTGCCTTCCCGCCTATCGCTAAGGTTTAGTAATAAGTAGTGCGTTGACGATTCAAAGTGAACGCGATGTTGTTCCGTTCGCTTTGAACCATTAACGTAGTACGGATTTCCGATGTTCCGATGCGGTGACATGGCAATTCAATGAGACAACATTAAATCGCCGCGCCGCGCGCACGACTCGTGTTATGATCACAGCACTTAGGACGCTTTAATATACGTCGACTGATTGTTGTATTCGCGCCGAACCCCGTGCCGATTCGCGTTCGCATCTCTTGATGCAAGACGTGTTGGGCGATCTTTCGCCCAACACGTCTTCGTGAACAGACAGTCGATGGCTGTTGAAGTGTCCTACGTGCGAAACGCATGTCGGACGCTCCGTGCGTGCGCCGTGTCTTAAAGCGAAGCGAATGCAACTAATCGCATTCGCTTGATATTTTTCGCACGAATTAATTGCGGCAATGTGGGCGAAACGTAGCACTGCTTCGCATTGTAATGTCATGTCACCACATCGGAATCGCTTCTTTCATTCACTTTGATCCGCCTACGCATGACGCCATGTAAGTTCCGTCGGTCACACGAACAAGAGTCAAGGTGGCACTGAGGCGCAGGTGATGAAGCAGCGCACCGCAATAGTTTTTCGTAATAAATGTATGGCAGTGCGCTTACCTAATAGAGTCATACCATAGCTGCGTTTAGACATATATATAAGTTCTGAACAAACAATTTTTAAAGCAACGTGAAATTTTAAAGACCTAAACTCGATCGCACTGTGACTTCGCCGCGATGCCGCGTCGCCTCGACTTACCAGTGAGCTTCTTAGACTTATGTGACGAAATCTGTTGTCAACATTCGACATCTTTCCTACAAAATATAGCTAATTAATTATGTACGTAATCTAGTTCCAATCATGTGGCCTGATAAACGGAAAGAACTTACCTTGTTTTATATGCCATGGTCGTAATCGCCTTGTCAAATTTATAAAGATGATTGTATATATTCGTTTCTATAAAAATTGATATTCAGTTAAATTAAGTCACAAAAACTGTTTCTAGTAATTTCTAGTCATACTTTCCCATTTATGTTATTTGTAAATTGAATTACTTATACAATAAGATGATAATGGACAAATAAATTAAGGTTTTTTTTTTGGATTATTGTTATGACTCTGTACTGGTAGTTTTGGAAGTTGTTGCTTCTAATAGAATTGATTATTATAATTCATAATAATGTTACAAATACAAATTCTATATTTGCACACCATAGGCTAGCGTGTAGGTGATAATGTATTTAATAAATGTTCTCGTATTCATCTACATAGGCTACCAGGAAAATATTTTTGTGAAGATTTAATTTATGCATCATGACTTGACTTATGTTCCTGCGAATGAGTGAGGTTAGCAGATGGAAAGAGATGTCGCGTTAGCGTGGGGCTGCTTGCCCGCGAGCATTACTCTTATATTGTAAGCGTCTATATCGCTACAGTAACCGCTTTACATCCCGTGGGTCGTACGCTTGTTTGGCATCCAACGTTGTATAAAAATAACAAACATTATGATAGAAGGTTACTGCAGGGGTGGCCACTGTGGCCAGGCCATCAGTTCGGTCCAGTCTAATTAATCTGTGCGCGATTCTCTTTGATAGAATGAGCTGAATCAGGGACAGACTTGATTAGTAAGTACTTCTGTGTATTATCAGAATTACAATTATAGTAGATACGCTTCATTGTGATGCTATCAATAAATAGAGTTGCTATAGTGATATTGATTTTATGTTGTTTGTTACGTTACTTATAATGCACCATTTGGTTAGCGTTACTGCCGATCGTAGTCATGGATAGTGCTAAGAAGAAAAAAGTGAAAAGGCAGACAAGAAAAACTATTGCCGGGATAAAACTTCCGCCACTTGAATCATCTAACGTGGGTCAGGTGAAAACAATAGTTGATATTGATCCGCATTATTATTGTTTAGTTGAAGGACGGCCCATACGTCCTAACGCATCTATTCAACAATACAAACAAAACATTAAAGAAGTAGCACTAAAAAGAACTCTACATGGATTCTTAGTAGATGAAATTCTTAGAATTGATAAAGAAATCGAAATGGAAAGGACCGTTTACGAAACTGCATCAAAACACTTCGACGAGTACCAAAACAGTTTCGATAAGTTCCTAGCAGATGATAATAACCAAACAATTTCTATCATGAAGAAATCAGATGCGATGGCCAAGGACTTGATGAATCAATTTGAAGAACACAAGCAAGCGAACTATGAGATGGCATCATTAAAATCTAAGCTTCAGTATATAGATGAAACTTTAATGATACTCCTATCATTCCAAAACTTTCTTTACAAAGCGGCTCCTATATTATGGCGAGAAAAAGAAAATGTGATATTAGATGTTAAACACAAGGAAATATTTTCGAAGGATTTTGATATCTTCTGTGAAATTAATATAAATGAAATAAAAGAAAAGCTAAGTCAACTGCCTCCACCACAGCTGTACTTTGAAGAACCAGTACAATTAATTACCGTATTTGATACGTTAGAAAAACAAAATTTGAATTATTTATTAGTTACGGAAGAACTAACATCTGAGAAGAATACGTTTTTGAAATCATTAGACAGTTTAAAGGAAAAGTTGCGGCAAGAGTTGGATTTGATACAAAAAAAGGTAAATAAAACATAGTACTAGAGAAGTAGAGACGAGTAATAAAATTTTATTCTAGAAGATTCTAATACTAGAAATATATATATAGCATGACAATGTAAATATAACATTACTTTATTTTTCAGATTAAAGAGACTGAAGAAATCATAGCATTAAATGAAATACGTGAAACAGAAGTGAAAGAAGTATTCTTCAGAATATTGGAGGAAAAGATGAAATATTTAATTTCCTCTGAAATGGTATTACAAATTTTTAACTATGTTGAATTTGCGTATGAACAACTAATATCGCCAAACGATACTAATCTTAGTTCACTAGATATGGCTTTGGCGCTTGAAACAGAATATGATAATTTAATGATGGATATATCAGCATATGATTTGAACTTAATAAAGCGTATTGAAAAAGAAACTTATGAAAATGCCAATAAGCAAATCAAAGAAGCTAAAGAAGCTGCAAAGCTTTTGAAAGATGTAGATAAACTAAGCAGACGGTTGAAATCATCATACGAGCCATCAAGAAAACAAAATTACGAGTAGTATGTATGTAATTATACATACATACTACTACAGTCGCACCGCTCGCCATCGACAGGGAATTCATCCTCACACATTGGAGCCTAAGTGGTCACGTACTGTGCGGTTCCAGAGAAGTTTTCTCCCGCGTACTGTAAAGCTGTGGAATGAACTGCCTGTCGAGGTTTTCTCAGGGTACTACAGCATGGGGTTCTTCAAAAAGGGCGTGAAGAGGTTTTTACAGGGTCGGCAACGCGCGTGTGATGCCTCTGGTGTTACAGCCGGTCATAGGCTACGGTAACTGCTTTCCATCAGGCGGGCCGTATGCTTGTTTGTCACACTGGTGGTATAAAAAAATAAAAATAAAATAAAAATGTAATTATGCATGATACCACAGATACCTTGCGACTCAAGATTTTGAAAAAAGAAAATTATTATTCTATGAAAACAAACTGATGTAGATATTGACATCAGATTGTCATAACATTGTTCATAGAAGTATTTGATTTGTATTGTAAATATTTTCGAGATACTATAATTGGTAATAGTAGTTAATAATGTCTTGTCTGAAAAAGGAGCGTAAGCCTATTATGCCTTTAAAAACTTTAGATATTATATTCAGACGCAGAAATTTGCCAAACACCCAGTATTATTTTACTAATAGAAAACATTCAGTTTCATCAGAACTCACAAAAACGAAACGAGTTAGGCCATTTCGTGTGCCAAAATCTGAAAAGTTATTGTCGTATATAAAGTATAGCGACAAAAGAGAGAAGTTAACAATCCAAGATAGGCATTCTCAACCACTACATTTGAAGGATAACTTGAAGGTAGCTGCGACTAGAGATATATCTAAAAGGCTATATATTGAAGAACCGTCAGATAATGTCAGAGCAGTTGTTGAAATACACCCTGAATTTTACCGCGTCATTGAGGGTCGTCCATCGAGAAGAAGCGATGATATAAAAGTATACATCAATAATATTCGCAGTTATGCCATGAACCGCCAACAAATGGGATACCGGCGTGATTTGATTTTGAAAATAGATCAGAGCGTAGCAGAGGAAAAGAAAGGGTACGATAGAATAGTTGAAAATCTTAAACGACATATCAAAAATTTCCAAAAATTTCTTACTGAAGATTATAAAAAGGCATGCAACAAGGTCAGTAAAGCTGAAAAAGTTTATGCTGAATTATTAGCCAAAAATTCGGAATTCTTGGGTTATGTGTCAACTGTGGGCATTTTAAATAATATTTTATTTAAATTAGACGCAATAAGAGGTATTTTAAAAATATACCGAAGATATTTGATATTCGTCGCTCCATTGTCATGGAGACAAATACACGATGAAACATTACGGGGTAGAGTACAATCTATACAATTTGAATCAGGAAAATTCGCAACAGACAATGATTTAGTAGGAACTTTGGACATAGATAAAATTATTGACTCTGCTAGTATAGAACTATGTGATCCACTTCCCGCTAGTATGTATTTTAAAAAGCCTGCAGAAATGATGTATTTATTTCGTACGATGGAATTACAAAGTAGGGGGAATTTGATGTATTTGGCTACAACTGATGCACCTTTCCGTTTATTGAAAGATCGTATCAAGCATTTGAAACTGGTAACCAAACAAGAACTGGATTACTTTCAGTATTACATTGATGATATAAATACTGAAATCTCTCGGGAAGTTTTTAACGAAAATCATTTGCAGGAAAAATTTTTTCGTATATTAAATGAATCATTTTACGACAGTGTAGCTAGTCCCAGTACACTGAAATTGAAAATTTGTATAGAATATGTTTACGAACAAGTATTTGGAAAGTGTGACGAAGGACATCAAAGTTTACAGGATCCTATGAAGATTTTAGAGGTCATGTATGAAGATTATAATTTGCGATTAGATGCTTTAGATTTCAAGATTGTTAAACAAGCACAAAAAGATTTCTTTGCTCAGGATTTGAAAATGATGATGAACGCGTATAAGGCTCAACGAGAACTAAGAGCTTTCAGAGAGATGACTAACGCCATGAATAAAGCTTTCTTGCCACCAGCTAAATATAAGCGCCCGTGTCTTAAAAAGTTTATGAGCAGTAAAAGCCTTAGGAGTATAGCATTAGCCGAGAAAAGACAATCCCAGTTGTCAGCTGGTGAACGCATAAAGCCTAAGATGTATAAAATAACTCCAGAAGAACGTGAAGGACTACTTATGTTCACAGAGTGGTGTGAAGGAATGCATCCAGGCCCTTATTTAAAAGAGTACTATAAATATGTAAAACCAGCATTGGACCTGGCGCCACGGAAATCTGTTTCTATGTGATTATTTTTGTATTGTAGATGCAATTTTTTTAAATAATAAATTTTGTTCTATGTACTTAATTAATTTTATGCAACGGCTGCGCTCGCTATAATAATTTTAGGAAATTCATAAAAAAAAAATCCCATATCACTCGTCGTTTATGTTTTTCGTCATCGTTCATAGGCTACGATGACTTGTTTACCAGGCATGCCGTATGCTTGTTTAGCACCCGAGTGTTACGAAAAAGTATAAAAAGAGCATTTCCTATTCATAGAGCAATTTTGATTAATTGTCTCATTGCAGTTTTAAACAAATAATAATAAAATCTAGATGGCTTTCCTATTTATATAAATTCTGAGATATATTTATTTTGTAATTGGAATTTTAAATTTGATAAAACGATGGATGACGATATTAATTCGGTTACTATCAATATACCAGTGCCGAGGGTTTGTGCGAATACGTATAAAATTTTCGTTAAACCATTCTATATTAAGCGCACTAAACGTCTGATAGATAAACCAATGGATAAGCCCTCAAATACTAAGTTAAGCAAGTATTCATTGGTTGGTAATAAGCCTATGCTAATAAAAAATGTCAAAAGAGAAGAATTGCTTTTGCCACATAAACTATTTGCGGCAAAACAAAAATCTGGGAAACATAAGCAGCAGTTAAATATAAGTTTAGAAGACAAATATAAAATTATAGATGCAGATTTAAGGAAACGTTTGTATGTTGAACGACCATGTGATGATGTTCACACGATAACTGATTTAGATAAAGGTTTTTATAGTTATGTAAATGGTCGCCCTGTAAGTAAACACGCTTCTGTTTTCAAATCTTTGAGTGCTGTAATAAACGATCAGCTAAGGATGAGACAAGAAGTAAGTTTTAGAAATGATGCGATTTTAAATATCGAAGTAAACCTTAAAAAGGAGCTACAGGTATATGATAAAAGCTTCCAAAAAATTACGGAACAAGCAAAGTATTTCGATATGTATATATCAGAAGATTATAAGAATTCAATGGCTTTATTAAAAAGTTGGGAAGAGCTGAAAATTAAAGTAAATATGGTAAAATCCGAGTTGGAAAATTTTGCCTCAGAACAATTCACAATAAGGGCACGGCTAATGAGTTTAGATTATCTCTACAGTGTTCAACAAAAATATGGCAGATTTCTTTACTACTTATCTCCTCCTAGTTGGCGAGCTAAAAATAGGGAGTTTGCTCGTTCTATTGAAATTGAAGCTAAAGGATTCGATTTAGGTGGCAGCGAAGAAGAAACTTTCGCTGTGGTATTTAAGAAAATGCAAAATGAATGTTTAAAAAAAATTATAAGGCCCGTTTTATACTTTTCTCATGCAGGTGAATTGATAGAGATTTTAAATAGTATAGAAACTCAACAGCTACACCACTTTTCGTACGTTACACATCTAGCACCGCTTAAGAAAGCTACAAATGAGGAATTAAGAGCATTGAGAGATTTGATTGTACAAGATAGTACTTTGCTTGCCACAACGATAAAATCGTATAAAAAAATAGTAGAAAATTATGAAGAAAAAGAAACACAGCTAAAAACAAAATTTTATAAAATCTTGAATGGATATTTTTATGAAAATGTTGGTGCTCCTGAAGTATTAAAACTCATTCTTAATTTAGAATATTGCTATGAAAGAGTATATTCTGAGAAACCAACAAATTTGAATATTGTGTATATGGCAAAGCGGCTTGAGAAAATGTATATGGAATATTCCAAAGGCTTAGAAGCTTTACACAGTGATACGATTAAAAAAGCTGTATCCGTGTATTTAAAGACAGAATCGCAGAAAGTCAAAAGAGCCAAAATTGCCAGTCGGGAATTATGTATATTTGACAAATTAGAAAAAAACCTGCTCAGAGCATTCGCTCCACCCCCAAGTAAGAATAAAAATAGAAATGAAGACGTTATGAAAGTACTTTCATTGAATAAACATTCTGTGACTAAAGTTAAAGGAGTGCGCCACTCAAAAGTTAAAACTGGTAAAGGCACATGCAAGAATTTAAGTGAATCTGAAATGGAATATCTGACTTTATTTACAGATTGGACCGACAATGAAGATCCTGCAAACTATTTACACTTAGAATGATGTTTAATAAAACGCATACAAGTATTGAAAACAGATTTTATTTACGGGGAATCAATATGAAAAAGTTTACCTATGTATTTTCGAAAAACAATACAATTATAATATGTATTAAAGTCGATATAGTAAACAAACATGATCAATAACAAAATGTACATTTCTCTACTCATAAAAATGTTTGGTTTCATGGTATCGACAAATATCTACGAGGAATTTACATATGTACAAGGTAAATAACACAAACTCTGGTAAAAGCTTCTTATTAAGTCAATACATTAGGGTTTATAGTATTATAAGTTATTCCTCTACGAGTAAATAAATAAATAATCATTAAACATTAATTTTAAACAAGAAACGACAATCTTATATTTTAACGTGTCTACGAAGTGTTTAAAGCTCGTACTTGAAATATTTCTCATTGGGCGCTTGGATTTTATAATTTTATCGTGGACGGCAACGGCACGGTACGATATTATCGTCATGGAAAACAGAAGCAAAAAAGACGGAATTGTATGAAAACGCTTTTAACTCCATCGTTTTCATACAGTTCCATACAACCGTGACGTGACGTGTCGTGCTACGCTATGAAAAACTATAAAGCGCCCATTCGGTCTGCAATAGATGTGACGTTAATTTAGCATTATGTTTTTATCACACAAAGAGTGACTCTAGAAGTAAGTTTCATCTTTGTTTTGTTTTTGCCAAGAAACAGAATACAAAATTTTCTGATTTTCTCTCCTGTAGATGTACAAGTAAACTATACTGATAGTAGAATAATCACTTCTGCGGAGTCTGACCTTACCTACAACG
This sequence comes from Hypsopygia costalis, assembly GCA_937001555.2. Taxonomy (NCBI): domain Eukaryota; kingdom Metazoa; phylum Arthropoda; class Insecta; order Lepidoptera; family Pyralidae; genus Hypsopygia; species Hypsopygia costalis. The sequence goes on along the minus strand of OW443340.2, from coordinate 12,750,576 downwards.
CGGCCACTCCATACAAAATTCGCGTCGTTTACTATGTATTACATTAACAATTTTGTCTATGCAGAGCTTGAATGAGCCTGCGCGCGTGCGGCTCCATAGAAACTGTTCCAGGTTCCTCTCAGATGAGGTCGAGACGATAGAACGGCAAGGAGTGGCCATACTGTACGTAGTACTATTAATTATACTGCGACCTTACAAAAGCTGCTATTCTGCTATAGATAGCCACTGCTATTAATTAACGATATGAGCTTTTTGAAATAAATTCATTTCTTTGTAAAAGATTTTCCCTACTTCATGTCAGTTGATTCCTACATTTAAGTATACGAGTATGCAGGACGAGTATGTAGGCAGGAACTAAGGAAATTCAGGGGCCCTGCCGCCGAAGCTGAAGCCGATTACCATTGAATATTTTGATCCCCAATTAAAAATTAAAACATTGAGCCCTAAAATAACTCAAACCTAACACATATAAAAATATGTGTTAGGTTTGAGTTATTGACAAATATTTTTAGCTTTGTAGGTAGGGCTCAATGTTTTCATTAGCTCAGCTAAACACAATTGCCATTAATGTAAGGTGAAGTCTAATTTTTGCGATCAAAAAATCCGGTGGTAATCGGCTCCAGCTTAGGCGGTAGGCCCCCAGGTTTGGGATAGCTTATCTATATTGTATTCGTGATGTGATATTAAATGGCTATTGCATACAGTAAAAAAAGAAATGCCTTTAGTATAAGGGCGACGGCAGCTTTTGTCGCAATGTCCGCCAAAATTACAAATTGTTATTTTCTAACCTCTATTTACATAGTATTTACAAAAAAGAAGCAATCCAAAACACAAACAGTAAAAGCCTCTTTTATAAAAACTATACATAGAACATCACAATATTTTTATAATAACTTCTACTTACTAATATTAACTGGCTACGCAAGACAATTTGGTACGGATCTTGTTAGAAGAGAAATTAGTGTACGAGGATGAAGACCAGGATTTATTTGAAGGATAAACATAATTCGAAAATACCTTACTAACGTTCAAAATTCATGATTCAAGAATAAATACAAACAGTAAGATCAAAGTAAGTTATCAAAGAGTACCTTTACTATTGACAATTATAATAGTAACACTGAAACATTTAGACATCTATAATTGTAAAATACTTTGTTACATTAATGGCCCCACAGATCTTGTGAGCCACATTGTGTGTTTACTTCTGCTGTATACAAACAAACCACTGGTAAAAGTTCATGTTGAGGAATTTAAAGAATTTTACTCTCCATTCCGGCGAGGAATCAATGCATAGGTAGATGTCCTCATACGTCTATTACTGTATAGTTAAACAATGGTAACACTTTTTTTTTAACTCTGCTGCTCTTCGACATCGTTATCATGCTCGAGAGATAGCTAGACTGTAGTCAGTATTAAAATAGTCTATGGGTCAGTACATTGAAAATCAAGTGGTTTAGGATCGCTGAATGGAGAATATATTTCTTTTTTATCAATTTTGTATATATTGCAGATGATACAGCATCTGTGCATAAAATAAAGGTAATATTCAGGAATGACTACATTTACTCAGATATTTATTTCACACGCGTAAATAATCGAATTGAATGATGGGTTTACAAAATCTATTTTACTGTCTTACTTGGTACCTATCGAATATTTTGATTTCATTCGTTCATTCTATTATTACGAACATTTCAGCTTTGCTCACTGACCACTGTGTACCTAAACACGGTACAATAGTTACTGGGAGAGCACATATATTATAAGTCAATAATATTTCGTTTATTTCCAAATTCTTCATCCTTGCCCTAGCTATTTTCAAAAGAAAATGACTAGTAGTTTAAATTAGTTTTATCAAAATATTCGTTTTCCTCAAAATGTTCAGTATACTTGAGCAACATTATGATGGAATATTTTCATAAGACGTTATACATCTATAGTAAAACAATATTTGGTGTTTCAACTCGGACATTATCGAAAATATCCACAAAATGAGCATTTCATAATACTTATCTCACGAAACCGTACCAATACCGTACAGAATATCGATCTCAATAGTTCATAAAATTCAGTATAATTAAAATGTTATTTATCTCACACGTTTCTTTTGCAATTTGGCTAATTTTCTTCTTTTAAGTATCATCTCGTAGAGTGCTTCTAGTCCTTCGTGCAGACCGTCGCCGGTGATCGCGCAGGCGGGCTGCACGTGCCACGAGTGACCATCGCGCGAGCTATGCGGCGACGACACCAACTCGTGCAGACCTAACAACTTCTCTAACTCCCGAGGTTCTTTCGCGCCCGGTAAGTCCTGTTTATTTGCTAACACGAGTATAGGCACGCCTGTGTTATCCGGCGACTTTGCCGTTCGAATCAGCTCCATTTTGGCTTCTTCCATCCTTTCTACGTCGACAGAATCGAGTACGAAAATGATTCCATCTGTGCATCTCGTGTAAGATTTCCATAAAGGTCGGAGTTTCTCTTGCCCACCGACGTCCCATACGAGAAAGTTGACACCTTTAGATTTTCCTATAGTGCCTTTGACTTTTTCGCAGTTGAACCCGATTGTAGGGACAGTGTTGAGATATTGGTCGAATTTCAGCCGGTAGAGCGCAGTGGTCTTCCCGGCCGAGTCTAAGCCGAGCATGACGACGTGGAGTGTGCCCTGTGCTGTGGGCAGCGCGTCGAGCAGGCTCGAGTTCTTGCCCATATTGGCACCCATTCTTCGTAGCCTCCGGGCAGCTATCTGACGCTGTCGTCTGAGCGCACCATCACCTGTAAATAAAAACAGAAAACTGGTTATAGATATTGCGTTATAATCAATAGATAACATTGTATCATAACATTAGTAAACCGCTGACCGATCGATTTCGACATAATTGGTAGGTGAAATATTATTTACAGCTCCATAATAATAATTTGTATATCTTTGTAAGATAATACTATGTTATATGGCGTTCTGTGCTCGTTTCCGTTACGTATTGCGCCACTACTCGACTGACTGAGACGTGCCGCTTGCTATTAATATTCTAACCGTCTAACATATGGTTTGAATAGCGAATACTATCTATTATAGAAATTTTTATAGAGGCATGAGGCAACTACAGAGTATTAAAGATAATCAATGTAATAAACAAAAATATTCAACCACGTTTTTTTTACAAATAGTGTAAAAATGTAAACAGAATATATCATTATAAAAATCGGTCATTTTAGTTTGTCTTTTGGAAATATCAGCCATCAGATGTTTTGCGATGTTACAAATTTTTATCAAATGTGCTTTGGTCACCAAATGACGTCATTTCACATAAGTAACAAATTTAATTACAAAATAACCCAAGTTAGGTGATAAATAGACGTTGTCTTAGATACTGAGGTTAATACATATAAAATTCACTCGTTATCTCAGTTATACAGGTAACTACTGGGGTGTAAGTGGTTCATCAACATCTGTGAACCAATGCCAACTTCACATGCTTGCTGTGCACCCTGCTGACTGACAAACGAAGCTCTGGCGAAAATAGAGGTAGGGAGCGTAATTGTAAGTTCCCGACTGGGGAATGTACCTTCACCTTACAAAATACCGCAGCCAAATAACAATTTCCTTGAGGGTTGTTGTGTTCCTGCGAGTGAGTGAGGTCACCAGAAAGGAAGGACATGCTGCGTTGGCAACGGTCGAGCGATATTTTATGTTGCGAGCGTTAATAAGGCTACGGTAGCCGCTTCACATCAGGCGGGCCGTATGCTTGTCTGCCATTCAACGTTGTATAAAAAAAAAAAAACTATAACTAGAGGTTTGCTTCATCTCACTAACAGATGTAATTCGGATGTAATTCAGTGGCAAAGTGTTGGGACTCAGCATGAGTTCCAGTTATGGAGGTTTCTCACTTATCCAGGTCCCACTTAACCAAGTTTCACTGTATATTATAACTACAATTTCTCAAATAAACTTTTTTCGAGTACGTCCGGTCGCTAACCGACTCTTAATATCATTTTTAATTTGAAATCAGTAAGAAAATTATTATATAAAAATTAAAATTTTTGCCTTTAATACATCGTGGTTATCAACCACGTCACATACATAGATGATTATGAGATTATTTGACGAGCTCGGTGGCGTAGCGGTCAATGACGCGGCTTCGACACCAACGCTCGTGGGTTCGATTCCCACATAGGACAAACATTTGTGGGCATGAACATGTCTGTTTGTCTTAGTCTGGGTGTTTTCTATGTATCATAAGTATGTATTTACAAAAAAAAAATGTATTTACGTATGTTTATCAGTTGTCTAGTACCCATAACACAAGCTTCGCTTACTTTGGGGCTAGATGGCGCTGTGTGATTTGTCTGACAATATTTATTATAGATCACGGAATTCTTTAATTTGACTCATCAACCAAACCTTTGGGTTCACTATACTTTCAATTTTTTGTAAAGTCGCGATAAACTTGTGTTGGTATAGATAGTTGTGATGATGGCGAGAACAAGCGAAGGAGTTAAATTTAACTGTGTAATAGTTGTTGAGTGGGCAGGAGAGGGGGAGGGGGGTGTCGCTCCGAGGGCAGACGAGATGTCGCCATAGCCCGTGCCCTATAATTATTCGCGGCAGACGACTCGACGACTTTTTGCGGAGCACGGGCATCAAACGGGCTTGCTGTATTTAGTCATTTAGGGTTGCCAAATGGAGATAGCTGCAGACAAACTATCAAATCTCGTACATAGATATTGGAGTGATAATGTTTTATAAATCGATGAACGCCGGCTGCATGCACGGAAAAGTATGAGTCATTATCATGTTCCGCCTGAGCCGAGCGTGCAAGCGAGAGCGCGGAACAAGCGATAGAGAGGCACGATCGGCCTTAAGCGTTCTGCTTGTGACGCATCTATCTCTCTTCCACTCCATCGGCTGATGTTTTCTTATGACCCTATCACGTAAAATTATCGTCCGTAGCGACTTTACAAACAACCAATTTTTAATGAGTATTATTTTAAATGTGATGACTAAACGAAACTCTAGTCTCAATTCAGACTCTCGTTACTTGAGCAAAGCCTGTGCGGAGTATCATATCAGGAAACGAGGTACATTGTTGAAGTAAAACTGACACAAAATATAAAATATTCTGTCGTTGGATTTAAAAAAAAAATATACAATAAAATCCTGACATATTATGTATTTTAAATATTTATTTTCGGTTAATGTTATTTTATATTTACTGCTCTTTAAAGAGTCAAAATATCGTTTGATTGTAGTGTTCTTGTCTCTCTATTCATTTTAATAATAAGTACGCACATATTGTAATTATCCGTCAAGTGACTATTGCTCTTACTGCCTATAGGGTCAGCTGGAAGAGATCTCTTGTAGATATCTATACAAGAGATCTCTTGCAGCCGACCCTCACCTTTGTACACTTTAGATGTAACTATGTTATAATAATTTATGTGCAATAAAGAATATGTATGTACCACGTCAAAGAGACTGCAACGACCCTTGTCATGTGAACGTAATAAGGTTGTAATTTGGGTCTATTACAGCACATACATTGGTACAGTCAAAGTTATTTTATTATTTTTATTGTCAGGTTATTAATTTATTATTTTTATTTTCAGGGAAAGGGTTAATACAAAAATCGACACATTGCAAAAGATCATAGTTTGTTGGACGTTACGACAGTGGCAGATTAAGGCTAAAGCGGGCCATAGGCAATATTGTATTTCCGAACCTACTAAAGAAGTTTTCACTTCCAAAATAAAATTTAAAAACCTAACTTTCGGGCCCCAAATATTACGGGCCCTAGGCACGTGCCTAGGTTGCCTAGGCCTTAGTCCGTCCCTGCGTTACGACGTTAGTTTAATGGGGAAACCAGTGTTGTCAACCCTACGTTGCGAAGTCTGCTCGCGGTGCGCACCGTTCACCTTGCTCGGTACATTTTGATCTTTAGATTAAGAGCATTGACCTTAAGATGATCGAAAGCTGACTAAATTCAATGAAAATGAGTCAAATTAAAATGCTTGAGTTTGTTTTTTATGAATTGATAATGGTGCACCTGCTGAATGTTTCACATTTGAACAATGCCTACCTAAGTACTGTGCAGCTTGAGCCAGTCATTAGTCCGATCTGAATATACAAAATATGACGTTCAAATGAATATAATTATAAAAAATAATAAGCCGTCGCGGGATGTCTGGCAGATGTAATACAATGAGAGGGCAGATCGCTGCATTGAGTGGGGACTGGACATCGGATCGCAGAGAGTTACGAGCGAGGGCGTAGCGACGCGTTGACACGTTAACCACCGGTCATACCCACCACACCACAGTATTTGACGTTTCATATCAATAATATTAAGCTGAAGATAAACTGACAGACTTTGCTTTTAGCATTAAGTTCGTTTATTGTATAATCACAGTATGTATAACTATTGAGTATGTATATTATATGTATAGTGTCAAATACTTAAAAGTTAGATATATACAAAATAAACAATAAATAGTACAAAGGTTGTGAGATTGCCTCACGTCAAAATGGAGCATCGTATCGACACCTTTTTTTGTACACAGATAATGTAAATTTTTAAATATAATAATTTGAGGACTAGTAAGTAACAAAGAGCTACTTACTAACATCGTGTACTTTTTACATTATACGAAAAACCGTGGACGAAAAAGTGCGTCCGATCGAAAAGTGTAGAAACGGAACTAAATTTTTTAGTAATAGTAGCATTCTGAAATCTGTTCTTACAAAGGAAGTGACATCCCTATTTTTTATTCTTTTTTTGTCGCACTGTAGTTACAAATGTCTAACAAAAACTCTTATTGTATAACGAAATGTTATTAAACATATTTGAACAGGATTTAATAACAATTAAACGTGAACGGTAAACGGAACTAAATTTATTAGTAATAGCAGAATTTTCTAAACAAAAGTGCTCTAGTTGTTACCATGTGAAAACTATTTTTACAAAGAGATAAATAAATAAACAACAATATCATAAAAAATAACAAACAATAAATAAATAAAAAAGGAAGTGACATCCCTATTTTTTATTTTTTTTTGTCGCACTGTAGTTACAAATGTCTAACAAAGACTCTTATTGTATAACGAAATGTTATTAAAAATATTTGAACCGGATTTAATAACAATTAAACGTGAACGGTAACAGTCATAACTGCGAATAAATCGAACACATTCATTATAAACGAGTGGAACTTTCTATTTCTACGATATCGATATAAACGACGCATCGTGATTCATGACAAAACCTGTCAAGTGCGTAAATCGATACGATATGCATAATACATTCGTAGGGCTGGTGATAAATTTTGATTAAACGACGAAAGTCAAGTACCTAAAATTTTTTCGTCATCCCTAGCCCGGTTATCGTAGAAAATGCAGTTAAAGGTACATCTACTTCGAGCAGGATATACAGCTTGGTCGGGGTAATTCTAACAAAGAGATTGATTGGCGTATTCGATTGAGCTGGGCAGCTTTTGAAAAGCTTCGAAACATCCTCATCGCACAGACGCTTTAAAGACTAAAATCTTCAAACTCGTTATGACATATGGTGCAGAGATTTGAACATTGACCGTCGGGCTGGTCGACAAGATAAAAGTCACACATCAAGGAACTGAGAGAGCTATGCTGGGTGTTTCTCTAACTAAGGGATTGTATCCGGAAAGAGAAAATTTAGTGAAAACTAGAAAAAATACAGTAGCTATTAAAATCAGCAACCTGTTTTGGCCACATTTGCCGAGTCATAGATAGCAGATGGGGGAGGACTGCCCTGGAGTCAAGGCTGCGTATGGGGCGAACAAGAGTTGGGTGGTTGGCCCCCCATTGGATGTACAGATGACTTAAAAAAGCGGCTGGAAGAGACTGGGTGCAGAAAACAGAGGATTGCTTAAGGGGAAAGCATTGGGAAAGGGCCAAACGCCATAAGAAATTCAGCAGTGGTTAAGGGCAGGCTGATTGATAATGATAATGAAATATTCTCACTGTTACTTCTCAATATATGTATAATACATTATGCTCGTAAAAATCATTACACTCTAATATCCGATGACCTGTATATTAGAAACAAATTTGATATAAATTGCGCATGAAATTCTTTTATTGTAAATTACATTCGATGTCAATTCATTTCGTTTACAAATGTGATCAGGTGGTTCAACGAGCTGTAAATGTGCCGCTCAAAATTCAATATCGAAACATTTTATTAAACTGAGTACCTATTTCGTTTAAATACACGGAAGGAAGACGAACAACCACACTTTCATATTCAACATATTATTTAGAACAGCATCATTGCTTTAGTTAAGGCACGGTATGTAATCCATACTAATATTATAAATGTGAAAGTGTGTTTGTTTGTTTGTTTGTTTGTCCTTCTTCACGTCGTCGATAGTAACAAACGGATTGATATGATTAAGGCCTGGAGAGTAACATAGGCTACTTTTTATCCCGGAAAAAACATCCCACCCCCGCTGCCAACGCATCATCTCCTTCCTTTCTGGTGACCTCACTCACTCGCAGGAACACAACAACCCTAAGGGAATTGTTATTTGGCTGGTATTCTGTGAGGTGGAGGTACATTCCTCAGTCGGGTAGCTTACAATTACGCTACCTACCTCTCTTTTGGCCAGAGCTTCGTGTACTTGTGTATGCAAAACATTGATAGTACCTACGACAACGCGACGTATATAGGTCAAAATGATTGTGATAGTTGTGAATGGACGAGGCCGATTGAGCAGGTCTGGAGGCACCTTCAGACCTGAAACATGCATACAAGTCGACAGATGATCTTTGAGATGAGATGAATTTTGAGTGTGCGTGAATTGCGGGTATGCAAATGCAAATAGGCATAATGTCAGTATTTATTTATTTACCAGCTGACCCGACAGACGTTGCCCTGTCTTCCTAACATGAATATTTAATTCGAATTGGTTTCGCGCACGCTGTGATATGACTGACAGTTCTGTCAAACAAATTTTCTTATATTCCACTCAACACCAATTTATAAAAATACTAGCGGCCCGGCACGTGCTTCGCTACGTATAAAATGAAATGCTAAAAAAAATTAATTGGAACATCAAATTCATTTATTCAAACAAAAAATTGTGAAAAAAGTTTAAATTTGACAGCACAATCCCCATCTGAAAAAAGTTTAATTTGACAGCAAAATCCCCATTAACAAAGATCCGCAATTTATTGAATTCATTTGTTACAAAAAATGTGATAAATGAAGAACCGCTCTACCGATTTTGTGCAAACTTCACATAAACCATCTACTAAATAGTCCGAACAAAGCCTAAACATTTGGTTTGGATAGGTGAGCCCGTTCTTGAGTTATAAAATTACAACGAAAAGTGGCATTGATTTTTATATATATAGATTATACTCGTACATAAACAATATTGATGCATTTCAAAAACCACTGAGATTTGTCACAAATGCAACAAGAACACTACAACAATCTAGTGCAATGGTTCCTTTTTTTATTCGCATGGTCCACGAATAAAAAAAGGTTGGGAACCATTGAGAGGTTTTTGTTGGGTATAGGGTCCCCGAGTGGTCATATAATTCTATTATTCTATAACTCGCGATTTCAGTATTTTGTATAATAGTTCTCAATCTATTTCATTATAAGTTTGTACCACGAACCATAATCTACCTCTCACAGACCACTGGTGGACCGCGGTCCACCGGTTTGGTACCCCTGGTCTAGTGTTACATAATCATCTTAACATATTTAGAAACTGTAATAATTACATCACAAAATAAACGTAGGTACTTAACTCCAACAGTAGGATTAATAGATAACCAGACAAGCAAGTTCGAAAACATAAGTTAGTGTAAGGGTGGATTCCCTTATGTTGATTAGTGACTTGTTAGCTTGCTGTGGAGTGCAGAAAGGAAAGATCACCAAAAGTTGAAGTTACTATATTCTTAGTTAAGGTGATTACAAACAAGTCAGATATTGGCAATTCCTTTCTCCAATATGTATTGGTTCGATGTTACGATAGCACACACCGATATTAGTGACAATATTTACTTTTATAGTAATCAAATATGACGCGTGCGCGCGGAGTCGCCGCATCAGCAAAATATAAAATTAACATGTGTGGTGTAAACCGTACAGTTAGGATAAGACTAATTGGGTACCACAAATAATAGATAACACTTAAATACGGTAAATATATATTCATTATAATTTAATCAATATTTATTTTATTGCAGGTAACTAACAAATAATCATGTAATATATTTATTAAGTAAACTTAGTTTGTTGTGTGCTACTAATGCTTAAGTTGTCCAAAAAGTACTTCTTTTTTATTTATATTTTAGATTTTTCATAGTAAGATTTTTATTTAAATTGGGACGTAGTTTATAAATTAAGCGCGGTACAGTGTAACACGTCGTTCTCTCACCGTACACATTGGTGGCGCGTGACGTTTGCAACTGGTTCTATGCTATTGTTCATGTAAATACATCGTGTTCCACCTTTGATTAAAACAAAAAAGCGGTTTTGTTTTAATCAAAGTGCTCCACTTCTATTCATATGTCAGAAAATTAATGAAAAAAAAAATAATATGAATAAATTGTTAGGACATTTGTATGTATAATCTATCTATCTATTGGAATCACAGTAGGGGCTAACACTACCACTTAGATTGTTGGTAATTATGTTTAGCTCAGCTGGTAGAAACCCTAGAGCTCTACCGAGTAAGATGTTTGTCAATAATTTTAACCTAAGACAAATTTTTGGAATTAAAAAAACTTTTTTGATTGCGAAAATCAAACTTTAACTTAGATTTATGGTACTTGTGTTTAGCTTAACTGGTAGTAACCATGGAGCTCTACGGACTAAGCTGAAGATGTTTGTCAATAACTTATATGTATAACTTATATTATATTGTATGACCTATTTTTCGAATCAAAACTTTCGATGGTAATCGGCTTCAGCTTCGGCGGTAATAAAATTTTACTATTCTAAATTCTAAGTAGTTAATCGAAATACACGAAGCCGAGACGTTGAATTGACGGAACCTGAAAATCGCAGTTGAATAATAGTGTACAATCAATGTACAATATTGGCAGTGACGCAAACAGTTACAATTATTCAATTTTACGTAACTCAAGTTTCGTTGTGACAATAAATTGAAGCGCTTCAATTGGGTTTAGTCAACCGTTTCAAAGAATGACTCAGGTAGGTTAAAAATAAATAAGTAATCTATCAACCAAGCAGTCAGCCTAATGTCTATAATAATGGATAGGATAAAAATTATTTTGTCGATGGACAACACAGATGACACATAGTTGATCTAGTAGGAAAAACTATATACTGTTAAGTTCGAAAATATTTTACGTAGCTTTAAGTTTTTAGAAAAAAAAAACTATAAGTGACAGTCTTTGAAAAAGTCAGTGACCTTTGAGCGATTTGAAAACACGTCTCCGCCAACCCACAGCTGAACAGTGTGGTTGACTACGCTCTAAAACCCTCTCTCGATTAAGGGGAGACCCATGAACCATGAGATTAACAATAGGTTAACACAGAAAATCATACAACAAATTTCATTCTATAAAACTTGAATAGTTTAATAATTGTCCGGAGATCAGTATCAGAATTTGAAACTCATATCGATTTTGAAATTTAAAAAAACACAGCTACATATTCGTATAACGAATAATTTTAATGTTTGTTCAAGATTAGTACAAACCTCAGATCACAGCAAACAAGGTTTGTTTGCTGTGATCTGAGGTACAAACAAACCATTGAGTAGGGCATCGAAAGTTTTCGACTCTTTCGAGGCCGAACATTCGCAAGTGGGGCTCGGACATCGGCGGGCCTTCGACCTGCCTATCACGAAAAACTAGTATTGCAACTTTTGTTTTTACTCGGCCGACTTCAACAAAGGTTAGTGTGTTCGGTATGAGCTTAAGTAGAGGAGGTCGCAAGGTCATTGATGAGGTCTGACATTAAACTAAAATTAAACAAAAACTAAAAAGGGTTTATTCTTTTGGTAGGTTCGTGTTTTACGATCGTTTAGGCAGTTATTTTATGGTTAGCCGCGCATAACAATTCAAAGACTGTATCTGTACTACTGATAACATCACTAACATGGTCTAATTCCGGATAGTTTGTACCGAAAAGTTTTGTTTTGTTTCAAGAACGGCGGTTCTGTAACCGCAGAGAGTTAAGACTAACTCCCTTTATTGTTTGTGTCTACAGGATTTGTAAAGTCCAACCAGCCAACCAAAAAAGATATTATTGATTATATATGTATATGTATATAGAGTTATAGGTATACTACGTGGGTGAACTAATTGTCGTAAGTACCACCGAAAAATCATCATCGAGGGAGCTTTTTTCTTACATTATTTCCAACCTTGCTAAGTAGGGAATATTGTGGGATAGGGTGAAATTTTTCAGTTCCTATATTTCTTAAACTCAATCAAAATTTTTGACGTTTCTTTTTTATACTTTATTAGGTTATCACGTGGCAAAAAGGGCATACGACCCGCCTAATGTAAAATAATACAAGAAGTATTGACCATATTTAAGTATTTAAGGTATGGGGACGTCACAGGAACACGGTGCAGTGGTTGCAGTCTGTGAGGTAGAGGTATTTTCCCAGTCGATGTGTTCTCTTTTTTTTGTCAATTCTGCTCTTTTCTCACAGCCTCGTTTGTAAGTCAGTATGATGGAGCACGTCCAGCTGAGCCCGGTTTTTGTTTTGTTTTGGCAAAACTTCTTTACACACTTTATTTTATTCCCTTCCCTTGTAATTTTAATAACAACACGCCAGAATGCAATGTGTTGTAGGGTCAAAGTAGCGAGAGAAAGCATCGACAATCATGTCGGCCCTTACTTTCTCTGTCCTTTGCCACGCCTACCTATGCTTTTACTAACTGTAACCACAGTAAACGTTTCGAATAGTATTACGCCCGATGTCGATGCACTTATGTTTCTTGTTATGGAGATATGATATTATGCGCATTGCGTTGTCTTGTCATACTATATTTTGGTTGATAGGTTGGACAGCCAAAAGTATATATGAGCATCTCCATAATTAAGTCATGTTACAGACGCCGCTCGCAATTCTTCGCCGGAAGCCAAACAAGTATTAAGCCCGCTCAATTTAAAGTTGTTACCATAGCCCATTGTTTGCTTGCTGGTACTCCCAGCATCTCCTTACGTCTGGTGACCTGACATATTCGCAGGAACATATTAAGGTATTGTTATAAAAATGGGCCTTACTTCCATTTATTTTTTATGTGTGAATCATTCCGTGACCATGGAATCTAAAACGTGGCCGAAATATTTAAAATACATAAAAATAATTCGCCGCAAGTCCCGTTCTGCCAATAGTGATGTAAACAATCGTGAAAGCTTAAATCGTTAAAGTATCGCAGGTAGCACATTGTGAAGCTCTCTTATCTAGGATAGTGTAGTGGCATGTACAATCTCGAACATTTGTGTGATTGGTATACTGCCCTATATATTTACTGTGCGGTAACCGAGCCAAACACAAATTGCAATCCGCATCAGAGTAATGAACTGCACAACTCTCTAATTTCTGAAATTTAGATTAAAAAGATATCGACTGGCCGCCGCCGTCGAAACGGGCAAGATTTCTGATGTATATCGAATCACGCAAACATCATTAAACCTTTTACTTTTTACAAAATTGATAAACATCAGGGTTTTATTTGAATTTACTGGTGTTGAAACTTAAAATAATCAATGTCCGAGACGTATATTATCAAAATAAGTATAGACATGACGCTATGTTAAAACTATTTTGGGAATAATTGTAAGGAAATAGACAGTATTCACAGATTCCAATGTAAATAATAGTAGATTAGTAGCCGAGGGCTGTAAGGCATCAATTGCAGCCCGAGATATTTAGGCGCACGAGCGCAGCGAGGGCGCCTATAGTTCGAGGGTGCAATTTATGCTTACACCCGAGCTAACTACTCTGCTTTACATCTCGATTGTGAGGTAAGTAGAAAAAAACCGGGATTACAAGAATAAAAGACTTTACTTGTTTTTCTTTTCGCCACGTCATGAACTCGTAAGTTTTCAAATATCTCTCTTTAGAACTTTCAGGCAAAATATTGTTAATTGCTGCTTCAGCTTCCATTTTCATTGAATCGGGAGTGCAGCTTATATCTTCATCACTTGCACAACTCATGTTTTTTTCCTAATTAGCACGTAATTATAAAAAAAATCCCGAAAACAAACAATATTAAAAGTAAAAGTTTCTATTCTCGCCTTTTTTCATCTCTTTTTTTTTATTTTTTATTTTGACGTGACAACGTCTTATAAATTGGTTAGCCGGGTGACACTTCAAGAAACTGGCTCACGTTATGCGCTTACAATGAGAGCGAGTGAAAGGCGCGTGCCTTTCACTCGCTCTCATTGTAAGAGCGTCCCTTCTAAGAGCGAGAGAGACAGACATAAAAAGTGAAAGGCATGCGTCCCTTCCACTCGAAAACATTTTACCACTCAAAGTCGTTGTCACGTAAAACTTTCGCCCGTATACCGACTTTACAGGCAACCAATTTTTTTTTTCTAGAAGGAAATTGAGCTTCGCCGTTCGATATTTAAATTGATGACTATTATACTCATACGAAGACAAGGCTGAATAGCGAAGCGACCTCTTTTGTCATTGGGCTGAATGCATGATGTCTATTGCCAGTACGCGAACTTTTTGAAAGAGTGAAGTGTTTTTTTTTTAATTACTTACCGCCCTAGAGCCTTTTATAGCTACATTATTACCCTAGAGCGCTAATTGGTCACCTACAAGCCCCATTTGGGGGTAATAAGGACCTACTTACCGAATATGAGAGATGTAAATGTAATTTAAATGTATGTAAACAAAAATATTGTAACACATTTATTATCTTTAAGTTGCTTTGATATAATAATTATTTCTGTTATCTGCCTACTATAACTCTTAATGATAATAATTTAATGAGTTCATTAAATTATTATCATTAAGAGTTATACCGATAAGTTTATCGGTCTGATTTAATCTATTAGGAACTGAGGTATACTATCTATGCGTACAACTTATCTAATTTGATAGTATAGCAGTTTAAAAAATCCTTTTTCATTTAAAATTGTTCTACAACTAAAGACAACAGACGGCGACACAACGACCAATGATATATATAAACGAGGAGCTCTTCTAAATAGTTTTATTGATAACTATATCAATTTTGCGAACGGCTCTAACGATTACAACGTGATAAACTGTAAGAAACCATCTCGTCCATGGTAGATGCTTAATGTAAGGCGGACAGTATGTATGCACGTTTATGTTTGCCACCCACAATAGCATAAAATTATTTTTACGATAAGTGCAAGATGGTGAGGTAAGCACGTACACTAATATTCATAATTTGAGAGATAAAAGGAAACATGACACTGGGAATCTGAACGAATGAAAAGTTTTATGTTAATAAAATTCTCAATTACATTGCACGATTATCATTTACTTGAAATCGTAAGAGAAAGTTTATTTGTATGACGTGGTAATTCTCAACTGAATTTTGCCGATACATAAACGTTAAAGGAGTGAGATTTTAGCGAGTCGTGAAAGTTAGGAGGAGGACATATTTGCATATATGAAGCATTTTCATTTGGCGTTCGGATCTGGGGCCCTACCGCCGAAGCTGAAACCGATTACCATTGCATTTTTTGAATGCGAAAATGAAACTACTGCTTAGATTGTTGGTATTTATATTTAGCTCAGCTAGTAGAACCCTAGTGCTCTACCGACTAAGCTGAAGATGTTTGTCAATAACTCTAACCTAAGACCAATTTTTGGAATCAAAAATCCAATGGTAATCGGCTACAGCTTCGGCAGTAGGGCCCCAGGGGCCGATTACAATCGGATTTTTTGATGGCAAATATCAAACTTCAGCTTAGATTGGTGGTAATTGTGATTATCTTAGCTAGTAGAAACGCTGGAGCTCCACCGATAAGTGGAAGATGTTTGTCTATAACTAAAACGTAAGACCTATTTTTCGAATCGAACTTATGTTTAAATTTGTGACCAATATCTTCAATTAAATCGGTAGATCGTCTCCGTCCCTACCGACTAAGCTTATTACTATTAGCACTAATTTACCTTACTTCACCTTAGTGAAGTTAGATTTTCGCAATTAAAAAATCCGATCGTATTCGGCTTCACCTTGGCGGTAGAACCCCAGTTCTGAACGAGCAAAAACTTTGTTCACGCGTGAAATGAAGACAACTGAGTGAGCGAACATAATATTTGTTCAGGGATAATCGATGGGACTCGGCGAAACCTGCGAGTTAGCAGTTAGTCTGTGCGTTCGTTCGACGTTAAATGCGCTCAGCTGGTGTCTGAAATTTTATTTATTCTACGGGAACATGTTGTGCAATCAAGAAAAATCTGTTTTAAAAAAATCCTTCCGGTCTCGTGTCCGCAACTACCTTTTACACAACATACACACATTTATGATTTTTTTAGAAGAAGTCCAATGACAACAAACACTACACTAGTAAAAACAAATCAGTACTATTACTTGTACTGTGCTATTACTAAGAAAATATTGGACTTGGGAGTTGTAAAGCAAAATGAATATAAATATAATAATTAATATAATACTCATTTGTTACACAGTAATCTCAACAAAACTTGGTAATTGTGGAGCCGGCGAACAAAACCGGACTTGTCCTATCTAAAAAAATCCAAAAAGAAACTAATGAAGACCATGCATTTTTGTATAACTGTATAGTATAACTGTATAATGTATAAGACAAGTTGGTTTCTGCTTGAAAATTTTACAAATAAATACTTTGTACTTTTGAAACACTAAATACACTGACTTATTTCTATTTTTTTCTTATAACTTATTTGGGGTTTAGTTTTCTCTTACTATTGACTTATCAATGTAATTGTTATTATGTCCTATGAATAGTTATCATACTGTTTGTAAGATTGGCTGGAAGAAAATATAATATTATTATATTTTTGACGAGCTCGGTGGTCGAATGGTTAGCAATGGGCACTTTGACTCCGAGGTCGCGGGTTCGATTCCCGCACAAGACAAACATTTGTGTGCATGAACATGTATGTTTGTCTTGGTCTGGGTGTTTTCTATGTATTATAAGTATGTATTTACAAAAAAAAAAATGTATTTAAGTACATTTATCAGTTGTCTAGTACCCATAACACAAGCTTTGCGCTTAATTTGGGACTAGATGGCGCTGTGTAAATTGTCCAGAAATATTTATTTATTTATTTATAGGAATACTATTATGATGTAGGCGGATGCCTAATCATAATGTTGTAAATAAACACTTCTACTGTTCCACGTAATTATATTTAAGTTTACCGACCGGTTTCGCCGCTAAGGCATTATCAAGGTAAACAGATCACGTGGAACAGTACAAGTGTATTATTATAACATTATGATAATAATGTTCCACCAAGTGCCAACAATCAACAGTATCAACTAAATCATAATAGTTACCTAAGATGGATTTTTTATCTCAATACCTTGACACACGCGTACGAA
Source organism: Hypsopygia costalis (assembly GCA_937001555.2). Lineage (NCBI taxonomy): Eukaryota > Metazoa > Arthropoda > Insecta > Lepidoptera > Pyralidae > Hypsopygia > Hypsopygia costalis. The sequence goes on along the minus strand of OW443340.2, from coordinate 12,733,022 downwards.
GTCGCAGGAGGAAGCTAGTTTATAACCTTTGCATATACATAGTACATTTAGATTCAAATATAATAATATATGTAGTTTCTAGACGGCCTCGATTAAAATTATTTAGAAAGTTTGTGTACCTAATGCTCTTTTTTTAGATTCAAGTCATACTGCCTTGCGCTAACTAGTTTTGCCATATACATTCAAAAATAAAACTGGACTAGATCGAAAAAAAAAATGAAATTACATAAAACATAAACAAACTAATTCCTTGTCCAGATCTTTTTTGGTTAGGATAGGTATAGTGTATATATATACCAAATATATATATATATATATATATATATATATATATATATATATATATATATATATATATATATATATATATATATATATATATATATATATATATATATATATATATATATATATATATATATATATATATATATATATAATAGGTAGGGGAAAAAGTCTTTTCGCATTATAGTATGTATGAACTTGTAATAAAATCTCTTTGGTTATACCAGTTGTATCTGGCAGGTTTTGATATCTTTAAAAAGTTTAAATTTTAAAAAAGATAATTCCAAATTCAAATTAGGTAAATGTGTGATTTTCATTTGTTTTTTTTTACTGTCAAGATGAGTGAATCTAATGAAGAAATTCGATTCATTTTAAAATTTTACTACAAAAAAGGTAACAATGCAACGCAAGCTGCGAAAAAAATTTGTGACGTTTATGGACCTAGTGCAGTGTCTGTGAGAGTAGCACAAATTTGGTTTAAGCGTTTTCAATCAGGAAATTTTGATGTGAAAGATGCACGTCGCTCTGGTCGCCCTGTTACGGATAAAATTGATGCCATTTTTGAAAAAATGGAGCAAGATCGGCATATCAGTAGTTATGACGTAGCTGAAGAATTAGGAATTGACCACAAAACAGTTTTGGCGCATTTGAAAAAAGCTGGGTACACTAAAAAGCTCGATATTTGGGTGCCTCACGATCTCACTGAAAGAAACCTAATGAACCGTGTACTCATTTGCGATTCTTTACTAAGACGTAATGAAAGCGAACCGTTTTTGAAGAAGCTTATAACTGGTGATGAAAAGTGGATCACGTACGACAAGAACGTGCGAAAAAGGTCGTGGTCAAAGGCCGGTCAGGCTTCACAGACTCTGGCAAAACCCGGGTTAACCCGCAACAAGGTGATGCTGTGTGTATGGTGGGATTGGAAGGGCATTATTCATTATGAGCTGTTACCGCCAGGCAGGACTATCGATTCTGAACTCTACTGTGAACAACTGATGAGATTAAAGCAAAAAGTTGAGAGAAAGCGGCCGGAATTAATTAACAGAAGGGGTGTGATTTTTCATCATGATAACGCTAGACCTCACACATCTTTAGCCACTCAGCAAAAATTAAGAGAGTTTGACTGGGAGGTGTTAATGCATCCGCCGTATAGTCCTGACCTTGCACCTTCTGATTTCCACCTGTTTTGGTCTCTTCAGAATTCTTTAGGCAATGTCAGGTTAACATCACGAGAAGACTGCCAAAACCACTTGTCGTGGTTTTTTAAACAGAAGTCCCAAAATTTCTATAGTAATGGGATCATGTCTGTACCTACAAGATGGCAAAAAGTTATCGAACAAAATGGCACCTACATACTTTAGTTAAATGTAAATAAACTTTATTAAAAAATGTTTTGAATTTTCATATAAAATACGAAAAGACTTTTTCCCCAACCTAATATATATATATATATATGGTATATATGTCTAACTACATTAAAGTAACTGCGACTTTAAAAACAGGATGTCGAGCGAGCAACTCTAAGGCTAACCTTTTTTTATATGAAAGGGGTACAAACGAGCATGTGGGTCACCTGATGGAAAGCAATCACCACCCCCATAGAGATCAGTATTTAAGATCAGTATCTAAGGGGTCGCCGATCCATTGCGACCCTATACTCCTTGTTGTCTTTCTGGTGACCTCACTCACTCCCAGGAACACAACAACCCTCAAAGGGATTGATTTTTGTATTCTGTGAGGTGGAGGTACGTCCCCAGTCGGGCAACTTAGAAAAATACGCTATGCTATGCCCTACCTCTCTTTTCGCCAGAGCTTCGTTTGTCAGTCAGCAGGGTGCACCACGTGCAGGTGAGATTGGCTTTGGTTCAAAGATGTTGATGAACCACTTACACAACCTATATTAATATGTACAGTACGTTGTACGCGATAAATGTACTGGCACCAATACCCTATAAACTAGTATTTCGCATATTAAATAGCGGAAGGCTGGCGTTAGTTACCAGGTTATTGCCATCCAAATACAGATGTCGGTCTGTTGCCGAGTGCACGCGGACACTCGCCTTGCATACCAGGCTGCCTAGCGGAACACATATAACTGGACTGCACGTACATTTCACCTTCTACAAACTTTAGACATCGAACAGTCGTAAAATAGCAAACACATTTCGGTAGATATTAAATAAAGTCTTATCGCGATGTAGTCCTAAAGCTCTCTAACCCAACTAGATAACTTTATTTTTTGGAAAGAACTCAAAACAGAGATACTAATCCTCATTTGGCATGAAACTCTGAATTTGGGGTCTAAGTGGTTCATCAACATCTTAGAACCAAAGCCAACTTCACCTGCATGCGGTGCACCCTGCTGACTGACAAAAGAAACTCTAGCGAAAAGAGAGGTAGGGCATAGCGTATTTTCTAAGTTGCCCGACTGGGGAATGTACCTCCACCTCACAGAATACCGAATGTGAGGTCACCAGAAAAAAAAGGAAGGAGTGTAGGCTGGCAACGGATCGACGACCCCTTGGTGTTGCTGATCTCCATGGGCGCTGGTGATTGCTTTCCATCAGGTGACCCACATGCTCGTTTGTTTCCCTCTCATATAAAAAAAAAAACCGGACAAGTGCGAGTCGGACTCGCCCACTGAGGGTTCCGTAGGTCGTACGTAGTATCATTATTAAATTTGATATTTTTCATTATAAATAAGAAATAATGCGTCGAAAAAAATAAATAAAATATATTTTGCAATGTGTACATCAAGCTCTTTCATATGATACCCCATTTGAACTAGTAGTTTCAATTTGAAATTTCGACACCCTATAAAAAATATAGACCCCCTATTTTTTAAGATCTATTTACAAATGTATAGTTTTGAGATTTATTCCTGTACTTGTAGTCTATAACGATGTTACTTGCCAAATTTCATAGTTCTAGGTCAACGGGAAGTACCCTATAGGTTTTGATTCCCTTGAGTGTGTCGAAATATGCGTTTTTTGCTGAATAAACGGCCGTAACTTTTTTCTACGTAAACTTAGCAGTTTGATTTTTTTTTAACTTCATGGGACCGTAGACCTGAGTATACAGTTCAAATTTCAGCTTGATACCTCCACGCATTCTCGACATAGAAATTCTTGACAGACAGACAGACAGACGGACAACAAAGTGATCTTATAAGGGTTCCGTTTTTCCTTTTGAGGTTCGGAACCCTAAAAAATGGATTGACATGATTTCTTTCACGAGTTTAGTTTAAAGTCTGGAGAGTGACATAGACTACTTTTTATCCCGGAATAACATTTTATTCCCAAAGGAAAAAGTTTATTAAAGTAATGACTACGTAGGCGAAGCCACGGGTAGCTAGTTGTTAATAAAATGCAACATACTTACGAGTAAAAATGTCTCTTGTCTTCTCTATAAGGCCAAATGAACTGTTCAGTCTTCAAAATACCTGTAACAAATAAATGATATTAAATATTAATTTATTTCAGATTACAATATCCATAACATAATCATTAATGTATATGTATGAAGTTAATTATTTAACATGTCAAAATATTATCAAAATTATATTATATTAAAATATAGTCTCAATTCAATAAGTATCATGTCAAATAAAATAGCAATGTCAAAAATAGGAATAAAAATGAAAAAAAAAAAAAAATTGTCCAATTCATTCAAGTACCTTTTGTAATATCAAATAAATAAATAAATATTCCTGGACAAATTGAACGCACAGCCATCTAGTCCCAAACTAAGCAACTAATACTATGGGTACTAGATAACTGATATAATACGTATTTTTTTTTGTAATACATACATATAATATGTACATCGAAAACACCCAGACGAAGACAAGTAGACATGTTCATGCACACAAATATTTGTCTTATGCGTCAATTTTTATATCAAGACGTTTGTCAATCGGCTTGAAATAAAAATGGTTTAGCAATTTTATTCATGACGTATGTTTTATATTATTTTTTAAACGACATCGTAACGAGCATGGTGCAAAAACGCAAAGTATGCTCTTCCCGTGACAGATATGTATATTCTCAACGCTACGTCACGAGTTTGAGGGGCAAGTCTTTTAATTAAAATGAAGTCATAATTCAGTTTCGATCCAGTCTCGACCTCATAAATGTCACGTTTGGTATTCTCGTATCACAATATGACACTTCAAAGTTTAGTTTAATTTAAGTTGGGATTATATTGAAATATGACCGAAAATTAAACAAGCTAAGAATGTTATTTTGTCAACAATAAAAATGATAATATTAAATTATTAATGAAATCAAGTGTTATAGTTATTAGTCAATTCATAATTCAGTATCGATTCGGTTAACTTTCAAATTGTGAACGTAAAATAATTACGAGAATTGGCCGTCTGGTTGCCAAAATCTTTATTTTCAATTACAACATAATATTATATAAATTCAATTAGACTGATACGCGCAACGATGCCAACGAGCTCCTCTAAGGTATAATCCTCTAAGGTAAGGTAAGATTTAATGTTATGTATTGCAAAATCGATTTAGTTTTACTTGACTTTATTTGGGTGTAAAAACGAGTACTATATGCAGTTCCTGCTAGTTTTTCTAGCGACGCAAATTGTCGTTCGCCTTGGATGCAATTTCCGTCTCATCCGCAATTCCGAACTAATGAAAGAGGCGGTTTCTAGAATCCGTTTTTCTACTAGTAGCCGCTAGCGATAGACCGGATGAGTATATAATACTATACTTAGATGTTACATCCTCGACATTCAAGTATAACTACGAAGTTTCGCATATAGTTCTACATTACCACACAGTCATTCGTGTTTTGTGTGTCGCATCAACGGCACTGAGTTTCGAATTTAAAAAGAAATTCGAGGTATGTCAATTTTTTTTAACTACTATGGGTGATAGAAGGGAGTCAGTGAGACTTCTTTTTTAATTTTTATTGAAAATAAACAAACAGGGCAGGCTAAATAAAACCGTTCAATATAGGATCATATGCGAAACTACGTTATACGTGAATGTCTAAGGATGTAACATTGCGTATAATTTAGTTTGAATTTTACTTAAGGTAAGTTCATATAATTTTAAAATATATACTTGTTTGTTAAGTACAGGTAATTACCCTGATATTATTTTTCTGAGGAATCTTATTCAAGTGTTCATTTAAATATCCGCTCAAATTTGACTATTTATTCTCACATTTTAAAATTATTGAAGCGAATATAATCAAAAGTTATTATTCGCTATAAGTTTGATTTTATATTATAAATTTGAAACAGTCTTACTAAGTTTAAATTAAGATATGCCCTTAAAATTTTTACATACATAATAGAAATATATGAAGAAAACAAAAAGGGTCCGTTTGTTTTTCTATCCGAGTTTATTGAGGTTTAAGCAAACTATTAACTAAGCCGTGTGTTATCGATTAATGAAAAACGTATTAGCAGGTCCGCGTACGTCCGGGCTTCATTAGCATAACAGATATAAGTATAACAATTAGGGCAATTGTTCTCAAAGTGGGCATTAACGGCCCCCTGCAGGCCTTGAGGCGGGAGGCGGCAGGTATAAGGCTACCAGAGTTTGAGGAGCGTCGATATGTAGATACTTAAACCATGGCTGATATAAAATAATAACGAATAATTACGTAGAGTCGGCCGACTATGTCATCATAAAAAAAAGGATATCAAAGTGTCAAATAATAATCAGTGCTGGACTGGCGTCATAGTAATTACATATGATATTTCACTCTAAAATTTAATATACTACTATAATATATAATCAATAGCTTTATATAATTTAAAAGAGCATTATTATTTTTAACTAATGTTGAGATAAGAAGTTGTCAACTCTCGCTACTGGGCTTGGTAGGTGATATAAGTTTGAGAACCTATGTTTTAAGACTGATACGATTATGAACCGATTATGTACGAAGTCTATAATTACTATGAACTCGTGACTTCGTACACACGTATCCCAATGTATCGATGATTTTTTTTAAATGCTTTTTTTGGCAAATACCTATACCAAAATTTTATATTCTGATCCGTCTTTTATTTATATACTAAATAAGAGGGGGGGGGGGGGGGGGGGACGAGCATGTGGATCACCAGTTGGAAAGCAATCACCACCGCTCATGGAGATCTGAGGGGCAGTTCTCGTAATTTAAATATAGTCAAAATTCAGTTTCGATCCAGTCTCGATCTCACAAATGTCACATTTGGTATTGTCGTAACACAATATATAACCTCAAAATTAAATTTAAGCGGTATTATATCGAAATATGAGTGAAAATTAAACAAACTAAGAATGTTACGCCAACAACAAGAATTGATAATAATTAATTAATTAAATCAAGTATATAATTTTAGTCAATTCACAATTCAATCTCGATTTGGTCAGCTTTCAATCTGCGTTCGTAGAATAATTACGAGAATTGGCCTTCAGCAACAAAGAGGTCGCCGATCTGTTGCCAGCATATTCTCCTTTCTTTCTTTCTCACTCACTCGCAGGAACACAACAACCTCAAAAGAATTGTAATTCTCTTTTTTTGCCAGAGCCTGTTTCGGCAGTCAGTAGGGTGCACCGCGTGCAGGTGAGGTTGGCTTTATTTCAAAGATGTTGATGACGCTGACGATGACCACTTACACCCCAAACTCTATTACGTATTCGAATTTGAAGATATGTTGGTATTGTAAGTACCGTACAACTTATGTTCGAATGTAAGCAGCAACGGATTATGTACGAAATTTCTCAAACTTTATGCATATGTAATAAGACAGGAAATCCGGAAGGATAAACTCTACGTTTGTGAATCTTGTAAATTATAAATCCAATGAAATATTTATAGGAACTCGGGATAATGCTCACCCTACTAAATTACAACACAAAAGAGAACATGAAGTATTTAACATAAATTTCAAGTTAATTCCATAGGATTTTGTTTAATGCAAACAAATATAGCATTAGGTTCTATACGGGGCATTTTACCTTTTTGAAACAGTTTCCTTGGTAATAAATGAACTACAAATGAGCTATAAGAATCATGGCACAATAAAAGCAAGGTATTCTCTTCCCAGGTATTTATTTTTTATTCTACGATGGATGACAGACAAGCATACGGCCCGCCTGATCTGAAGCGGCTACCGTAGCCATATAAACGCTCGCAACATATTATATCGCTCGCGTGCCGCTATCCCCGCTGCCAGTGTAAGGCAGCAAATTCTTCCTTTCTGGTTAACTCACTCACCCGCATGAATACAACGGAACATAAAAATGGTAATTTAAAAAACTAAAAAACCCGACTGCTTTTCTGTGTAATTTGGAAATGAAAAACGGCAAAAAAAAATCACGTTTGTTGTATGGGAGTCCCCTTAAATATTTGTTTTATTTTAGTTTAATTATTTATTTTTAAAGTGAATATATAACTAAATATTATGTGAGTATTTCAAGCGTCTACCTATTACCGTTATGAATTGCGAGCAAAAACAAGCAAATAAATCACGTTTGTTATATGGGAGCCCCCTTAAATATTTATTTTATTACGGTTTTTAGTATTTGTTGTTATAGCGGTAACAGAAATACATCATCTGTGAAAATTTCAACTGTCTAACTATCACAGTTCATGAGATACAGCCTGGTGACGGACGGACGGACAGCGGAGCCTTAGTAATAGGGTTTCTTTTTACCCTTCGGGTACGGAACCCTAAAAACACTGATGACATATCCGGGTTTTCAAATACTTCCGGATTTTGAATGTTGAACATTCAAAATCCGGAGTTTTGTCCTGTCTGCTAGAGTTTAGAGATGGCAACCCTTTATAAACCCTTTATCTAAATAGGTATCAACATATACGAGTATTTATTGCGCAATATGCTCACGCATCTACTACTACTCACGTAGCTGCTAAACTATTGAAGAACTCAAATTGTGTAAGAAATCATAAATGCTTCTAAACAGGCAACGTGCTATTACGCTCACGATAATTTGTGACATACCGCCAAAAATGAAAGGCGACTCGCATCTCCAAGAAAGTGTATTAAAGTTTAACGTTAACCGTTGCAAATACACGGGGAAACTCTATGTCGAGTGAAGAAAACGTGGGTTTTACAGTTAAATAAACGATTACATGTCAAAACGAGTGTGTGGATGTCTCCGCCACGGAGGCAGGGACATGCTAAATAAATGTTGCACGACTCTTGATAAGATTTCGCTGTTCGTGACATTGGTTACAGATGTTTTTTATCCTTTATGCTGATTTTTATGCAGAGACTGTATTTGTGAAGAATTTGCTTGTATAATAAATTAACTTCAGCATTGAATAAATTAGAACAGAAAAAAAAAATGTATTTGTTTCATGCTGATCGAACTTGTAGAGTTCATTAGCACACCATACAAATGTTGCGTCGTTAATCACCCCTGCTGCAACCTTTGGGGTGTAAGTGGTTCAACAACATCTTTGAACCAAAGCCAACTTCACCTGCACGCGGTGCACCCTGCTGTCTGACAAACGAAGCTCTGACGAAAAGAGAGGTAGGGAGCGTAATTGTAAGCTACCCGACTGGGGAATGTACCTCCACCTCACAACTTGGCTGCGGTGTGAGGGAGGCTTACAAATATGCTGTATCCTACCTCCCTTTTGCCAGAGCCTCTTTCACTAGTCGTCAGGGTTCACCATGTGCTGGTGAAGTAGGCTTTGACCCTAAAGATCGAGGTGACCTCTTCCACCCCAGGTCATCCTAGCCTTGTGTTGATGCGATACTTTGATTTTCTGACATAATATAAAATGCCCTATTTTTGTTGCCATTTTTCCATATAAATATATTTCAATCAACATTCATTTTGGCCATTATTCCTTCGTAGGATGACGATCGTATCTGGTGGAAAGCATTGGGGAAGGCTTATATTCAGCAGTGGGTAGATACATACTGATGATGATGATTATTCTTTCACATGTAACTAATACTACCATTATTTATCTAATAGCTACAGAATATGTAATAATACTATATAGTGAAGAGTCTATTCGAGTTCAAATGCTTAATACCTATGTGTAAATTAACTTACGGTTAAAAAAATAAATCAGGTCGGAAACGGTCCAATGAAGAGCATAGAGAATATAACGGATGCCATTTCGTTTTCCGTGAGTTGTTCATCTACGTATGCCGGCAAAAACCGGCTCTAGAGTCTAGCCTCCGTGTCGGCAATTAGCAGCACGTGTCTTCAGTTATTTCAAGAGCATTTTTATTTAGCTATGCACTCTCTGTTTTATTTTTATGATAGGGTTGCCATCCGTCCGAGTTTCCCCGGATTTGTCCTAGTTTGCAGGGCGTCCGGGAAGCGTCCGGGCGGGGTTTCATTTGTAGTCCAGGGTTAAAAGTTTTAAATCGCTACCGCCCGCTCCATGCTGCGAATAACCGTATTGTCACAGAATAAAAATAGTACTAGTACTAAAAACACTGATGACATGTTCGGGTTTTAAGATTCAAATTCAGAGTTTTCACGCTTCTTGTCCTGGTTGCTAGCGTATAAATATGGCAACCCTATTTTATGAGAACTCTGTGATGATAATTGTCATACTAAAAAGAAATGGTTATGTATTTTATTTGGGTTTAATATTTTTATTGCGGAATTCTTTGTGGTTCAGTAATGAATGCGATGTTTTTGTAGTTTATTTTTAGAATTAGATTTTGTGGTTCAGATGGTCTGTTATGTTGTTCAGTTGTTACGTAAAAAGGACTATAGGAGGCTAGGTGCTTATCAAAGCCACTGAATAAAAAAATATTGTTCGTAAGCGATTATGCAAACGAATAACTATTATAGAATACTATTATTTTTCTCAAGAATACCATGAAGTCTTTTTACATCACTTAGTATACAACCTTTAAAATGTTGAAGGAAAGCTGTAGCATATTCGTGGTACAGTTACTTCTTTTTTCTTTGTAATTTTAGTAATTTTTTTATAGTAATAAAAGCAGCCTACCCAGATAAACCCTGTGAGGTTTTCGTGGTACGGCATTAACGTGTTGAAATGTATGTGTGAGAGTTTTAGAAATAAATTAATAAAAAAAAAAAAAAAAAAAAGCTAGAAGGAGAGCTACCATACAGCCCCGACAAACCAGGCAGTCAAGCTCATTCAAATGTCGTAATTGGGGGTGGCGTCGTGTCGCGGGTCGCCGTATTCTCAATAGAGTGGTTGAGTGGAGCGGTGGATGCCCCATGCGTCAACTCGTAAACGGGTGCTCCCAGAGAGGACTCGTCTGCTTGAGATGTTGGAGCTGCTCAGTGGAGAAAGGGAGATTAATTTCCTTAGTTTAAGTCAATAAATTATAACAGTGTAACGACGTGCATGTAGTTATAAAAATATTAACAAAAAGTATGGGTCCGTAGATTGCAATGTTACATAAAAAAAGTAAAGCGTTTATGTTGATTTTGTCTTAAAAATTTTAAGACATTGTTGTAAGCATTCTCTCTGTAATAACTAGAGATAGGCAAAATGCCATTTACGATAAGCGCTTAATAAGTACATATAAATGCCCAATAAATTTTGCCTAAAAAAAAGAATTTATAAGTACCTTTTGGACATTTATCGTAAATGCCCGGCATTTTGCCCATCTCTAGTAACTACTTATATTTAGGCCATATCCTATCAGTTGACCTTTTATCGTCTGAAAGCTAAAAGATGGAATGCCCCGGAAAATGGGGAGAAATGTCAATCTTATTACACAATGGATAGACACATGAGCTATGAATTCAATCATGGCAGTTATCAGTGCTTTCGGATCCATGCCCCGCCATTGGTACCGGTTTCGGCAGATAAGAGCTAAATTGATTGGTTAAATTACGTGACATAAGTATTTACAGTACTTACAATTTTTCTTTATTTCTTGTATTTCAACTATTGGTATTTTTATAAAAGGTAAATAAATTATAAAAGGTTTTATAAAAGGTATTTTTATAAAAAATAAGGTATATCCTAAAAATATAAATAAAATCCTAAGGATAGATTTTTCCTATATGGGATCTATTCGTCGTCGTCGTCGACAACCCTTATCTTACTCCACCACGCTGCTCAACTGCGGGTTGGCGGGGAGGCCAGTGTTTTCGACAGCTTGAAACTGGCTAACCCGGCCGACAATAAAGGCCACTGACTTGGCTTAATGACTGTCATCTAATGACAACAGACGAGACCGACGGCTTAACGTGCTCTCCGAAGCACGAAAAAACTATATATCTAAACGTAGGTACTAAAATTCTGCTTAACTTACCTAATTTCCAGGAGTATTTTCCTCTATTGCCATTTGAAAAGATAATCCAATGTAGATGTCACTTTGCGCGGTTAATAAGGATGGCGTTTGTTATTCAACACAAAAACTCGAGGGATTAGACAAAAAAAAAATATACACCAAAAACAAAACGATTACTGCTACATAAACAACAAAAATATGAGATTCGTGGCGAATTCTATTTAAACAATCATATTGCCGTGTACCATACTTACTAAACGAATGTGTTATGTATCGATAACCCTTATCTAACATTTCTTCACAAGTACATACATACATTGATAATTACGTCAAATAGATAAATCGCCGTAGTATTGTAATTGGTCTTACGACCAAAGTGTGTATATATACGAGTATATAGTGGCGCCACTTTCTTCGTAATAACATAAGAAAATCAGAAGCGTTTCTTTTAACACGCTTTTATTAGCTTCATTGGGTATGTTTGCTTGTATATACAAACTGAATGAAGCTAACCGACAACGGTTTGTCAGTTTAATCGTTTTCTTGGATCTTAATTTTCACCCACTTTGAACGGTCAGATGTAATTTAAACTTTGTATACTTATCAAGGACTGATGACTGATGACAAAACAATATTTTGATAAGTTTATTTAATTATTCTGGTAAGGATGGCCAGGATTAATTAATTTCCTCACAATCACATCGAAGTAAAAAGTTGAAAATAAATATATTTATTTACGTTCATCCATGAATTTCATCCGATTCGTTCTGCGAATGTGGAACTTTTAATGCACGGTTTACAATATTGCAATAAATGACACAATAAAGATGAAATATCGACATTTGTTTTGACGTACGTCAAAGAAATGCAATCCAATAAAACGTACTCTTGTTAGAAAAAATAAATTTTTATTAAAAAAAAACTTTCGGCCGATCGATTCGAAATCTTGAGATTGCATCATTGATCACTTTTTTTTATGGAAAAAGACAATTTTGGTTATACTGTATGAGTGATTTGAACTTATTCAATTCATCCGGGCCTTTAACACGGGAAGTAATTATTTGTTTGTCGAAGGCGTATGTATGGATTGTATGTTAATTTGCATGTCTTTATTGGCGCAATATGCGTGGGAGAGGCCAACTCTTAGGAACAGTCTTTTGTATTGTGTCATGTTTTGTTAGTATGTATTATGGTAAAAATATCAATAGATTGCATTTTTGTTGCATAGCTTATGAGATAATTATTAGGTTCTGGACTATCTTGTCGATTTTGAGGTTATTCTTATTGTAACTTGAAGTATTTCCCATCCCAACCTTGGCGTTAATAAATAAGATTTATTAACGCATTAATGCATCTTATTTATTAACGCAAAAGTTGGAATGGGTGTACGTTTGTTAGTCATCATCAGAAGGCCTGAACAGACCTGGACGAAGTATGATACAGAGATGGATGTATCTCTATCTCTGTGTAATGTATTCTCATGAGCATGAAGTTCACGCCGACGAATTCGTGGGTACTTACTTACAATTTTTGAATCACATTATATATTTTATATAATAAGTTCATGCACACATATATTTGTCTTGTGCGGGGATCGAACCCGCGACCTTCGAGATAACGTGGCCATTGCTGGTTAGCAATGTCCACTAATGGTTATTCGACCACCGTGCTCGTCAGCCAGTCAGTCGTCGTAATATAATTATGTAAATGAATTTTGCATAAGTACGATTTTTATTTTATTTTATTAAGTAGTCGTGCTCGTGTCTGTGGCTTCGCCCGTGTATATTATGTCGTTAGCATAACTTTAAACCGGTAAACTAAGTTACCATAGTTCACAACATGACGACCACATTATGAAGCGTAACGATGTCCAGCAAAAGTACCGATAGATAACAGTGAGGCCTGAGTACCTGTCCGCCTGCTGTCGCTGTCCCGTGCTCCCGTTATCGAAACAATAGACAACAGCGTCACGGAAAATGCCTGCCTGCCTTTCCACATGCAGTCGTGACTGATCGATAGATGTTCATCGACGGTGATTGGTAACACCAAATAGTACTCAGTCTTTATGGAGGTTGGTGTATCCGTAATTAAAAAGAAATGTATTTAATCTTATGACATAGTTTTAAAATAAGCAAGGTTACTATAGTGATTGTTATAACAAAACTCACTACAAGTTGTGCACGAAATATATTTATTGAAAGCTGAACTGCATTTATATATCTCTGCTGATATCATCTTATAACTAAACCCTATATTATAAATATATTTTTTTGTACACAATATAAATAGATACATATTAAAAAAGGAAGTTTTTAGGGAGTTTGTAGCGTATTGCTTCTTTTTTAACATGCTTTTATTAGCTTCACCTATATTTTTGCTTGTTTGTCGGTTTATCAGTTTGAAAAGAACTTTTTTGAAGTTTATTTTGACCCACTTTGAACGGTCAGATTTAATTTAAACTTTGTATACTTATCAAGTACAGATGGCAATACAATAATTTGATAAATCTATTAAATCATCCTGGTAAGGATCGCCAGGATTAATTAATTTTCTCATATATCACATCGAACTAAAAAGTGGAAAGTAAATATAGTTTAAAAAAAATAAAAAACACGCTTTAACGATCAATCGAACTAAAAACGAAAAATATTATTTAATATAGGCAGAAAATAGAAATGAACGAAAAGGATTAGTATCATTGTGAAAAAAAAAGCGTGGGGTGCTCGATAAATAAAAATATGGCACAAAGCACCGCACGATTTTTTACAATATGTAATACTAATCTTCTATATCTTCTACATATATCAATTAACGCTTTAAATCGACATTGGCGTCTATCTTCCTCTTAAGCAGTCGAGTGTGGTTAGGCTTCGTTTGATCTCTATAAAAACTAACATTAGTCTCGACATCAAAGGTTATTGTTTTAGTACTTAGTTGGAAATTTCTAATCAAGGGTTTGGTAATTTTGTTCTTGTTATGTAACAAAGAAATTACATTAGACATGGCGGGAAATAACTTAAAACGATACCTGCTGCGAAAGCGGCGACATCTTGCAGCAGGTATTGCCATAAGGCATGCGAAACTAAATGAAAAAATAATTAAATAAATATTCCTGGACAAGTGGGCACATTACACAGTGCCATCTAAGACCCAAACTAAGCAAAGCTTGTACTATGGGTACCTACTAGATAACTGATATAATACTTAAATACATTTTTTTTGTAAATACATACAACCAAGACAAACGGACAGACAACAAGAAACGCACCCGTGACCTCGTTGTCAAAGCACCAATTGCTAGGCACTCGACCACCGAGCTCGTCGAAACTTCACGTCAGTTGTTGTTAAAATTTATAAGCACATTATTAAAAAAGTATATTTTTGATCCAGCCTTGTAACAGAATTATTGAAGCGTAGGTAAATCTTATCGGAACACCTGGCCGGTTTCTCACAATATGTTCACGTCACGACGCCTAATAAAGTACCTATAAGCAGGCTCTTCGACACGTGTATTGGACTTCACACTGTACATTGTATTCATTTGAGTAATTACATCATGAGTGAGGTCCGCCTGTTCTGCTCACATTTACTGTCCGTTGAACCCATTCCGTGATTACCCGGCAGGAGTGATTTTTGATGTAAGGCTGTTTTTACATGACACGGACACTTCATATTTCATAGCTATCAATATTTAATATATGACTGAATCCATGACTAGCTATTTGTCCTCGTCTTTTATTTATTTTTATTTATTTAAACTTTTTTTTTTTAAATACTACGTCGGGTGGCAGACAAGCATACGGCCCGCCTGATGTGAAGCGTTTACCGTAGCCATATTAACTCTCGCAACATAAAATATCGCTCGCGCGCCGCCACCCCCGCTGCCACCGCAGCATCTCCTTCCTTTCTGGTGACCTCACTCACTCGCAGGAACACAACAGCCCTCAAGGGAACCGTTATTTGGCTGCGGTATTCTGTGAGGTGGAGGTACATTCACCAGTCGGGTAGCTTACAATTACGCTCCCTACCTCTCTTTTCGCCAGAGCTTCGTTTGTCAGTCAGCAGGGTGCACCGCGTGCAGGTGAAGTTGGCTTTGGTTCAAAGATGTTGATGAACCACTTACACCCCAAAACTTCAGGCAAAAAGTTGTACACAGGCGGACTTAATGCTATTCAAGCATTCTCTACCAGTCAACCTACGGGTGATGCAGAGATAAGACATGGCAGGTGCACAGGGAGGGAATAATTGAAAATTATAATGTTAATTTAGGTATAGTATAAAAAAAACATATAAATTAATTATTTCTAAATTTATATATACATATTCACATACATACACATACGCATATATATACACATACACACACATATAGATACCCAATATATAATACATACACATAGGTGATTAGAAAATAATTATGTCTGCAATTCCTGTATAGACTTAAGCCAATAGGCACGAGTCATCGATTTGAATGAGGTCCTAGTCAAGGCCCTTTATTCAAGTCAAGGTCTTTTCGTTATGTTAAGTACTTAAAACACATTTTTATAATTTTTTGCTATTGTTTTTACTTCAGTAGTTAGCATTAAATTGCAAACAGAGTCAATTAAAAATAAAAACCGTTGTATTATTATTAGTTATTTTGTTACCCTTGCGTTTTAAATGGTTTAAAAAAATATAATACACTGGAACTGTATGCATGATACAATATTAACGTTATCGCAGATTCATTATGGTGCGTCTGGGTATCGGACCTTACAAATGACCACGGCCTTAGCGTTTCGTGATCGACACGTTGGTTTTTGCGTCCATCAGCAATTTTTTTGCCTGCCTCAATTTAGAATCTTAAGGGTACACATGTATATACCTGAGTAATGTAAAAATATAATTATCTCTACATTTTTTTTTGTATTTGGTAGTAAACTACAAAAGTTACGTAGTTGTTTTGTTATCGAATTTGCCATTATTATACAGTGTTTTCTTGTATTGTTTATTATATATTTAACTAGTTGACCCGTGCGCACTTCGTTGGGCGGTAAACATTTTTACGAAAAAGCATTTTCATTTTTCGTCTTAAGGTGACGTAAGTCCAGGGCTTGGCCGTTTTCGAGGGGGTGAGGTGCGGGGCTTGAGAGGAGCCGGCGCGGGGTACCCGCTTACAAGCGCGCGATCGCTGCCGAGACGCCACAGTATAGCGAAGCGACTATCTACACCCGTGTAGTATTACACCCGTCAATACAATAGTTAAAAGTACTTACTGAAAATATAATTATATGAAAATAAATAAACCACATGTAAAAATACATTTTTTTTTTATTAATGAAGTATATTATATTCAACATGCAAACAATTGATGTTTTGGTATATTATGAAAAAGTAAAGAATTCAAAATAAAAAGAAAACTATTCAATAATTCTTTTATATTCAATTATATTTATTATTGGTCAAACTAAAATAGGTACATACTTAGACTAACTAACTATCACGCGCCAGCATACACTATTCTTCATCCTTCTAGGAATCGATGTGTGCCGTACAGCACGCGTCTGTCCCTAGCTACTATGCCCGAGCATACAGCGGTATTGATATTAACAGTATTTATATTTGACAACCCCGGTGGTCCAATGGCTAACCATGTCCAGTTTGATTCCGAGGTCGTGGGTTCGATCCCCGCACAAGATACGAGTAAATATTTGTGTGCATGAACATGTCTGTTTATCTTGGTCTGGGTGTTTTCTATGTATTATCTATACTAATATTATAAAGCTGAAGAGTTTGTTTGTTTCTTTGTTCGAATTGAAAAAAAATTTAAGGTGAAGTGAGTCCAGGAAACACGCTTATTTAAAGAATTGTTACAATAAACTATTTCAATTTGGTTTCTAGAAATTTAACTATGAAATCTTAAGTCCTTTCTGCAGGGCCAAAAGCTATTGAAAACACAATTAATAATTTTTGGCTCGATAGAAAAAAATCGGGAACTTACTCTCAAAATTTGCACTAAGTAAAAATTATAACTATTTAATACAATTTTTTTATACGGAAATTATACCAAAATTTTCATAATTTTAATTAAGAGAGCATTATGCTATTACTTTTAAAAATAAAATAATTTAAATAAAGTTATTAAAAGAATAACGATTTGCGATCGCGCACCCTCCCCGACTCTCGATCGCTCTCAACATCAGTGCTCTAGGAGCTGCGTTCGAGGTAGGACCTGTGTCGCGCGTCCGTTCAACGCGTTGTCAATAAACACGTTGAAATAAACACAGTGTAGGAATATCAGTAAGACAACAAAACAACGTGATACATTTATTTTTTTACTGAGACCCGGTTTTTTTTCTCATGCTAGATGTTTCTTTGGAAAACTTTATTATAAATCTTTCTTGGAATATCTGTAAACCCACATTGAAGTTCGTTCAGTAGCGATTTCGATGATCGCGTACCTATCGGTACGTCATAATTTTTATTTCTTATACTTCGTCGGGCGGTAAAAACATACGGCCCGCCTGATGTGAAATGGTTACCGTAGTTATAATAACGCTCGCAACTTAAAATATTGCTTGCGCACCGCCACTCCCGCTACCAACACAGCAACTCCTTCCTTTCTGGTGACCTCATTCACTCGCAGGAACACAACAACTCTCAAAGGAATTGTTATTTGGCTGCAGTATTCTGTGAGGTGGAACTGACTGTTACCCGTGGCTTCGCCCGCGTGGTCCAGGGGAGCTGCCATTAATTTGTGTATATTTTTTTCTTGTTGTCATTTTTTTACTTGATGTGATAAAAAGTAGCTTAGGACACTCTCCAGACCGTAAACAATCCCCGTTAACAAAAATCATGTCGGTACTTAGGTTACTTTCGACGTAAAAGAAGAACAAATGATTACAAAGTTTATTTTTCCCATTGGATTAAGATGTTTTTCCGTGATAAAAAGTAGCTTATGTCACGCTCCAGATCGTACACTATCCCCATTAAAAAGAATCACGACCGTACTTAGGTTCATGTTTGACGTGAAAGAAGGACAAATGATTAACTTTATTTTTTCCATATAAAGGATAAAGAGTAGCCTATGTCACTCTCCAGGCCTTACACTATATCAAAAAAAAAAAATCATGTAAATCCGTTTGTTACTTTTGACGTGAAAGAAGGACAAACAACCTTTTACCTATATTATGCTATAGTGAGTTAATCTTAAAAGATAAGCATATGCGCAAATTTACGCAGCGCACGCAACGTAAGCCCTCAAAAGGATTTTTTTTTTTATACTACGGCGGGTGGCAGACAAGCATACGGCCCGCCTGATGTGAAGCGGTTACCATAACCATATTCACGCTCGCAACATAAAATATCGCGCCGCCACCCCCGCTGCCATCGCAGCATCTCCTCCCTTTCTGGAGACCTCACTCACTCGCAGGAACATAACAGCCATCAATGGAACCGTTATTTAGCTGCGGTATTCTGTGAGGTGGAGGTACATTCCCCAGTCGGGTAAGCTTACAATTACGCTCCCTACCTCTCTTCAACAGTTACGCTCCCTACCTCTCTTTTTAATATTTTTTTCTGTGGAATATTCTTTTCCCGTTTTTTATCGGTGCTCCGCTCCTATTGGTGTTAGCGTGATGTTATGTAGCCTATAGCCTTCCTTGAAATATAGGCTAACACTAAAATATTTTTTCAATTCGAACAAACAAACAAACAAACTCTTCAGCTTTATAATATTAGTATAGATAATACATAGAAAACACCCAGACCAAGATAAACAGACATGTTCATGCACACAAATATTTACTCGTATCTTGTGCGGGGATCGAACCCACGACCTCGGAGTCAAACTGGACATGGTTAGCCATTGAACCACCGGGGTTGTCAAATATAAATACTGTTAATATCGATACCGCTGTATGCTCGGGCATAGTAGCTAGGGACAGACGCGTGCTGTACGGCACATATCGATTCCTAGAAGGATGAAGAATAGTGTATGCTGGCGCGTGATAGTTAGTTAGTCTAAGTATGTACCTATTTTACCAATAATAAATATAATTATTGAATAGTTTTCTTTTTATTTTGAATTCTTTACTTTTTCATAATATACCCAAACATCACTTGTTTGCATGTTGAATATTATATACTTCATTAATAAAAAAATGTATTTATGTATACATGTGGTTTATTTATTTTCATATAATTATATTTCCAGTAAGTACTTTTAACTATTGTGTTGACGGGTGGGTGTTGTACTACACGGGTGTTGGTAGTCGCTTCGCTATACTGTGGCGTCTCGGCAGCGAACGCGCGCTTGTAAGCGGGTACCCCGCGCCGGCTCCTCTCAAGCCCCGCACCTCACCCCCTTGAAAACGGCCAAGCGCTGGACTCACGTCACCTTAACATCACGCTAACACCAATAGGCGCGGAGCACCGATAAAAAACGGGAAAAAAATATTCCTTTTGAGGGCTTAAGTTGCGTGCGCTGCGTAAATTTGCGCATATGCCTATCTTTTAAGATTAAATCACTATAGCATAATATAGGTAAAAGGTTGTTTGTCCTTCTTTCACGTCAAAAGTAACAAACGGATTTACATGTTTTTTTTTATATAGTTTAAGGCCTGGAGAGTGACATAGGCTACTCTTTATCCCGGAAAAACATTTTATTCCCACGGGAAAAAATAAAGTTAATCATTTGTCCTTCTTTCACGTCAAACACGAACCTAAGTACGGACGTGATTTTTTTAATGGGGATAGTTTACGATCTGGA
The DNA here is from genome assembly GCA_937001555.2 of Hypsopygia costalis. Lineage (NCBI taxonomy): Eukaryota > Metazoa > Arthropoda > Insecta > Lepidoptera > Pyralidae > Hypsopygia > Hypsopygia costalis. The sequence continues at coordinate 12,712,752 of OW443340.2, read as the reverse complement.
GAGTGACATAAGATACTTTTTATCACGGAAAAACATCTTAATCCAATGGGAAAAATAAACTTTGTAATCATTTGTCCTTCTTTTACATCGAAAGTAACCTAAGTACCGACATGATTTTTGTTAACGGGGATAGTTTACGGTCTGGAGAGTGTCATAAGCTACTTTTTATCCCATCAAGTAAAAAAATGACAACAAGAAAAAAACATACACAAATTAATGGCAGCTTCCCTGGACCACGCGGGCGAAGCCACGGGTAACAGTTAGTATGTATGTATTTACAAAAAAATATATTGATTTGATTTCATGATTGATTGAGAGAATTGTTATTTGGCTGCGGTATTCTGTGAGGTGGATGTAATTCCCCAGTCGGGTAGCTTACAATTACGCTCCCTACCTCTCTTTTCGCCAGAGCTTCGTTTGTCAGTCAGCAGGGTACACAGCGCGCAGGTGAAGTTGGCTTTTGTTTAAAGATGTTGATGAACCACTTACACCCTAAAATATTAATGATCCAACGTCCTAGCTCCTACACCAAAAAAATATTATGCGTAAGTCGTGTCCTACACCAAAAACGTTGGTGGCGGAAGCACGCAAAGTAGTGTAGATCAAATTGCCTGTAAATTTGACTTCCGCAAAATAACACCTGAATCAATTAACTATCTACCTACTAATATTATAAATGCGAAAGTATGGATATCTGTTTGTTCCACTATCTTTGGGGTTATCACTATATCTGGGCTGTAAGTGGTTCATCAACATCTTTGAACCAAAGCCAATTTTACCTGCACGCCGTGCACCCTGCTGACTGACAAACGAAGCGCTGGCAAAGGGAGGTAGGGAGCGTAATTGTAAGCTACCCGACTGGGGAATTTACCTCCACCTCACAGAATACCGCAGCCAAATAACAATTCCCTTGAGAGTTGTTGTGTTCCTGCGAGTGAGTGAGGTCACCAGAAAGGAAGGAGTTGCTGTGTTGGTAGCGGGAGTGGCGGTGCGCGAGCAATATTTTAAGTTGCGAGCGTTATTATAACTACGGTAACCATTTCACATCAGGCGGGCCGTATGTTTTTACGGCCCGACGAAGTATAAAAAATAAAAATTATGACGCCTAAACGGCCAAACCGATTTCGATGATCGCGTACCTACATGTATGCGATAAACTCAATCGCTACTGAACGAATTTCAATGTGGGTTTACAGATATTCCAAGAAAGATTTATAATAAAGTTTTCCAAAGAAACATCTAGCATGAGAAAAAAAAACCGGGTCTCAGTAAAAAAATAAATGTATCATCATCATCGTTGTTTTGTTGTCTTACTGATATTCCTACACTGTGTTTATTTCAACGTGTTTATTGACAACGCGTTGAACGGACGCGCGGCACAGGTCCTACCTCGAACGCAGCTCCTAGAGCACTGACGATGAGAGCGATCGAGAATCGGGGAGGGTGCGCGACCGCAAATCGTTATTCTTTTAATAATTTTATTTAAATTATTTTATTTTTAAAAGTAATAGCATAGTGCTCTCGTAATTAAAATTATGAACATTTTGGTATAATTTCCTTATAAAAAAATTGTATTAAATATTTAAAATTTTTACTTAGTGCAAATTTAGAGAGTAAGTTCGCGATTTTTTTCTATCGAGCCAAAAATCATTAATTGTGTTTTCAATAGCTTTGTGCCCTGCAGAAAGGGCTTAAGATTTCATAGTTAAATTTCTAGGAACCAAATTGAAATAGTTTAATAGAACTATTCTTTCAATAAGCGTGTTTCCTGGACTCACTTCACCTTAATATATGACACTCACAAATAGCGTGGCTTTCTATTGGTAAAATAATTTTCTAAATAGGTTTAGTAGATTCAGAGATTATCCCCTACAAACTCGCAATCTTTACCTCTTGTAATATGTATTGGTATAGATTATTATACATTTCTTGTACATTATTTATGCAGCGATGAGGGTTGAACACATTGTGAAGCGTACGTTTTTTAATACCACTCCAGTAGTACTGCCTGTCTAATGTGAACCAGCCGCAACTACTACCGTAGCAACTACATTTTGCGATATATCTTTTAAATCAAACTTTATTAACTATGTCTGTAGGCATAGACATGCGTGAATGAATGAAAACTACAATGACTTGCTTTCTCTTTTTATTAAGTATATTTTATTTAGCTCTAATGAAATTTGCATAGGGTTACCGTCGGAAATTCTGTTTCCATTAAAAAGAGAATTTAAGAAATCGGTTACTATACATAAAAATACAATCTTCTTGAGAATATGCTCCTTTTCTGCAGTTATTTTAAAAAAGAGCGACATTCAAGACGAGCCCAATGGCTACAAATAGCCACTTTGACTCCGAGGTCGAGGGTTCGATGCACAAGACAAATATTTGTGTGCATGAACATGTCTGTTTGTCTTGGTATGGGTGTATTCTATGTATAATATGTATGTATTTAAAAAAAAATAGTATAATCAATCAGTTATTTATACCTATATATAGTACAAGCTTTACTTAGTTTCGGACTAGATGGCGCTGTGTAATTTGTCCTGGAATATTTATTAATTAGCATGTTGCCAATTAACATGATGAATAAAAAAAGTTTGAAAGAAGAAGAAATTACCCACCGGAATACTTGATTTTATTCACTGAGTGCATTGAATTTTTTCACTTTTTAGAAGCTTCTTGTAATGGTTTGTTCAATAGGCTTGTATGACATTTTTTGTTTCGATTTGTTATTTAAAGACGTCACAATAATATAAATATAGGTGAAATAATTACTTCGATTGCATAAAAACTTCTCGAGATATGATAACTTGAAGATCACAATTTTGGACTATCCCGAAAACGCTCCATACAAAATGCCACCACGTTATGACGTCACACCTTGCTATTTTATATGCATTAAATCAGAAATTTGTACGTCAGCTATGTTAAATATTGCGTTTATGTAGCCAGTGCCGTAACAAAAGTTATAGTGTTTTTAGTTGTTTTTACAATGGTAATATTTATTTTTTATAATTTAATGCTTTAAAAATAGACTTTCCCATCAAACTTCAAAGTTGTTGGTGGGAAAACCGTAAAACACGTCGGTCATAAGTAATTAAAATTTTAAGATCGCAGATCGTTCTATAGTTTTATGTATTTTACGTAACTGATACAGAGTTTTAATAATTTTGTAACATTGGCAACAAGCCTATTAGTATCTACGTCTAAAATCATCAAATAATTTTCAATAATCAATTTAAGTTCTAGTTCTGTTTTAGAAATTAAATCAGAATTTAAACGTTTCAGAACCTACAATTATATTTTAGAAATTGAACTCTAAAACTCAATTATAGTTTCCAGTAGCCGGTCTTTGAAGCTGAATCTAATTACTAGGGTCTAGAGTGGATTAATTAATCAGCAAGTCCTTGTTTGCATGCAAACATTTGAGGCGGAATACAAACTTGTTAGAAGAAACCGAGCATACACTTTAGTGAAAGCTTTACCCAGTTTATCAGGCGTCGTCTCAATGTGGTTCATTTCATATTTTACAGCTTGAAAGCATTATATGCGATTTCCCAGCTACTGTGTGGTTTTAGTTCTATACAAACTACACACAAACAGAATATTTATGGCATGCATAAACCAACTAAATTATTTTTATTAAATTTTACTAAAACAAGCAATACTTTTAAGCTCAGAAAAAATTTTGAACATGTGATATGAAAAGCAGCACTGAAAATTTTGAATATTCAAAATTTTCAGTGCTGTTTTTCATATCACATAAATAGTACATATTTCTAATTGCAGTTGATAACCATAATTTTACCCAAACAACTTACATTTGAAAAATACCCGAAATAATTTTATTCTAGAAAATATACCAAGCATTGCGAATCAATACCGATGAAGTCTCCGCTCACACGTTAATATAATCTGTCAATCGATAACTTTCCGACAATGCACTATGGTTCGAATAGAACAAGCTAGCTAGACAAAAACGACCCTTAAATTTCTAGTAATTACTTATTAAGATGAACTCATTAGATATATACATTAAGGAATACACCTATGAATTTTCGTTACTTTCGTCAATAGGAGCGTCATTGAGGTAAGTATACAAAATGTTGATAATTCAATGTGCATTCATTTGCAATTTTACGCCATAATTGAAAGCATTATTTACGTTACTAAAAGAAGTTTGTGATAGTGATTTTATGATGGATTGTGTACATAAAGGTATGTAGTTTTGTTTAAGTTAGTTTTTATCACAGGAACTTCATTCGATAATTTTATTAAATTAAATGTTTAGATAAAAGTGACGTTTTTTAATCGTCTTTTTTAGTTCAATGGACAAATAATTACATGTCCACTCATGTCCACTCCGTAAAATCTATCATATATGATTCTCTAAGTATCTATGTACTTATTGGTAAAAAAAAATATTGCGAATTATTTGCACAACTATTTTTTTTTAATTTTTTTCTTTTAACAGTTTTCACCATCTCGGAAATAGATTTTTTCGAAGAATGGCTGAAACACCCGAAAGAAATGCGGAATGAGGAGCTTTATCGGCTTGTATCTTTGAGACATGATTTTGATAGTGTTACGGAGTAATCTGTGAGGGACGTCAAGGTTATCATCTCCAAATATTCATCAAAATGGCTGAAAAATGGAGCTGCTGCGGAAGAAGCCGACAGCGCTTCCTAGAGACGACTTCGACGTACCTAAAGGGTGTTGACATATGTTTCGCCGTGTCCTTTTATTTATCCATGCCAAGGACATCGATACAAACCCAACCAGGACCTGAACGACCAACTAAAGAGTTTGAAGATTCCAGTCTCAAAACAAAAAGACGTCGCGTAGATGACCTCTTCTTCCCGTCTTCCACTTAGGTAACTAAACTTCTTACAGTCCAGGAATGGAGCATCAGAGCCGGACTAGGACTGCAGAAGAATTCGTGAATACATAAAAAAAAAACAATCTACGAATAGAGATTTACTTAGTGTGTTATTTATATCTGACCATGTGAAGTGAATGAGAAGTTAGATTTCATAGTTCAACCTTGCTGTAAGGTAGATAATGTTTTTCATAGTTTTCATAGTTCTGCCACTCATCATCATCATCATTACAATTCATTGAATGATTCATCTGAGGATAGTGATGATGATGAGAGATAGATTTTGTTGCTGAATGTTTTTTGTATCTGTTATTAGTTATTAAGTTAGATTTAGAGATAAATTATTTTAAAAAAGTCTTGATAAAAATATAGATATTCTGTACATATTCTTGAACTTTGTTCTTTTTTCACTCAAATGAAAAATTGCCCTCCAAGAAGTACAGAGGACTTTACATCTATGCTTTATAACCTCATTTAGACATAAAAATCAAAGCAAATAATTTTGTCCAGCTAACTTGTTCCACACGAACCATAGTGCAATGTTGTGTCGTTAGAAGCCGGCACTGTTGTTGAGGATTGAGGCCGAACATCACCATCCGAATAGTACACTCAACCCCAAAATTTAATAATAATAATCATCACTGATTAGTATATAGTTTTCTTAAAATATTTCTGTACACTTTTGGATTGGATTTCTGTCATTTAACGTTATTTTTAATACTACGTCAGGTGGCAGAGAAGCATTAGGCTGGCCTGATGATGAACGCCCGCAACATGGAATATCGCTCGCATGCAACTACCCCCGCTGCCAGTGCAGCAAGTCCTTCCTTTCTAGTGACCAATCATTAGCAGTAGTCGTTCACTCGCAGGAACACAATAACCCTCAAGGGAATTGTTATTTGGCAGCGGTATTCTGTGAGGTGGACGTACTTCCCCAGTCGGGCAGCTTATAAATACCTACGCTGTGCCCTACCTCTCTTTTGCCAGAGCTTCTTTCGCTAATCGGCAAGATGCACCACGTGCAGGCGAGGTTATCTTTGGGATTAAAGAGCCACTCACTCGCACGTTGTCACTCCCGTTGCTAACATACACGCAGAGAACATTCAAATGTTACACTAGATTCTGCCTGCGGATTTGCTCCACATGTACAGAGTAACTGGTATAAATAGTACGCTACATATCATTCCAGGCCATATTCTCTAAGTATGCTAAATTTCACCAAAATCCGCTGAACCGTTTACCCGGAAAGAGTAACAAACAAATAAAACAATGTGAAAGAGATACATCAATCCATTAATATATCTATTGTCAAAACCATTCACATTTATAAAATTTCGTTGAGAATGACTGTCAGCAGATTATGATTGTATGAATTAAAATGTTAGAAACATTATGTGTTCGGAATAAAGAATAGAATACCACGGACGTGCGGCCATGACTCGGTTTTCTAATTTTACTATACAATACACTGTACATTATAATCAAGTGTTGCTTTTTTACATTCATAAGTGTATATTTTCTTTTTTTCACCCCATCTCGAATATACTTATAATTAATTAATCTTTCAAAGCAATATTTCAACAATTTCGGCATTAACTAATTGTATGAGTTTTGAGCAAGTTTGGTGTAATGTACTATAATTTGTATTTTATATCGTGACATTATAATAAAATTTGTATATCGTTATAATAAATTTTTTTTTGAGATTTGATTCACAACCAAGTTAATAATAACTTATTATTATATATATTATTTTTCTTTTCAAAGAGCGTAGGTGAGTACGTAGGTATTTCGATGAAATATTTTTCCAAAGTAACAGAAAATAATTCACTTTGCCTTAGGTAAATTATTCGAAAGTTCGTTGAGTGTCAGAAAATCTATTGCGTCGATATTGAGTCGACTGTCCTCTAGCTTCGTTTCCAATTTGCTTTCCATTTGCGTTCCGGGACGGCTCCCAGTTTGACGAGTTATATAGAAGTCAGTGTGCATGACTTTTAAATGAATCTGTCGATTGGTACCCGCTAAAACAATTCCCAAATTAAATTGACAAAAGCATTTTTTATTAAACTTCCAATTTAAGCAACAGATTATAAAAGATCTTTTAAAAGGTCACTGCTTAGTTATTAAAATCGTAAGTAATAAAGCAAAAGTCAAGGCATTCGTTTTGTTGATTACTGTAGTAATTATACAATTTTGTATCAGTATGTACATTTGCCCATCGTTTTTGTTACATACTCGTAGATATAAAATTTTAGTGTAATTTATTGAATATTCAGTCGAATTGAGAACCTCCTTCTTTTTTGAAGTCGATGAAAAAAAATCATATGAATATGATTACTACTACGTGCATTGAGATATGTAGAAGTAGTATCATTAATCGATCACTTAGCGTACGCAAGTTTATGCAAACCGCAAAAAAAAAAATACGACATACACAGTTTTTTTCAAAATGGTTCCCCATTAAAAACAAAAAAAAAAAAGATTAATGAAGTACTTAGCAGTATAAGCAATAACAAATATATAGATGTAACAAACACCTCAAAACAAATAGCGATAACAATAAGAGCAATTCACAAATGATTTTCCATAATTGACAAATTATTTTTGACAGTTGTCAATTACTTAAATATCAACTTGGTATTCAGTTGTCATTATTGGTTAATATTATGTATCATTAGTTAAGTCATTACCAGCAGTAGTAATATTATAACCAATCCTGAACTTTTAAATATCACCTTAATAATGAACTTTTTAGATACCGTGTTGATCGCTTTCAAAATTGATATCTGAGAGTCCGTGTAGTCTTTGAATACGGTCTCATTATCTGAACTGAAACAAATGGCTGCCATTTTGTTCTTTTTAGTTACTGTAGTAAATAATAATATTGCTTTAAGCAAAAATTTTCAAATAAGAACAATTAAAACGGTATGTTTTAAGTACATTTAAACATTAGTTGCAATACAGTTAAACGTCGTTTACTTAGCGGACTTACAAGGTAATATTATTGTAAACAAGCCAATAACCTTTATTTTATAACAAACAGTTATGTGTATGTATTTGTCCTACTAGCACACTGATCGAAGGCTTACACCGCGACTATGGCGGTCAGCTGGCGTCACTACGACTACCGGTACCAACAAACTCGTCTGACAAATCACGTCGATCTAATCTCATCGACTTTCCAACACTTGTCTTCTTTACTGGGCTATAAAACGACAAGGACAGCATAAAATCTCGTAGCTCCAAGCGTATCGTCGACACATGTTTCTTGATAATATGATCTGTAATAGATACGGTGTTCAGAACCTCGGAGGTCGTGCTTGAGTGACAGATATCGAACACTGTCCGTCTAACGTTACCACGTATCTGGTTGCTGCAGTGTTGGATGGCAGTATACGTGATTGAAGACAGCATTTATTGTACCGATAAATTTATAGTGGCTATTAATACAATAGTAGGATAATTGTTAAGAAATATGTATTGATATACTGTACCAACGGCCTCTTAACTGTTTTAAGAGCGTTTAACGGCTATCGCTGTGATCTGTTCTTAATTTTAGGGCTTCGTACCTCCAAAGGAAAAAAAAACGAAATCCTTACAGGATCACTCCGTTGTCCGTCCGCTGAAGATCCTTTTTCTTAGGAACGCGTGGAGGTATCAAGTAGAAATTATTATCAGATACTCAGCTCTGCAATCCTTTAAAGCAGTAAAAACTCAAGCTTCTAAATCGACGCACTCAAAAGATACGGCCGTTTATGTTGAATTTATATCGCATATTTTGACATTCGCTATGGGAATCAAAACCTATAGGATATTTCCCGTTGACTTAGAATCATGAAATTTGGCAAGAAGCAATGTTACGTAACATAAGTAAAGGAAACATTTTAAAAGCGTAAATTTGTACTAATGTCACAAAAAAACTTTTTTTTGGTGAATGTAGCTGCACATTTTTTTGCCTGACTGCTTACACGGAACCCTCGTTGCGCGAGTCTGACCCGCACTTGACTATTTTGATGCTAATCTATGTGGGGTTTAGAATGTGATGCAACATAGTTATCCTCGTGGAATATATGTTTCATCTGGGGCGCTACCGCCGAAGCTGAAGCCGATTACCATCGGATTTCTTGATTGCGAATATCAAACTTTAGCTTAGATTGGCGATAAGTGGCCATTCATAAATTACGTCACACGTTAAGGTGGAGGGAGGGGGTCGATGAAGTGTGACATTGACAAGGGGGTGGGAGGGGTCCTAAATTTCTTAACGTGACATTTCAAAATCTATTATAATCTAAGTGTTTAAAACACGAACTTTGAACTATTAACGAAAAACTCAAAAACATTTGCAACTCTAGATGTAAATTTACAAAATATGTGACGTCACACTGGGGGGGGGGGGGGGAGTCTCACAAATGTGACCAGCTGCGTCAAGGACGGGGGGAGGGGTCAAAAAATCGTGAAATTCGTGTGACGTAATTTATAGATGGCCCCTAATTGTGTTTAGCTTAGCTGGTAGAAACCATAGAGCTCTTCCGACTAAGCTGAAGATGTTTGTCAATAACTACAACGTAAGACTTATTATTCGAATCATAATATATGGTAATCGGCTTCAGCTTCGGCGGTAGGGCCGCTGTGCTCTAAGAAGAATAAGTTTTGTGTACTTCTTGTATTTGAACTTCCCCTACTAGAATAATCAAGGTATTTAGGTGAACCCTAGTGTGGTGTAAATCTGCATAGCTCATCGCGGTGGTATGAAAACGAGGTAAAATGTTAGCGCTCTCGTTACGGCAATTACCATAAATTGCGATAAAGTCAATGAGCTAAAGTCTCTTTCCGATAAACTTTCTGTTGACATACATATTTGTTCGCTAGCAACTCCATCACGCTCATACTGAAGAGTAAATTGTGGTAACATTAAATTGTAGCAGCGCGTATATCTTCAAACACGGAAATGGTCGGGTGGCTTCCGACAGACCAGAATAGAATCACTCCGTCTTTTCCCGTGGATGTCGTACACAAGGCGACTAAGGAAATACATTATAAAACATCGATCAGGCCTCCCCAACCCGTCTGGCCAGCGTGGGGAGTGTAGGCCAAATCCTCCTTCTGTCTGAGACGGACGAGAGAGGGTCGTGGAAACTAAAATGACCTGATGATGATGATGATGACATGTTTTTTGTAAATAAATACATACATATAATACATAGAAAACACCCAGGCCAAGACAAACAGATATGCACACAAATGTTTGTCCTGTGCAAGATCGAAACCGCGACATTGGAGTCAAAGTGGCCATTGTTAGCCATTCGACCACCGAACTCGACAACTATTATATTTACGTTTTAGTGGCCTTGCGCTTTGTAGTCCCATACGCGGCCCCCACTCTAAGACTTTCCTCCCCCATCTACCATTACCGACACGTAATGGTAAATGGTAATTTATTTAATTTGTATAATGACTTGGCTGTGTATATTTTTTCTAATCATTAGGAAATTTTACGTTATTTATTCAACATTAAATTATTTCTCATCAATAGGCTATATAAATAATTTAATGTTGAATAAATAACGTAAAATTTGTCTTGGTCTGTGTGTTTTCAATATGTATGTAGGTACTTAAAAAAAATGTATTTAAGTACATATAAGTCAGTTATTTTGTACCCATAGTACAAGCTTTGCTTAGATACTAGATGGCGCTGTGTAATATGTCCAGGAATATTTATTTATTTATTTATATAATGACTTTTTTACGAATCGTTAGTTTTCCTTACTCGTTATGACAATATATATGTTTTTTTATCTTGGCCTATTAACTATATTTTTATCAACAGACTGTAATATAACATTTAAAACAAAAATAAAATACTTGGGGTACAAATGAAAAAGCAACATTGTTAATTAAACCAATTTCGTTCCTTTAATTGTTTCTTAGTAAAATTTTCATTTCATTTTCCACTACTCTACTAATATAAATGCGAAAGTTTCAGAGAATGGATGTATGAATGTTTGTAAGTTAGTTCCATAGTCGCATAAACGCCTAGGTATATGGATTTGAATGAATAGCACATATACAATGTTTTCTGAGAGCCTGGTTCGTAGTAGCGTAGTAGTGAGGAGCTCTATCACTATAATCAACGTACATAGAAATACATAGATATAAAATATAGGTAGATGACGATTCAGTTCTTCGTTAAACGACGTAGTACTATTAATTATACTGTGGGTAAACCGTCTAAAAGATAAGCGAGGATTTTCTTTTTGAAATTGAATTTATTTGAAATCCCTAAGTGATACAGACAGCGCGTTCCATAGACGTGAAGCTTGCAGTGTGAAGGAATCAGCCCCCTTACCACCAACTCTTATTGCGATTCAATAAATGAATAGAATGCTTATTCATACCGATGAATAAGCGACTCTATTCATGGTAAGGGGGCAGGTATGTTAGGAATCAGATACGTTCTTAACATGTTTGATTGAAATCGCGGGCAAACGCTAGGATTTAAAAAATCGTATATAGCGCTAAAGAATGTCACGACTTGGTACCTATTTATAAATGAGTCCTAAATATATATAGAATACAATCAAATAAATATAGAATATAATCCAATAGAATACAATACTTTTATTTACACAAAATAATATAGGATGTGAATGTAGGTCAATACTTTATACGAGTTTTGTGAGAAAGTCTTTAACAAGTTTTACGTGATTAGTTGCATTTTGCCCGGTTTCTAGAGAGCGTCGTCCTCCATTGCAGTCTGTAATCTGCAAAATGACCTGAGGCTATCAAACAAGTTGCGATTTGCGGTCACTGCCTCCAGATATTCTAGAAATGAATGCATTGACATTAATATGCATATCTGCTTGAGAGAAATTCCTTGCCATTTACGTTATTTATTTGCAGTTTATTCATTATTTATATGCAAAGTTATTTTTTATTTTTATGCAAAGTTATTATTTAGTGTAAGGTCATGGATGCCATTAAAGTTTACATGGTAGATAGTCAAACAGACATGTTTATTTACTGTGTGGCTGGAACTTTCTCTCCTTTATACCGACTTATTGAACGCTATTAAATTGCAATGAATTATTTAATATAGAACGACAAAAGTAATAATAAATATATCTAGTGAGTCAAGCCACCGCCTGCCTCAAATAACTAGCAATAAAAGCAGTTATGGCAGGCGTCCGTCCCTCTTCTGTAATAGCCCGGTATTAAGTTCACCCAGATCTCATCTCCATAGCCCATTTATTTTCCATCACACTTCGCAATAGTCTCAACGCCTGCCGAGACCTGCTCATGGGTATGTCGTTCCATTGACATATCCTGGAGCGGGTTACGGCGGGCGTGCAACATTACATCAAACTTCTCAAAGGGGCCTCTACGCGTTGGATCCATATCCCCGCGCACGCCTATCAAATGACCGGGCTTGACCCGTGATTAAAAAGAGATACATAAATATATTGTATAAAAGGCATGCTATAATATATATATAAATACTTTAGATATCTAAGAAATTTGTCAGAAGAATTAATAAGTGCATAGATTTTGCTGAATTAAAGTCAATAACTAAACGACACACGATACTGACCGACCTTATTTTCTTATTTACAAATCTTGCACTCAATTAAATAATAAATACGTATTCCTGGACAAACTACACACTTCCATCTTGTCCCAAACTAAGCAAAGTTTGTACTAGATAACTGATAAATACATAAATACACTTTTTTTTTTTGTAAATACATACATTATAATTTATAATACATAGAAAACCCCAAATTAATTAAGCATTTCCCAGTGGATAATTTAATCATCGATGGATTTAAAAAGAAAGCCACCTCTACATAAAACAAGCAAATTATCCGTTTGATAATTGATATCTCCATTCTACTTTCTGATCTCAGTTTTCTGCAAATCGGAATGAAAATATCGTTTACCGAAATACTGTGGGATCATTAAACTTCGTTTCTTTTGTAATTAAACGGATAAAATATAGTAATGCTTAAATTTACATAACACGTAACATCTACAGAATCCGTGACCAAATTGGTGTTAAGTTTGTTTTAATTAACAGTTGGTTGCAGAATTATTAGTCCCCGCTCAGTGCGGCCTTGTGAAACGTATCGAATGAGCGGAGCTACGGGCAGACAAAAAGCTTCAACAAATAGATGGATTTGGAGTCAAGGTTCTCCGCACTGTAATTATACGCTTGGATCAGAAGGCACAGGTGAGCTCAGCGTAGCTTGACGAACAATACCTATTGTCGAATTACTGGATATCGGGTTGGCACTGCCAATCACAATTGATGATTACTGGCTTACTGCTGATAGAATCTTTATGGTTTTAGCAAAATTCAGCTAACGGTGAATTACAGTAACTTCTAATCACGTGGAAACAAGTGGAAGAAATAATATAACAAGTAGTTGAAGCACAGTAGATAATATAGAACAATATTTCAATTCCATACGAACGTCTGAAATCTATGCATACACAGACACATGTTTGAATCCTAAACGCGGTCACAGACCTACCGATTATATTTTCTGTTTTGTAATCAGGAAGGCAATACAATCTACATATTGACAGTCACGCAGTGGTGACATACATACTGACAAGAATCGGCACGAAAGACATGCAAATTCGGGGCTTACATACAAACTCGTTTTTAAGAACAGAATTAGATCGCAAATGTGTCTGCAGCGACGCTAAATTATTGCATAATAATATAATTTTGATAAAGTTTAGAATCGTGTGGAGGGCGGTGACGACCTGAGTGCTTAAGCTTCGAATGCTGGTGGTACAAACTTACTGATATAAGTGTCTACTATGTTAAAGTAAATAATGAATTATTGACCCATTAATTTATTACTCTTTAAAAACCTGTATTATACTAATGCCTAGTGTACACGATGACAGCGACTGGAGCCAGTAACTCGGAGTTTCAGACATAGTAGCTGGGACAAGTAGATTGGATAGGCAGTAAGCCAGTTTCAGTCCATACGAACTCAGTAACTGTCATCGTATAACCAAGCTTGCTAATACGAAATAATCTAAATCTAGGTTGGTGTAAGGTGTAGGGTGACCTGTAGGACGAAGAAGTGTTGCACGCATTCCTTCTAGAATTCTAGATGGTCTAGAAAGCGGCTGGATGTGGAATGCGGAGGATCGTATTTAGTGGAAAACTTTCGGGAAATCCAGCAGTGGGTAAATACAGGCTGATGATGATGAGGGAGATGTAAGGAGCTCACCAACATCTTTAGAGTTTAAGCCAACCACACCTGCACGTGGTGCAGGGTGCACCACGGTGAGCTGATTCATTGACGAAGCGCTGGCACAGAGAGAGGTAGGGCAGCGTAATTATTAAGCTGCCCGACTAGGGATGTACCAAGTTCCCTTGACGGTTGTTATGTTCCTGGGAGTGAGTGAGTTCTCCAAATATGAGTGAGTTGCTGCGTTGGCAGCAGGGGTGGCGCGAGCGATATTTCATATTACGAGGGTTGGTAGGGCTACGGTAATCGTTTCACATTAGGCAAACCGTATGCTTGTGTGTCACCTGACGTAGTATAAAAAAAAGGTCTGAGAATCACGGGTTCCTGAGTTCTTAACGAAAAATAATATAATATGTATGCGTATGACGTGAATATTAGTCACGAACAATAGTTATCAAAATCATGATTAATATCTATTATGTGAAAGTCTGCATTATAATACGTAGGTAGTTTGTCTAACTCTAGACTACAATGGTTGAACAAAATGAAAATCCCATTACGAATCTCCATTTAAAAGTCATTACTTCATTAAGAGCATTTATGTATGTCAGTATTACAAATAATATATTTTGTTTTACTGTCTCTCTCTTGGAGTTTTTTTATATGCGAATATTGTGGAGAAATAAATAAATTATTATTTATTTATTAAATTAAATTAAGTATATTATCAGTTCTGTGAGCATCGTCACCAACAAAAAGTCATAGCTTGTGAAATATGCTATTGTACATATAGGATACAGATAGGAAGCGACTCTCGACCCGCGACAAACGGTACGCGAGCGGTGTTTGATGTTGCGAGCGGTAATAAAAAGCTTCGTTTATTCGTTTCGTTTGTTTTCTATGATTTATTTTATATTTAATCCTAATTTGCAGGCTAATTAATATAACTAATTAGTATGTAAGTAGCGCGCCATCATCTTTGAGCCAAGCAAAGGGCACAGCGTAATTTTATAAACTGTCTGAAGTACCTATCTCACGCGTGGCGGAACGGGTGCGATGCGACATGTCGTAAGCGCTTATAATATTTTTAAGTGACATTCTTTGATTTTTATTGGTGTTCTTTACCATATTAGGTAAAGAACGCCAATATAAATGCATGCAATTCATGTCTGTATTTTGTAATTATTTCAATTGGTTTTGTTGTCATTTCAATAAGACTTTTGAGCATAATTATATTAATCAGAAATATTTTAAAAGACTATGTTGGTAGTTATCCCTATCCCTACTAATATTATAAATGTGAATATGAGTTTGTTTGTTAGCTTTCACGCCGAAACTACTAAATCGATCATCATGTAGCTTTGTCCACAAATTCTCAAAGGAATTAATTAGGAAGAACATGGGAGGATTTTCATTAAAAAAAGTAAACGCGGGCGAAGCCGCGGGTGGAAGCTTGTATTATATAAAAGTGTGTGTTACGTATGCATGTCTTAATCAAGACCAAATGTATAAGAGAATTTGTCTAATGTCAACTTAATATGTATCTAGATTTTTGTGCAAATTAATAATTATTGATTGATAAAAAATAGTTACGGTCACTGCTTCATATCCGTATGCTTGTCTGCTGTCGGATTTAGTATAAAAACTGATTAACCTATGATACAAACTTAAAAATACAAAAACAAACTATTAATTACGTATTAGTGCGTAAGTAACGTGTTACGTCATGCTAGTTTTAGCTTCATGACAGAAACCCACAGACTATCAAGTTAGGTTAGGTGGTCTGTGTAGACACATGTATATGCATTATAAGTTATAAAACGGCGTGCGTAAATGTAATCGTAACGTATAAACGGTAACTAAGTAACACACACAGTAGTATTTGCTTACCTCTCTAACAACTTTTTTACTTTCATGCCATATTGAAACAATCAGAAATAATAATCCCACAGAGCAGTGCAGAGATGAATCTGAAAACTCATTTTTTGAAGAAAAGAATTAGATTAGATATGCCTACATAGGTAGGTACATATTACTCTCGAAAAACTTTAACAAGGATAGGACCGTAATGTTGTTAATGTTTATTTCTGTCTTGTCTTCAGCAGTACAGCAGTAGGCTCCGATCATGAATAAGCAGTAGGGTAAAATTAGACATACGCAGGTAGGGAAATCCCAGCCCGTATTGTTTCGTACATCTCTGTTTTTAGTGTTTCGATAACAGGAAGACATTTGGGTCTCGTCTCGTCGAGCTCTCGAGCCTGCCTGACAAATTGATGGGTATATTGCGCATTATTTATAGTCATATCGACGTCGAATATTCAGTATGACGCAGTAACTGTGTTATCAACGAAGTAAATAGGACTTTACATAGACTTATCGGGAGCTATCAAAGAGGTCAATCAAATGTATAGTAGCATTGGACCTTGACGTTTGACTCCAACTATGTACTTCCTTAAAAACAAACCCACGGGTGGGAAGGTCATTTAATAATATTGTTATGACTATACAAATTTACACAATGTATCAACTTGAATAGCAATAAAATAATAAGTAAAATATCTCTATTGATTAGTTAATTGCAGTGATAACTATCTTGCACCCGCGTATACCAGTATCCGTTATCAAAAATCCTAATATGCCCAATAAGGAAACATCACGACCACTCGTTTGTATATCTTATCTCGTTTGTCATTTCTATGATCAAAGATTTCAGGTCATTTATCTAATATGGGACTGTAGGTACTGAGTATTTCAGATGTTTAGTGTCCCGTAGAAAACATTGATTTTACGAGCCTACGCTTGTAAGAAAACACTTCTTTGATACAATGAAGTTTTTTAAATCTGTATGAATTTCAAATCCGTAATATATTTTACAGTTTTGTAATTTTTAGTTTTAGATACAACTCCGCAATTTTTATTTTTACAAAAAAATCATATTAGATTTTTTTTAAATGTCGACATTGTTATACTTAGTCAATAATATACTTCTCCAATTTGCTTTCTTGACAATATTTACATTATAGTCATTTATAGTAATTTTTCTTGTAGATCTTGTCAATGAAAGGAATCTAATTTGGCGACGGAAGCACGCAAAGTAGTGTTGATTTATATGCCTATAACTACGTTGGTATAATAACGTAATCAATCTTGAAAATTTCAAATTGGACTCACCGCCAAGTATATAAATCGATTTAATCATGTATGAGTATCCATGAAACATTTTGTTATATGCTCGCTATCAATGCCACTTAACAGTAAATGTTGATAAGGAAACAATCGATCGACGTTGTTTCTGGAGACGCTGTACTTGTATTGAGAATCGACATTCTTGCTTTAAATAAGAGAATTTGTTTAAATATATCCCTTATATATAAGACTGTTTATGAAAATCTCTATGATCAAATATTATCATCTCGTTATTAGGAAATAGACCTTCTACATAAGTCTTTATATTGTATATTTAAAACAAAGTTACGTTGCGTCTGCCCGCTTGTCTATCTGAATACAATAAGTACAAAATAGGGAATTTGTATGTAAAATTTCCCTATTTATGCCCAAAAGCTAGGCATTTATATGTGATTTTTGGGTTTATCGTAAATTCCCGGCAATTCACCCATCTCTAGATATACTTAAAGATTACATAACAGATTTAATTCCGTTTTCGCCAATGGACGGAATGATTCATAGGGATAAAGATACATAGAAATTATTAAGGTTATGTGTAAATTGGCTAAAGTATGAAAAAAATCAAGCCTAATAGGTGTTACTAGTGTGCGGCGCGCAAACCAATAGAGATCTATCTGTCCGAAGCCTAACTGGAGGGTAACTAATATAAATTTATATCAAAACATATCTAAAAATATAATACACTGAGGATTTCCAATACGATTATAAAAAGTCCGCAAGCGCATTTATATAGGTATATATAATTACATATTTGCACACATTTGATTTGCCTGTCTTACCGTTGTTGGCTATATTACCATGTTACGTAAAAGACTTGAAAGGTTTGTCAAGAGGTCGTAAAGACAGGCGACAATACTGTGGGGCGGCAAGTTCAAGAGCAACGAATTGTGGAGGGCACAATAAAAGTTATTAGATTAACTTTTGGGGATAAAATGTATCCTATTATTATATACCTACTTCTAATATGATGTACGCAAAATTTCACGACAATTAGTTCAGTAATTAATGCAGGAGTAAGGATGCAATTTCTTCCAAGCAACCTTTACTGTTATGGATATTATGTCTATCTATAACATTGTTGCTTCATCTCTCCCTTAATATTCTCTCATGTGTCATTTATACTAATATTATAAAGCTGAAGAGTTTGTTTGTTTGTTTGAAAGCGCTAATCTCAGGAATTACTCATTGGAATTGAAGAATGATTTTAGTGTTACATAGCCTATTTTTCGAGTAAAAATATAGGCTATATAACATCACGCTACCACCAATAGAAGCGGAGCACCTATGAAAAAAGTTGGAAAAATGGGGAAGAAAATATTCCTTTTGAGATCTTCCGTTGCGTTCGCTGCGTAAACGGTTCAAGTTACGCAACAATTATATACGACGCAAATGTTCATCTTAAAAAGATCTAAAAAAAGTCCGTGATAGCATGTGTCTATTTTTAAAAATTGGCTCACTATAACCTTTCAAACGGTAAGCTTACGCTTCACTCTCAACGCTCTGTCTCAAGCAGACGAAGTTGTGCGAATCAGCTAGTTAGAAATAAAATACGTTGTTTTACTCGTATGTGAAATTCGCATTTTGCGATGGAACTTTTTGCGCGACAGTACCCCAAATCAGCTAAAACAGGACTTGACTTGTAATCCTCTTTTTTCCCGAGCTATCTGTTATCCTGATAAGCCGGTATAAGACAAATAATCCCATACAGAAAATGAAATGGCGGCCGAGTTAAATAAATTGTGACGCGAGTTGACGGGACTCAGTCCCGGAGCCCGTGTTCATGATAATTGAATCGCTGAAAGTTAAAACAATGTAACATAACAGATTTTGTTTTTACAGGAAAGACAAAACAGAGTATATATTTATATATAAATATCGAGTCCCGGTGTTTGTGGTCGTACTCCTTCGAAACGGCTAGAAAGATTTTTTTTATTATAAAGTCGTAAAGTATATCTTCACAATATTTGCCGGGTTAGCTAGTGATCCTGAAATAATTTACATTTAGTTTTATAATACAGCAGAATTATACCAACCTTCTTTTTTTAAACAGTAATCATATTCCTACCTAGCCTAGGTATCGATTTTCTTCAAACCTAGCAAATGAAGGACGCTACTTTGAACAACATTATTATGCGATGAGTGCGTCGTCATACTACTCGTAAATGAATAATACGATAATAGACAGGAACATGAAATTTTCGAATAGATCAAAGTTATTTTATAAAATACTAGATACCTTGACAAACGTTGTTCTGCTATATAAATTAATGTAATTATGCTTTACGATCTCTCTGCTCGTTTCGGAAGAGTGCGACCACAAACAGCATGACACGAGATTTTTATATATATTGATAAATTATGGATGTCATTTGATAGAGCGTGTGAAGTACTTTCAAGATCAGTAATAAGTTTTAATATTAATATATTGCAAAGTTTAGAAATAATCATCTGAGAACTCTTATCGTTTTCATCCCACATTAAAACTAATTTCATTGCTACATGGAACACTCGACTCGCTTTTTTACCCATATAAGGTTGCAAACAAGCATACGATCTGCCTGATGGTAAGCGGTCATCGCAGTTTATTGATGCTCGCGACACCAGAAGTATCACTCACGCGTGGCTGACCCTGTAAAAACTCCTTCACGCATTTCTTGAAGAACCCCAAAATCAACTTTAACTTAACACCTTTATTATGAAAAATAAATAAAAGTAATCGCAAGGCCAAATACAAACACAACTAGTATTTGTTTCTAGATAATATAGTCTAGTCTAGTAGGTAGGTCTAGTCTAGTCTAGTCTAGATTCTTACGCAATATTGATGTTTCTGATAATACTTAAACCAATAAAATTCCAAATGTGTAAACAAATAAAATTCCAGTAGATTTTATTACCTCCTTGGGTTATTGACAGACGCGACGTAGACCTTACATAACATCTTATTCAAGGTCGTAGGGATTTCGGCGACGATTCTACGTACTGTTCAATTTATTTTATTACCACATTTCATAAAAAAAAGCTATTATGTCGCAGCCAATTCGTAGAACCCGCCGCATTACATAACGGCTAACTGTTTTATAAAATGGCCAAGCCATTATTTCAAACCGCCACAAAAATTTATAGCATATTAGTGAATTGTCACCACATATGCGGCCAGCTATCTGGTGACAATTCACTTGGGTATCCAGCAAGTTTGTGGAACCTCGTTTTTCTAATTAATCACAAGACAAACCTAACCGAAAGATTATTTAAAGACAATTCTATGGAAATGCAGACATGTTTTAAAATTAACTTTAAGGTATAGTCTCATAGGGAAGGAAGAGTGGTTTGTTTCCGTGTACTTAAACCTACACTTGCTCCTAAAATAATTTATATGGCAACGGTAACTGCATCGTATCAGGCGGGCCGTGTGCTTGTTCGCATATACCTGACGTGATATTAAAAATGGCTTTTACATTATTTGCATAATGATTTTATGTGAATTATCTTCATACTAAATCATAATTTATAAATTATTATATTTGCATAATATAATTTCCATATCATACTTCGTTAACAGTAAATTACAGTTAAATTTTGTTAGTAAGTAATTTGTACTGTATAATAATCTTAATAATTAAAGTAACAATTAGGTATATACCGCAAGCTAAGAGCTATTGTTACATGGTATTGTATAATAATCATAAAGAAATTGTAGTGAAAGTTTGTTACGTACATTTTCATATACAAACTAAATTGTAATTGTTGTTATTAGGTATTTGATTATTGAAAAATAAAGACTCATATTGGCAACTTTCTTTCAAGCATTACTTCTTCGCCAAAGGTCAATACCGAATTGCTAGTAGATAAAAACTGACAAAAAAATAAGAACATCTATATATAAATAAAAATTAATGTTGCTAAGGGCAAAACTCAAGAACGGCTAGACCAATTCTGCTGATTTTTGTTTTCATATTTGCGTTAAGGATCGTTTATAAGAAACGGAGAGAAAAGATTAAAAAATTGCGAGGAAAATAAAATACCTATTTCTACCCGTGCTACGCCGGGGAGGGCAGCTAGTTATTAATAATAATGTGTAAGACGTGTCTAAGTGCCCACAAGAGCCTAATGACAGTATAAATAATTTCATTTATGGAAATTGGCTGGGAAGTGCAACGCGCAAAATGGCCGAGACCTCGCTGATGGATAGTCGTTTGACGTTAAACCGACGATTGTGTGCCCCTGAATGAATGTGTGTGAATTTCTGTAACATACATTCGATTATGTATAGAACCACGGTACACACTAATGAACTACTTATTAAATCTATACTTAGAAAAGAGAAAGTATGTATGTATGTTCCGTATAGATTCCAAAACGGCTGCACCGATTTCAACGAAATTTTCAGATAATCTTTAGATTGACCCAGCGGAAAATCTTGCACCCCTGGAAGAACGAAGCGTGCGAAGCCGCGGGTAACAGCTAGTAAATAAATATTTCTGGACAATTTACACAGCGCCATCTAGTCCCAAATTAAGCGCAAGTACTAGACAACTGCTAAATGTACTTAAATACATTTTTTTTGTAAATACATACTTATAATACATAGGAAACACCCAGACCAAGACAAACAGACATGTTCATGCACACAAATGTTTGTCTTGTGCGGGGATCGAACCCGTGAGCTCGGAGTGAAAGTGGCCATTGCTAGCCATTCGACCACCGAGCTCGCCAGTGCTACTTATGTGCAGAATTACATGATTGCCTAATACATGACATTAACGTATTCAATTTAATTAACGTGTTATAGTGTAGTAATCGATTTGCAAAATGATTATTGCAAATTGATTTCTGCATCTTTGTGCATTTCAAATAGTTTTAGTAGTCAATTATAAAAAAATAATGATAGATATTGTAAGGTCATTGCGTCACTCGTATTAGTGTTTTTATATCACAGCTAAAAAAGAAGTGCAATGTTTTCTGAGGTCGTGTATGTAAATGTTCGTCTGGTTTTTATTTCACCATAACTTTGAAATTTTGGAGTCGATTGAGATGTGTAGAGTATAAGTAGATCTTTTTTGTTTGATAAAAAGTACACTTAACTCCTAAGCCATTGAGGAGCTCGATACCGTCGTTGCGTGTGTCAGTTTAATCGAACACGCAAACTAAACAAACAGGTCTATGGATGGATTTATTTATACCGAGCTCCGCTGTGCTTCGTAGGGCACGTTAAACCATCGGTCTCGGCTGTTGTCATAAGAAGACAGTCGTTACGCAACGTCAGTGGACTTTAGGCGGTTTAAAAACACTGGCATCCACCAACCCACAGTTGTTCAACGTATGCTCTAAACTAAACCTCTTCGAATCTCTTCGAAACGGAGACTAGAGGTATATTCCTATCCCAACAGTGGGATGAAGAAGAGTTCACGACGACACTTCCTGTCAAAATGCAATTGAATACTATGCTAAGGTACAAATAAAAATCTAAATATTGTTGAAATGGGTATCAACTGTTGAACGTAAAAACTAACATTTTTAGTTTAGTTACTTTTTGCGTTGGTACTTTTTTTACTATAAGTTTTTCAAATTACCTAACTCGTTGATTGATCGTAAATCGTTGACTGGGCTCTATTTTCCGTTCACGTATGCATTGAATGGAATACGTACGGTGTCGTATCAATATTTCACTCAGTGACGAATGGTGGCTGGGGGCTTAAAGTTCGGATTCCCTAGGGTTGTCTCATGTTAAATTTTGATAAACACAAAATTTTCTAACGATGTATGTAGTAGATATGTAGATGATATTTTGGCTTCATGTAATGCGGCAGGTGGGCTGGCCCTTGGTGTGGCCACGCGTTATATCTTCAACTCACTGTAATTTTCTCTGTGATCTCAGGTAGGTATATTTTCTATTCAAAATAGTTTAGGTCTTTTTCTGCCAGGCGTCCAGGTTTAGTTATTTTAATGACTACTACATGTTTTTGATATGTATGTTTCTGTACGTGTGTGCGTAGAATGAAACACAGACACGCGTGTCATATTAATATTTCATCGGGTGATAGATGACACGGCTGCTAGCGCTGGAATATGACAACTTAGGGCTGTCACAAATACAATGGCTGGCTTATATCACGAAATCTGTAGTTAGTTGCTTTTTTGTGTTTTTTTTTCAATAAAATATAAAATGGTATATAGACTGATACATATAATTTTCTTTTTCTCTGAATACATTTACAATATATTTACAAGTTTTCCTGTGTTATTGCGTTAGTGATTGTATAAAACATAGACATAATAACATAATTTGCAATTGATACAACAAACTACTTTACATTTAATTAATTTATAAAAATGTGTTTGTTAATTTATAAAAAACTGACCTTGATTAGGCTTTAGGTATAATTGCATTTGAAAGTCCAAATACTACTGATAAAGAACAATGTACGTTGAATAAGACTATTTAATAGTTTTAGTCTTTTGAATGTTGATGAAAAAATGCAAATCTATGCTATTATCTACAGTAATACACCCTAACTCTATTTTTCCTATCACAATCAGACACATACCTATACAGAATCTTCTGGTTTTATTTCATTATAAAATCATTTTTACCGAGTCATAGTTTAATAATGTTTTGTAACTTTCACAATTCTAATATTTTTTCTCAAATATGACAGTGACATAACACTGTTTAACTAAACTATTTTTTTTATAGAAGTTTGTATGTTTATTCATAAAAATATGTGTATATAACAACTCATTAATGACATCGTCCAGTTTGTCAGCCCTATAAACTGCAACCGTGAGTCTGCGACCCAGTTGGGAGCGCCGCTCTCATTTCTGTCCCCTAATATCCGACCTACTTACACAAGCCATCGGTTTCCCAGTTAGAACATGTAATCAGATTACAATAATTCCGTAGGATTAACTATTTCTTCAATGAACGTTGAAGATCACAAGAAATCTTGTGCAAGTTTTATTTTGTACGCTGTATATACAATTGACATCTTTATTGACGAAAAATTAAACAGCACGACACCGCCATTAATGAGCTTTAATAAGAATGAACAATACTATAACTTTTGAAAACAACTGCAGATGTTTTCAAAAGTTATCGTTACGTCAATAAAGATATTAATTGTAAATACAGCATACAAAAAAAAAAACTTGCACAAGATTTCTTGTGATCTTCTTAGTTGTTACAAGGGCAATGAAAGCTGCTCCATCCCAGCCAGGCAATCCTGGCAAAAAAATAAACAGTAAATAAAATTCTTTAAAGGACAACTTTTGAAAACACCTGTCCTTAACTTTAGAGCTTTTGTGTTATTCTCAATAGTTGTGCCTACAATATACTTACAAGGGCAAATCTTACTTGAAGCAATTTAAGGCGATGCAAACACTTGGTAATTTAGGCTCTATTTACACCGCCGCGGAATGGACTGGAAGCGAGTCTTTGCAACGAAATTGTACATAGCATAATGAACTTTATGTCAATTGTATAACATACAAACTTAAATACGAGCGATAAAAGATCGCGCGTCTTTCGGGGAATCCTCGCGCATTCACGAGAATTCCCCTAGATACTGTCGGTGCTGCCTGTAGAATCCGCGGGAAGTTGCGCGAACGGGGAGTCGATCGGGTTGGTCACATCACATGATGGAATACGGGAGAATACACGAGCATTCTAGCGAATTCAAGCGCCTTCTCGCGTCATGACGCTTCCATTCCATTCCATTCCGCGGCATAAATTGAGCCTTAAAAGCCAGGTAATACTAAACAAATTAAATAATATATTCCCACATCGGCAATTTAGTTGAACTATCGCTAACAATAGTTACGATTTTTTTGGGCGCAGCGGTTGGTAGTGCTTTTATTAGCATGAGTTTAAAATATGAACAGTTAGACGCAATATCGACGAAACAATAAAATTGTCGCAGTATAGTAAAATTCCTTCAGATGGCTTCATACTGTTCCATTATAGTTGCTTAGCAATTATTGCTCAACAATTGCCCATGTAAGTGTATCTCTAAAAAAAAGTAACTGGGTACTCATTTTGTGTTTCATCGCATGCTATTTCTAGCCATGCATGAGGTAAAGCGACTTTTGTTTGGCTCTGCCGAGTTGCGGTTGTTCGAAATATTAGCGTCCGACACAACTTGTAAACAATCGGAACGTTGTGACACGACTTAACGACGCGTGCTATATGAGCCTTTGTTTCAAAATAATAGAACAAACATTTCAACTTACTACTAAAACAACCAAACAAGAATCCATTATACTCTTTGGAACTTCAAGAAATAAAAAACATTTGACTTCACGTATTGTTTTTTAGGTACTGTTAACGGTTGTTCAAAACGTTCTATAAGATTACTTCATTAAAAACAAAAAAATAATACTGTACAATGGATTGCGTTCAGAGGAGTTACGAGTAATTGTTATGATGCCTACGGCCTCTTTATATAGTCGCACAGCTCGATATAAGCAGGGAATTAATTCCCACTCATGGAAACTAAAATGGGGGCGTACTGTGCGGTTCCAGAGGAGGTTTCAACAAGTTGTCAGTTTATGAACGAAACGAGACCAGAGTGCTTAGTGCAAAATTTTGATATCGTTGAATCATGTCAACGTAAACAATCCGACCAAATGGAATAGAACTCTCATGTTGTGAATTTATAAGACGCGAGTTACATATCAAAATTAAGTGGCTTACTTGCTCACATCTTGAAGTGAGCAACCCGGCTAATTTGGATATGTAACACGAGTCTGGTAAATTCACAATATTACTTATAGAAACTTTTTCTCAATTTGGTCGGCTTCTAAGCGTTATCTCGTTCGAATGTCACCAAAAAACTAAGCACTCAGACCGGAGAAAGTCTGGAGAAACGGTCGAACTAACTGCCAATCTTTTTCCAGGAGACTACAGTAAGAGGTACATCAAGAAAGGTATAGAGGGGTTTTTACAGGGTCGGCAACGCGTGAGTGATGCTTAGGATCTCACAAGCGTCTATAGGCTGTAATGACTGCTTACCGTTAATAACAAAATACTGCAGGTTATTTTCTTATTATTACATATATTATAGTTGACTGTTGTACCTACGTAAGCTGGAATGATGTCATCATGTAAAATTGATAAAGAGGTGGCAAAAAGAATTGTGGTTTTGTATATGCAAAACATGATGTCATAATTCTAAGAGTCGTGTCTGTAATAATAATAAATAAGATTTCTATGTTTTAGTACCATGTTATTGTAGTTGATATTTTTGTTACGTCTAGTCTGTGTACCTAAATTAGAATTGACATGATTAAAACACGTGTTTAAAACAGTTTTTAAAATAGTTTGAATTAAAAGTGTTCTTTATTACGCGCCTGCCGGTAATAAAGAAATGAAATATGTAGGAAGAAAAAAAAAACACTCTTAAAAGAAAGTACTATATAAGTAATGGCCGAAAGGCATAAACTTATAAGGGGAAAAAATCAATCATACACTTGTTTAAAAAACTTGTTTGAACTGTTTGTTTTATAAAACAAGAAATAAACACAGGTTTTTTCCAACCCTGACCAAAATAATTTAATATGCTAATTAAGAGTAACACATTTTAAAGCTTCTATTTTACAAAGGTATTTACGTACCAAATACGAGTACCTACCTAACACCTAACAAGAAAAAGTTTAAAAAAACTAAAACCCCGTATGGGAAAACAAAATGATTTATATATGGTACAAAAACAATGGTTACCCCGAATCGAAGTGAACTTCGACATTGACGTCTGAATTTGTACGTTATAGTTTCGCATAAAGCGTAACGCTGCGTAATTATATCGTAGAATCGATACGTTTACGATACCAATTTCGAATATGTTCGTATTTGCCCCAAATAGACCTTTGGGGCAAATACGAACATACTCTTTACTCACTTTTTAATCGAATGCGGTTCCGGAGTTAGCCTTCTGCCAATTTGGCTTACTTATTCTGTGGCTTGATAGTTTCATTTTAACGTAGCATCTGAGACACACTTTTATGGAGTTGTTTGTGTGTCTATTGAGACTATTCCTTTTCGAAGCGAGCAGATACCGATAGTAGATACAGTTACTCGATCGTATCTCGAGTTCTTGACATATCACTCTCACTTTCATTTTCACTCGGTCGTATATTTTCTGACCGTTAAAATTTAGAGCCCAAGTTTGATTGCTAGGCTAAAATTACACTTAATGGTTATTACATTCGCCATACAACAAACACACTTTTGCTTTGTTTCGGATAGTGTACTAGGTTAATTTATACATATAATAAAATTCTAATTGGCTGATGTCTGCACATATTTGATATTTAAGAAAAAATAATATGCTCTTTAGAGGAGCAATAGAATTCTTATCACGCTACATCATGGAAAAAAAATACCTAAAAACTAAGGTACGACATTAGATGCGGTTTTCGGAGTTATAATACTAGAGCTCTAATTCTTTTTTTTTTATATATCTTGGACTTATGTTTATTATTAATTGTAAAAATGTCGGTCTACCATAAATGATTTAATTAATTTATTATTATTAATTTTAAATCTGGTGTATGTTTTATCTTGTAAACTCAAATATTTTTCAATCATTTTTTTTCCGCAACTTGAATCAATCGAATGCCTTATGCCTTGCCATAAATGTCCTTTTTTTGGTACTTTTGCTTATTCATTTTGAATTTTAGAAATTACTAGCTGACCCGATAGACGTTTATCGGTCGAAACTTTACCCGGTATACCCAGAACAACCCACCAAAGTTTCTAAAGCAATTGGATCATCGGTAAACGAATGCATAAAGAACAAACATATAAACATTAATTTTTAATTATAAAGATATATTTATGTATCTATAAATTAAATTTTCTTCATAGCCCACAAAATGTTGACAGTAAACAAATAAAAATACGAACAGTAAATAAATAATAAGCGCGTTTTGCCATTGTCTTTTACGGTTATCGGCAAGTAACGCCTTTACGAGGCGAAATCGTCAATTTATGTGCCATGGCTGACTGAATTCGTTTACTAAGTTATTTTACGAGAAAACGAAGAGTTTTCTATTTTGATTGGAGTTCTTTGTAACGCCTACAAAGAATTTTAATCAAAACACCTACCTATTAAGATTTTTGAAGTTCGTTGAACTGATTGAATGAATGAGCGAATTAATCAACACGCTCTAAAACAGTGGTTCCCAACCTTTTTTTATTCGCGGACCACTACGAAGTTTTTGCTGGGTCCTCGAGTGTCATAAAAATCCATTATTCTATAACTCAAGATTTTCGTACTTTGTATGATACTGCTCAATCTCTTTCATTATAAGTTTGTATCAAGGACCATAATTTACCTCTCACGGACCACCGGTTGGGAACACCTGCTCTAAATCATCTATATATGTAAAGAAACTTGAAATGTGGCATTATAATGCCACTGAAAAAAAAACTGATTTTTTGAGATGTGAAATAAGACTATGGCCCCCCTGATACAAAGCGGTCACAGTAGTCTATAAGATCTTGCAATTCAAGTTTTGCTCTCGCACTGACATTTCAGCTGCTAACGCTGTATATCTTCATGTCTGATGAATTCACTCACTCGTAGGAGTTCAACATTCCTTCAGAGAAATGATAAGGTAGAGATAACTCCACGGTTTGTACTTCCCACATATCACAAGCTCCTCAGTAAGAGAGCACTATTATTTAAATACCTTACTTACGTTAGGTAAGTTTGGGGTGTAGGTAAGGTGTGATCCAGGTTCCTAAAATGATATTGTCATTTATCAAATTGCTTATTTAGTATACAGAGTGCATGATTATAATATAACTGACGGTCTGTATAGCGAGACGAAAGCTGTACATAACAGATGTTTTGAAATATCATCCTTATTCATTTGATGTTTTTTTTCTCTATCTGGCGAGAGTCGATGTGAACAGATGTCGTTTGCACGTGTCAACCTTTTTTTCTTTTTCCGTCGTTTGAACAGGTGCCGTAACGCAGTTGTTACATGTGGATTTCTCATAGACAAACAGCTGATCTCTATTGACTACATAAGACGTATAATAAATACACTACGTTGGCAAACTTGAGATAGATATTTTGACAGATTTTATATAGCGCTGTTATACGGGGTTATACCCGACTGGGGAATGTGCCTCCACCTCACGGAATACCGCAGTCAAATAACAATTCTCTTGAGGGTTGTTGCTTTCCTGTGGGTGCTAATGATTTCTATTTATTTGCTTATTTTGTAGGTACAAATAGTTATATGTTGCTACAGAAAACAAACTTATTGCAGCCGCAGCTTCCACGTCCATTTTCCAGTTTCACTCACGAATGTGTGACCCGTGAATGTAGTGTGACACAAGTTCTGCCGTGAAATCACGGCGTAAATTCACGGCATAATTTCACGGTACTAATGTAGAGCCCGCATCACAGATGGCAACCCTAAATTTAAACAGCTACTGACAGAAGCTAAAACAATAATATTGAATGCCATTCAAATCGCATAATGATTCATTAAGCTCCAAGAACGTAAACGGATGTCATATAAAACTAAAATACATTTTTATCGTCGTGAAGATTACCAGGGCTAACAAACCTGTTTATTTTACACTATTAATGATATAAACAGTCTAGATTGTGGGAGGCAATAAACTTGGATACAGTTTATTAAGGTCTTTCATTACAAAATCGTATTGAATTACTGTTTTATGACGGGAGTTAATTACGCTTCAACTAAGCAACTGCTAATAGAATATCATATATATTTCTGTTGTGGAATGATGTAATTTTTATTAACTAGTAGCTGTTACCCGTGGCTTCGCCCGCGTGGTCGTTGTCAACCCTTATTTATAACGCTGCTGGGATACGGGTCTCCCTTCAATCGAAGGGGTTTAGAGCATACTCCACTACGCTACTCGACTGCGGGTTGGCGGAGGCCAGTGTTTTAATCCGCCTAAAGGCCTATGCTTAATCACTGTCATCTAATGACAACAGCCGGGATTGATAACTTAACGTGTTCTACAAAAGCACAGAGGAGCTCGAAATACATAAACCTATCCATGGACAGGCTACGGTCGACGTTGCTTAACTTGCGTGTTCGATTAGACTGCTCAACTGCGGGTTAGCAGAGTTAAGCAAAGTACTGAACAAGAAATTTATAAAAATCAGATCAACAGTTCGAGAGTAAAAATAGTGCAACATTTATTTTCACCACAACTCCAATATCTCATAAAATTATTGAATCGATTTCGATGCGCAACAAACTTGAAAATTCAGATTACATTATACTTAAGTTACTTACCAAAAATAATCAAAATTGGGCTATCATTACGATAATAATTATCGCGATATAAGCATTCGAAAATTGTTTTTACGCTACGTGCAATTTGGAGGAATATGGAATTGAATTTAAAAACGGTACGTATTTATTCCGATACACTGACAAGTTTGGTGATTATAATATTACCGTTTTGAACTGAGTGCTCAGTGCAAGTTCTTTGGTCACAATCGAACGTGTTAACGTTTACAAGCTGACCAAATTGAGAAACAGTTTCATGTTGTGAATTTACTAGACGCGTGTTACATATCCAAATTAGCCGGCTTGCTCACTTTTTTAAATATGTAACAAGCGTCTTATAAATTCACAACATGAGATTTCTTCTCTATTTGGTCGGTGTGGTTACGTTGACATGTTCGAACGCGAACAAAAATCTCACGCTAAGCCATCTGTAGATTAACATTTTACTCACTAAAGATATCTCTTGTATTTGTTCCCGCGCTAGTAAAATCCACTACAAAAAGCAAGTAACGATGATTGTTCAGTTTTCAATGCACTTTCAATATATATGCAATTTTATATGAGGCTTTGGAACTTTCTACATTACGATTTACGATTCTATTACAGAGAACAAAACTTTTTCTGAACTAACATATTCATATGTGGATAGGCTGCAGATTAAGCGGAGGTAAAATATCATAAAAAGAAACAAAACATTATTGGAAATGAAGCGTCTCGTCAGCACATATATATGCCATATATGTTACGCCTGGCGTTACATGCTACCTGTAGCACGTTAACATCAGGACCGTGTAATATTTTTTTATACCCTTTCCTTGATCGAGTGTACTCTACTTGAAAAATTCTTACATGCAATGAAAATGTAAGTTAAATTCCTATGAGATTGAGTGCCGACGACTTAACGTGCCCTACGGAGCACGGAGGAGCTCGAAATAAATAAACCCATCCACAAGCAGGTTACGGTTGACGTTGCTTAACTTGCGTGGTTGATTAGACTGACACGCGTAACGATGCCTAAGAGCCCCTCACGCCAACGAGCTCCTCTATATCATGCTGGGCAAAGTGGCGGAGAAAAGTTATTACCACATATGTAATATGTATAAAAGGATTATTCCTTATATAATATAAGATTTATTGCTCCATCCAATTAGCAGTCATTGTAATGACTTCATTAAACTAATCAAAAAGTTCTCGTACCTCCATAATGCGGCTTCACTGAAGCTGCACCTTGCACATGGGGGTGTGTTCCCACACCCCACATGTGTGGGCAATCTTTGGAGAGCATCAAATATATCCTGAACTCCCCTCCCCTACAGCGCCCGTTAGTTAACTTTCCTGGGAACTATCGCTCTTTAAAGAGGCAGGGGTCTTGTGTAGTGGTTGTGGCGATGTGAACTTTCCACCTACGTGTTCACACGCACCCTGTTTTATTATATTGACTACACACGGATTAGCAATTCGGCAAATGTTTCTAATAAAATTATGTTATACATAGTAATTTAATCAGTTTTAAATAATAACAATGTTTAGTTATCAGCATAATTATTCGAACTATCTGTACTGGAAACGTTACGTTCTATGCGCGAATTGAGGGGTAATAAAAGTAAATAATAATAATAATATTAGAAAGATTTTGTACGCGTAAGTTTAGATATTGTAGGTGATCTCCTTAACAATTCGTCCCATTATAAAATATATTTTACCAATATTTAAAATTGACTTCCCATCTGAATAGGTTTCCCAATCTTTACATTAATTAGGCAGCTAATTACGAGTAAATTAAAGACATTCAATTAAATTAACTACTCCGGTCATTAATACTAAAACTAGTCCTCTAGAGTAGAATAAAATTAGTACGTCACTAGCTTATTTGTGTCGGAAAACCCCCACTGCTGGGATACGTGTCTCTCCTATATCGAGGGGGTTTAGAGCATACAGCACCACGCTGCTTAAATGCGGGTTGGTGGAGGACAGTGTTTTTGAGCTGCTTAAAGGTTACTTTGCTTAATGACTATCATTTAATCACAACAGTTAAAACAGACGGCTTAACGTGCCTTCCGAAGTACTTAGGAGCTCGAGCTAAATACACCCATTCATGGACACACTATTGTCGACGTTGTTGAACTTGCGTGTTTGATTACACTGATACACGCTACGACGCTATCGAGCTCCTCAGCCGAGTAGTTTATATCTGTGAAACCTGTTGAAATTTTACGTTTGTTGAACTATGAAGCAGTATGTATGTGAATAATGCAGGGTCCCGAGCCAATTGCACATTATTATGAGGCTTCATAGTTCAACGGAGCGGGATATAGGTCATCTTCACTTGTTTTTATGATGATTGTACTCACGTGTTATGAAGGAAATGAATAATAAACATTAACTGAATGATCTAATGGAAAAAAACAAATGTTTTCTGCAATAACGGGCTAGTGATGGGTATCAATTTCGTATCGTTATATCCATAAAGCTCTGAAGACATATTTGATTTGTTTACAATATTTGCTTGATCCTTGAACTAAATTAGTGAAACTGAATCAAGAAAGGTGTAAGAGGTTTTTACAGGGTCGGTTCTGGTGTCGTGCGAGCCTCCTAAGCCGCGATGACTGTTTACCATCAGGCGCTTGTATGTTCCCTAGTGGTATAAAAATACAAATAATTCTGAATAGATACCGCATGTTGAATATTTGCGGTGATGCGGTAGTGAGGGAAGCGCATCATACATTGTAGCTGCTTTATATTGGGCGGGGCTGTAAACACAGTAGACATATAAAGCAGTACCTCAATTCTGTCTGAAATTGAATTCGCTTCTGTCTGAAATTTAATGCGCACTCGAATATTAATATGATTAAAATTCAGGAGAGCAGTCATAGTCAATTAATTAATTAAACTAAACGCGCACTCCCTCTCTCTATAGCGACGAATACTATGTATTGTATTCTAGTGATTGTTGCGATAGAGAGACGAAGTGCAAGTCTGGACAATCGCCCTAATAAAGATTTTCGTATGAGTTCGAAACTATAAATGGTTTTCTCGATAAAAGTACGTGAGTGACCCGTTTAATTTAATTAATTAATTCATTCGGATATTGTCGTTTGCTACACTAGGCTAACCTGTATTTTCACTATATTTTATCTTCTTGTACTCATTATGCGATGTAAAACGTATGTAAGTAAACACAACTCATCATCGTCCAGCTCTACTTCACTGGAACTGCAGCATCGATAGTCTTCACTCATGCGACATCATTTAATAGCGTGGTTTCACTGAAGCAGAGATGTTCAAAAACAAGCTGTATTTTCATACATGTATTTCATACTTTGCTGTGCTCCGTTAGCGGAGTGAAATGTATGTAAACTCATTTTGTCTTTACACAGATCCACTTCAGTGAAACTAAAGCACGATATCGATAGTGATGTGAAATGTGGCAAGAGATTACTTGTGCATGTGAGTTGATTTCAGACGTTTCTACGGAGTCGGTATACTGCTCTACATATTTACTGTGTTGCAACCTTGTATGTGCCCGAGTGGTATACTATAAAAAACAGATACGTTTTATCACACAGTAATAATATAAAACCGTAATAATAAAAAAGATTTTGTGTCCGCATTTAATTCAGAAAAGGATGTTGAACGCAGTTTCCTTTGTCCTGAAACGAGAAGTATAAAATTTGAATAAAGAGGAAAGCTGAATACGTACCACTGTTTCACGAGCTTGAATGTTTCATGTATTCTGGAAAGAAAAAAAGTAATATTAATGTTGTGCTTGAAGCGATGTGTAAATATTTTAAATGAAATTTTGGCACTAGCAGGGCTGAGCCCTGTTTGCGCCAGTACCGGTTAAATTATCAACCGCTATTATGTACTTGACAAAAAACCTTTTCATTTCAATTTGATTGGAATAAACCGATAAGCCGGGATTAAACCTGTTTTTGGAAGAGTTTATACATGAAAGTTTATTTTCGGATTAACCAGTTTAGAGCTTTTTAAACCGGCTATTACAAATGCACGGTAAACAAACGCCGATTAGTTTTTATTCAGTAATAAAAAAAAACTTCTGTTTCAGGAGCAATGCTATGTCTGTGCAGGTATCAATCGAATAAAAAGAAATAACGTGTAAGTCAAATGAAATTGGGATAATATTATGATTTTTTAAAGTTACGGCACAGTTAGCTCAATTTTAACGATGAGTAAAACATAACACCATTAAAAGTGTCATTAGAAGTTATTGTGTGTATAAAATTAAGTATTCTCGTGAAAATTAAATTTCTTTACGATTTCCGAAGCCTTTATGCTTCCGTATTTAACGCCTCGGCAACGTAAAACGAAATTACGTGGGCGTTTATATACTTTCTGCCTAAAATAACGTTCAGTTTCTACCTAAAATGTTCAAGACGAGCAAATTTTACATTTTATTGTAACAAATTCTTTCGTTAAAAACATTTCAGGCCTAAAAATGGTAATATTTTGTTGTGAGGAATGAAAGTATGAAGAATTTTAAGAGAACTGGGTTTTACTTAAAAATCTTACGGATTTATTTTGAAATTATTTTGTTTTTAAAATTCTATGGTCATTTGTAAATTATTCATTACTGTGACCAATTTTGTTTTGACCAATTTAATAATTTTCAGTAGAGCATGAATTCGTAAAAAAATCATATTCCTCATAATATGGTAATAATAGTTTTTTCTTTATTTTAATATAAATTTTATTAAAATAAATTTCTATTTTATTTTATTTAAATGGATGAAAATTGCCACACAGATAGTTTATCCTTGGATTAATAGGTTGCTGCAGATAAAGCTTGTATTAAATGAGTTCAAAGTTTACAACAGGCAATATAAATTAAAGTGGAGAACTCAGCACAATATCGTTCTTTAACAACTTGGTTATTAATGTTATTTGAATGGTTAAGCAACGTAACTTATACTTTCTTTCCGTTAAGAGTTATTCATAGGAAACACAGTGCATTGTTATTTGCAACAAAGGCGTAATCATGGCGTAATTACCATTGCATTTGTTTTTATTATTTTCCGTTTCATTAGCTCTGTGAGAATAAAAGTTTAGTCTACGTTTCTATGAATGTTTGTATTTGTAGTTAGTTACTATATGGATAATAAATAACTGAAAAAATGACTATAAAATTATGTATATAGGATTCTAATATGTATATAAAAATGAATCTCAGAAATGTATGTACGAGAATGACTTTCGAACGGCTGCATGAAATTGGATATTTTTTTTTGTTATGTTCCTTATTGTCAGGGCAAGGTTTGTATGGAAAATCCACAAAACTGAGATCGGAACGGGAAGATTGAACCACATCGAAGCGTGGCTTACCATGCTTATATATTTTTCTATACATGCATATATATAACAGAAAAACAAACGGACTGACGGACAGACATATGATTTTATAAAGAGAATTTACGAAGGCTTTGGCTTCTGTGTTTGGCTATGAAATTCTACAAAGTATCTAGTACGTACTCAAGAGAGAACAAGACGAAATGGAAGCTACAAAACTTTCAATAAAGCAAAGAGAATACTCCCGAATCTACATAAAATGTAGTAACTTTTCTACTTTAAATATTCATTAAACTTTATTCGGGAATTCGCCGAGGAAATTAAGATGCAACTTCGTGAATGCCCTAACAGAAATCTAAATGCAGACGCCATTATGCGCAAATCGGGCGTGCATTGAACCTGATAAATATATAAAAGCAGAAGCTAAAATTAATAACATCTCCCGGATTATACAAGCAGTTTCTCGAGAGTCATAGTCAATGTTCATATGATATGAAAAAAATAGTAGCTACATCTAAAAACGAATTTGAAAAGCAAAGCAACATTATGCTTTATTTAGCTATACATTTTTGTCAAAATTAAGCAAATGAGTACTTACAAATTTTCGAATATGTCGCTAGGAAATATAGATTCCCATTGTAGTAATAGTAATAAAATTGTATATTATTTGCAACAGGATCAACGTCTACGTAAAATCAACATACTGCTACAACTATTTTACGCGTAGGTATTTTATTCTCAAAAGTTGGTAATTTATTCAATGCAAGGCAAAGTTGGACATGAAGCTTTCTTCAAATACATTGCACATTGTAGAGCTAGAAGTCCCAAATTGATTACAATTTTTAAATATTTAAAGTAAACATCTATTTTATTTATATTTTATGTTTATTTCCTATTTTCACTGTTCTCAACTTTATCTATAGGTACAGTTATATTTTTATGTATTTGTTATAGTTTTTCGTCTAATATTTTTTTTCTTTAGCTGGGTTCAATTCAGAGCCGGCAGCGCATAAGTGATGCGTCTGGCGTCAGAAGCGTCCATAGGCTGCGATGACTACTTACCCTTAGGCGGATCGTATGCTTGTTTGTCACTTTAGTTCATGGAAAGGCTACGGTCGGCATTGCTTAACTTGCGTGTTCGATTAGACTGTCACGCGCAACGACGACATAGAGCTCCTCTTTAAACTACTGCTAAGTTTTGTTTCCTTATTCACTCGCTACTCGCGCACACGAACAACTTTGGTCTCCACAACAGTGCTGTCTCCCACATCAAGTCTGTGTGTTTTGTATGAAAGTCGGCTGTCGTGTTCTAACGTGCATGCACTGACAGTTTGCAGTTTGTCTCAGGGTAAAGTTTGTCCTGGAGATATATTTAATATATGACGTTTACTATCTCGTATATACCTCCTTTATTGCGAAATTATCACGAACAGATAGAAGTATCCTTCACGGTTGTTGTGTTCCTACCTGCGAATTAACGAGGTGACCAGGAACGTGTTGCTGCGTTGGCAGCAGGGGTGGCATCGCGCGTTAATTCATGTTGAAAATGTTTATATGACTGCGGTAACTGCTTCACATCAGGCGGGCCGTATGTTTGCCACTCGACGTAGTATAAAAAAGCAGTTGCACGTTTCTTCTGTTTCAGTACTAACGGTAGTGGGTGGGTGCCGGGCGGCAGTAGTTTGCATGAACTAATTGGTGGCGGCAGCACGCAAAGTAGTGTAGATCAAATTGCCTGTAAATTTGACTTCCGCAAAATAACATCTGAATCAATTAACTATCTAAAAGAAAGTTACCTATACCACAGTATAAGTAATAGTACTAACGTACATAAGTTTACGAATTTGAGTTTGTTTCTACAAGATATACTTAATTCCAGACAACCTCTAGCTTCATGAATTTAATTTAAGACAAACTTATATACATTGTAGATATTTTTAGTAAGTATTAAAAACCCCCGTAATTCCATTTGGTACGTATAAATCTCGTAATCCAATAATAAATCTCTTAAATTTTTACGTTTGAGTTAAACGTATTTATCACAGGGACGCGAGTTTAGAGCGCGATAAATTCAGTAAAGCCCATAACCCTTTGAGGGATTGGATCTGACAGCCATCCGGGCGCAGTAAAGAGATCAATCAGCACGCGTCCGACACCAGACGATGCAGTCTTGGAGACAGAGTACAAATAATCATGTGTTTTTTTACTTGTACCAAAGTATATAGGGATTTTTACAGGCAATGCATGAGACAATGATGCTTTTGGTGTAGCAAGCGTTCATAAACTACAATGACTGCTTACAATCAGGCAGGTCGTACGCTTGTTTATCACCCAAGTCATATGAAAAAAAAACCGGACAAGTGCGAGTCGGACTCGCCCACCGAGGGTTCCGTATGTATTATCATTATTAAATTTGATATTTTTCATTATAAATAAGAAATAATGCGTCGAAAAAAATAAATAAAATATATTTTGCAATGTGTACATCAAGCCCTTTCATATGATACCCCATTTGAACTAGTAGTTTCAATTTTAAATTTCGACACCCTATAAAAATATAGACCCCCCTATTTTTTAAGATCTATTTACAAATGTATAGTTTTGAGATTTATTCCTGTACTTGTAGTCTATAACGATGTTACTTGCCAAATTTCATAGTTCTAGGTCAACGGGAAGTACCCTATAGGTTTTGATTCCCTTGAGAATGTCGAAATATGCGTTTTTTGCTGAATAAACGGCCGTAACTTTTTTTTTCGAAAACTTAGCAGTTTGATTTTTTTACAACTTCATGGGACCGTAGATCTGAGTATACAGTTCAAATTTCAGCTTGGTACCTCCACGCATTCTCGACATAGAAATTCTTGACAGACAGACAGACAGACAGACGGACAACAAAGTGATCTTATAAGGGTTCCGTTTTTCCTTTTGAGGTACGGAACCCTAAAAAATATAGCGCTTTACGTATTTTGCTTGTACTGTTATTTCTCTGCGCTAAACGCGTCATGCCCGGTCATTAGAAAGGCGTGCGAGGGGCTATGGATCCAATGCGTAAAGGCCGCTTAGAGAAGTTTAATGTCATGGAAAACGGTGTCATATTCTGATTACGATCTTGGCTCTTGCAATAGCATCCGACTTCGAATAAATTTTGAGGCTGGATTGTCTATTTTTCTATAGAAAACATACTATAGAATTTCTAGAGACTAATCTTGTCATAAAATTGACTGGAAATATAATGATTATTCTTGTATATGATTAAAACAGAATGTTTCCTTTAAAAGGATTTTTGCGATGGCAAACATGCCATAAAATCCTTGATATTAAACCGATATTGGCTACCTCCTACACTGATAAGTTAATATGTATCACGCACCTTAAAAGTTTATAAAGAACGGTAAAGGCTATATACAATTTTAATAGCCACATTTTGCAATCTATTTTAGTCGCGAAAAGTTATTATTACATTAAAATATTTTTGGAACATTTTTTACTCATTAACTAAAGTCGTTAAATTTTGTCGTTCTTCTGAAAGAAACTGATTTAATTTAATCAGCACGCGTCTAAGCCTTGTATCCGTATTAAATTAATTAATAAGGTTCATTAGAAGCATAATATTTCGTCAAGAAAATAACGTTAAATTAGAGTCTGTAACATAATACTAGTTAGTTTATAGTTTACTTAGTAGTAGGTTTATAATACACGATATGTGGTTTATATAATTTACAAAGTAAAATTATTAAATAGTCTTTGATTTGAGTTATTGCATTGTTTTTATAATGCATATAAATGTTAATAATGTTCTAAGAAGAAGTATTAACTGTACTTTTCAAACACTGCTCTGGTTATAACAGGGAAAGCATTTGTATTGACGAAACAATATGGTATTGGTGCATACATACGCGTAGTCCATGGGGAAACAGTGGTGTTGTATTTTAATAGCTGAGCTCTGGACATTGGCTCTAGGGCTATTGCGTTGGATAAATTACAGGAAGGAACTCGTAATTACGTTTCGGTTTATTTTGCTTTTACACTGCGAGCAATGAACATGATTGTTGATATCAGTTAACCCCGATGGAAAGCAATCTGGAGTAACTTAGGTAAATAATGTTGTCGACAGATTTTGACTTGATACTGTGATTGACTTATTACTGTCTAGTATATCTAGTATCTACTTCAGTTTTAGTAAAATCTTGGTTCTATAATTTTATTTCGACGGTTTCCACATTGCAGAAGTAAGTCGTGCACCTAAGCTACAACACTAATGCAGTTACGCTTTTCTTAATCAATTTAGAAATTTTCTTTCGCCCATTGACATGTAGATGTCTGTAGCCTTAGCGCGCGGCGTAGTACATATTTAGGGCCGAGACACTGCATACGTAAGAGTACATAAAATATGTGATATTGTGTTTCTTGTCTCGCATAGTGTCTCACTCTAAATATGTATTATATTCATTGTGATGCGCTTACATGTAAAACTCAGTGTATATTTTTATTTGGTACATTCGCCGATTTATACCACATAATAAGTTGTTACCTACTGAACATTTGAAAGATTTTGAGGCAGGATATTGGAAAGATTTATTTACTTTATGTTATAATAAAGAAATATCAAAGGCGTTCCGAATCAAAGCCATGTATGTTTGTTGTACGAGTACGACATCATACGGACATCAAAGAAGTTAGAGATTTACAAACAGAAATATTTTCTACTAAGCAAAGATTTTCCAGAATTTTCCTTCAGAAAATGCTTTCTAAAAATATGTAAGGAGAGTTAATGTACAATAGAAAAAATAAAAAGGAAAAGATGCTTTGAGCCGTTTGTCCAAATAATTTTGAGTACAGAATATGTGGTACAAGATTTGCTTAGTTTGCGACAAGATGAAATCCTTCGTCGTTGTACAAGAATATTTATGTGGTCATCTATTAGTTAAGATCTAGAAAAATATAATTCTTACGTCGTTATAAAATATAAATAAACTATTCCTGGACAAAATACACAGCGCCATCTAGTCCCAAACTAAGCAGAGCTTGTGATAAATGATAAACGTAAAGAAGAAAAAACAAAAATGAACATTTTTATAAAAACAAAATTTTATTAGTTGTTTAACAAAAAAAGTTTACTTTCACTTAATGGGGTTATTGTGGAAATTACAAATCGGTATTTTGTGGCAACCCCCATTATTAATTTTGATTTGATTAATAATGGCGGCATTTAAACACACGAGTGCGTCAAATTTCAGCTTAATTGGACACAGAAAATTGCGTCACTTTTGACGTGTAAAATTTGATTATAAAAAGCTTGTAAAATAGTTTTTTTTTTGTAAATACATGCATAGTGCTACATAGAAAATACTATTACAAAAAGGAATGTAAATTATATTTTTACATAAATTCATTAGAAAAATCGTTATCTTGTTTAATGGACTAGAGTAATTCTGTTACAAAGCTTCAAGAAGTTTCTCATAGTTTTACTTAACTAGTTATTCAACTCAATTATTGTTTTACGATGTGAGAGGGCCCTCCCAGCCCAGTCCTTGCCCAGTCTATTATTGCACTTAATATATTCCTTGTTAGAGGAGGATGGATGCTGGAAGTGGGAGCAGAGCGTCTCAATTGGAGATATTGCTTGCGTAATGTGAGATGGATGTGTGAGATAATGGAATATGGGCGCAGATTAAATAATGTCTACTAGGAAGAATCAACAACAGTAACAACCTACGGTTACCATATTTTTTATCATAAATGTTGATGTGGTGACGCTTAGTGATGGCACATAGTAAATAAATATTCATTCGTGGTGAAGGAACTTTTTTTAGTCGTAATTTCTACTCTATAATAATAATACATTAATTTAAATACATTAGTTTTAAATTTGATACAACGAAAATTAAAGATATAATTGAAAATTTGTAGATTTTTTTCAAAGCGAAAATTGCAATTGGATGGATATTTGTGACTTTACAATTTTAAAATCATGTAAATGATTTAGTTGTTTGACAAAAACCTTTTCGTATAGGTTATAGAAATAAAATATTTCATACCTCATGTAGATAAGATGCAAGCAAAAGCCAGTTCTATTATAAAGAAATGTATAATACTTACATTGATACGTTTAATACAACTTATGCAATTAAAATTTGCCGCTAGCCGATTTAAAAAATACCCATTTGAATGAATTATAATCTCTGGGAGCTGTACCGTGTCTCGTATGATGTCTATCATTTCATTGTTTACGTGTACACTTTTTAGCTATTAAGTACGTGTAGTAACTGCGGTAAAGCACCACGCTAATTATACCAATCAATGGCGGCGCTCAACAATAGAACATTCATGGAGGGTCAGCCAGTGGAACGAGTACGAGTATGTTCCGCGGAAAGGGCTGTTTCGACATTATTAATGAGTGCCATTGCCATGCATTCACTACATGGGGACATTGGGCACACGCTTACGCGACTGCCCAAAAATGGAGTGTTATATATTCAGGGTTCAAGTGTATATACACGAGTTCTTTTATTCCGCTATAATCCTTGAACTTCTTAACCGATTTAAATGAGTGAGCTATTGTTCGAATCCTTATAATTATCCAAGGGAACATAGGCTATGTGGCGTCTGAATATAATAACAATATTGCGGATTATATATTCCATATTTTGTAGTCTAAAGAAAAAAAAACTTCCAAACTGGTGTAGATACTATTAAAACGAAGAGTTTCGAACGGTGATTAAAAATATTATTGGATGAGAATTCGTTTATTAATTACATACTTGTTGTGTACTCTGCCAACCTGCAGTTGAGTAGTGTGGTGGAGTATGCTCTAAACCCCTTCATTTGAGGGGAGACCAATATCCGAGCTGTGGGATGAATAAGGCTTGACGACGACATACTTGTTATGAATGTCTTGTAAAAACGAAAATGTGGGCTGTATTTGTCTCTATGTCTATTGGTAAGGTTATGTCTCGCCTTCAGCCATCAGACAGTCTTCAACTTAATGAGAATATGTCACTGTCGTGAGTGATTCATTATCCCCGAACTGAAACCGAAGCTGAAATGATAATTACTTGGGTTGACGGTCCCCTCTATCTGCGGCTTTTGGTCATTACCTGCGTTTTACATTAGGCGAGACAGAGAGATTTTCACATGTCACATTATAAAAATACGAGAAAAGAGAAAGTAAAAGAGTAAATGGAATCAGGTCTAAATTGACGTAAAAATATTTTATTAACCGGATAAAATTCATTCTAAAGTCTTTAAAAATTGATGACTGAGACTAGAAAACTGTACCTAATCTATTACTTCACATCTATATCTATTTTCTATGTTACACATTGCAAGGAATATTCTCATTCTGAATTATGGTATTTAATCAGAACGTTATGATAATTATTATAATAATAATTATTTATTTTCATTCTCACCACAAATATAACTTTTCAGCTTAAACAAGTTTTGAAGATCTAAATTAAACCTTAACTGTGGAGAGAAGAGGTGCTTGAGCTAGGTGGTGACTTG
This sequence comes from Hypsopygia costalis, assembly GCA_937001555.2. NCBI lineage: Eukaryota > Metazoa > Arthropoda > Insecta > Lepidoptera > Pyralidae > Hypsopygia > Hypsopygia costalis. The sequence continues at coordinate 12,669,384 of OW443340.2, read as the reverse complement.
TAATACAGGTAGGCAGATCCTACCTGTATTACAAGTCACCAGTCGCCCTTCACTCCTGAGCTATATATAATATAGTTGTTAAAGACATAGTCACTATATGTATTCACAGTCCACGGCGATATTCTAAGAAGATGACTATAATTTGACATAATGGTAATATAATTTATAGAGCGGTTGAGGAACTTCAAAGTGAGGATATACGACGGACGACGATATATCGAAAATCTCACGATATATGCTATGTTAATGACAATGAGTAACAAAATACACATAATAAATACGTACGTTAATAGATTAGGTACATTTTTCTGATCCTAGGTACATGTCTGAAAAACTGTTTTATGCATTTTTAGGTAGCAGTACCTAAGATATAAAACTTCAAGCAACTTATAAAAACATAACATAAAGTCTATGCATATAAATTGATAAAACCATTATTGTTCGTCGGTCTGGCCGAACGACACGAGGGGCACGCGCGGGCGCTTCCGCCCGCCATTATTGTTGAGCCGGAAGTAGCGATGCGATGCAATCTACCTCGGTAGTAACATAGTACACTTAAATGTACTTGCGGTACTTGGGTTATCCTACGTCATTTGGGAGAAAATTGTCTGTCTACAAAACTTGCTAACTCACAAAGGCCGAAAGCTTAATGTTATGGCCCCATTGAGTCCTTTCCTTGTGCCAACTTTTTAGTGAAGATAGCATTTTTATTTAGTGTTACAGGCATACAGGGATCAATGTGAGAGTACCAATTCATTCACTCGAAGTTCTAGATGGTTTTGAAATAAGTAAGTACTATTTTTAGATGTTATAAAAGAAGAATAGTGTTGTTGATTCATTATTATGTATGATGTAGACATAAAGTGTATGGGTCGTCGAATAATATCAACAACAAATTTCGCAAAATGTTCATAAATTATAGACCTTCTTAAATAATCAATCACGCTTTGAATTTGATGAGAATTGATGAAAATAATTCATAGAATATTTTTTCAAGACTAGTTCTAAGAAACTGAAAGCCGCAGGAGAATCAAATTCATATTATAGTGATATATCAAATTAATGAAAAATCAAGGCATACACGACCGACTCCTTATATTGGAGAAGAATACTATTATTTTCCTTAACAATCGAAATAAATAGTATAGTACGGAGCGTTGTTTAACTGGGGTGAAAGGGATTATTTGCACGCCCGAACTACATTTCAAGGGGCATTTGCTGGCGCTTGAGAGCTATAAATATCTCGAGTGTCCTTGTAACTTTCACCCCTTGTTCAACAATCTAATTAATTGTAATATTTTGTAATGCTTTTACTGTTTCGGAAGCGTTTTTCGTCTGTGGCTTCCGAGGTATCGATACTTCGATCGGTTTCTGATAATATACATAATATATTTACAATGTGTGAAGACAGAGAATATATGAATATATGTGTAGATGATTGGATGGGGGGGGGGGGGGAACCTCAAGGGAATTGTTATTTGGCTGTGGTATTCTGATATATTCAGTATATCTTCAAATGTATATTTAAAATTAGATTCCGCCCTCGACTTCGTACGTGCATCTCGCATCTCGGTATCCCGTAATAATTTTCAAATCCATTCTTGCCTATTCATCATAATATCCGTGTATGCCAAATTTCAGTCCGATCCGGGCAGTGGCTGGAAATGTGCATCGATCGATCAGTCAGCTAGTCAGTTCCCTTGATACAATATACATACCTATAGAACGATTATTATTGTCCTGCGTAAAGTACTGTCACACCCTTAACACACATCCCTTGCGATCGGTTCCACATTCGCCTCAAAGGGGAGGTGAGGTCGCCTTTTGAGAACGGCAAGGAGTATCCATACTTACTGTGGTATTGTGCAATCCATCATCGCAAATTGAAACAAAATTGTGAGCTACAGTCACAGAGTAACAAATAGTACTACTACATTCACAATTTCTTTGACAACGCGTGATTTTGTAATCACCCGTTAATAAAGACTGTCTACAATTTGTTGAACATGTAAACATATTTTGTACTTTTCCAATCGGTTCCGTTATTTTGTATCCCAAATATTGCCCAAATCCACACGGAATTAGATTTCCTACACTCCCAGTAACACACACAGTTACCAATCTTTTACAGTTTATTCACGCCACTGTGTCCTTTATCGCAAAGAAAATAAGGTTTACATTCTCATATCCAAATTGGAAAATGGTAACCGATGCCGGTAAACAATAATTGGAGCGTCGTTCCGCCGTACATTGTGTTAATTCGCCTTTGTTTGATGGAAACATTTCGTTTTGTTACCTTTCCAAAAATATACGGGTGATGTTTATTTAAATATTTCTCATCCTTACTGAATCGCTTTGTGAACCAACTCTTATTTTATTTATTTGTCCAGACCAGATACATCCACATCTGGTTTGCAAATAAATTAAAAGTCACAAAGCGCATAACCATTACGTTACTATGTATAGTCGATTCAGAAATGAATATGCATATTCTAGACTCTAGAGATCTGGCACTAGACTTAAACAATAACTGCAATTGAGTAAAAGATAGATACAGCACCTGATAATGCACTCATAAACGACTATTGTTACAGTAGGGAACGACCCTACTACGACTGCATTGTCTAGCTATCTAAAAAAATGGCGTGTGTCTGTGTCATGGACACGGTCGTGTGTTGTACGTGAATACATTATATGCATTAAAATTATCTCAAAATGGCAGTGCTTCCCCCTCCCCCGCACGCGATGTTCAACAGTCCTTACTTAGCGTACTAAATTATTTGATTTTTCATCTATCCAGTGGCGTGATTGAATTTGGGGTGGAATAGATTTGTAGCTGCAACATGAAACTGTATTCCTCGATTTTGTTATCATTCGTTGTTTTGAATTGCCTCCCTATGGAAGCAATTTTAAAGATGTATTGACGTCAAAAAGTATATCGCCTTTTGTATATTTATTTCTGAATGAAGTTTACTTGTTACTGCACGTTTCCTAATCTTTGATGACCTTTCTATTAGGCTCTCACGAAATTTCGTAAGATTTATTTATAACTAGCGGCCCGTCCCGGCTTCGCACGGGTGGATATAAGATTTTTTTTTAAATTTTTATCTTTTATTTAGCAATAAATATAGCCTATGTTACTCAGGGTGAATGTATCCTTTCAATGGTGAAAGAATTTTTGAAATCGGCGCAGTAGTTTTTGAGTTTATTCATTACAAACATACACACACACACACACAAAAATACAAATCTGTCCTTTTTATAATAGTAGTGTAGATTTGAATGATGTATACAAAGTCATGCGTGTAATAAATACTAGTAGTAGACAATACTAGTGGCTTAGTAATTGAATATAAATAATTTTAGCAGTTTTTGAATTTTTCAGGATGTAAGTGTCATCAACATCTTTGAGCGAAAGCCAACCACATCTGGGGCCCTACCGCCGAAACTGAAGCCGTTTACGATCGAATATTTGATTCCAAAAATAGATCTTAGGTTAAACTTAATGATAAACTTCTTCGGCGTAGTCGGTAGAGCTCTAGGGTCTCTACCAGCTATGCTTAACACAATTACCACAAATCTAGGCTGAAGTTTTATTTTCGCAATCAAAATATCCAATGCTGACTAACAAACGAGGCTCTAACAAAAGAGATGCAGGACACAATGTATTTATAAGCAGTCCGACTGGGGGAGGGAAGTATATCCACCTCACAGAATAACGCAGCTAGATAATAATAAAATTACCTTGTAGGTTGTTGTGTTAATGCAAGCGAGTGAAGTCACAAGCAGAGGGAATTGATTTATTTATTTAATTATTCATGCCAGTTTACAGAGTACTTGACTGATTCCAACTCATACAAAAATATAATTTTAGACTTAAATAATATTAGTAATAAATTAAAATATAATTTATAAATAAATACAAACAAAACAATTAGGTATAAAAGACTAGTTTCCACCTGCGTTTACATTTTTTGAAATAAAATGTATCCTATGTCCTTCCTAATACCTTTGAGAATATGTGTACAAAGTTTCATGATGATGGAATGAGTAGTTTCAACAAACAAACACACATTTATATTTATAATATAATATTAGCAGGGAAGAAGGAATTAACTCAATTTCAGTAATATCAATATTAATATTAAATTAAATTCAAAACAAATAGAATAAAATTTCATCACTAAACAATATATTCACATTGATGTGCAAGTAGCGAGCGTTTATATACGGTGGATGCTTCACATCAGGCGGGTCGTATGCTTGTCTGCAATTCGACAAACTATAAAAAAAATAAGTAACAAAAACTAAAGTAAAGACTTGGCAACTAAAAGTGTAGAGAACGTTAGCAGTTTATGGATTCCACCCATTAAAATACTGGACTTACAAATCCTACTGTGCCAGGAAGAACGGGCCTTCAACCCGAATCAATCTACACCTTAATTAAGTAAATAAATTGTTTATTGGACACAGAAATAGCATAATAAATCTAAGTCAATTCGTGAAAGTTAACAATTTGCGACAAACTCCAGTTAAATTTGTGATCCTCATTAAGATTAGAAACTGAAACGTTTAACAATCTTTAGGCTGCTTATTTTTGCATAAGGGCATTTACATAACTTTATTATTGCCTGACGTTTCGACCAGATTGCACCGGCCGTGCTTATAGGCTGACTAACAGTGTGACAATAATACAGGTAGGGGAAACTGTACAATGATTGGCACTCTAAGAAAAATCTACCCTAAGTTTGTTAATTATAATTTATGTAACATATTTAGACGTAATTTACGACATAAAAGGTATTCTTTAATGTATTGTTATTAAAATAAAAACACATTTAGTACGAAAAGGAAACATTTTTATTAAAAGAAAATAGAAAACATTTAAAAATATCCAAAAGTACAGTCATTGGCACTTACAGCACAATTATTGGCACTAACTTACTAGTAATTGGCACTCATCTTAGTATGTAATTATTTACATTACATTTTTATTAATTAAAACTGTAAAGAAATATCGAAAAATATATAATACTGGTAGATACGTTCTAAACATACTCCTTTCCTGACTCGTCATATAAAAAATTTAACAATTCTAGTTCACTTCGAAAAGTTACTTTCACTAAAGGCTTAGGGAGAATTAATTTTTTGGTTTGGTTTGGTTGGATATGGCTTGAGTAAATTGAACATTTTGATTCAATAAATTTTCTTTATTATTCTTACATTCTTGTGAATATTGTGTGTATTGCCAGTATAGGATGACAATAATTATACCAGTTTCGATATTTTATAAAATACGCCAGTGATTGGCATTGGAAATAATATAATAATTAGCACTGCTGCTAACCGTTGCAATGATTGGCACACACGAAAATGTGGTGAATAGCACCACCTAAAGTACAATGATTGGCAGTGCTAACAATTGTGAAGAAAGAAACGAAAAACCATTTTTGAATTGTGATAATAATATATTCTAAAATCTTATTTAATTGGCTATAAAAACATAAGAAAAAAAATAAAAAGTAAAATGTAGTGATTGGCACAGGTGCCAAATTATTGCACTTCCATATAAGCTACTTGACCAATAGTTGGCACACTAATAAATTGAGGTATGTTACCAAAGATAAGGAAAATATAAATAAAAACGGTAACATTACTTAGAATTAATATAATTAAAATATTTCCCACCTTTTACTAAGTCAAAATCGTAAAAAAATACCTCTTCTTTGTCGAATCCGTTAAAATTTGCAGGAAAAAACAACATGCCTTACGAGCGTTCTTTTTTTTTAATGCTGTGTTGCCATAATAATCTGGTAAAAAAGTCTATTATAAAATTGTTAAAGTGTTGCAATGCTAGATTTTAAAAATAACAGAGTACGTATTGTATTGCCATGACAACACCGCTCGCCATCGACAGGGAATTCATCCTCACACATTGGAGCCTAAGTGGTCACGTACTGTGCGGTTCCAGAGAAGTTTTCTCCCGCGTACTGTCAAGCTGTGGAATGAACTGCCTGTCGAGGTTTTCTCAGGGGACTACAGCATGGGGTTCTTCAAAAAAGGCGTGAAGAGGTTTTTACAGGGTCGGCAACGCGCGTGTGATGCCTCTGGTGTTACAGGCGTTCATAGGCTACGGTAACTGCTTTCCATCAGGCGGGCCGTATGCTTGCTTGCCACACTGGTGGTATAAAAAAAAAAAAATTCTTAATATCTCCGTTTAAAGGTTAAAGTGCCAATGACTGTGGGGATGCCAAAGTTAGTACAAGTTACCTATGTAAATACCCTTATGCATATCGCGTTAATTCCTGTTATTTTGTTCATAAATCATGTAACGCGAAAATTTTAAGTTATAATATATACCTATCATTATATAACTTAAAATTTAGTAATAAAAAATTTAGTAGTAATATAATTAGGACTACAAACACTGTATAGATTTTCCTAAATTTTGTTCTAAATGGAATTGTTCTCCAAAACAACTACGTACTTGTCATTATCATAAAAACATTACCACGTCTTTTACGTAAAACCATAACTATTGGTATACTCTTTCGTTTGATAATACAGTCAACTGCACGTAGAACGTCACATTTCCAGTATAAGGTGGTCCTGCCTAGCCATGAATATCCGTAGCATTCGTAGCACTGCGTGGGACCCTCCATTACACTGGAAGTGTTGCGGTCTAGCTTTTGACTATACTAGATCATTTTTTTTTTACTACGTCGGGTGGCAGACAAGCATACGGCCCGCCTGATATGGAGCGGTTACCGAAGCAATATTAACGATCGCAACATAAAATATCGCTAGCGCGCCGCCACCCCCGCTGCCAACGCAGTATCTCCTTCCTTTCTGGTGACCTCACTCACTCACAGGAACACTACAACCCTCAAGGGAATTGTTATATGGCTGCGGTATTCTGTGAGGTGGAGGTACAATTCCCCAGACATGTAGCTTACAATTACGCTCCCTACCTCTTTTTTCGCTAGAGCTTCGTTTGTCAATCAGCAGGGTACACCGCGCGCAGGTGAAGTTGGCTTTGGTTCAAAGATGTTGATGAACCACTTACACCCCTTAATTTAGTAGAAATAACAGTTAGTTATTTATATTATTAGCACAGAAATGCTGCTTCTATAATCTATATCTATGGGTTTTAGTGAATGGTATGTAATAAATAGAGTACACAACATGGACAAACAAGATAACTCTGGTTTCGAAATCTTATGTTCTAGATATCTATTTATCAACATACAAATCCTCAAAAGTTAAACAGCCTTAATGATTGTCAACCTTCTTTAGGAATTGGAACCAGAAGATGTACTTAATAAAAAAATAACAATATTATAACTTTTTTAATATTATTTATGTAGAAATTATTCAAAGTTATTCAGATAACTGTGGGCGTTTCTAAGTAATTAGCCAGTTGGCACTTCATTTGCAACAAAATTATAACTAAGTTTAGCAAGGAGTTTATTGGATACTAACAAGGACGGTTTAAATTCTCGCAATGGAGAATAGGAAAGTTTTTGTTTGTGAGAAAATTTAAAGACTTGTTATAAATTGTATTTGTATTTGTCAAATGTTTTGATGTTAAAGATTGTATGACAGCACAGATAAGTAATAACTACAGCACAGACTATGTAGTCTCGAGTTTGATGTGTTACTCGACCTAACAGAGCAAGAGCTCGTGACAGTCAGAATTTCATTATATTATAAAAGCTGAAAGTTTTTCTGTACACACTTATGTCCTTAACATATTTAAGAAGGATCAGCATGTTTGTAATTTAGATCATCGTGACTTTGGCACATAACAAAATAATAATAAACGTGAAAAAAAAATCGTCATCGAAACTGGCTCTAGCGTAAGTATAATTACAATTTGTTAAAGTTTGAGTATATCTGGCAGCGAGCTGATATCATACAAAGTGTCTGGCAATGCATTCATTGGAATGAATAAGCATTCTATTTAGTTATTGAATCGCAATAAGAGTTGGTGGTAAGGGGGTTGATAGCATTCCGAAGAAAATAAAAATATTTTTGTACCTAACTACATATTTTATACTTTCAACGTATTGTGGAGTTATTTTATACACCTTTGTTATCTGGTAATACCATGATGATCTAAACTACATACTCGCTGAACATTCTTACCTGTGTTAGAAGCATGCACAGAAAATCTTTCATCGTTTATAATATAACGAAGGTCTGGCAGTCACAGGCTCTTAGGTTATAAACATTTAAACAAAAGGCGCATTCTACCCACACACTCCGGTTATGCATCTTAATTATTGGGTAATACTTAGACTAGGTAATAAACACTGAGTAATATTTTAGACTATTTATTAAGTTGTCGTTAAGCTGTTTTGTATTTTATGTCTTACTAGCTGTTAACCGCGTCTACGCCGGCATGGTCATTGCTTCGATAAAACTTTTTTTCGGTGAGAATATGAGAAGAGAAGTTTTTCCTGAATAAAAAGTAGTTTATGCCACTGGCCCGACGTTATCCTATAACCGTAAAAATGTCCATTGGTTCCTTTCGACGTGATAAAATAACAAACAAAAAACTCTTTTACATTTGCAATATTAGTATGGAAGTATAGATGAATTATTATGTATGTATTAGGAAGTATGGAAGCAGGCGTAATGGTGCTATATCAATATTTTTGGACGTAGCTAATAATTCATAGCCACGCATGAGCCGTCACTTTATAACGTAGGTCGTTTTGACATATTTTTATTTCTCTCAACGTTAATGTGTTCTGCGAAGATATTTCTTTTTAATTCACGTCAATGTTATTATATTATTCCAACACCAGCATTTTGACCGTATCCGTATATTTCTTTAAGTCATTTCTATGAACACACGAATACGAACTCCAAACACGAATATTTGGTTCGTACGTATGGGCGTAAATACAAACATTTATCAAATATGATTCAAAGAAATATTAAATTGGATCGCCGACGAACATTTTCGACAAGCGTAATGTTCGATGTTCGTTAGCGGTAATGCAAGACCTACCGCTAATATCAATTGCCTACAAACGAATGTTTATAGGCATACACGGCTTTATAAAAAGTATATATGCACAATAATAATAATATTTACAGGGTCGGCAACGCGCGTATGATGTCCCTGGTGTTACAGGCGTTCATAGGCTACGTTAACTGCTTTCCATCAGGCTAAGTAAGCTTGTTTTACACTCTAGTGGAATAAAAAAAATAACATGTTTTCTAAGATCTGTTGGAAATACAATCCTTGTCCTTGGGATTTTTTTACTAAGGATACAAACACAAAGGTTTTTATTAGGGCTTGCTATAGTTACTCTAGCTTAAACTTTTTTATCTACTTTATTAAGTTACATAAAAAAATCGGATGATGTTTGGTTATACAAATTTATGTGCATTGGAATTTAAATATTCTAAGTACACGAGATCGTGCCAATTTAATTTGCGCTCATTTGTCAAAACAGAATAAATGAGTGAAAATTTTATAAATATTCAACCATCACGATTCTGATTCGAAAAACTAGCTAGTTAACAGTTTAATTAAAAGAAACTATTAGCTAGCTAGTTTTTTCCAACTTAATTTAGAAATGAGCTAAGGTGTGTCAACCCTAGATAAGTAGTTACGTTACCTTAAGCCACGTAGGCTGGGGATAGAACGTATCAAAGATCCATTTTATTGCCTCCGAGTAGAAAATAGCCTTTTTACGACTTATGACTGTGTTCGGAAAGTATTGTGGCTTAAAATAAACTACGCTGGTTGTGTGATTGTTGGGCATTTTATATTTATTTCTTGGACTCGGTTTTAGCCTCAGAGTTTGATAGGGTTGACAGTATTTAATAACTTTCGTCTATTACTTGAAAACCTAAAGCATATTGTATTTATTATTGAAATGTAACTAAAACTAGAGGAAATAAAATGTTTAACAGATTTAGATTTGTCTTTTTACTATTATTGTACGGAAAACTTGTGCAAGCAAATATTTCGAATTTCTAATTATTAAATAAATTAATTAGCATTGTCTAGCTAAATATAAATAAAAGTTAAATGTATGATTTAATTTGAAATAATTATTTTTATGTTTATCACACAAAAACACTGTTTGTCTACTGAAAATTTAAACAATTTACATAATCATACAAAAACACTGTTTGTCTACTGAAACTTTAAACAATTTACACAATCATGCAAAAACACTGTTTGTCTACTGAAACTTTAAACAATTTACACAATCATGCAAATACACTGTTTGTCTACTGAAACTTTAAACAATTTACACAATGGTACAAAAACACTGTTTGTCTACAGAAACTTTAAACAATTTACACAATCGTACAAAAACATTGTTTGTCTACTGAAACTTTAAACAAATTACACAATCGTACAAAAACATTGTTTGTCTACTGAAACTTTAAACACGGTTTGTGGTCGTCAACCCTTATTAATCCCACTGCTGAGATACGGAACTCCCCTCAATCGAAGGGGTTTTAGAGCATACTCCACCACGCTGCTCAACTGCGGGTTAGCGGAGTCCAGTGTTTTCAAGCCGCTTAGAGGCCACTGACTTGGCTTAATGACTGTCATATAATGACAATAGTTGCTTCACTTGAGTTCGATTAGCCTGACATGTGATACCGACGCCATCGATGACCTCTCACTTACATTTTTATCTATTGAGCAAAGTAAAGAGGATTGTGTAACAAATCGAAGAATAAGAAGAAGGCTTAACGACTGTCGTCTATTGACAATAGCCGGAGACCGACGGCTTATCGTGCCCTCCTAAGCACGATGGAGCTCGAGTTAAATAAACCCATCCATGGATAGGCTACCATCGAGGTTGCTTAACTCGCATGTTCGATTAGACTGTCAAGCGCAACGACGTCACTCGAGCTCAAGCATGTGAAGCATGGTTCTCAGTTTGTTATTAGCACGTAATTGTTATTATTTATCACAATAAACACTAAATGGCGGTTTCGTAAACAAGTACGCATTAACTGCTAACAAATATGCGAATATACTGATGTAATAGGTATTGTAAACAAGTATATAATACTAACTAATACTTAGAGATGCTAATCTAATATTTAGGTAGGTAGGTACTGACAGATATGGTCACGTGATTTGAACATGCCTACGTCATCAGCTGCATTTTGTATGGTAAATACCAGATTTTGACAACCAAACTTGTGACGTAGTCTTATCTGAGAGTATACGTATCTGTTATGGGAAGAATATACCTTGTATTTTTTTACCAATTTTCCTTCAAAATTTTTGCTGCCTTCATTCAATTCGTCATACCGGGTACGGATACTAACACAAGGAAAACGTTCACAGTTGGTCTGAGAAGTTCTCGTGGGTAAAACCGATGGATTAACGTTTCGCATGCCGCCGTCTCATAGCAGGTACAGCGTACCTACCCAGGTTCAGGATTGCCAGGTCGCGGCACGCGAGGGGTTAAATGCTCTTCAAAAAAGGTACGAGTAGTACTCAAGATAACGGAGGCGTCTATAGGCGATGGTAATCGCTTTATAATCTTCTGGTTCTTCGTTACACTCTTGACAGAGCGGTTGTGGTCGTCAAGAGGGAGGTATGGGGGCTTGTGATCGCTCGCCTCACGATCTCTCGCCATCTGGCTCGATTCGAAGCACACCTGGTACACACTCCTGGTACCACTCTGGCAATGTGCTGCCCACAGCAGACTTTATCTGGTCGGTCCAACGCATGGGTGATCTGCCACGTAGTCTTGTACCCTCGATTCTACCCTTACACATTACACATATAATCACTTTATATGAGGTCAGGGGCGTAGCTACCGCCGTATCAGCCGTATCATTGATACGGGGCCTCTGGGCTACAAAGGCCCACAGCATGTTCGGTTCGAGTGGATAGAAGAGCCCCCTCAGCCCTAAAGACCCCTAAGCCCAAGTATTCATACATTGCCCTAGTGTAAGCTACGCCACTGTATGAGGTGCCATATGCTTGTCTGGCACCCGACGTGGTATATAAAAACAAGTGCCATGCCATTTTTGACTGAAATGACTGTAATAACCATAACGCTACAAACTGTAATAATCATCATCGTTATCAGCCTATATAGTGTTATAATAATATTAAAACTAGCATGAGAAATCATAGAAAATTAAACGTATCATATAAAAGCATATAAATATAATCATGTCACTCAAGTATTTTTGTCGGGAAAGCCTAGTGTGTATTTTTGTCGAAACTGCATTCCCGACAAAAATGCATGATTGAATTTAGTTTAATTATTCTTGGACAAATTACACAGCGCCATCTAGTCCGTAGTAAGCAAAACTTGTACCATGGTTTCTAGATGACTAGTAACAAAAAAAAAACAATATATAATAGCCGGTTTTGCTACACCTTTTGTACTGTAAGTGACATCAGAAAAGTCAGAAAACTCACAGCCTTATTATATCTGATATTCCAATAGCTCTTGCGTTAGCGTACCCGTAATTTACAGATGACTGGGTGACAGGGTTCCGTGGCGAGTATATTCCGTAATAATTCCTCGGATGGAATTCCCGTGCACACGCAATCTCACGCCATAACGCGATGTCACGGCGACATACTAGGAAGGAATATACTCTCTTAGGTATTACTTAATATTTAGAGTATTTTCAGCGAAATTCATTGAGCTTATGAAATCGTCCAGTCGTTCTGTCTGTCCGTTGCCATGAAACTGAAAATTTAGAAATTCTGACTTCGGATTCGTGTAGAGCATCAAAAAGTAGTAATGTAAAGTGATCTTGGTTTTCCGAAAAAAAGTCGTTCTGTCTGTCCGTTCGTTGCCATGAAACTCAAAATTTCGAAATTCTGACTTCGGATTCGTGTAGAGCATCAAAAAGTAATGTAAAGTGACCTTGGTTTTCCGATATCAATTCGGGATTTCGAAAAAAAAAATCGCTATGGTGGCGCATGCTGCGCGTCCGATGTTTTGTCTATACAATTGCACAAAGAGTACATACGAGACCATTGACCAAAAAGTATTTACGAGACTGAAAGTTAATTTGTTTGTTCTCACAAATGTATTGAAAAACGTGTCGTATGATGAGTGAAAATTATATACACCTGTGAAGTGGTAAGCCCTCGCATTCAGCTGAGACTTAAGAGAAACATCACTCGTGTGAATTTTTATTATTACGATATTTTTACTTGGCTGCGGTGTTTAGTGAGGCTCTATGTACGCTACCATTCGTTAGCTAGACCCTCGATAGCTAATCGGCAGGGGGCACCCCGCGCAGGTGACGTTAGCTTGGGCTGTAAAGGTAGCAGTGGCCTGAGTGGCCCCTTAAACTCCAAAATACATAATCGACGAGCTCGGTGGCGTAGCGGTCAATGACGTGGCTTCGGCACCAACGCTCGTGGGTTCGATTCCCACATAGGACAAACATTTGTGTGCATGAACATGTCTGTTTGTCTTAGTCTGGGTGTTTTCTATATATCATAAGTATGTATTTAAAAAAAAAAATGTATTTACGTATGTTTATCAGTTGTCTAGTACCCATAACACAAGTTTCGCTTACTTTGGGGCTAGATGGCGCTGTATAATTTGTCTGACAATATTTATTTATTTATTTACATATTGAATTTGTATCAATAATCAAAATAATGTGAATTCTGGCTTCTAACTGTGAATTGGATGAAAAAAGTGCAATGGAAAACATAAAATCATACTAGAAATTTGTAGTCAATTTCACTGTACGAAATAAAAAAAACTGAAGGTTGGTTTGCTCTTAATTTCATTTGCAAAGGCATGAGCTACACGGTCTTAAGAAAATTTCTAATTGCTGGCGCGAATGACGAGGCGAAAATTCGAGAGTTCTGATTTAAAACAAACCTTGTACGGCTCTAGGAACCGATCGATTTCACGACATAATTCTTCAAGTGGAATGTCTTGGGGCGCATTGCAATCTCATCTCATGCCATCATTGGATTCTCCGGCAGAATGATGTGGAGTAATGCTTCCTTATTATCTAAGAACAGTGTGAAATTGGCATTTGATGACTCTGTAAAGGTTTAAACACATTGCTTTATTGCACATATTTTCTTTATGACTGCTTTCTTTCTGAGAGTATAATTGAAAATTAATTTGTTGATTCAGTTACTTCTTTTAGTTGAATTTTTTTATAATATTAAAGTGCATAAACAAGCATATGCCACGCCAGATGGAAAATTACCGCAGCCTATATCTATATGTATATATAAAAGTGCTTAAAAATAAATTATCACTAAATAAGAAATAAAGGAAAACAGTTTGAACTAATTGTTTTGGTGGGGTTATATTTTAGACAAAGGATTGAATTAATCATGTTCTTTATTAAGACTGTTTGTTAATTTAGCTAGATAAAAGTCGAGGGCAAGCGCTTGCTCATGCCGGTTTCTTGTTTCTTATATTGTTTGGAAAATAATATTGAACCTGCTAGTTTTCGTCCGCAATTTCATATGTGCATATAGGTAACAGAATGGAGTAAAAAAATTCAAAAATCTTTCATCTCGTTTTTAGAAACCTGCGCAGTAGTTGCATAAGTCAGGGAAGCAGAATTTATCTTTAATCCATCAACAGGGCATTCATGATGACAAAATAACAGTCCCGAGGGTAAAATTACGCTAGTACACTAGCTGCTTTGGAATTGTCTTCCGTGTCCGTGTTGGATTAGAGTTCCGTGGCAGCCGTAGTTTTACCCCTGTGGTTGTAGTGAAGTTACTGTTCTTGACTCTTACTTGCTCCACAAGAGTGAGTATCGAAAAAAAGATACAAAGCTAAGTGATGTATGTATTTCCAATACATCCGTTCAGTTAGCAATCTCTTCAGTTTCTTCAAACTAGTAGGAACTTTGGAATTTGACTTCCCTTGGTGGAAATCTGAGAGAGCAATATGGCAATAAGGCATAAAAATACACATAAGCTAAAAGACAGCTAGTCAAGTTAAACTCAACTGACGTGAACTAACTTCAAAAAATCTGCCCCCTTATCACCATCTCTTATTGCGATTCAATAACTGAATAGAATAAGCGACTCTTTATGGAATAGAGTCGCTTATTCAATGGTATGAATAAGCATTCTATTCAGTTATTGAATCGCAATAAGAGATGGTGGTAAGGGGGCAGAACTAATAATCTATGTAGATATAATTCGCATCTCCTTAGATTTGTTTGGTCTCCGCTAGAGTGCAGCAGGTACCAATCATCAATCATAGGGCATCTTCTATTGTATTGATATAATCTGAATTATTGTCAATTTCTGCTATTGATTTTCTATGAATAGTTACCAACTTAGGAAGTTATACTTGGGGCTATTTTTAGGTAAATTTCTGTTTATTTTTTATTATCGCGTAACTTTTTCTTTATAGATAAAATATATAGGGTTATAAATTAGTTTTAGTTTAATTTAGTTTTCTATAATTAGATTGTATTTTCATTATTATTGACTTCTAATAATTATATTAATAAAAAGTTTTTTTAGATTATTTTTATCAATATATCTGTAAATTATATGTGTGCACACAACCAACAGCCATGTGAGGTGTGATCGTATGTGTTTGTTTACAGAGGATATGATGATATAGACAGATACATAATTAAAGTAACATGAAATTATAAGGAAGTCGATGACGACTGACAGATCTCAATTTCTTAACGGTCGTCGACACTAACCAGAGTTTAACATCGACGGTTTATCTCGATAGCCATAGTTAGCCTGGAGGTAATAAGCAGCCAATCATCGAGTTCATTAAAGTGCACGTTTTACTAGAATATTAGGAGAAATTACTGAGATATATCTTCAAAGAACATGCCGTAACTGAATGTAATGTTTACCTTAATAAGTAAGCTGCTTAAACTTATGTAATGCTATTATATTATTCTAATTATATTTATTTTAATATTCCATACTTATCAACGAGCAATCCTTTTTTTTATATATTAAAAAAATATGAGCAATTCTGACATATATAATATATAGGAAAAAAATGATCTAACTACCGAATTTTTCCAGAATAAAGACTTTTGAATTCTGGTAAAAATTGTTTTCTTGTATAGAACGCTGAAACGGTCCATCGGTCCCGGGACCCTACCGCCCAAGCTGAAGCCGATTCCCATGTGATATTTTGAATGCAAAAACCAAACTTGAGATTATTTTATTGGCAATTGTGTTTAGCTAACCTTGTAGTAACTCTGGAGCTCTACCGCCTAAGCTAAACACGATTACCACTATGCTAAAGTTTTATTTTCACATTCAAAAAATTCGATGGCTTTGATGATGGATTCGATGGATGAATCGGCTTCAGATTAGCCGGTAGGTGCCTAGCTAAGCATAGTTATATTCTTTACGAACTTGCCATAAGTTGTAGTAAGAAGAACAGTGTAGGTGGTGTTGTATTTCAAACAAAGAAGAGAGAAGCAAAGATACAATAATTTTAAAAAAAGAACCAGAAAGGACATGAAAATAAAACACATGGCAACAAATCAACATAGGCAACAAGGTATAGAGTCAGTTGACATAAGTGTCATTCCATAGTAGAGTCAAAGTACCTAAAGCGTCCTGAGTTGACATTGAGACAAGCTCGGTGGTCGAATGGTTAGCAATGGCCACTTTGACTCCGAGGTCGCGGGTTCGATCCCCCCACAAGGCAAACATTCTTGTGCATTAACATGTCTGTTTGTCTTGCTCTGGGCGTTTCTATGTATTATAAGTGTGTATTTACAAAGAAAAATATATTTAAGTACATTTATCAATTGTCTAGTAACCATAACACAAGCTTTGCGCTTAATTTGGGACTAGATAGCGCTGTGTATGATTGTCCAGAAATATTTATATTTATATTACATATACATACGAGTTACCATTAACACCATTTCTGTACGACGTCGCCTGAAGAACGCTGTAATATTGGATGTAATAGCGTTTTTGATTAGGACGACACGCACGATGTGATAAAACGCAATGACCACATTTACTTACATTACTAGGGTAATGACCACTCCGGGAGTACATTTCTAATTTCGTACGTCAACTACCTGACCTCAATTATGCCAATATTCCATTACTATCACTATATTTTTTGTTCTCATACAATAAATATTGTGAAGGTATTAATCATGCTTGATTCGTTTGAATACATATTTGTGTATGATCAAAATAGTAATTACCTACGTGACTTTGCACCATTAAACTCTTTATATTTAATTGTTAAAAACCGACTAGGGATGTCTATTTTGTACACCTGCTTTTGTTGTATGTTGAGATCTGGTAAAACCAGTTTGAATCTGGGTCTCCAAATCAACCACGACAAAACCAATCTTATGGAGGTGGACTGCGCCAATATACTGCAGATCTCAGATGCTTTTAACCTTGAAATACTCATTTATTTCGTCTACTTGGGTACCAACGTTTAAAACTGGGTCGTGCGAGAAGTAAGTTAGGAGGTTGATAGGGATGGTCAAAATTGCTATGTCTCAACTGCACGGAATATGGAGAGATCACAACATCTTACGATAAATCAAACGAAATTGGTTGACTTGTTAATATTCTCGAACTATGCAGCGGTAATGTGGTCCCTGATAAAAACTGACTGCGACCGTATCGATGCTTTTGAGATGTGGTGCTGGAGGACGATGTTACATAGGCCTCGAATTGCTTTCCGAACTAACGAGTCCATTCTGCGGAAGCTCGGTAAAGACCAGGCTATCCATTGCCTGCCTTAATAGATTACTTGAATTTTTGGTTACATTGCTAGGAAAGACCATAATTTCGAACAATTAGTGGTTACTGGGAATATTGACGGCAGATACCCGAGAGGATGCAGCCCTATTAGATGGTCTAACCAAATTCGTACTGCATTGTCTAGCCACATTTTAATAAATGGTATTTTAATAAATAGGTAATGTAATGGCGTAAAATCGAAATCGTGAAAAAAAGCAATACATAAAATAACCTTAAAAAAATTGCACAAATTGATAAGCTCTTTGGCCTTCTAGAATATTGCATCTGTACTAATAAACAATTTTTATTGATCGAAGGGCAATTTGTAGTATGGTATCGGAAAAATTGTTCACATCGACGAGATACGAAAGATCCCAGCACTAGTGTATTCTATCCATAGAACCAGGCTCTCTAGCTTATTTTATCTCGTTTAATAGTAATGTTTGGCATCATTGTATATTGATGTTGTAATACTAAACGCTATCGAAATCGCTTGCTATTATTAGAAACGTTTGATCAGTACATAATTGCATTACCGACTACCGACCTTTGAACTCGCTTGATCGGGTACGAGGTGCATTGCACAAAATTATTTATTGCCTACATAGGCATGGGTTTTATGACCACAATATAACCCTGGGTAATTTGTTGGGTAAAACTGGTGTAAGTGAAGATGTAAATGACTTTTCGCTTGTCTTTGGTGTTCAAATTTTATATAAATCTCCTACAGTTTGCTATAACAGAAGAGCAAATTGACTCAACTTTATTTATTTATCTAAACTTAATTGCACACAATATTTTGTATGGTCACAAAAGGCCACAAAAGGCAAAAAATCTATATTATATTATATATCAATAAAATGAATGTTGCTAAACGCAAAACTCGAGAACGGCTCGACCAGTTCTGCTAATTTTTATTTTAATATTTTCGTTAAGGTATAAGGAAGGTTAATATGGAGAGAAAAGACGTAAAAATTGAAACATTACTTTCTACCAGTACAAAGCTGGGGCGGGCAGCTAGTAATTATTAAATAAAGGCTTCATTATTATTAGCCAGTAATAAAATTGTACTATGAAGACGTACAGTTGCTATTGTCGAATTATATTTTTGGTAACATGTGTAACATGTACGAGTATAAGTCAAATTTTCGTTAATATCGGTTCATTTTTATTAAGAAAAAATTTGATTCTATTGAGATCAGGGGCGGACTAAGGCCTAGGCAACCTAGGGCCCATAATGTTCGGGGCCCGAAAGTTAGGTTTTTAATTTTTGTTTTGGAAGTGAAAACTTCTTTAATAGGCCCAGAAATACAATGTTGACTGGGCCCTAGGCAACATTTAGCCTAAGTCCACCACTGATTGAGATGGCTAAATAGCATATATAGATACTACCCATCTGTTTCTAATCCCGTTATACGGAGTCTGTGGACTCTTGAAGTAATCAAAAGGATCACAAGTGCGTATTACCGACTATAGAGTCGGTACCTATATACCGACTCTATATCTATATATAGAGTCAAATAAATTTACAAATTTCCTCAGGTCCTTTTCGAAGAACCACATTCTGTAGTCACTACCGCATTAGGTTATGTAAAGGCCTTTTAAAAGTAATTACAACCATCATATATGCATCATTAAAACATTCGCTTTGTGACATTGTGTGGCCTGAAGTAGGCCGACGAAATTGTCAAATGGCCCCAAAAATGTACCGTAATTGCGTAATTTAGTGAGCATTTTCACTCTCGGGTAGGAAGCGTCTTATATAAAGGCCAATATTATTATCATATAAATATAGTTGCGTACGTGCTCTTGCGTGTTTACATGCGGACCTATATTTACTCTGCGTACTTATTTTGGGACGAGCGGCTATGTGGGCGACTATGTCGAATGAAATGTTCTACCTTTTCCATGTTAGGAATCTAAATTATAATATCAATAGTAGTAGAAACTATCCTAATTATTAATTGCTAAGTTTTACGCATTGTACATTGGAGTGTGTTCAGAGGAGTAGTTTGACAGGAGGAGGCCGTGGGCATGTACAACCTCCTTCTATTAATGAATTAATGAATGCATCCCCACATATTAGAACCGAAGTGGTTGCGTACTGTGCGGTTTCAGAGAGGTTTTCTCCCCTTTACTTTACTATCAACATTAAACCGTGGAATGCCCTACCTGTCGAGGTTTTCCCAGGAGAATACAGTATGGGATTTTTTAAAAAGAGCAAATGTAATTCAAACATTCATGTAGTGAACTGCTAATGCGTCATCTATTTATCTTATATAAATATTTAGTGATTTTACTTGCAGAAATAACAATAGAAAACAAAAATATTAAACAAAAATATCACTCTCATCGTCGTCAACCCCCACTCATCCCACCGCTGGGACACGGGTCTCGCCTAAGGGGTCCAAAGCACACTCCACCACGCTGCTCTTCTGCGGGTTGGTGGATAATCACTCTCATAGCTGAGACGAATCGCATGACATGTCAGAATTTGAATTTTGTCAATCGCGGTTTAGGCTGTAGCACGCTCTACATTCGCTTACCAAAGAAATATGTTTTCTATAAAGTGAACATTAGACTGAAAAATGACTATGCATTTTCTATCCCTTTAAAGCGTAAAAAGCCATATTATAATATGTATTTACGTATATGTATATTAATTAGTCAGTCTGTCAACACTAGCATTTAAATTAAAAATAATGGTTGCATGCATTTTTCATTACATGTCGTGTCACGCCAACCATAATAATTCATGTCAGTTTATATATAACTTAGTAGGGTTTTTTACGTGAGAGGGGAGTAAACGAGCATGTGGGTCACCTGATGGAAAGCAATCACCACCGCCCATGGAGATCAGCAACACCAAGGGGTCGCCGATCTGTTGCCAGCCTATACTCCTTTCTTTCTTTCTTTCTGGTGATCTCACCCACTTGCAGGAACACAACGACCCTCAAGAGAATTGTTATTTAGTTGCGGTATTCTGTGAGGTGCCTGCACCTCACAGCATTTTTTAACCCCGACTGGGGAAATATCTCTACTTCCCCAGTCGGACTTTTCGAATTTTTTAACCTGACCGACTGAAGAAGTACCTCTACTTTCCCAGTCGGTCAGGTTAAAAATTACGCTATGCCCTGCCTCTCTTTTCGCCAGAGCCATGTTTGTCAGTCAGCAAGATGCACCACGTGCAGGTAAGGTTGGCTTTGGTTCAAAGATGTTGATAGACTACTTACACACCTGCAATCGAGGGTTATAGCCTCTACATTTCAAGATATAATTAAAAAACACGTATAGCATATTATCGTTGACCATAGAATACGCGTAGCACCTAAATTGAGTTTGGGATGATTGATGTGACTGGTAGATATTTGTGATGTATGACGAAAACTACACGTGATTACGGAGTGATGGACGATGACTTTGTACCATGGCCGTGGGAGACGATATTTTTTGTCCATTTCAACGTTCTCACAGTTGTAGTCGTTGAAAATTCGTTTTTTTTTCATACATTTGATTTGTTTCTGTAGATGAAATTTGAAATTGAAGTGTTCCGATTTTTAATTCTCGAAATATATTTTTAATTAATTGCTAATTTTTAACTGACTCCAAAAGAGAAGGAGGTTATACATTAGGCTGTATTTTTTTTAAATGTTTGTTACTTAATTACTCCGTGATTTACAAACCGACGTGAATAAAACTTTTTTATTTAAAAGAGTATACTGCCAGATTGGTCCCATATTTTTTCATCATCATCATCATCGTCAGCCTGTATCTACAGACATATATGTAATGTTTGGAGTCGGTTTTTTTGTTAAAATTATATAATTCATATTTGTACAATGGCTAGATAGGCTTGTATCTATCTTATTATTACATCTGCATATATTATGTTACTCTTTTTATTGCAAATTTTGACTTTATCGACGCAATGCTCCAACAAACAACTGTACGGATTAGCTTCAAATTTTGTATACACATTAGGGTCCGTTCACACAGACCGGTTCGTAGAGAAGAACAGATTTTGGTGGCGTTTAAGAAAGAGTTTTAGCGCATTGGTATAAGGTTTATTTTTAAAATTCACTTCTTTTGTTATATGAGAATGGTCGATAGCCGATGCGGATTTTTAAAGTAAACCTTATGCCAATGACACAAAACTCTATTTTAAACGCGTCCAGAATCTGCTCTTCTCTCCGAGCCGGTTTGGTTTGAACGGACCCTTACAGGTAGATCTCCACCAACCCGCAGTTGCTCTAAGAGAGTAAGCTCTAAACCCATTCGATTGAGCGGAAACCCTAATCCCAACAGTGGGATGATTATGGGTTGATGCCACAGGTAGATAGCAGAATTACAAAACATGTAGCTAAGCTATAGAAATTTCGGGACGGTGGCCCACCACACATTCCCACCACTGTGTCTCCTGTGTAGCCAGGATTAACAGCGGTGACCGCCAAAAAAGGCAATGAATAATGAAGTCCATTGCACTCCCGGGGGTAAAACTACGGCTGCCTTGGAACTCACAACGAATGTAATCAGAAGAATTTAGTAGGAGTAGGAAGCTTTTGGAATTTCACTTCCCCTCTTAGCAAGCTATAGACATTTTATATTAATTAGAAATACAAACATAGAAAAGATTCTAGAAAATCCTCACGGGATACCGATTTAAAGCGAGGTAGGGAGCGTGATTGTAAGCTACCCGACTGGGGAATGTACCTCCATCTCACAGCCAAGTAACAAATCCCCTGAGGGCTGTCGTGTTCCTGCGAGTGAGTGAGGTCACCAGAAGGGAAGGAGATGCTGCGTTGGCAGCGGGGGTAGCGGCGCGCGGGCGATATTTTATGTTGCGAGCATTAATATGGCTACGGTAACCGCTTCACATCAAGCGGGCCGTATGCTTGTCTGCCACCTGACGTAGTATAAAGAAAAAGCGGGATATACGCTTAGGAATTTTAAAAACAAATATAAATGGTGTTTGTTTTATGTTGTTTTATATCCATACTAGCTGTCCCGGCGAACTTCGTACCGCCTAACAATCAATAAATGTCGTGGTACATATTAGCTGAACTAAATTTATGATTTTATGGAATTAAAACAATGAATAGTAGAAAATAATAGAGAAGCTCGATGGCGTCATTGCGCGTGTCAGTCTAATTGAACACGCAAGTTAAGCAACGTCGACCGTAGCCTGTACACGGATGGGTTTATATTACCTCGAGCTCCTCCGTGATTCGAAAGACACGTTAAGCCGTCGGTCCCGGTTGTTATCATTAGCTCATCTTGAGCTCCTCCGTGCTTCGGAAGGCACGTTAAGCCGTCGGTCCCGATTGTTATCATTAGCTCATCTTGAGCTCCTCCGTGCTTCGGAAGGCACGTTAAGCCATCGGTCCCGGTTGTTATCATTAGCTCATCTTGAGCTCCTCCGTGCTTCGGAAGGCACGTTAAGCCGTCGGTCCCGGTTGTTATCATTAGCTCATCTTGAGCTCCTCCGTGCTTCGGAAGGCACGTTAAGCCGTCGGTCCCGGTTGTTATCATTAGCTCATCTTGAGCTCCTCCGTGCTTCGGAAGGCACGTTAAGCCGTCGGTCCCGGTTGTTATCATTAGCTCATCTTGAGCTCCTCCGTGCTTCGGAAGGCACGTTAAGCCAACGGTCCCGGTTGTTATCATTAGCTCATCTTGAGCTCCTCCGTGCTTCGGAAGGCACGTTAAGCCGTCGGTCCCGGTTGTTATCATTAGCTCATCTTGAGCTACTCCGTGCTTCGGAAGGCACGTTAAGCCGTCGGTCCCGGTTGTTATCATTAGCTCATCTTGAGCTCCTCCGTGCTTCGGAAGGCACGTTAAGCCGTCGGTCCCGGTTGTTATCATTAGCTCATCTTGAGCTCCTCCGTGCTTCGGAAGGCACGTTAAGCTGTCGGTCCCGGTTGTTATCATTTAATGACAGTCGTTAAGTTAAGTCAGTGGCCTTTAGGCGGTTCGAAAACACTGGCCTCCGCCAACCCGCAGTTGAGCAGCGTGTTGGAGTACGCTCTAAACCCCTTCGGTTGAGGGAAGACCCGTATCCATAAAAACTGAAGATTTCATAAAAATAAAGATTTCCTTATTGCAATTTTTTTTTTAAAAAAACGTTTTGTTTTATTTTTTTAAGTTTTGAAATAGGTTTTATCATTTTGGTGATTTGTAATTGTCATTTCTTTTGATGTTTACTCTGATTTGATTCTTGCGCTCGAACCCCATGGGAAAAGCGTTTTCACCCCTATCGATTTGACATTTTTAAATTTTCATAACAAATCACAGACAACTTTCGCGACTTATAAGTGACACCAATCGATTTGACGTTTTGATATTTGACAACCAATAAATATCGTAATCCCTTTTTCAACTGACACTTTCATTTGTATGGGAAAATGTTTTTTCTTTTATTTTATTTTTTCGAGAATTTTCCAATGTTTTTAAGAGTTATTCTGCTATTCGGGACGGAAACAAATCCAACAAATCAAAAACCATGGCAATCGGTTCAGCCGTTCTCGAGTTATAAGTGTTGTAACAAACACGACTTTCTTTTATATATATAGATTTGTTTTAACAGGTGAGTAATTACGTCATACCGAAACATTACCGAAAAAGGAGCAATTTATCCGCATTTTTACGGCTAAAATAAAACATGGCATTATAAAATAATGAAGCGCTTTATTGAGTGTAATAAACCGTTAAATGTTTTTCCGTTTGCGAAATGAAGGAAAAGGAAATCTTGAATGCCTACAGGAAAATTAGGAAACGTCTATCAAACTGTATTTGAGTTTATCCAGTGTTATTGCTAACATATAATCACTTTTACTAGGCATTTGTGAATTAACTCTGACAGATATCGGCATCAATCCCTATTCATCCCACTGTTGGGATACGGGTCTTTAGGACATTTTAGAGCAGTTTAGAGCATACTCCACCAGGCTGCTCAACTGCGGATTGGCGGAGGCTATTGTTTTCAAGCGGCCCAAAGGCTATGGTTGAATGTCTGGCAATAGCCACTTTGACTCCGAGGTCGCGGATTCGATCCCCGTACTAGACAAACGTTTGTGTGCATGAACATGTCGTTTATCTTGGCCTGAGTGTTTTAAATGTATTATACATATGTATAAAAATAAATAAAATAAATATTTCTGGTCAATTTACACAGCACCATCTAGTCCCAAATTAAGCACAAAGCTTGTGTTATGGGTACTAGACTACTTAAATACATTTTTTTTTTGTAAATACATACTTATAATACATAGAAAATACCCAGACCAAGACAAACAGACATGTTCATGCACACAAATGTTTGTCTTGTGCGGGAATCGAACCCGCGACCTCGGAGTCAAAGTGGCCATTGCTAACCATTCGACCACCAAGCACGTCAAATTGTATTTACAATACAAAAAGTACATATACCAGTTATCTAGTACCCATTGTAACAAACTTTGCTTAGTTTGGGACTAGATGGAGCTATGTAATTTGTCCAGGGTATTTATTTATTACTAGCTGTCCCGGCGAACTTCGTACCGCCTAACAGTCAATGAATGTCGTGATGTACATATATATATGAACAAAATTTATGATTTCTTGAAATTAATACAATGAATAATAGAAAATAATAGAGAAGCACGATGGCGTGAGGCACGTGTCAGTCTAATTGTACACGCAAGTTAAGCAACGTCAACCGTAGCCTGTTCATGGATGAGTTTATGTTATCTCGAGCTCGTCCGTGCTTCGGAAGGCACGTTAAGCCGTCGGTCCTGGTGTTTGTCATTAGATGGCAGTCCTTAAGCCAAGATAGTGGCCCAACCCGTAGTTGAGCAGCGTGTTGGAGTATGCTCTAAACATCTTCGGTTGAGGGAAGACCCGTATCCCAGCAGTGGGTAAATAATAAGTTCAGTACTTTACAAAGTCACAAAAAAAGTACCAATTGACAACAATAAATATTTCAATCCACAAAACAAATCACAGACAACATTCGCAACGTAAAAGTGAGACCAATCGATTTGACATTTACATAACAATCAATAAATATTCCAATCCTTTTTAACTGGCACTATTTGTATGGGAAAACGTTTTTTCTTTTATTTAATTCTTTCTTCAATTTTTCAATGTTTTTAATACTTTCCCGACCAAGACACGACATTATTTTATATATTACTAGCTTTCGCCCGCGGCTTCGCTCGCGTGAAATTCGATCATTTTATTATTCAAGCCAAGTCTAACACGCAGCGCAACCACCTTGATGTAGCACCTTTAATTGTACTATATATACAATTATGCAGTTTAGATTTTTTCATACAACATTTTTTTTCCGCTAACTGTCGTTCCCATGGGAATTTTTCAAAATACAGCCATAACTAAAATTTATATTTACTAAGGTATGCATGCATGCTAGATAAGGTATGCATGCATGCTAGATTGAAAACATCTATCTTACGTGATTTAGATTTTTACATACAAAAGTTTTTTCCCGCTAACTCCCGTTTCCGTGGGAATTTTGCAATATCCTGTTGCAACTAAGCTTTAAGTTTACTAAGGTACCTGCATGCCAAATTTCAAGCGTCTAACTTAAGCGGTTTAGATTTTTCATACAAAAGGATTTTCCCGCTAATTCTCGTTCCCGTGGGAATTTCGGGAATTCCTTTCTTAGTGCACCTCTACGGTACCTAAGCTACGTCCCTTCCAAATTTCAAGTGCCTACGTTTAGCCGTTTAGGCTGTGCGTTGATATGTCAGTCAGTCAGTTTCTCCTTTTATATATTTAGATAACTGTCGTTCCCATGGGAATTTTTCAAAATACAGCCTTATCTAAAATTTATATTTACTAAGGTATGCATGCATGCTAGATTGAAAACATCTATCTTACGTGATTTAGATTTTTACATACAAAAGTTTTTTCCCGCTAACTCCCGTTCCCGTGGGAATTTTGCAATATCCTGTTGCAACTAAGCTTTAAGTTTACTAAGGTACCTGCATGCCAAATTTCAAGCGTCTAACTTAAGCGGTTTAGCTTTTTCATACAAAAGAATTTTCCCGCTAATTCCCGTTCCCGTGGGAATTTCGGGAATTCCTTTCTTAGTGCACCTCTACGGTACCTAAGCTACGTCCCTTACAAATTTCAAGTACCTACGTTTAGCCGTTTAGGCTGTGCGTTGATATGTCAGTCAGTCAGTTTCTCCTTTTATATATTTAGATAACTGTCGTTCCCATGGGAATTTTTCAAAATACAGCCTTATCTAAAATTTATATTTACTAAGGTATGCATGCATGCTAGATTGAAAACATCTATCTTACGTGATTTAGATTTTTACATACAAAAGTTTTTTCCCGCTAACTCCCGTTCCCGTGGGAATTTTGCAATATCCTGTTGCAACTAAGCTTTAAGTTTACTAAGGTACCTGCATGCCAAATTTCAAGCGTCTAACTTAAGCGGTTTAGCTTTTTCATACAAAAGAATTTTCCCGCTAATTCCCGTTCCCGTGGGAATTTCGGGAATTCCTTTCTTAGTGCACCTCTACGGTACCTAAGCTACGTCCCTTCCAAATTTCAAGTACCTACGTTTAGCCGTTTAGGCTGTGCGTTGATATGTCAGTCAGTCAGTTTCTCCTTTTATATATTTAGATATAGATTTATGGAGCTTGATTTAAATTTCTGAACGCACGCATAAATATTTTAGAACCAATAAATCAGCCTGGCGCAACTCAAAGTAAAAAAACGACTCTATGAATCGGATGCGAATTTGGTACAAATTCTGATTGTTTTCGCTTCCATTTCATACATATTAGAATTACGCTATTTGTATGGCACATCCGTCTCTTAAAACGTAGTGGTTACATTCTCTTTGCAATAAATATTTAAATCCACAAAACTGTTTTCAAACCAAATCACAGCCAACTTTCAAGACGTAAAAATGAGACCAATAGAGTTAACATTTGTTTTTAATCTATGACATTTGTTCTATAATGAGCTTAATATACATTTCTGAACGCACGCATACATTTGGCGTACGCACGTACGACAACGTCACATTTGACAGCTACGACAACCACGAACATTTTGTATGGGAAAAATTTTATTTTATTTTTTCGAGAATTTTCCAATGTTTTTAAGAGTTATTCTGCTATTCGGGACGGAAACAAATCCAACAAATCAAAAACCATGGCAATCGGTCCAGCCGTTCTCGAGTTATAAGTGTTGTAACAAACACGACTTTCTTTTATATATATAGATTTATTTATTTATTTTTTATTCCCTTGATAGTTGTTATGTTCCTGTGAGTGAGTGACGTCTCTAGACGTAAAGAAGAAAATGAATAAAAGAAGAGATACTGTGTTTGCAGTGCCAAACAATATTACTTTTACCATTAAGTAGGTAAGTCTTAGTAAAGTCAAGACGTAAATGTACACTGGAACAAATGACAAACAATCGCCTGCACACACAGTTGGCGCTCGGACGGCCATGCGTTGTTATAATCCAAGAATTCGTTGAAAGCGTCAGTTACCTCGTAAAACTCCTAAATAGAAAATTCCTGTACCATGACGACATATAGCCAAGTTCTGGATCGTAGGCGTGAAATTATAAATAACTACCCTCTCAGCACTCGATTTAGTCAGACTCAATGTCACTAGCGTGATTTCATGTCGCAAACAAATAGGATTCATTTCCTCCAGTAATAAACTGTGTCTTGCTATGACGGCATTTTCATAAAACGAAATAATATACCATTACTTCTTTATTATACCAAATAAAATAAAAACAATGATTCTAGCTAGTATCAAGCAATGTACAGTTTAATTAAATTTCAGATTTGTTTAATTGAAGTGTGGTGTAAAAAATCAAAATATTCGATGTGAATCGGCTTCAGCTTAGGCTGTAGGGACCCTGGGCCCTATCACCGAAGCTGAAGCCGATTACCGTGCGATTTTTCGATTCCAAAAATAGGTCTTAGATTAAAGTTATTGTTAAACATCTTCAGTTTAGTCCGTAGAGCTCTAGAATTTTTACCAGCAGAGCTAAACATAATGAGCAACAATCTTTGCAATAGTTTCATTCTCGCATTAAAAAATTCCGATGGTAATCGGATTCAGCTTCGTCGGTATTACCCAGGGTCCCTACAGCCTAAGCTGAAGTCGATTCACATTGAATATTTTGAATTCAAAACGAGGTTTTCGATTTAGTAAATATCTTTAGCTTATTCTGTCCTACCAGCTAACCTGAAACCAATTGCCTGTAATCTATGTTAAAGTTCGGTTTTTGCGATCCAAATATCGGCTTGAACTTAAGCTATAAATATTATAAACATAGCAGAAAATACAAAACAGGTTTAATAGAAATAAACGTAGCGATATGAAGCCATAATGATCGCATTATAGTGCACCAATTCACTATCCATTAACTAATGCGTAGTTATATCGTAAAGAGAACGGCATTAACTGTAATATAGATAGAGCAATGAGAGCAAAATTGGTTCAAAAATAAATTCAGGTTCGAGTGCCTTCGATCTGGTATATGGTACACTATATTATCTATTCTGTGGTGTAAGGTTACCATAAATATCCTGCTGGCACGCGGGAGATAGGGAGGGAGACGTGCACAAAGGAAATGGCATTGGATTTATGGGAGACGTAAACATGTTATTGTCAATCTTGTTATTTTAAATACGCGATTTAATGTAGAGTCATTGCACTTTATTGGCTAAAGCAGTTTTTATAGGTTTACTATTCATGTATCCAAAATTTTGGTTAAATAGTGCTATCAACATTTGACGGCATATTATCGTTTATGAAATGAAATGAAAATGACAATTTGAAAGAGACTTTTGGTCATTAAAAGTATCGAATGGTGTAAATATATATTATAATAATAGCTTTTTCTTGCTGACTTTGCTATTTCCCAATTTCTTTTTATATCACTAAGGTGGCAACAAGTATAGGGTTCGCCTAATGGAAAACAGTTACCGCAGCATATGGAGTGCGATGAACGCCTGTAACACCAGGGGCATCAGGGGCGTTGCCGACTCTCTGCGATTTCTGTGAATGCCATCCGAAATATTTTCAAAAATCATTAGTAATTTCCTAAACCTGTTTTTTTTTAATATGCAATGGTGCAAAGTATCTGCCGCTTTATTTCAATTTACCACTATGTATATTAAAACATTTAAGTAAATAGTCATAGAATACCGCTATTTTTAATAAAGGTATTTATTATATAAATACCTTTATTAAAAATAGCGGTATTATAGGACAAATCCTACATAAATAGCATCGTTGAGTGTTCCTAGTGGGCACAGCTATTAAACGGACGACCGCTTGGGCACGTTCAGCTTGTTTCATTTTACAAACGCAGCCGTTTAAGACAATAGCACGAGAAAACCTTTTATATTTTCAGATCAATAACCTCTTGTTCGGATGCGAGCGGTTGACACATGAATAGTGTATGCAACAGTATTTTCCCCTCATAGATACTATTGTTAACATTTCTGTAAGTGTGTTATGTAGGATGAGAAGTCAGACATCGAGCGAAGGTAAAACTAATTAGTGATGTTACCGAATCTCGAGGCCGCGGATTATC
This sequence comes from Hypsopygia costalis, assembly GCA_937001555.2. Taxonomy (NCBI): domain Eukaryota; kingdom Metazoa; phylum Arthropoda; class Insecta; order Lepidoptera; family Pyralidae; genus Hypsopygia; species Hypsopygia costalis. Next base: position 12,639,078 of record OW443340.2, on the reverse strand, counting down.
GGGCGTGATGCGAGTTTCCGGCTCTCCGCTTCATTACTTTTGTATACAGTTCGTTGTGATCTTGTGATTGCATTAAGCTGGTTGACATTGACATAAATGCATCAATGCACAATGTGAGTTTTTGCGAGCAGTTTACAAGGTTACTTGTCTAAATTAAAATTTATTTTCATCGTATTGTCGTATCGTAGTGTATTCTCGTACTATCTTCGATATTGTGTAATGAAAAAAGTGTGTTACATGAATCGCAAGATCGTGTTTTTTATTGTAGACTAGCGGCCCGTCCCGGCATCGCACACATGGACATAAGATTTTTTTATATAGCCTATGTTACTCAGGGTGAATGTAGCTTTCCAATGGTGAAAGAATTTTTGAAATCGGCAGAGTAGTTTTTGAGTATATATATTACAAACATACACACACACAAAAATACAAATCTTTCCTCTTTATAATAGTAGTGTAAATTAGCATAGATTATTGATGGGTTTGCGCAACTCAACCGAGAGTTATTGTAAATCTATGGTAGTCAGGTAAAAAAAATAATAGTCCTGGACAAATTACACACTGCCATCTAGTCCCAAACGAAGCGAAGCTTGTTCTATGGGTACTAGATAATTGATAAATTGATGACTTTAATATTTTTTTTTGGTAAATACATACATATAATACATAGAAAACACCCGGACCAAGACCAGCAGACTTGTTCATGCAAACAAATATTTGTCTTGTGTGGAGATCGAACTCGCGACCTCGGTGTCAATGTGGCCATTGCTAACAATAATGTTATATGTTACTATCATTGCTAACCATTCGACCACCGAGCTCGTTCGTGAGAAATATCTTCATATCGCCTGACAGAAAACGCAGGTAAAGACCAAATGTGGTAGAGCCACTGCTATAATTTAAACGTTATGCTGAGGGTCGCCCTTGACGGCTTGCATAAAGATTTCTTCATGCCTCGCCTAAATAACCCCAAGGTTGAAGAAGCGCTAATCCGTGAGTTGGAAGTGAATTCCACAGTATTACACTTTGACATAGTTTTTTTAATAACACGACATGTGTCAAACAAACATAGGGCATGTCTGATGCAAAGCGGTTATCGTTGTAATGTATTACAAATATTGCTTGCACGTATGGCACCTCCGTTGCTCTCGCTCTACACTGGCTAGAACAAAATAATCATTAAGGTTAAGTACCTATGGTTATTAGCTGCTGTTATCTGTGAGGTAGAGGTACTTTCCCTGTCAGGATCGACAGGTGATAAATGTTTTACATCTCTATATTTGCTTAAGGTGCACTACGTGCAGGTGAGGTTGGTTTAGGCTCCTGAGATCATGACTACACCCAATCCAATTTATATTTTGGCTTTTCACACTCATGATCTAATATGTATAATACTCATAGTCATAACATACTCATAATAAATGAATGAGTATTATTCATTTATTATGAGTATGTTATATATAACATTACTTTGAAACTGTTATTATTATTATTCCATTTATTTAATATTCTTCTCTTTTTTTTACATTTTTAAATATAAATATATAAAAAAAAAAATACATTTCAAAATATAAAAAAACAGGGGCACCCGCCGGTAGTGGAGCGAAGACTCAAACTACCGGTGGTCAGGGCTCCAGAGTGAGGAACCTTCTCACGATGCGGGCCGTGTCCAGGAGAACCGCCTTCTGTATCTGGTTCTTGACCCAACTGCCTAGCGAGAGCCTCTCGAGGTGATGGTCGAGGCTCTTAGCTATAAGTCCGTTTACTGATACGACTATCGGAACAATAATCGTTGAGTCCACATGCCACATGTTGGTAACCTCGTGGGCCAAGTCCAAGTACTTAGAAAGTTTCTCTTTCTCGGCCTTAACGAGATTCTCATCATGGGGAATGGTGACGTCAACGAGAATTGCACGGTTCGTCACCCGGTCTAATACCACGATATCAGGTCTATTTGCGACAATAGTTCTGTCCGTGATAATAGACCGGTCCCAGTAGAGCGTGACACTACCGTTCTCGAGAACTGGCGCTGGTGCATACCTGTAGTATGGTACTTCAGAGCTCACAAGGCGATATTTAAGAGCAAGTTGCTGGTGTATAATCCTAGCTACTTGATTGTGTCTATGCAAGTACTCGCCGTGAGCAAGATGAGAACAACCGGAAACAATATGCCTGAGTGACTCACCGGGACGGTGGCATGCTCGACAGATGTCGACCGTACCGTCCTTCAGGATATATTTCCGGTAGTTATTCGTCTTATTATTATTATTATTTATATGAGAGGAGGGCAAACGAGCATGTGGGTCACCTGGTGGAAAGTAATCACCACCACCAATGGAGAACAGCAACACCAAGGTGTCACCGATCCGACGCCAGCCTTTAAATTTATTTTATTTTCAATAGACAAAAAATATCAATAGAATAATAAACAGTTAAATATATTAATATGTAAATGATGACTGATCAGTATTAATCAGCCATCATTTACATATTAATATATTTAACTGAGTACCGACGTTAGCGATACTTACCCATTTATTTATTCAGTACTAGCTGACCTGACAGACTTTGTACTGTCTAAACCTTACCCAGTAGCTTTGAAAAAAAAAAAAAAAAAAAAAAACATACCCAGTATACTCTGAATGTCCCACCGAAGTTTCATTGCAATCGGATGAGCGGTAATCGAATGTATAAAGGACATACAGACATATGTTCATTTTTCTATATATAGATAAGCAAACCTATCACATCTATTTCAAAAATCGTTAAATCTATTACAATTACCATAGCTATGAATAATATTGATATTAGTATTTGTATGTATGACGTTCGTGACTGTAAATGTAATTTTCTATTGGCGTGGTTCCACCCACTCTAGAAAGTTACGTTAGCGGTACACTCCGGCATGTTAATGGCTTGAGCAATTATTTTGTAGTGAGCACGACCTCTAGTGGAGCTGGGTTTAAGGACATTTTGGAAGACATCGAATAAACACCGTTGTGTTAGGAAGACTCTATATACACGCAATAGAAATAGAACGAAACATGTCAAAAATGTACATATTAATTATTTAGCTATTCATTTAATAAATATATGTTAAGTTTGATCTAATTTGTAAATTAGAGAATTTCAAACCGGTATAAGTATTAGCACAGAATAAGAAATAGTACTAGATATTAGAATGTAGTATTTCAGAAGAACTCATACGAATAAATTTGTTGTATAATTTGAGGTATTAACTTATGAGTATTATTTGGCTAGATTATTGTTGATATTATATTTGCAAGAAATTAGTCATCTAATTTTCAATTTGCGGATTACGGTGATAAAGTGATTTTTTTATTTACATTTTCGCTAAATTATTGTACCTATTCAATTTGAAAATTCTTACGTAGTGTATTTCGAGCAGATATAAATTTAAAAAGAAGTATAAATTAACAATGATTTAATGATCACTGTTTGGGCAGTTGTTTTACAGCTATTAAATACGTTTCTCAATAAATTGTGATTTCTCAACTCTACATATATTTGAAAGTCGCCTCTGTGAAAACGTCATTTTTACGAAGATGCGAAGTAATCCAGTAAAGAAACCTACTGTATTTAAAATTACAATTTTACATTTAATTACATTTGCATTACACATTATACATTTGGGGTGTAAGTGGTTCATCAAGATCCTTGAACCAAAGCCAACTTCACCTGCACGTGGTACACTCTGCTGACTGACAAACGAAGCTCTGGCGAAAAGAGAGGTAGGGAGCGTAATTGTAAGCTACCCGACTGGGGAATGTACCTCCACCTCACAGAATACCGCAGCCAAATAACAATTCCCTTGAGGGTTGTTGTGTTCCTGCGAGTGAGTGAGGTCACCAGAAAAGGAGATGTTGCGTTGGCAGCGGGGGTGGCGGCGCGTGAGCGATATTTTATGTTGCGAGCGTTAATATGGCTACGGTAACTGCTTCACATCAGGCGGGTCGTATGCTTGTCTGCCATCCGACGAAAAAAATAAATAAATATTAAAACATTTTATACCAAGAAAGTGCATTACCAGCAACCTTGTCTTCATTTCGAATTGATGTGAAGTTAAAATGGTGATTTACTAATCTGACTGGAAACAGACAGGTATTCGGTTCGTCCTGATAAATTATATTATCTTCACCCCGTTATCCTAAGGCGAGACAAAGAAGTCGTCTTACAAAATTATTTCGTCTCTAATGTCTGCCCATTGTAATTTACATCGTAGTATAAGCGATAAAGAATGACGCAGGGGACAAAACTTTTGAGTCCTTACCAGATTCTTGGTAGGATGTCGTTAAGTAATTTTGTTTCGAACTTAGGAGAAAAAGGAGGTCACGCGATGATAAATCTCGCTATTAAATATTATAATGCTGCTTGGTTGGCTAGATGACAGTGTTTAAGCCAAGCCTTAAAAACACTGGCCTCCGCAATTGAGCAGCGTGGTGGAGTGTGCTCTAAACCTCTTCGATTGAAGGGAGGCCCTATATCCCAGCAGAGAGACGAATAAGGGCTGACGGCGACGACGATTATTCGGGGCCCGCGGTATTATTTGTATTTAGATTATAATGCAATATAAATTATCATAAATTATCCTCTAATTCTCAACCTAACACTGGAATAGTCGAATGCTTCATTTTGATGAGTAAGATAACCAACTCGATAATTATGTATGATCCTACCAGTGAGGAGTTTATAATAATTTTAATATCAAACTAACATTTTTTGTACGCACGTATTCTGGTATCCTGTAGAATGGTCTAGAATTCTGTATCTGTATACAAAATTTCAGTATTTTTCTGTAGTTTGAGCTGCATTGATTACGGTATGCGAGATTAGTCGAGTTCGTCAAGATGACCGGTCACTAAACGTATATCATTGAACGTATGCCCAAACATTGCTGCCTTATTGCTCTCTCTCTCTTTGCTTCCCATTAAGAAAGAATTGCTTCCATCGTAAATTCGAAGAAATAAAACATTTGTGGGTTCAGTACCTTTTCAATATTTATAGACCAATTACTTTTTCACATTGATTTATAAACCTTTCACGACGGTAACCAGGACCTATCGGTCATTTGTGAATGAACAAGTATAATATAATCTAGTCGCGTACTAGATTTCCGACGTGACTGCCGGCGCGTCACACTGAATATTAATTAGCTTTTACGATTACTTACCAGCCTTTACCGTTGGGTTCATTCAAAGCGAAATCCTACATTTTAGAAGTGTGACTAATATATTCATAACGTAATACAAGCGCATAAAATTTGTATTAACCTTATTCGACCGACTCAGAAATATTATGTTACTGTGTGATAGATAGTTAAATTATAGACCACCTAAACTGTTATTGCGAGTAACATTACTGTTTCGCGCTTGGTTTCGCCAAAGTTTTTGACTGTCATTTGGCTGTTATCAAGCAAAATAATATAAAAACATGTTATCAGTAAAGTGTATATTCAGTAACACTGTTATCTAGATCTGATACTAGTATGTATAACTCCTCTACTATTTTTAGACTGTTGAAATTCATGACGCTAAAATTAAATGTATTTCGCTATCCTTGATCTCTTTCGCTACTCCCACGTTATAATACGTGGTTTAAAATACTTTGTTGTTAGATTTAGTTTATTATTAATAATATTATGTTTCTGTATTATAGCATAGGAGTTCCAATCTTTTTTATACTGCTAGTTTTTATAAGGTGTAATTTTATGCGACGCACTTTTATATGAAGATATGTGTGTAACTCTAGAAATAAATCTTATTACAGATTAAGATGAAATAAATTTTACTCAATTTATAAAAAAAATATGTTATATTTTTTATATGTGAGAGGGGGGGGGGGGGGGGGGGGCAAACGAACATGTGGGTCACCTGATCAATCACACCAAGGGGTCATCGATTCAATAATTAATTAGTTTTTGCAATAATTAATATTACTTGTTCTAATTGTAATATATTAATATTATTTGTTAAAGTATAGGCTGGCAACGGATTGGCGACCCCTTCGTGTTGCTGATCTCAATGGGCAGTGGTGATTGCAACAGGTGACACACAGGCTCGTTTGCCCCTCACTCAAAAAAAATCTGTAATCAAAATTTGCAAGTTAAATTTCAGCTACTTCCCAGTGTCCATTGATATTAACCCTTATGATATAGGTATCAAATGAAAGGGTTTGAAGAACGAAACACGGTTAGTAAACATTTAAGTTATTTTTTTAAATTAATAACTTATTTTTTCCATCTCTAAATTTCAGTATGAGATTAGATAAAAGTTTGTTTGATACAAACTTTTGTATCAAACAAACTTTTATCTAATCTCATACTGAAATTTAGAGATTGAAAAACTAAACACAGAATGAATGTCAGTCATTTACGCACAAACCATCAAAATAAATTTAAAAAGTTACTTTATGGACAACTGTATCGAAAAAAACTTTTTATCTATTTCGATACAGCTTCAGCCCTGGGTTCAGCTATGTAATGCATTGCAACTTTGCAAAAAAAATCTACATAATCTGTGAACGCGGCGCCATGTCGCGCATGCGCACAACGCATGCTTGACCTGCAAATGGATTTATAAGTAAGAAATAAAGCTGTTAAATTAATTACGTGGTTTTGTTAAAAATATTATTATCATCTATTTCATGAGATTAGATAAAGTAGTGTATGAAACTGCACATAATTAGGTCTTGAAATACTCGTGTGGTGCTATTATCACATTCGCCCTCGGCTCATGTGATAAACTCACAGTCGTATTTTAAGAACCCTTATTATGCAACAGTTTCATAAACTACTATTTTTGTTTAATTCTAGAATTGAGATGGAAATTTTGAGGGTACCGTCTCATGATGCGTCCAGTGCCATTAGTTATTTCGGAAACTCTTATTACTGACTGCTACAAAATAGTGTTTTGAAAAAACTATTTTGTATAGAAGTACTAAGAAAGTTTACATCAAGCAAGCGTAGGCGCACACAAGTGAATGCCCTGAGTCCCACACGGTTAAACTTTTTTAATAATTACGAATCCTGCCCATTTGTCTGCGTGACTGACAGACAAATGAATTAGGAAAGGCACAGACTGCCTAATAAGGTAACGTGCACATTAATTTGATCAGATAATTAATTTAACCGACGTGGTTTGAATAAATTATGTTACGCACCTATAATGGGCAACACAGTCATTTTAGCATACGATCTTTTTTTACTTGCGGTAATGTTACTTCTTATTTTGATACATTGTATAGATAAATAAATATACCTGAACAAATTACACACTGCCATCTAGTCCCAAACTAAACAAAGCTTGTACTATGGGTACTAGATAATTGATATAATACTTCGTCGTCCTTCTTCCTTATTCATCTCAATGAGTCTCCCCTAAATCGATGGGGTTTAAAGCATACTCTACTAGGCTGCTCAACTGCAGGTTGGCAGGCCAGTGTTTTCAAGCCGCCTTAAGGCCACTCACTTGGCTTAAAGACAGTCATCTAAGCACAACAGCCGGGACCGACGGCTTAACGTGCCCTCGAAGTACGAAGGAACTCGAGATAAATAAACCCATCCATAGACAGGCTACGGCCCTCGTTGCTATCATATCATATAATAATTTTCAGTTTTGCCACTTTTTTGAAAACGACATTTTTGTATGAAAATTGTATAAAAAATTATTATGTCTACTTATTTTTTATGTTATCGATTAAAAATTCATAATTATTGTGAAAAACTAGAATTACATTCTCAGAGATATTTTATGCTTTTCGTTATAGCGAAGAACTTATCAATCTTTAGAGAAATTAACTTTACATCGAAATATGCTTAACTGGAAAATGAAAATAACCTTATTTTCCATGACATTATCTCTATTACAGTGATTTTCAAAAACTGTGGGTCGCGACCCTCAACGGGGTCGCCAGACGCCAAGTTATATTCGGGTGGGTTGCGGTGAGAAAACGCAAATGTTTGTAGGTCATACGCTACAATAAAAAAACGTAAGCAGGCCAGCCCTCTTACCACCATCTTATTGCGATTCAATAACTAAATAGGATGCTTATTCATTGGTATGAATAAGCAATCTATTCAAGTAAGGGGGCAGATTATTGTTCAATAATTCATCAACCCAAATCTTTAAGCAAATCATTTTCCAATAGAAGTCTATTTTCTCTTCTTAATTTATATGTCAACAAAATCGAAAGCAAGTAGCACTAACAATTTTAAAGCTTTCATAGCCAGTTGAATTGTTGAAGTTTAGAGGACGAGGAGAAAGGAAGGGGGAGGGAGGAGGGGGTCGCTAGAAATTTTCTACTTGTAAAGGTTGTAAAGGGTCGCGTATTGAAATGATTGAAAATCATTGCTCTATTACATCATAAAATTCTTTAGTGGACGAATAAACATTTTCATAATAATATGAGAAATGAGAAAATTTCACCGCTTGGAATAGGATGATTGTACCAATATCGAGGAGGCAAGGTACCTTTATTGAACTCCTAAAGGTACTAGAAAGGACCGTAATATGTGGGAGGCGGCTGCACAAAGCGGTAGCTAGGATCAATAAGAGCGTTCGCTACGAGCATTGAATGAAATCCGATCGGCTAATCTTGACGAAGCAATTTTTAAGAGGCTTAGCGTAATAGACCCTCATTTATTTGTCGAACGATTTATTTCGCCAGTAAGAAATATTGGTGTTTTAAATGATATTAGATACTTTGTTTCGCTTTGCGATATTTTCGATAATGATAATTAATCTGGTTGGTATAAGTCACCTTTACGTTTTTAAATAAGTATACGAACTAGTTTTTAAAGATCATGTAACTCTGATCTGATATTGTGCCTATAATGGATAGGACTGTATTTAGGCGCAGGAAGCAGAAGACATGTTGGTTGTATGGATTTTAGTGCGTATAGAAGTATATAAGAGGATATAAAAAACTGAAACTTAGAAGCCGACATTACATGGAAAACAATAAAATAATATTTTTCTCCGTCAAGTATAAAAAAAACTAATCTAAAATCAAAGAGTATAAATGAACGGTATCAGCGCCTTTATTGATCCGATCAGTCAAAATAGAGCGTTCCGCTACCAGTATAAGCAGGCTAGTAGAGAAACCTATCTAGTGGCTATACGAGACCATCTTATACTAGTATTATAACGCTCCACGTGTCGTTTACTATACGTGCACAGGGGATCAAAAATTATAAATATGCCAACGAAGAGGCACACAAAATTTATTTTAGGTTTACATTCATATCTTAAAAACTTACATAAAGAAATAGTACATAATGAATGAGACAGTAATATGTAGTGTCCCCAGTGCTGCAGTGGTCACGACGAGCAATGAATAAGCAAATACTAAACAAAGATGAATGAAAGTCAAGAGTATTTTACTGTCGTAATTTCTCTTTTTACGTCACATCGTTGATGTTACTATTGCCTTCCTTTTAGTTTGGGAATCAAAAATCTGATCTGAATCGGGGGCCCTACCGGCTAAGCCGAAACCGATTCCCATTCGGTTTTTTAAGTTGCGAATATCAAACTTAGATTTATAGTACTTGTGTTTAGCCTAGCTGGTAGAAACCCTGGAATTCTACCGACTGAGCTGAAGCTGTTTTTCAATAACTAAAACGTAAGACTTATTTTTCGAATTAAAATGGTAATCGGCTTCAGCTTCGGCGGTAGGGCCTAGGGTTGCCAACTCCTGAAAGGACCAACCCGGGGGACTTTTATAGATGTAAAATAGGGGGGAGTAGAATAAATATAAGTTTATTTCTTTAAATTTATATTTTTTTCTGCTTTCAAGCAGCATATAATATTTGTCGATTTTTCATCACAAAATCATATTTTTTTTTACATGGAAAATCGAAGTTTGTTAGTACTTATAACTCTGCTTTACTAAAGAAATACTAATTTGGTTTCTTTCCTTGCTCCATGCTTGTTACATTATGCTGAATATACCCTCGTAAGAAGAATTAAGAGACAGGAATAGAAAGAACAAACGTGACCGTTTTTTTTTTTCAATTCGGATTCTCCTGGATGTTTTGGTTTAGTAAAGAATCCACTCTATTTTCTTCAACGAGATGTAGTACGAAGAGTATATTTAAAAAAAACCGGAGTAATTATAGTTCTTCGGAAGGTCGGAGACTAACCAATATTATCGGAGTCTCCCGGGCAATACGGGAGGGTTGGGAACCCTAGAGGGCCCCAGATTCAGATCGATTTTTTTTTATGGAAATTCAGAGTTTCAGGGTTGCTACCTAGCCGGTAAACACGTTCACCACTAACCTAAGCGAAAGTTTAATTTTAAGGATTAAAAAAAACCTGCACTGACTCGGCTTCAGCTTGGGCTGGACGCCCAGAAAAAAAAAACGCAATGTACCCCCGGAACAGTGAATTTACCTGCAGTTCCGGGGGTAAAACTGATGCTGCCTTGGAAATCACAATAAACTTTATAATCATGTTCTATTATGAGGACTTTGTAAGACGATGACCTTTAGTCGGTCAATATCAATGTCAAGTCAAATTCATTTAGGCGTCTACCTACTTACGACGAAAAACATCGAGTTCTGAGTCATCACTGCCGACCATGTCCAAATTAGTTAAGAAACAGCATGCATACATTTTACATCTTTAAAAGGATTCGGCTTATTATTAGATGAAAGGATTTCAGATTCATTTTAGTCCCGAAAATTCCGTGCCTATATTATTTTGGTTTTTCATAATCCCTTAAGAGGAGCATAGACACTTATCTTACTAACATAGGACCAGCTCGGTGGTCGAATGTCTAGCAAGGGCCAGTTTGACTCCGAGGTCGCAGGTTCGATTCCCGCACATGACAAACATTTGTGTGCATGAACATGTGTGTATATCTTGGTCTAGGTGTTTACTATGAATTATATGTATGAATTTACAAAAAAAAATGTATATGTTAAGTATAGTGTCAGTTAGGTATCTAGTACCCATAGTACAAGCTTTGCTTAGTTTGGGCCTAGATGACAGTGTGTTATTTGACCAGGCATATTTATTTATAGTATTTTTTATCCGACTGACAAAGAATGTTTTTCGAGTGTACGTATGAAAGTATATTTCTTTAGCACGCTCTACAACCTAAATCGCTTGACTAGGTGTCATTCGATTCGTCTGAGCTGTGAGAGTGACATAGGGTCCGCGAAAAATAGAGAGGATTAGAAAAAGAATGTTAGAATTTTCAGTCGGATTTTTTGTTTTAGTTAATAATTGCTCGTAAATACTGACAAGGACTCTCTCCGGGTCTGCATAATGTCGAATGGACGACTTTGATAAAATGCAAACATTGTTCATTGTCTTTTTTGGTGGTTACCGGTGTTAATCCTGGCTACACAGGAGACACAATGGTGGCAATGTGTGGGAGGTAAAAAAATCTAAAAAAAAAATGCAACCGTATTTATTTCGTAAAAAAATAGTCTTTTTGCAAACTTTAATTCTGTTCAAGATGGACTAAATATACTCAATAAATTAAAACATTCTGCTACATTATGTTAATATATTCATTCCCAAGCATCATTTTCACATGAGCAGATTCATTATCGAAGAAGGAAAATTAATTGTGAGCATGATAGAGCTAAAGTAGTAAACGCTATGCAAGATGAAAGCGTGCGATTTATTGTCGCAGATTTTCTAACTCATCGTAAAATTATCGATTGACTGTGAGATAACACGACAATAGAAAAGTATACGAAAGAAATTGAAATAATATCTGCGTATTTGTCTAACATTCTTGGAATAAGAATAAATATTCTTTTAAATCCCAGAAGAGAGATTTGGGCACGGAAATAATAATGCTAAAATGGATCACCCGTTGTATACAGAATGTAATATCGTATAATAAACCGAAGTGCAAACATTCTAAGAAACAACGCCTGTCCGTGAATCGAGAGAAAGAAAATGATAGCTTTGTTGTTGCTATTATATAATTGCTTTCTATAAATATTTATTTATGTCAAAAACCTGCCTGATATTGGTACTACGTTATGTACAATTTTTAATGATAGGCATAAAAATTGGTTATGTAGTTGAGTTAGTAGACATGAAATTAAATGCTGTATCGATCTATTGTTTGGATTTTGATGAAACTTATTGAGTGAGGTAGATAATGTATGTATATGTAGGTATGATGTATATATTCACTGAGCATTGTAATCGGTTGAGTAGTTTAAGAGATATGGAAACTTTTTGATGGGAATCATGATAATGCTTTTGGTGTGGCGTGGCACAGTTACAAAAGCGCGGTCGACACGTCGCTTATTCCAACTCGGCCTGGCGATCTCTCTCTGCGCTGAGCTTTTCTAGTCACAAAGAAATAATTTTATCCTATAACTAGTGTATCTGCATGCAGTGACGTATAATATACAGTTTCGGAGTTTCGCGATGATTAAATTTTTTGGAAATATAAATCGCTAGTTCTCCGCCAACCTAAATGTACAAAGAGTCCCATAATTCTTGCATTTTATCAGATAACTAGAGAAAGTTTCAACTGCATCACGTTGTAAAACGTGATGGCTTTTTGCTGTTACACCCCAGGCCATGGCACGACACAATAGATTGCATAAGAACGACTTAAGACGTTCACAGTACCGAGTACGGTATTTATGAAGTGACAAAATAACAGCAGTTTTACAGACAATAGGTAAACAGAAGATGGCGACAGACAGTATCAAAATAGAATAATGAATGCTCCGTAAAATAAATAGTTGAAAACAAAAGAAGAATGAAAGACTAGACAAAAAGAACGAGGGATTCTAAGGATGGATAGAATAAGAGAGAGAGAGAGACCGAAAAAAATAATGAATTGTGGTAGCTGATATGGACATAGAATGAACAATAGTACATATGGGTAAGAAAGAGGTAACCCTAGAGATATATTAACGGAAGAAATATATACTGCGCCGACCCTAAATGTTAGGAAAATGACAAGCGAATGATTGACGTGATAATGTAAGTTTTAGTACATTTTGATTGATGACAAAAAGTAATAAAGTTTTATTACTTTTTGTCATCAATTTTTTTTAGTATTGTCATCTTTGTTCTCATAACTTTTTTTGTTGCTTGCAGCCTCACCACGGCAGCCCTCCTTGTTGTTTTGTAGATTCTTTCAAAATATTTTTGACGATTTTTGAATTTATTTTCAACTTTCAACCGATCATATACTATTTTTGGACTGTGGAAGGGTCATCACGATCTGTAGAGTCAAAGCTACCAACTGCACGTAGTGTACTTTGCCGTCTAGCAAAAGAGGCTTCTATAAACGAGATGTAGAGTACAGTGTATTTGTAAGCTGCCCTACTGCGGAAGCACATCCACCTCACAGAATACTGCACGTAAATAACAATTCCCTTGACGGTTGTTGTGTTCTTGCGAATGAGTGAGGTCACCAGAAAGGAAGTAGTTGCTGTGTTGGCAGTGGCGATGGCGGTGCGCGGATATTTCATGTTGCGGGCGTTAATATGGTGACGGTAACTTCAAATCATGCGGGCCGTGTGCGTGACTGCCACGCGATGTATTAAAAAACATATTTTCCAATAAATTTGTGTTAAAATATAAAGGTATTTTGTTGATTTTAGTGTTATTATACAATCGTCTATATTATTATGGTGTTCTACAGTATCACTAACATGTTTAGAACAAAATGTTTACCTGAATCAATCTGACGGCTGTGAATAGAAATGTAAATATTTGATAGTTTAATCATGATTTAATCTGATGGTCCTCTCTGGTATATGTAAATTGATAGTAATAGGGGTATTGTTTAATGTAGTAATTTACATAATAAACACTGATATGATTTGTAAGGCTTATATTTCAAGGCATTCCGCATAGTCACGTCAAATTGAAAACCTGCACACAATAAAATTACTAATGAGTTATGTCGATTGTCGAGTGATTGTACTTAATCCGATGTTAATAGTCACTGGAACAGGTTGATTATTTTTAAACTTTGTTTAAATTTAACCTTGATTTGAGCATTGAGTGCAGTATTCTCACTGCCAAAGTACAAATGATTGTCCTAGTAATCACTAGCCACTAATTAAATCAATATAACAAAATTGCTTTTCTGTTTGTAGTTCTGAATCACTGAATGGATTTTAATCCATTGTAGTTTACCAACTTTTAGAGAATATTTTTATATTATTTACTTCCGTTAATAATATACATGTATATATAAACCTTTCGCAAGAAATAATATTAACCAACGCAATTTACTTTATTTCTTCAGTTAAAATTTTTTTTGAGAAATTAGATTTTGTTACTTCACTTTAGCGGTCAATGACGCGGCTTCGACACCAACGCTCGTGGGTTCGAATCCCACACAGGACAAACATTTGTGTGCATGATCATGTCTGTTTGTCTTGGTCTGGGTGTTTTCTATGTATCATAAGTATGTATTTACAAAAAAAAAAAAATGTATTTACGTATGTTTATCAGTTGTCTAGTACCCATAAGACAAGGTTCGCTTACTTTGGGGCTAAATGGCGCTGTGTAATTTGTCTGACAATATTTATTTATTTACTTCCTTTTAGAAATCTCGAAGTTTTAATTATGCCGAAAATAGTACTAACTTGACCTTATAAAACACTTCATTAACCTTTCTCGGATATTCAGTTTCCAATCATTTTTGAGCATCTTTCCGTATATCAATATTTTATTCGAAAGATTAGCATTTTCTTCAATATAAATATTATTAATAAATAATAATAAATACTCTTGGACATATTACATACTGCCATCTAGTCCTAAACTAAGTAAAGCTTGCACATTAGTATTAAATAACTGATGTTATACTTAAATACATTTTTTTATAAATACAATATATTATTATTATATATACATATAGAATACACCTAGACCAAGATAAACAGACATGTTAATGCATACAAATATTCGTCTTATGCACGGATCGAACCCGCGACCTCGTAGTCAAAATGACATTGCTAGCCATTCGACCACCTAGTTATTAAATGTAGTATTGTTTAAAAGACGATTTATTTTCGAAGAAGTCTAATTTTCTATTTCTTTTGTGTGGTATAATTGAAATTCAGCAGAGATCACTGAACCGTCTCAACAAGGACAGGGGTCGGGAGAATGACGCAAAGCAAACATTTTTTTCTATAACCCTCTAGTGCGAAGTGTCGTTCAATATTTGTAGGACAAATGTCAAGGACCCGTAGAGTGGAACCTGCCCTAGTTGTTACTTGGTGATTATAATTATTTACCCAAACGAGGTGTTCGCATACAACATTAATTTATCACAATGGTTTTTACAATTTTGGACTAGTTACAAATTGTTAAACGTTTATATATAAAGTTTATTTTGCGTATTTTTTGTTTACCGACCGATTTCGCCTTACGGCATGATTAAGGTAAACAAAAAGGTGTTATCGTTTTCTTAAAACATTATGGTAGATACCCTGTACAAACGATCGAAGGGGTTTGGAGCATACTCCACCATCTGCTCAACTGCGGGTTGGCGGAATGGCTTTCAAGTCAATGATTCTCAGAATACGGCCAAAAACAGTACTCTGAACAACAATCCAATGAGAAGGTTCTCACAAAATCCGATATCTTCCACCGGCAAGTTTAATGTAGTAAATTGACATACTGACATTATAATAACAAAAGCCAAATTATACGCTTGCACAATGCTCACTCTGCTATTGTACTCTTACGTGACCAATTGAACTAATATTCGTTCGCTACAAATACACTACAAAACTAAATAAGTATGTCAAATTTAATCAGTTGTGAAATAAACTAAAGCCGTCTTGTAAATACATCTTGGTTTTATTATGATTGGTTTAGTTTCACTGTCTTTCTTTCTTTCACTTTTACTTTATATTGATAAAGATACTTTATTTTTAAGTAATTTTAAGGTTAGTTTTTTTGGTTACTTTAATTTTATTAATATAAAATAGTTATCATTAGACATCTGCGATTGAAGAGTCGTCACCAATCAACAAAAGAATAGAATAGTCACGACATGCTACTAAGTCCAACCCCTAATAATATTAAAAGGCAACCATTACTGACTGATCTATTAACGTTCCGCTCAAACCACTGGACGGATCGGGTTGAAATTTGAAATACATGCAGCTATTATGACATTTCTGATTATAACATAGGCGACAGCTAAGAAATGATTTTTGAATATTTCCTTAGGATACCGGGATACGCGAGCGGGCGCAAGCTCGATAGTATATATGAAAGGAAATCACTAAGTCCGTCTATTTGTATAACTATGCAAATATTGAACCATTGAACTGTTTTCAGTGAAATTTTGTCTCTTATAATCTACTTTTTCCAAAAAGATTTTCAAGTATTAAAATGTAAATAAGTTTGTAACATTACATGGCCGTGTCCATCTAGAAAATTACTATAGCTTTTACAAATACTTAACTTAGTCGCGATAAGCTACAACCTTTTTATATTACATCTGCCGAAATGCTGAAAGATTAGTTTTTTTTTTTTATATGACTGGGGGACAAACGAGCATGTGGATGTAATGGAAAGCAATCATCTCCGGGCATAGTAATCTACAACACTAAGGGATCGCCAATCTGTTCTTAGCCTTTTAAGGAAAATGTAGACTCTGTTCTTAAATGTAAGGATCACATGTCTTTAATTTGGAAACAACACCGCGGGAAGTTTGTTCCACAATTTCACCGTTCGAGTTATAAAATGATTTAAAAAAACGTAGCATGGTAAATCGCTAATTTATCAAAGAAAGGAAGGAGATGCTGCGTTGGCAGCGGGGGTGGCGGCGCGCGAGCGATATTTTATGTTGCGAGCGTTAATATGGCTACGGCAACCGCTTCACATCAGGCGGGCTTGTCTGCCACCCGACGTAGTATAAAAAAAAATGATAGGGATGAAATTTTAATTTATTTAACTCATTCTTTCCAGTGTGTCTCCTACATGTCTTTATACTAGTATGCTAGGCAAGATGTCCTGGCTCCAGCAGATCAGAACAACAACAATGTAGACTAATTATCACACTAAAGAGATGTAGATAGCGATAATATTACAAAAGCTAGATTAATTGCGAGATACACTTACACAAAGCAACTTAATTGTAATAGTACATACTATTGTGTAAATTTATCTTATTAACATGTCGGTTTCCATTCAAAACAAGGGTTTTCCGCAAGACGGAAACATTTTGCCAAATGTAAAGGGAACTTCTAGATAGCGTTATTAACCGATTTTAGACAAAATGGTTTTCAATTGCTTTATAATAAGCAAAATTATATACGTTTCCGATTAAGAACAGGTTCAGTACACGATACCAACCACCATTCACAGGCTTTACAAAGCTTAGCAAAGTACAAATTCAACTGTTTCATAGCTATTAGCTATATCTAATATACGAGTAGTTAGTAGTAAAAATTAAACAAACAGTAGATTGTTTCGCTATATGACAAATTGGTATAACTTAATGGTTCTTGTGTACCTACTTAACGTATGCAGTTTCTTTTGTATCGTATAGGTATATTATACTAGTCTCTAGATGTGAATTCTGTATGCACATCCCGTCGAAACACAATAAAAAATATTTTACCACAATATAAAATTTTACCTAAACAATATTGTTTCAAAAATTTCTAGACTACTTGTATTACAATATAGTTCGCGTTTCGAGTATATATTAAACATTACAAGTACTTCCTTCTACCGTCAGCAACGGGCTGAGCGTTAATATTATTATTCTTATTATTTTTTATACTACCTCGGGTGGCAGACAAGCATACGGCCCGCCTGATGTGAAGCGGTTACCGTAACCGTATTAACGCTCGCAACATAATATATCACTTGCGCGCCGCCACGCAGCATCTCCTTCTTTTCTGGTGACCTCACTCACTCGCAGGAACACAACAACCCTCAAGGGAATTGTTATTTGGCTGCGGTATTGTGAGGTGGAGGTACATTCCCCAGTCGGGTAGCTTAAAATTACCCTCCCTACCTCTCTTTAGGCCTGAGTTTCGTTTGTCAGTCAGCAGGGTGCACCGCGTGCAGGTGAAGTTGGCTTTGGTTCAAAGATGTTGATGAATCACTTACACCCCTCAATAATTAAATCAGTGACTTGGAACTATTTTGTGTCTTTATAGAGATTTGTTTACCCAAAATTCAAATGTCTTTGAATAGATTTTGCTCATTCTTTTATCAATTAAGTTTATCAATCAAGGCATTTTTCAAAGTATTCAACTCCTTTATCGAACGATCGTGTCAAATTTCATACAAATATTATTATAGGGACCGACCAATTTTTAGTTTAAAACGTGGCATATCGTACAGTTAAAGACTAAACATCCTAGGAGACAAAGAAAACTCACTACTAGATGACGTTTAATTAAACAGTGACTTTAGCCAGGCGATAATAACAATCGATAATAAAAATGATAATAATTCAATGTCGCTTGAACTATAGCTCTATTGCATTACATAATGTCGCTCTCTCACACAAAATAGACTTGCGAAAACATGCCTATTTATATGTCAAATTGTTGAAAGAGTCTCCAGGTCATAAAATCGCAAATACTAAAACAGAATATTATCAGCCAAATTTTTGTATTTTCTAGTCCATCATGAATTCAACGAACAATAAAATTATTTTAATGAATTAGTCAGTGATTGTTTGGCAATTGGACACACTTTTGTTGATCTATCGCAAATTAGGCAATAATTACTCCTAATAATGACGTTAAAAATGTAGAGGTAAATTCAATAGTTGGTTTATTATTAAGTCTGTCGATGTTTTAATGTTTAACAGCGTGGGTAGTCGGTTCATGCGTGGGAAAACGGCCTAATTGTAGCCACTTGGCTTGCATCCGTATGGTCTTGATTAGCTTGCATGTGGGCAAGCGTGTGTGCTGGTAAAACATAATGTTTACATGTTGCGTTATGATTTTTTAAAGATTACTTAACTTAGGTAATGTTTTTTAGGTTATCTACAGAAATTGTAATCTCTTGTGACATACTTAGATTCTTGGCATTATGTAAAACAGTTCATAAATAATAAATGTTGAATAAGGGGCGACGGAGACCAATGATTACAAAAAAAAAACAACTGGAAGTAGCTGGGTACGGACGGCGGAGGATCGTATATAGTGGAAAGCACTATATACGAGAGATCCAGGCGTTGATGATGATATAAATAAAACAGAGAACAGACTTTTATTTGTAGTCAATGGAGCAATATATTCGTTATCAATTGAAATTATTGTTTCGAACGTTTTTAGCAACAATTTTAATGCAAATAGCTTTTTCTCTATTTTTGAGGATATTTATTTAATAAGGCGTAACTTTACAATCAATTTTCATCAAGTTTATTTAAGACTTCAAGGCAAGAGTCCTCATAAAAACATTTACTATCTATAATATAATAATTTCGTAAACAACAACGCTGGTCTAAACACTAATGAAACATGAAAACTGAATAATATTAATCAAATCTCTCTTTCCAGGACACAGTAAGAAATGAAAGTAAAATGTATAAAAGCTGTTATGTTAAAATTTATGAGAAGTGAACGTGTTTAATTAACCTAACAAAACAATGATATTAAGATCTACTATCGCGTACATAATCATTAAGGTCGGTCATGTCACTAGGTCACCTTCCGATGCTAATATTTAGTGAATATTTTAAGACGAAAATTTAAGCTTTGATCGTGGTTTTAGTATTCGTTCTGGTAAAATTTTGAGAGCAACCGTTAATTAAATATTAGTTTTAGGTTAACAACCTGCCACAGAAAAATGCGTTAGTCTCGATTCCGCAGTGCTTATCACTCTAGCATCGGGAACGTTTGCAAAAGCTAGAGAGTGTCCGCTAGCATCATTGATGATAGGATTGATTTCTGGCTAACATTTCATTAAAACGGTAGAATGCTTTCAATATTACGTTTTATTGGGTGTTGGTAAACAAAGACATCTTAGGCCAATTGGGCGAAAATGACAGATCTTTTTCTGGACAAACGTATTTCCTGTAAAGTAAATTAAAATAAATAAAATAAATCCTTTCATATAACAAACTATCAAATTAAGCGACTAAAATAACCAGTCTATATTTTAATCAACGTATTTCAGTTTCTACCACGAAACTAAATTTAAACTGTAAACTTATTTAGCAATTTTTTATACCATTTCCTGTAGTTTATTATACTCGTACTGTCATAAGTAATCGTAACTCATAACTAAATTCAATCTTTTTTGCAATTTGTGTAGGTACATTTTTACACTGTATGAAATGTTTAAGCTAGCTTTAGCTGGAATACAATAATTTTAAGCAGTACTCATAAAATTCGGGTGGTGCATAAACCTAGGCTATTTTAGATTAAGGCCAAAGATTACGTACATACAATACACCTCACGCCAACCAACGGAATTAATGAGCATAACATGCCGAAATCACCTTGGTGCATGCCAGAAATATGGTATAACATGGTACAAAATATTTATGAGATAAATTATACAATGGTTACGTAAAAATGCAGAACTCATTATAATAATACATCCGTAGACTCCATTAAGTTATGCAGGGATTAACAAAATAGCCGTAAAAGAATTTAATAGGAATAAAGATATGGATGAATCATGGAATACTCAGGAATTCCTGACCACAGAGCAGCTTTGGAATATTAATGGGATGAATCAAGTTAAAGAAATGTAAAGGGATACTTGTTTATAAAAGAGGTAGAGGAACCAAGTTAAATATACACAAAAGACTGAAGTACATATTTTGTAAGTATCTGTATTTGTCAGTAATGGCGCGACCGTGGGAAAATTATATTGACACTCTTCTAGTACTATTTCTAATTCTGTGCTTCTATTATCTATGTTTCCACATTGAATAATAGATGGTTGAGCACAGAAAAAGTAGTATTGTTTGTCTATCACTTTAGTTCAATAAATTGAGTATGAAAATTTATCCGTAACGTTAGTTAATTTAATTCAAAGATTATTCAACTCCAGGATGTAGAAAACAGAACGATTAAGTCATATTTTGGTTAGAACAGTTATTCGATCTGACTCATGACACTTTCGAAACTTTAGTGTATATAGGTTGCAGTTTCTGAAGAGTTTTTAGAAATACATAATTCGATGACGATCAAATAGCTGATCTAATGCCATTTAATTTAACAAATTGAAGAGATAAGATACATAATCGTATCATCGAACCATTAAATATAGAAAGCATTAAAAAAAAACAATGGTACATCTCCAGTTGAAACTCAAAGCGAAATACCGACTTTCGAAGAACGTAATTGACTGCAAGTAAGTGAAGTCCATGTTGGTTTTATTGATTCTTCACCTTCATCGCTTTCTTTTCATCAATAGGTGATATTTTATATTTGTTTGTGACATGTTTTAGTATTACTTTCTTCGCGGAAAGATTTATTTGACCCGTAAATACTGGTTTCTCAGTTCATAAAGTAACGACCATTGCGAGTTGTTTCAGCTGTGTGCGTTCGGCAACCAGGTGACGGAACTGGTTGTGCTCCCCTCCCGCTGTAGACAGGTGTGCTGAGCAATTGCGTTTCCAGATTCATCACGAATAATTACGATCTTTTTGGTACGCTATTTGAATAAGATTTTCTGCTTAACAGGAAACAGCTGAGAAACGTTAGTAGCTAACTAGTAATTTTAACTACGTAAAAGTATTGATTGTAAAAAGGTTAGAATAACACTGCATAATCTTGGAAAGTAGAAAAAGGTAAATTAATAAACGGAAAGAATTACTAAAATGAGAGTGTGTGCAATATTGCTCTACCTGCGCCTCATTCTCGTTTCCAGTTTCATTGTTACATTCGTAACTAAAGCTCGACTGCGAGGCCAAGCAGGTAGTCGTACGATTATAATACAGATAACCTCATTTAACCTTTTTCATTATGTGTTCAAAACATAATCACAAATACGAATATCGAAAAGGTAAAACCCAGAAAGACGCCGAAGGCCAAAATAACAGTGAAACCATGAACTTTAATAGGGCAAATTCAGTAAATAAACAGTTTTATGTGAGCAGTGATGATAATCACCTTGGAGAATCGTTGAACGGCTTTCATAGCGATCATATTATTATTAATCCCAGTTATAGGATTGAGGAGCGGATCATCTGTCATATATTAGCTTGAGACATTGCTATTTCCAGGGTAATTGGGAAGTTTACTGACGCGGTATTTCCTTAGTTGGGATTTTATCCTGTTAAGATTTGTGCTAATTATGTTTTCTACCATATACAAATGATACCTACTTGTTATTTTGTTCTCCACTGCTTATTCGCCGCCGTTCTATAATATATTTCAGAGGATTGTTTTATATACTATATGTGATTGATTGGAGGTAGAAGTGTTATCGTCCGATGGACTTATATCATTGTGTAATTTATTGCTGTTAACTTAGAAATAATTTGCATTACAACAGTCAGAGTTGGCAGTTGGCCTAAAACGTTCACGTTTTCTCTACTGTATTTTGGCATTATGAACAAAAAGTTAACAGAAAAATATTGAGATCATCATAACATTTGGTTTTTCGTGGGCGGACAGTCCATTAATCTGCTAAGATGTAAGTTTTGAAATGATGTCTTGTTTCTTTGATATTGTGTATTCCGAAAATAAACTTTCATTTGCTTTGTAAAGTGTCTCTAAATCGATACAAGGTAGTTATCGTCATTTCAATTTCCGTCCCATTCTATAAATTCTGCCCTTTCATTTAAAGACTTTAATTTTTACCTGTTAAAATACCACTTCGTGCCAGGAACGGTTTTGATTGATTGAATATGATACGGTTGTATTGTATCATAACATAACATAATATTATTGATTGACATGTATTTTGTTTGCACATTTATCTGATGTTTCACCTTGATTTCAAATCAAGTAAAAAATACGTTTGTTATTATGTGAAATATAAATACATAGAAATTCACTAATCAAGTACTTCGATTAATTTCAATGAATTATGACTTTCTTTATGTTGTTCTCATTATTTTTAATATTGGATAAACAAATATTCGATATATTAGGTACAATCAGCTGATATATTCTTCCGTTGATTTTGTTTGTATATGTTATGTCGAATGGTTTGGCGTTATTGGATTATTGTTTATGTTCTTGATATGTATCTTAGAAATCTTCTTTCGCTTCTTCGAATTTGTCTCTGATGAGAAAAGCAGTTAGTAAACAAACGAAATAATATTAAATTATGTCCCATAATGTAGGTTAGTATCATTTTATCGTTACTCACCGTAGCTGAATGACAATTTGCAGTGATTCTGGTAGAGCAAGCAATCAATATGCAACGGAGAATTAAACCGCACAGTAAGAGCTCTCGGTTGCTCGCAGCTGGGCATCCACTCGTTTATTGATTTGCATGCATCCTTGCAACAGAACACTAGATACTGCACGTTTACAGTTGATCAACGAAACTTACAAACAGAGCCGTCCTATTCAATGGGACGATAAAGAGTTTCACTTGTCAATAAGCCACCTTCTGCGAGTATCTACCTATAGATAACACTTTATTGTCACTGATTTATTAGTTATCATTACACTAAAATCGCTCGAAATGCAGCTAATAGGCCGTAGAGTTTCACTCGAATATCGTATCGATTGTATTCGGATGGAATTAAACAATGGTGCAGATGAAAACAATGGTGATAGCGAGGCGCGCACCACACGTGCCGCCCCGCCCGTGGCCACGTCCGGACTGAGTTGAGTCGTTGAGTAAAGATCGCGTTCGCTAGCTGCAATCGCGCGATGTTCGCTGCGTTCGCACTCGAAATATACCGCACAGAAGGTTCATTTTAGCAAAAATTACCTATCGACCAAAGCATCGCTACAGTATGGAAAGGCAACCACTATTCTCTATAGACAATTTGTTTTTTTTTTGAGTGGGATATTCAGTTTTATTGAGTGTCAATTAACAATATTAGTAGATTGATTGGTTTTCAAAGATGTTGTATCTCTGTTTCAACTAGCAATTAATTTGTCCTGTAATATAATCCTGTGATTGTTTTAAATATTTTATCACTTAATCAATTTGTCTAGTTAATGAATCACAATATTCGCAATATCAATAATCTGAGATAGATCCTTGTATGTGAAATAGAGAACAGCGACGTTAATTTAATATGGATGCGACAGTAATATTGGATGGGGTTGGTCAGAAACCCATAAATAATAAGTTTTTTTTTTATAATAACCTATGTCTTATGTGTATAATGGTATACAAGCATTTGGCCCACCTGATGTGAAGCAGTTACCTTAGCCATATTTACACTCGCAACATGAAATATCGCTTGCGTGCCGGCACCCCCGCTGCCGCCGATGCAGCAACTCCTTCCTTTCTAGTCACCTCGCTCCCTCGCAGCAATACAGCAATCCTCAAGGGAATTTGGCTGCGGTATTCTGTGTGAGGTGGAGGTACTTCCCGAGACGGGCAGCTTACACATACGCTGTATCCTACTTCTCTTTCGCCAGAGCCTATTTCGTTAGTCGGCAGGGTGAACTACGTGAAGGTGAGGTTGTTCGCTCTAAAGGTAGTACCTAAGGCTCTTACACCCCTAATAAGTAGGCACTATTTTGATTACGCACGTCAATACATATTGGACTGCCAATTTTCTTCTTGAAATATCTTTAAGGTGGACTGTCTGTACTTTAACTATTTTGTGGCATAGGCCACGAGACTGTAATACGATGGACTGTCTTTATTTTGAAACGGTTGCATTATGGTTGCACGTTAGTGTCACAACACACAACTCGTAACTAAATTTATGCAGATTCCTGAGACATGCTTGAAATTTGTTGCGCCGTAGCTGAAAAAAAGAAGATTTTTACTGAGATTATATACTTAATAAATGTTTTTGGTTGACAATTTCAAGGGTTTTGGCACAGTATAAGTAATAATGCTACGTACAGTGTGACCACTCTCTGCCGCTCTCACGTGTCGACCTCACCTCCCCGCTGAGACAAATCTGGAACAGTTTGCATGGCACGCACACACGCTCATTCACGCTCTGCACAGACGTCATTGTTTATGTAGTAGTAAATGACGCGACATTTGTATGGGGTGGCCGGGGTGCGGCTTTGGCTTGATAATAGAAAAAGAAGTTGATATGATATTACGGTCCGCAACATGCGAGTGATGCCCCTGCCGTTGTTGGCGTCTATAGGCTGCAATAACTGCTTACCTGCTTGTTTGTCACCTCAGTAGTATGAAAAAGGTGACAACAAAAGCTTTACTTAACCCTCTCCTCACATATTCTGCTATTCTAACGAAACGGATTCGTCGCTCGTATTTATAAATATCATATTGCTTTCCATTTCTGAACTACTCCGCGGAATTTTGTCCAATCCTGAGAACCTATCAGATATGACTGAATGTTAGCATAAATTTACCAATCAGATATGACTGAATGTTAGCCTGTGATTGGTTAGCCAATCATAGACCAGTGCAGTAAATAGCTTGAAAGAAACCCATTCTTTGCAAATATTGCCAGTGCAAATAATTTAAATTATACTTTACAAAATGATACCAAAACTAACAAATCCTAACAATATAAATACCAACCAAAAACTTCAGCTACTAACTTTATGTCTTATTTTCGTATTCCAGCAATCCCATTGGTGAGCATCGCTAATATGGCTCTACTATCCAGCCGCAGTCCTGTAACTATTATGGCACTTTTCACATTATTATACTCTCTTATTACACATAAACAATTACAAAACATAGTAATATCAGACGTATTTGTATACGTCTGATATTACTATGTTTTGTAATGTACATCTTTGTAGGTGAGCTTATCTCTACAAGAGATCTCTTCCAGCTAACCTAGAGATACTCGTAGTATTAGAAAAAGTTTTTGGGAGACTGAACAAATAAGTGCAACTAATCTTAAACGTATACTCAAAACAAATCATAGCAGTTTGACATAAAAATATTCCCTAGTGAAACATACTCTTCATCATCAGGTCATATTTGTCTCCAGTACAGGAGCACGACCCTATCTCGTCCGTCACAGACAGAAGGAGGATTTGGCCTACACTCCCCACGCTGGCCAGATGGGTTGGGGAGGCCTGCAGAATAGAATGCTTATTCATACCAATGAATAAGCGACTATTTCAAATTGAATAGAGTCGCCTATTCAGTTATTGAATCTCATTAAGAGATGGTGGTAACGGGGCTGATCGATGTTTTATAATGTACTTCCCTTAGTCGCCTTGTACGACATCCACGGGAAGAGACGGAGTGATTCTATTCTAGTCGGCCGGAAACCACACGTTCATATACTTACAAATAAATAATATATATCAATAGATAATACATAACATGATTAACATGCATACATATAAAGCGAATAATCATACATTATATTATTCCAATGTCTGAAATAAATAGTACTCTTTTAATCTCTATTTTTTTCATAGTTAATTGCTCAGGTGTTATTTTGCGGAGTCAAATTTACGGGCAAGTTAGATCTACCCTACTTTGCGTGCTTCCACCATCAATTAGTTCATGCAAATCACTGCCGGCCGGCACCCACCCACTACCGTTGGTAGTTAGTTCTTTTTTTTCGTTATATTTTCTGTTTATAATTTTTCTATAACATATTCTTCTAGCATCAAAGGCCAATATATGATCGAAAATATAAGCACGTTTACCACAGAATTTAAATTCGGCAACATAAAGATGTTCCCTGTTGTTTTGATCTAAAGCCAACTATTCTATAAGGAAATTGTCATCCACTGATCACTAAGATTAGTAGGTGAAGATACTGAAAGTAAATAGTGTATTGAATAAATTTATTTCTATAGCGTTTTAAAATGAGAGTTTGAATTATTTAACATTAATCCTAGTCATATTCTTCTTTGACTTCCGTTATAATTTGGAAGTGACGATTTTAATAATGAATACATTTGGCGCAAGGTCGGATGGATCATTTACTTCGCAGTAACTTTGAGTCCTTGGGGACAAACATTTGTTAATAAAAGCGTCTAATTGGAAATGTAGAGTCAGCCGTTGAATTCAATTTCGTGAAATATATATGTAGTATGTTGTTTACTAAGTGTGTCACGAACATTTTTTTTATACTACGTTGGGTGGCAGACAAGCATACGGCCCGCCTGATGTGAAGTTACCGTAGCCATATTAACGCTCGCAACATAAAATATCGCTCGCGCGCCGCCACCCCCGCTGCCAACGCAGCATCTCCATCCTTTCTAGTGACCTCACTCACTCGCAGGAACACAACAACCCTCAAGGGAATTGTTATTTGGCTGCGGTATTCTGTGAGTTGGAGGTACAAAAACATGTTTTTATGAACACGTTTTGTTATTAATTTATGTACACGTTATCTAAGACGCAATTAATAATAATAAGTCTTATTAAATGAAAAAGGCTTTCAAAATATATACTTACGCTACATTTTCGTTTGTTTTAAATATAAATATAATATACCTAGCGGAATTACCAAGCGTTCAGACGATTTTGCTATTCATATTATTGGTATCGATGTGTTAGGTAACAACACATATTATTTGTAACTTGTAGGTAACTGCTTACCATCAGGCGGACCGTGTGCTTGCTTGTCATTTTAATGGTATGAAAAAGAAGTTATGCGAAAACGTCCCAACACACAAGTCTTCCATTTGAGGGTTGGAACATTTTTGCATACTACGTTCAATTAACCTCACCTCCTTCACAATTTATTTATTTATTTAAAACCGTTTTTGGCTTCAAATTATATAAGGGTACAAAAGGCGAGTTTAACGCTAATAGATAGTATTGTTTAAGAGTTAACTTTTGGGACAAGCAGAAAAAAATCACGAATGCGGTTCTGAAGCACACAAAAGAAGATTTAAGCAATAAAATACATATAATACTAAGTCTAATTTAGTAGGTATAATTTCAGTAGAAAATAAAATAAACATGCATAGAAATACAAGTACATAATCACGGCGATAAGGTTGTTGATGAAGATTTAGAGCTTAGATAAATCATCTAAAAGGTTAGTATGTTTTTTTTATATTGAATTTATTTGAAATTGTCTTAACAGACTCAGGTAGCGCGATTCTAATTAATTCTAAGACGTGAAGTTTTGTAGTATGAAGGAGTCAGACATAAAATTAGAGTGGAAAAGTGGAATAGAAAGTAGATGTGTATTGTCAGATCGAAGTTGGAAGCTATGACAATAACAAAGACACCCAAATCTACATTTAAGTCGATATAGAGGATAAATAAAAATAGAGTGTAGTACACAAAAACAATCTTTGCTGCCTGCGCTGATGAATAGGAAGCCATGTAAGTTGAGACTGGTAAGAAGAGACATGATCAAATTTCGGAAGGCAAAATGAAACGGATAGCGTGGTTGATGAGCCGGTCCAACTTATTGAGAAGATTTACATTCAGACCAGGATAACAAACATCAGCACAGTCACTTTTTACGTCATATACTAAAAGGAACAGCTATTTTTCAAGTATCTACAATCAGCTAAAACTACTTTTGTTCCACTAGTCTCTCCAACGCATCCCATGTGGTGGGGAAAAATGCGACGATATGTCATCCGTTCATTCGTATGTTCTCTTTTACTACCCGCGACGGAACGGAGACGGTATATGCGTTTGGGGTGCTAGGATGTTTGTGCAAATCAATGTCGCCAATTATCTCCAAAACTACGAGTCCGATTTTGATGCGGTTTTTAGTGATGGGTTCAGGTTTGATTGGTGCATGTTCTTAGATAGGTGTTACGGTGACAACACACCAGGGGACGCTGCAGTAAATATTTGTTTGTGAAACCAATGTTGCCATTTATCTCCAAAAGTACGAGTCCGATTTAAATGCGGTCTTCAGTGATGGGTTCGGATTTAATTGATGCATGTTCTTAGATAGGTGTTACAGTGACAACTCACCAGAGGGCGCTGCAGTAAACGTTTGTTTGTGCAAAATCAAAACTACTAGTCTGATTCTGATGCGGTTTTATTAATTAAAAAATTTGAAAAAACCCACGACGGTTAAAACGTAATTGAAAAAGGATAAAATAATTTTGAAATTCCCGACTTAAAGAATGTATGCTATGAACTTAATAAAAAAAACCCAAGAAAATCCGTCGGGGGCTGCCATCTCTATTTTTTTTATTTTATTTTATTTATTTAGAAAACCAACAGCTTACAAATTATGGTTAAATATTTATGTATTATTAGATCGTAATGCCAATGATAGGTTTTCCTATTATAATATTAATAAACATTCAAATATTCTTATGAAGTTAAAGTATATAACGCTTATTGTAGTTGGCAGTTGAAAAATAACGAGATCAAAATATAAATTTAAATTAACATTAATGTTATGAATAATAATGAATAATTATTAATTATTTATGTAGGTAGTCGTTGAAGTCAACAATAGCGATTGCGTGTTACATTGCACAGTGGTTCTAACCGGCTCAACACCGGGTAACCATGTTTAAGATAGATAACATACTTATATTTATTATTTATTCACTTACATTTACATTACTGTTATATAATTATATATAATTAATGCATTATGTTAGAGTATATAACAGGTTTGGTGCAGCAAACACCCATGCACTCACTCTATGGGTAAACGGCCGAACGGGAATTTTAATTTCAACATAAATATAAATAAGTATACAAGTTACTATAAAACTGTTAAATTGAGGAGCTCGATAGGGTTCGTTATGCGTGTCACTCTAATCGAACACGCAAGTTGAGCAACGTCGGCCGTAGCCTGTCTATGAATAGGTTTGTTTATCTCGAGTTTCTCCATGCTTCGGAGGGCACGTTGCGCCGTCGGTTGCCACTGTTGTCAGAAGACAATCGTTAAGCCAAGTCAGTGGCCTTTGGACGGCTTGAAAACATTGGCCTCCGTCAACCCGCAGTTGAGCAGCGTGGTGGAGTATGATCTAGACCACTTAAATTGAAATAAGACGTATTCCAGTAGTAGGATGAATGTTGATGTGGTAATACTCTAATACAGCGACGAAAACGGAAGAGATTACTATGAAATTGAATTGGCTATCTAGCTGACTTTATAGAGGTAATTGCTGCCTACATAATTGTAGTACTTAATTGTTCCCATGATCTGCCAATCAATTAGCTCATCCACCTATGATAATTAATGAATTATATGTTTTAAATTATATAAGTATGTTTATACAATACACACATAATACTATCAATGTCTGGAACTGAACCACAGTATAAGTAACAGTACAACAGTTCAAGAGAGGTAGGGCATAGCGTATTTTTTAAGCTGCCCCACTGGGGAAGTACCTCCACCTCACAGAGTAAGCAGCCAAATAACAATTCCCTTGAGAGTTGTTGTGTTCCTGCAAGTGAGTGAGGGCATCAGAAAGAAAGAAAGGAAGGACTGGGCTGGCAACGGATCCGTGACCCTTTGGTGTTGCTGATCTCCATGGGTGGTGGAGATTGCTTTCCATTAGATGACCCACATGCTCGTTTACCCCCCTTTCATATAAAAAAATGTACTAAATATAGTACATCTAAATAAATAAAAGAGAAAACCACTGACTCACTCACTCACTCACTCATCACGAAACCTCAAAAATTACAAGTGCTAGGAATCTCAAATTTTGCATGGGGTTTCCTTTTAGAACGTAGGTGCTCACTAAGACGGGAATTTGGAAAATTCAACGCCTAAGGGGGTGAAACGGGAGTCCAAAGTTTCTATGGGGAAACAAGATTAGTTGGACTATTTTATCCGAAACTTTACACAAGTACTTCTATAGCTAAATGAGTAAACACGTATTTCCGGATTTTTCAAAATTCAACCCCCAAAGAGGTAAAATGGGGTGAAAATGTCTAAAAATCGTCATGTGTATTGTATTTTGGTTTATCGGGTCGCTGATTACGAAAACAACAGCGATTTTAAAATTCAACGTGGCTAACGTGACCATCATCCCATATTGGGGTGCGATGGGGTTGAAATGTCTATATATCAATATATGTGTCGTTTTTCGGAACGCCAATCCATACTAATATTATAAATGCGACAGTGTCTAGCTGTTACCTCTTCACTTAAATCGCTGGATCGATTTAGATGAAATTTGGTTCAGAGATACCTCGAATCCTGGAAAAGGACATAAGATAGTCTTTGTCCCAGAAATTTCCTGTTGTTTATTGTACCTGTAGGGCGGTTATATGTTTGACTGTATGCATATTTTTAATATAGTTTCAATGATTTTTCCGTCAATTGTACAGCAATTTTAATAATTCTTATTTGTTTGAGAGCGTACACTCTTCAGGTGGTCCTATATTAATCAAATCAGGATCTGATGATCCCTGGGAAATCGAGAGAAAGGGTTGACATTTTTAGGCTTGTACATGGATACGGTAATTGATGAGTTTTCTTATGTTATTAAGTAACATAATTTCCATTGGGAAGTCATCATGTGATACTGCTGAGCTGATGAGGAACGGTTAGGAGTTAGGTAATAGTGTTGAGTTTTCTTAACTAAGTTATTCATGTATTTTCGTCTAGAAGGCACCATGTCACTACTACTTACCCATTATTATAATAAATAAATAAAATAAAAAATTCACTAAAAAATAAATAAACAAAAAAGAAATCCAACTGAAAAATCTTGACAAGAAAAAGCCAAAAATAACTACTACCTTCCTGAGATTTTTGAAGTCGGTGTAATATTTTTAAAGTTTGATCTTTTTTAATCTGATGGAATAAGACTTGTCATAGGCTTTTAAATTTGTATTTGGCGTCAAGCGTAAGTGTTTATGCGAACGCGGGCGGCGCGGCGTGAGCGTGACGGGTGTAGTAATTATCGGGAAGTTCTTGCATTCGTATTTAATTTAAGGTGCTACATGAAGGTGGTTGCGTTACGTGTTAGACTTGGTTTGGATAATCTAAAATACCCGAATTTCAATTTTGAGGGAAGCTGCGGGCAAAAACTAGTTTTTTTTTATATAAGAGGGGTCAGTCAGACAGTCTTTTTCACTCTCAGATGAATCATGAACAGTTCTTTGGCATTGCATTTATATGTTTATTCACGGTCTGCACAAACGTCATTGTCTGTGTAGTAGTTACGACGCGAAATTTGTATGCGGTGGCCGAGGTGTGGTTGCACTATTGTGTGGCAAGTATACCTTTAAAGGCTTTATCTCTAGGCGTCGTCGGTACGTCGCGCCGTCGCGTCGGACTGCCTGTATTCGTTCTGCCCGCTATCAGTACGAGTAAAGGCGAAATGGTGATTATGCAGTTCCGAGTATTGGATGGCATATAAAATAGCATTGTTATTTTTCTATACCGTTCTTGTTTTGCCATGCCATTTGTTTTGGTTGTTTCTGTAGTAACTTATATTTTATTATTTATAAAATAATATAACAAAAAAAATATGTATATAAAAAACATTACATCTCATTCTATTTGAACTTCTTGTATAACCTCTGAGATATTATGTTTCATATTTGTTATTTATTTTACAAGGAGAATATTTTTTTGGGTGTAATTAGCTTACCATCCTTAGAGCCAAAGCCAACATCACCTGCATGTAGTGCATGACAGGGTTACTAGGAAAAGTGGCTCTTATTGCATATTTGTAAATTGCCCGACTGGGGAAGTACCTCCACCCCACAAAATACTGCAACCAAATAACAATTCCTTTGAGTACCTATATTTCATGTTGCGAGCGTTAATATGGCTACGGCAACTGCTTCCCATCAGGCGTGCCGTATGCTTGTGTGCCACCCGACTTAGTATAAAAAAAATAAAGCGTCACATAGATTGATCGCTGCACATCATGTTGAGGCGAATTTTATACCCTAATGTAGATAAATTTATACTCGAGTATTGTGCAGTTCTGCGAATGACTGAGGTAAACAGATAATTTCGTACGAGTACAGAAAATATCATAAATAGCGTACTGTGGTAGATCGGCAACTATCAAGATGATATGGATGGAATTATTACTCTTTATCTTATGGCGAGTTGTACTATAGTGGAACGGCAGGTATTAAATCCCTGTGGTATAATTTGTCGTAAGCAGAGTTCACGTATTCAACTCTAAATCGTTAATATTTTTTTCATTATTACACAATAACAAACATATAAAATTATTGTATTTATATATTTAACTTTTATTATATAACTTCTTAAATAAAACTGCAGCTGCTTAGGCGTCCTACTCCCTATTAACATTTGTGCCATAAGAATTTGGATTTTTCCGTGGCGAGAAATAAAACACTATTAATATGACTCCAACTTGCCTTATTGACCACCTAGACGAACCAACCCGTTTGCCAGTCATATTAACTTATATTGTTATGAAGACATATCGGTACAAACACACGGCTTTATTTACAGCCGCCGTACTGTTATAACTTAAGTACATTTTTTGACGTGAACGTCGACGTCTTATAAATCGATGAACGTCAGCTGCACGCACGAAAAAGCATGACTCATAGTCACGTTCCGTCTGAGCCGAGCGTGCATGAGAGAGCGCGGAACAAGTGATAAGAGGTATCACGTAAAATTATCGTCCGTAAACCGACTTTACAGACAACCATTTTTTTTTTTCATTATACTAGGTAGTGCTCTTTTAAGTATTTTTTAAAGTACAGCGACAGTACAGCCACAGCACAGCGGATAGATAGTACAAGTATTGTAAGTAGCTATTGAAATTGAATGTCTGTGGTAGCTATATCGTGAAAATCATTCCAACAACAACCTTCGATCAAGTATAGTTGTTTATACTTGATCGAAGGTATAGACAAAGCAATTACGTCAGAATAGACATGTTTAAATAAGGCTTTCGTTATCATAACAGCAACGTTTGGAACATTTAACTTGTTTATCCAACCACATTACGATATAAGTCTAGACGGGTTAAATAGGCTCTAAAACGTCTCATGAAAATGTATGGCATGATCCATATGGGCGTAAATGATACATATTCAGTATCTTTGTATTTAGAAATACATGAGACGAAGTAATAGGTTGCATAAAGATAAATGTACCGTTCTATGAGATTCTACAACCAGAGGGTGTCCAAAGGCTGTTCTATATAAGAGAAGTACTTCAAATAATGTAGATTTCTTCTATAAATAGTAATTTTTCGCTAAAAGACTTCACTTCATTATAACAGGGAATCAAATAATCGCAAGTGTGACACAAAAACACTCTGTGCTTTTTATCATCAATCGATAGGGTCTTTCCGACGCACATGGACCAATACGCAAAAAGACGCAAATCTAGGGTTAGTCATTAATATCAAATTTCTGAAATAATGTGATGTTTTAAATTAGGATTCTCATGGGTCTTGTGATACAAAGGGAGCTTTTTCTGACTGCATGCGATTGAAATTGGAGGCCCGACTTCTATCCCAACATCGCTGTCTTCTTAGATCGATGTTTCCCAATCAATTTAAAACTTGTCGAGCATTGTCATTTCATTTTGGTGGGCACTGTCCCTTGCTGCCACTTTGACGACAGCTTGTCTGTCATCTTGTGGGAGCCTAATAACTAAAGAACAATAAAATGCAGGGAATTCGAGATAACTCCGTGCACTTAGATAAAAAACGCGCGTTGTGTTGATAAAGTGGACAATTATTGCGTAAACCGCTTAAGAAAAGTCTATTATGTAATTATAGTACAGTGGTGTAATTGTGTATAGTGTCTTGTTATTACATTATGCGATTTTAATTGACTACCTGTGAAAGTAATTTTGTTAGCATGGTTAAAAAAATTGGTTGTCGTTTTACGGATGATAATTTTATGTCATAACGTCATAAGAAAACATCGGCCGATGGAGTGATCGTGCCTCTCTGTCGCTTGTTCCGCGCTCTCGCTTGCACGCTCGGCTCAGGCGGAACGAGACAATGAGTCACGCTTTTTACGACGTTAACGTTACGACGTTTTAAGACGTTAGTCTTATAAATCCAAGAACGCAGGCTGCACGCACGATACGTCACGTCAATAATATTTCCAACTTCACGGTAAAGTATACAATATGATGATGATATAATAGTGAGTCGGCCGTGTGGTTTCCGGCAGACTAGAATAGAATTACTCTGTCTCTTCCCGTGGATGTCGTACAAAGCGACTAAGGGAAATACATAAGCAAACATCGATCAGGTCTCCCCAACCAGTCTGGCCAGCGTGGGGAGTGTAGGCAGTGTAGGTCAAATCCTCCTTCCGTCTGGGACGGACGAGAGAGGGTCGTGCTCCTGTAGTGGAGACTAAAATGACCTGATGATGATGATGATGATATAAAATATCATCATCAATTTAAATAATTTAAAATATCAACCAAAAATGTCACAATGCCTATAAATGTAGAGTAGGTAGGTATGACATTTTTGGCAAAACAAATAGGCGGGTTAGAATCGAGGCTAACTCCGCAGAACATATTTTCAAAACAAGGGATGGCATGCCATCCTTTCGAGTTATGGATGTCCAGGGGAAAAAGCACACTACTTTGCGAGAACTTAACTTCTGGCAAAGAGCTCTTGCACCAAGGGATGGTTGGTGTTGTGGCTCTCTGATCATCGAGAGTCGAGTTAGATGCAAAAATAAATCCTAGGACGTCGGCTTTTTCCTTTGCAATTTGGGCCAGTGAGTCGTCCACCCGTTGCAATGGTGGAAACGACGACTGACAGAAGTTACCCTGAACAGCTTTGGCGAGCGACCAGATATATTTTGAAGACATTAAGGTGTGTTAAATAAGTGTTTATTTTCTTGTTGAATATTAAAGAATAAAAAACTTTTTGGGACGGAGGTTTTATTTTGATTGTTTATGGAGTAGTAAACCGTCTATGAAAAACAAGATTCAGTTACCTTAGTTAATGCGCAGCGACGCATTGATATGCCAACAGTCGGCCGAACTCGGTTGCGGTATTCTGTAGGGTGAAGGTACTTCCCCAGTCGGGCAGGTTAACATTACGCAGTGCCCTACGTCTCTATAGATTAAATTTTATCGATTAAAAATATTATAGTTATGGTTTTATAATAAAAATAGCTCCACCAACCCACAGTTGAGCGGTTGGGCAGCGCAGTGGAGTATGCTCTAAACCCCTTCGATTGACGGGAGACCCGTATCCCAGCAGTGGGATGAATAAGGGTTGACGAAGAAGAATAAAAAGAAAATTTATTTTATTTATGGCTTTATCCATAAAAACAAAATACAGCCACACAGAAGCAGCCACGGCAGTCGCATGCATCTACTAATGGTGTACGGCAACGGCAGTGGGTGGGTACCGGCCGGCAGTAGTTTGCACGCAAAGTAGTGTAGATCAAATTGCCTGTAAAATTGACTATCGCAAAATAACACCTGAATCAATTAAAATTCATATAACATCTACAGTGCTACAACATTCAGTAAACCCTAGATCAACAGACCGAGCAGAAAAATGTATGGTATAACCGATGAATGGCAGATGTCTGTTAGTTTTTTTTCCGATATATGAAGTAATTAGATATTATGAAGCAAATTATTCGAGTTGTTATGTAATTAGTGCGGTTTGCGTGTAGAGGTACATTATGCCAGATTTTTAATGAGATTAATTACGGATGGAGTAACTATAGTAGCTGTATAATAGATTGGCTTTCCGCCCGCAGTTTCGGTTGAGTTGTACGGGTTTTGTACTTTAAATTAGTAACAATAATAAACATTTTTATATATTTTTTTATTAGATGTTAATAAAATAAAACCGGCCAAGTGCGAGTCGGACTCGCGCACTTAGGGTTCCGTACCATTATCTATAAAAACGGTAAAAAAATCACGTTTGTTGTATGGGAGCCCTCCTTAAATATTTGTATTATTTTAATTTAATTATTTATTTTTAAAGTGAATATATAACTAAATATTATGTGAGTATTTCAAGCGTCTACGTATTACCGTTAAGAATTGCGAGCAAAAACGAGCAAATAAATTACGTTTGTTTTATGGGAGCCCCCTTAAATATTTCCGGTTTTTAGTATTTGTTGTTATAGCGGCAATAGAAATACATCATCTGTGAAAATTTCAACCGTCTAACTATCACAGTTCATGAGATACAGCCTGGTGACAGACGGACGGACGGACAGCGGAGCCTTAGTAATAGGGTTCCTTTTTACCCTTCGGGTACGGAACCCTAAAAAGATCGAAGTAGTTTATTTACTGTATTTCGCTTATCAGGCACTTTCATTTGATACCCATATCATAGGCGGGAAATTATAAATCGCAATTTTGGGGCGGCCGCCATATTGGTTAAAAAATGAAACACGTGCACCCAACCAGTGAGTCAAATTTCAGCTCAATCGGCCACTAGATAATAGGACATATTTAATTAGAATTGATTACAGACTCTGCGAAGAGTTGAATGGTGTTTTAAAGTGAAGAAGAGCAGTCTGACGTAATTTACGACCTTGCCTCTGATTATCGTGAACCTTGCTTTAGAGTAGGAAGGTCTACCTACAGGAATTAATGTTTCAATCAATCACTTATAAAAAATGGGATGTGGCTGTGTCATGGACACGGGCCGTATGTTGTACATTATATGCACTAAAATTATCTAATAGCATTATAAAATAGCAGCGCTTCGTGTGTCATTTAATTTTTGTAATAAGTGTTGTAATTCACAAATTAAAACCAATTCTTCCTTCTAAGCAAATGTCACACCTACGGCACATGAATAAGTTCACATTCGATAATGCTCATTTACATCGCTAGCTTTCATTTTGTTTATATTATTTATTTTGATAATGATATAAATTGAATGAGTAAAAAGTAAATATCTAATTAGAGTTGACATAGAACTAATCGCCTAGGTAGATTTTATTTTCCTAAGAAGTATTATTTAAAAGTACATCGCTGGCTAACCATTACAGTTGAAGTTATTTTTTATAAATACTGAAACGGAACAAATTACGTCTTTAGTGTATGTCGATAGAACAAATATAGAACTATTTTTTTAGCACATTCGTTAAACCGCAGGGTATGGTCAATCGCCAGTTACAGACACATCAGCGCTTCCCCATTGTTCCAAAGTCATAAATTCTTTGATTATACTTAGCGTAATAAATTCTTTGATTTTTCATCTATCCAGTGGTGTGATTGAATTTTGGATGGAGATGATAGATATGTAGCTGCAATACCAAACTCTATCCTTCGATTTTGTTATTCGTTCATTCGTCTTTTGAATTATCTGCCTATGTAAGTAATTTTAAAGACTTATTCACGTCAAAATGTTTTAGTGTAATAGATGCGCATCCAAAAATATCTACGCCCAAATAATTTATCATAATATCATCTAAGCGAGATGGCTGAATCATTGAGTACCAAAATAGGCGTAGTTAAAGGGGCTATTCATTCGATATATCCATGGGAAACGTGCGTCGTAGGCTTCGTGACGTTGATGTATTATAACTCTTTAAGGGTGAAAGATGTCTATTTGTTAACTAAATGGCTCAGAGGAAAGCTAAATGGGAGTCTTGAGAAACCACAAGCATTTTTATTATGTCTAAGTTTACATTGAATGGTTTCTGTGGATATAAAGTTTGTGTCTGTCGCAATACACCTGAATAGATATCCAATGACATTCTTTGCTAGTGGTTCGGTTCGGTTTTGCGGGTAACTGGAGGACTACGGCAATCAAATTTTCCATGGTATAACTGACCGGACAATAGCAGAATTTTAGATTTTGCCGTTCGGTAGCACAAAATCAGGAGTCGATTATCTATGTAGAAACTGTGTGCTACACTTTTACCGCTTTTGTCTATTGACAAGAATTATTACTTACGAATTTCTCTATTTACTTAAAATCTTAATACCTAATGATTTTTAAGAAAAAATAAAAACCGACTTCAGCTGGCAACAGGGCAAATTTAAGGGTTTCCATCGATTTTTCTGGGATCCCCTCGCCAGACCCTGACTTGGTGAATATGGGACCACCTCGCAATTATACCCTTTCAAATAAAAAATAAAAAAGAATTTGACCATACGTGCTTATAAAATTTAAGAGTTTCCCTTGATTGCCCTGGGATCCCATCATCAGATCCTGATTTGGTGAATATGGGACCACCTTGCAATCATACCCTTACAAATAAAAAAAGAATTTTGAAAATCGGTTCACAATTCGCGAAGATATCAAATAACATACATACAAAAAAAAAATCTGTCGAATTGAGAACCTCCTCCTTTTTTGAAGTCGGTTAAAAAGCGAACTTAATGCTAAAAGAATTTCTTTAAAATGCTTTTCTAACGGAAAGGAAAACAAAAACAGTTATTATATGGTATCACGACAAGCAGCATTAAGGCTACTAAAGGATCTTTTTAGGCTTTTAATGCCTTATTTGCCATTTTGCTGTCTCTCACATTGCCAAGAGGAGAAATCAAATTCCAAAAGCTTGCTACTCCTACTAATTTCTACTGTTGAAATTCGTGGGTTCTAAGGCAGCCGTTTTTTACCGTTGGGACTGCAGGGGACTTCACTGTTCATTTGCCTTTTTGGTGGTTGCCTCTGTTAATCCTGGTTACACAGGAGACAGTGGTGGGAATGTGTGGTGGGCTTAGTCCCATAAAAAAACAACATTAAAAGAAGCACCTAGTTGCAATATCGGTATGCATTATATGGATGATCGTGCTTCGGAGGGCACGTTAAGTCGTCGGTCTCCTCAGTTGTCGTTAGATAACAGTCGTTAAGCCAAATCAGTGGCCGTTAGGCGGCTTGACAACACTGACCTCCGCCAACCCGCAGTTGAGCCGCGTGGTGGCCCTTCGATTGAGAGTAGACCTGTAGTAGACCTCTCAGCAGTTTTTTTTTATACTACTTCGAGTGGCAGACAAGCATACAGCCCGCCTGATGTGAAGCGGTTACCGTAACCGTATTAACGCTCGGACATAATATATCACTTGCGCGCCGCCACCCCCGCTGCCAACGCAGCATCTCCTTCTTTTCTGCTGACCTCACTCACTCGCAGGAACACAACAACCCTCAAGGGAATTGTTATTTGGCTGCGGTATTCTGTGAGGTGGAGGTACAATCCCCAGTCGGGTAGCTTACAATTACGCTCCCTACCTCTCTTTTCGCCAGAGCTTCGTTTGTCAGTCAGCAGGGTGCACCACGAGCAGGTGAAGTTGGCTTTGGTTCGAAGATGTTGATAAACCACTTACTCCCCAAAAGTGGAATGTGGAATGAATAAGGGTTGACGACGACGGTTGAATATATGGATGTGAGCTCGGTGATGTCGTTTGTTAACCAGGTACATTTCTCTGTTTGCCTGCCCAGTGTATAACCGTCTACTAGGCTATGCCTTTGACACTTCGTTCACGGCTGTAATTGCGTGCACTTTTATATTATAAACCTATATTTGATCATTAAAGTATTCGCTGCACAAATAAGCGTTATTCTCCACAAATACCACTGAGGTAATATTACTACCTCAGTGACAAATACCCGCGTTCTCCGCGTCCGTGCCCGCGACCTCCCCGGTGCCGCGGTGGTCCAATGGCTAACCATGTCCAATATGCTTACGCTGTCGCGGGTTCGATCGCCGCATAAGACAAATATTTGTGTGCATGAACATAATTATCTGTTTGTCTTGGTCTGGGTGTTTTCTATGTATTATATGAATGTATTTACAAAAAAAAAGTATTAAAGTATAATATCCCATAGTACAAGCTTTGCTTAGTTTACAACAAGATGGCAATATGTAATTCGTACGTATTCGTATTTATTTATTATTTAAATACTTTATTTATGGTAATAGGTATCATTAAAATACTTCTTAGTAATAAATCTCGAGGATAGTGTGACAGACGTATTCAACTCACACGGAGGATCTCGGGGCACTCTGAATAAATGGATCATGTCCGGATTATGATAAATAGTTTTGGGTCGGGTCAACTTGCAAGGGACAAAATGGGATAACGTTGATTTAAACGCCTGCCAATTAGATACGGCCGTACTTCAATTAAGTGACGTACATCAATCACTATTAGAAGGTTACATATTGCTTTTTGATGGTGAATGGATTGCCAAAGGACCCCACTACGTAGGGGTTCACCTGCAAGCTGATTCACCTCATCGACGCTTTGGTATAGACTGTCCTCTCAAAGGTGAAAGGAGAGATGACAGTCGTTTTCGGGAACTATTGCATTTTGATGTGAATCATATAATACTGTGTTTCAGCTCGGCAGTTGATGTGGTAACGCGTCGACACACGATCATAATTTTGCGTTTGTTCATAAATTGGAGAGATGACAGTCGTTTTCGGGAACTATTGCTTTTTGATGTGAATCATAATATAATACTGTGTTTCAGGCCGGCAGTTGATGTGGTAACGCGTCGGCACATGAGCTTAATTTTGCGACAATTCTTCATGTGGCTTAGTAAGCTCATCTCTTGCTCATGCATATTTTCTAAATGAAATAGTTTCGAAGCACATCTGTCAGGCATCCCCCGAGGGTTTAATTTCCACCGGCAAACAAGCGTGCCATTCGCATGACGTGAAGCGGTAGCCGCAGCCTTTATACGCTTGTTATTTAAATGATCCTTAGAGCACATTGAGCACAATGTAACCTCACCTGTACGAGGGTTGTGTTCCTGCGGGTGAGTGAGCTCACCAGAATTTTGACTACTTATTTTTTGTATTGTTTTGTGGCATAATAAAGAGATTACATACATACATACTTAATATAATACTTTATGAAGTTTTCAATAAATGACAATGAAAAATATTTTTTCCATAAATCATTTACAGCGAGGGGCGGAATGAAACCTCTTAGTCATTCATTACCTTACATTAGCGAGGGTCGACTTACCCTCTGTTGCCAAGTATCAAGTTTGGTTACATTTCAGTGCCCCTGGATATCAAATGGTATTAAGTTGTTTATACATTAGTTACATTACCTCCTCCTCGCGTCGTATACCTCATTACTGAGGGTCGTGACTCCCACATAGAAACATCTTCCTTCTAACAATTTTTCTCCAACTATTGCGATCTTTCGCAACGTGGAGGGCACTGTGGAGATTTGAGTCCAGAGATGTGCGGATCTGGTCAGACCATCTCATCGGGCTGCGGCCTCTTGGTCGTTTGCCGTCAACCTTGCCAGTTGCCATAAGTTGTTCGAGGTTATGACCATCCTTTCGAGCGATGTGACCGAAAAATTCAAGTATTCTGCGGAGACAGGTGGTAGATAATCTTGTTTTTATATTTAGCTCTCGCAGAATAGACGCGTTGGTGCGGAAGGCGGTCCAAGGAATATGAAGCATTTTCCTCCAGCACCACATCTCAAAAGCGTCAATTCGGTCACGGTCAGCCTTTCTCAGGGTCCACGTTTCAGTTCCGTAAGCAAATATAGAGAACACAAGCGTGTTAACTAGTTTCACTTTGGTCTTACGCGCAATATCACGGCTACCCCAAACTTTGTGCAGTTGAGCCATTGCACCTTTGGCCATCCCGATACGTCTCCTTATTTCTTTTTCACATGACCCTGTCCTGCTTATATTAGATCCCAAATATACAAAATCGTCGACCATGTCAAGGGTAAGCGCTCCTGTTAGCTCCAGTTTGTTGGTACGGTCTATTACCATTAGCTTTGTTTTGGTGTGGTTTATTTTGAGACCTAATTCCAAGCTAACATTCTCAATTCGGGCAAGGAGATTTGCCATTTCTGTTTCATTTGCAGCTAAAAGTGTAGTGTCATCTGCATAACGGAGATTTGTTATTTTGGTACCACCTATTGTGACACCTCCCTCCCAATCTTCACATGCCCGTCTGATGATATATTCTTCATAGATATTGAAGAGAATAGGGGACAAAATGCAGCCCTGTCTCACGCCCTTACCAAAGCTAAATGGTTTCGACATCGTATTTTCAATCTTAACGACACCTCGATTGTCCAAATAAAGTGTACGAATGAGCTCCACCAAGTGTTGCGGCACTCCCATTTCATCCAGCACTCTCCATAGATCCGACCAAACCACACAGTCAAAGGCCTTGCTGTAATCGATGAAACACAAGATGATGGGTGTGTTGAATTCGTAAGACTTTTCTATCAGCTGACGTATGTTAAATATTTGCTCGCGAGTGCCTTTTCCCTTCACAAAACCGGCCTGTTCCTGAGGAATTTGACAATCCAAAAAATGGCGCAGTCGGTTGTTAATAACGTGCAACATCACTTTACTGGCATGCGATATTAGCGCTAGAGTTCTGTAGTTATCGCATTTAGAGGTGGAGCCCTTTTTATGCAATGGTAGTACAATAGATTTTGTCCAATCAGACGGCCAATCTCCAGTGCGCCAAATGGTATTACAGATTTTGTGAATGGCGTCTATTCCTGCAGATCCCAATGCTTTCAGCAACTCTGCTGTCAATTGGTCAAATCCGGGGGCTTTTTTATTCTTGAGCGCGGTTATAGCAGCTGTGATTTCTGAACGTAAAATGTCAGGTTCCAACGTTAATTCGCACCAGAGAGATCCGTCATGTGGTGGTCGTCCGTCGTGTGGGTCCTTGTATAATTCCTCACAATAGTTTCGCCATCTATTTGTTATTGCGTCTACGTCATGGAGCGTTGTACCATCCTCATCCTCGATCACCCACGTTCTCGGTTTGAGCTGTTTTGAGAGCAGTTTCACTTTTTTGAAAAGGTCAGAGCTTTGTACTTTGTGCGCATGTTCTTCTATTTCTTGGCAGATATGATCCACGAAATTGTTTTTATCGCGTCGGCACTGTCGCTGTATTATCCTACTCAGCTCTGAGTACTTGGTTTTATCCTGCTGACTAACCAGCCCCCTGGACTTAAGATCTTTTCTATCCTGTATCAGTTTCCAAGTACCAGGAGAGATCCACGTTTGCTTGCGTCTAGGTGGTGAAACATTACTATTGGTGATTCCCCTGACTGTCTCCCATATTTGTTCCTTTAAATGTTCCCACTGTTCGTTCGCATCTGCGTTTGCAGACGGTGGTTTCTCCTTAATTAAGTTGTCCATTGCGCTTTTGAAAAGGTTTTGTTCCAGCGGCAGCAAAGAAGGTGGGCGACTAGCGCACCTTTTCTTGATGACTTTCAAGCGCAAGGCGAAATTTGCCACCAGAAGACAGTGGTCAGATCCGCAGTCCGCACCCGGAAAGGTCTTTACGTTCGTGATTGACGTTCTCCATCGTTTGTTAATTATCACGTAATCGATTTGGTTACGACAGCGGTCGCCAGGGGATATCCAGGTATAGAGACGTCTAGGATGCTGTGGATGCTGTTGAAACCATGTGTTCATGATCGTAAGTTTCCTATCGATGCAAAATTCCAGAAGTCTAGTCCCCCTGTCATTTCTGACTCCCAGACCATACTTTCCAACTGCATCCCTGATGTGATCATCTTCCTGTGTACTGCCTATTTTCGCATTCCAGTCACCGATCATTAAAGTTATCTCTCGATTCGGTATTTTATTAAGGGTTGTTTCCAGTTTCGAGTAGAATTCATCACACAGGTTTTCTTCTGAGGCTGATGTAGGAGCGTATATGACGACGATATTCAAAGTGCAGGGTCGTGTATGAAGTTTTAAAGTTATTATCCTATCTGATACCG
This sequence comes from Hypsopygia costalis, assembly GCA_937001555.2. Lineage (NCBI taxonomy): Eukaryota > Metazoa > Arthropoda > Insecta > Lepidoptera > Pyralidae > Hypsopygia > Hypsopygia costalis. Next base: position 12,594,486 of record OW443340.2, on the reverse strand, counting down.
GATTGTAACCGAGAACATAATTGTTTAGGTCGCGAGGGACCCAAATGGCGACTCCATTGGTGCTAGAGTTTGTGGGACCCGAAAAATAAACAGTGTTTCCATTAGAGGTGTTATAGTGTCCTTGTCCTCTCATATGTGTTTCGGTCATTCCCAGTATTGTCAGATGATGTGACTCAGCTTCTCTTTCCACAATGTCCAGTTTCCCTGGACTCAGCAATCCACGGACGTTCCAGGTGGCAATACGTCGGTGTTTTCTGATTGAGATCTTCTTCGTTATGGCACCAGTAGCATTACCACTGTCTAGGGCCTGGTGATCCATCCTAGTAGCGGCTTCGGTCGCCAATTTCACACCGCCCGGCCCGGAAACCGAACGGCGCCGGTGGTTAGCCGGATCGTCCAACAAAATAGTTCCGTTAGTTGTAGCGTCCATTGGGGGTTTTCTTGGGCTGATACAGCATGGTGGGCACCCAGGTCCTTCCACGGTAGATTTTTTGTTACATTACACAGGATCTAAAATATTTTCTTAAGGGTCGACATAGTGTAGTACAGCTACAAACTGAACAAACTTATTGGGGATACTTTGGTAATTTATTTTTGTAGTTATTATTGTTAGTTTATTTATTGACTAATAATTAGGAAATATTTTTTTATTATAGACTAGCTTACGCCCGTGACTTCGTACGCCCGTATATCGCGGTATCACGTGGAAAATTTTCAAAAAATATTTCTTTGCGGATGTCTTGAATGATGATGAATTTACAATAGCTACCTGATTGCCAAATTTTAACTCGATCCAGCGAGTGATTTGAGTGCATTGAAAGATCTGTCCGTAACGGTTGCCTTTTATAGATACTAATTATAGGCCGTCAAAAATAAACAATTATTATTAATAACTCAACTAAAACGCTTGTGTCAAATTTCGACTCAATCGGACACTGGCAAGTGGATCAAATTTAACTTGCAAGAATTGATCACAGTCACCGCGGTGAAACTAACTAAAAGCTTGTAAATAATGGGTTTAGTGCTATAGCATCTGTGACATGTCAACCCTATTGGATGTTTCCTTTAGTCACGCACCTCTGTCTGTCTAGCTAGAGAGATATTTCGTGTACTGTCAGTACAATGTTTATTGGGAAGAGCCGGTAGTCCTTCGTGTCAGAGATGCCTTTAAGCATATAAGATATCCATTAGATTGCTAGCTAGGGCGTCACATTCACATATCAAATGTTTCATGGTCTCGTTACACGCTGTGCGTGTTTTGCATGCTGGGTTATTGATAAATCTCATCTTGTATAGGTGTTCGCAGGTATAATGCACCGTACCTTAGTGTAATGGCATCCGTTTTCTGTCGTTTTATATATATTGTATGCATCAGTTAATTTAATCAATATATTTTTTAGAAATAGTTTAAGATCTGAATAATGACACAGGCAACTTTTTTTTATCTCGAAAAGCATCTTATTCCCACGGGGAAAAAGGAAAGAGATATTTTATATCGCCAATATGTTTTTTAAACCCTGTATATTACAGATCTCATTAAATTTAAAGAAAAAGAAATACCGTAAACGATATTCTACGAAACAGAGTTTTGCAAAAAGGCCAAATAATTTGCGGAGTCATTTTGCGTTAACACCGACCAAATTTTAGCCAATCTGTGCGTTGAGGTTGATACATTGATTAATTAGTCCTTTTTTATAATACAATTTGGTGATGAGTCTGCATAGTAAAACAAACTCGAACAAGACACATTTCGTACTGTTATTAAGGCTATGGTAATCTTGCTAAGAAAACTCACATGGAAAGTCGTTGGAAGTATTATTATTCACTGTGGCACTCCACATGATCTTGTTGCCACTGATAAAACTATATCTGCGTTCCTTAGCGATACAATAGGCATGTGAACAAAGTTCTTAAATTATAAAAACTCTCTATCAGTAACGTAAAATACATAAAACTAGAACGATCTGCGATCTCAAAATTTTAATAACTTATGTCCGACGTGTTTAATGGTCGATCAAAGTTTGGAGGAAAAGTCCATTTTAAAAGTATGAAATTATAAAAAATAAATATTGCCATTGTAGAAACAATAAAAAATACTATAACTTTTGTTACGGCACTAGCTACATAAACGCAATATTTAACATAGCTGTCGTACAAATTTCTGATTTAATGCATATAAAATAGCGTATCGTGACGTCATAATACTGTATGCCTTTTTTAGGGAGCGTTTTCGGGATAGTCCAAAATTGTGATCTTCAAGTTATCATATCTCGAGAAGTTTTTATGCTATCGAAGTAATTCTTTCACCGTTAGTTATATTATTGCGACGTCTTTAAATAACAAATCGAAAAAAAAATCGTTCACAAGCCTATTAACAACAGTAATATATTGGCTCTATACACTTCATTTTGATGTCTGAACTCTTGAGTAAAGTCGTGTGCCATAAACTAAAATAGTATGTAAAGGACCATCAGGTTTTGAAAAAGTCGCGAATACTATTCATACAGTCGGGAGGTAGGGAAACATACGGCGCGCCTGATGTGAAGAGGTTACCGTACCCTTATTTGGCGCTCGTAACATGAAATATTGCTCGCGGTATCTCCCAACCCTCTCTGGCAGCGCAGCAACTCTTTCCTTTCTTACTGGTGAACACAACAACCCTCAAGGGAACTGATATTTGGCTGCGGTATTCTATGAGGTGGAGGTACTTCCCCAATCGGGCAGCTTACAAATAAGCTCTATCTCTCTTTCGCTAGTCGGCAGGGTACACCACGTGCAGGTGAGGTTGGCTTTGGGTTTAAAGATCATGGTGAGTCATTTATACCCATTGAAGTTGATTAAAGAAGCGACACGTTATATACGGTGGGAAGTTCGGTGTAATTAGGCCCACCACACATGTCTTCACGCCAAGTGCTAACAAAAAGTCCGCCGCTGGCTATATTTCGTCTGTGATGGGCCAATTCACATTAGGGTCTCTACAGTGATGGACACTGAACTTTACTATTACCAAACAGTCGTTATACAGCCACTGCCTCTATATACGTAACGTGCATAAAGACCACAAACATGTACACGCGTGCAAACGTTTAATGTTAAATGTCAATCAAGTTAATGCTAGGCTTATGCCATACGACAGCTTTGTGTCAAAACTTTCGATATTGGGAGCATTGCTGTTGCAATAATTCACCGGCGGTTTTGAGTGTGGAGAATCATAAAAAATCTATAAATTTTATGAAGCTTTATTGTGACTATTGAGGAATTGCAGACATAAATGAATTTAGTACTTGGTAGAGGAGGAGAGATGCGCGAAAAATTAAGAAAACGAATGAACGACCACCACGACGACGACGAACGATAAATAAGGTTACGAGTACATTAAAAAAGTTAACATTTTTTAATGTAACCTTATTTATTCATATAGGACAACGCCTGGCGAGTTAGCTAGTAAAATATATATTTGAATCATTTTTTCATAAATGGTATTTCAAAGATATCTATTAGGAATTCTCTTGTGCTATGGCTAATAGACACTGATATCAATTATTAAGACACACACAGAACGTGTGAATCATTTTATTTTTGAAGTCTAGTTTTGCACAATGAAAACAACAATGGTACCTACTTCATTGGTAGACAAACCGTCTGGTCATTGTAGATTATACAACATCATACATTACTAGAATTTCTAGTATATAAAATATTTACTCAATACATTTTATAGCGAAAGTAGGTACCTAGTACACCTTAGATCATAAACATTTGGTCATCGTAAAATAAAACCATGGTTAAGGTTATAATTTTGTCTTGCAAGGAAGTTGTTACTTCCTTACGACACAAAACAAAAGTCATGTACAATGATTTTATCAACCCTAGCCCGGTTATCTTAGAAAACGCAGTAATTGGAAGACATAAATCGAATGCGGTAAGTCCCGGATATACAATAGTGATGTAAACAACCGTGAAAGTTTAAAATTATACAGGGTGTTTGGCGCATCGTGTGCCAAAATAATTTGGCGGATAGAAGGGGTCATTTCCTATGTATTCAGCCCCCGTAACACGTTCCATGTCAGGCGGTTACTTTTATATTAATTTTTATAGTCATTTCTCCAAAAACCCTAAATTACTACATTTAAACTCAATTAAAAAATAAACTATTAGGCGTAGCCTCAAAGTAAAAGTTTTGTTTTGACGTGCATTGATGTAGGGTTGTATCAAATCCAAATTTACTGACAAATATCATCTAGTTTTTTTTTTATTCAGCTTTGAAGTTTTCCAAAGAGTTAAAAATGGACTGAACATTCAAGTTTACACGGCTATAAAAAATGAAATAAAAGAGATAGCGATCTTCGGATTTTATCAAAACTTCTTTAGTCTGTCCCCATTCAAACGGTATACTAATCTTGTTTAAATAATAACAACAACTTCACTAATTCGTTAAATTAGTGCATTGACTCTACTCGGGCTGATATTCAAATTTTGAGGTTTGAACCTATTTTTTTGTCTGAACAATAAGTTCAAAGCAGGTAAAAACTGTTGTCTTGCTCTTGCAACGTAAAACCATCTCCTTTCTCTTTCTGGCATGGGGAAAACCCTAAATTAAAGTGACGGAGCGGAGGATGCGTCCCTAGTCGAGATTTGACCATCTCTGCTGCCTAACGTGTGTGTTCACCGCGATCCTTTCGTTCTGTTATTGTTATCAGTCGAGTTTTCGTTAAGTTTTTTTTTTCAGAAAGATTCTAATCCCCGAGTAAAACGGCAAAAATCATTTCAAAGAAAATTTTGTCTTAACGTTTGGGCTGGAGTAATAGGGAATCAAGTGATCGGGCCACACTTTCTACCCGATAATCTAAACGGTAATTACTTGGAGTTTCTACAAAACGATTTGCCCGAACTACTAGCAGTAATGCCTTTTTACAATGAAGATGAAGCCATCGTATTCCAAAATGACGGCTGTCCTGCACACTGGCGACTCACTGTAAGGGAATACCTAGACAATGTTTTTCCCAACTCCTGGATTGGAAGAGATGGCCCTATACAGTGGCCTCCACGTTCCCCAGACCTAACTCCGTTAGATTATTACGTCTGGGGACGAGCAAAAGAACTGATATACGAAACGGAAGTCCAAACAATAGAAGAACTACGTCAACGAATTGAAGACGCTTTTGAAGTAATAAAAAGAGAAATAAGGCTGCATACAACAACAGTCGAAATAAGAAAGAGATGTCGTGCGTGTATTCGCAACCGAGGCGGATATTTTGAACAAAATTTGTGATGCAATAATAAATGATCAAAATAATAATTTTTGTTTTTAATTTTTAGAAGTCCTCATTGAAAAACGATAGGGAAACACTTTTTACATTGCAAAAGAGGAATCATAATTTTTACCTGTAGGTATTTAACGTGCTATTCACACAAAAAAGGGACTATAAACACGAATTTCGCAAATCAGCCTGAGTAGATTCAATGCACTAATTTAATGAATTAGTGAAGTTGTTGTTATTATTTAAACAAGATTAGTATACCGTTCCAATGGGGACAGACTAAAGAAGTTTTGATAAAATCCGAAGATCGCTATCTCTTTTAATTTTTTTTTTATAGCCGTGTAATCTTGAAAGTTCAGTCCATTTTTAACTCTTCGGAAAACTTCAAAGCTGAATAAAAAAAAACTAGAGGACATTTATCAGTAAATTTGGATTTGATACAACCCTTCATCAATGCACGTCAAAAGAAAACTTTTACTTTGAGGCTACGCCTGATAGTTTATTTTTAAATTGAGTTTAAATGTAGTAATTTGCGTTTTTTGGTGAAATGAATACAAAAAATAATATAAAAGTAACCGCCTGGCATGGAACGTGTTATGTGGGCTGAATATATAGGCAATGACCCCTTCTATCCGCTAAATTATTTTGGCACATGATGCGCCAAACACCCTGTATAATTGGAAGTGGCTAAAGACTATGTTTCCCTCGGACGGATTTCAATAGTCTAGCTAAAGACATCTATGATAAAGTCAGCTAATTGTCCGAATTTGTAGAAACCCTTCAACAGAATGTCAGGATTGCGAATCTGCACTACAGTACGTACCCTGGATTGGTATACAAAACTTGTGTTAGTAACATAGAAACTGGGTCAATGCTCAAACCTACATTTTCCTGCACGTTAAGAGGTATGAGCCCCAATGGATTTGTGGAACTTAATTACGGTATCCCGGACCACCCAGGTGGGCGACGTCTCGTGCACGGACATTAGTCGATCCAAATGTCCAATTAAAGGTATTATACCCATTACAAAAGCGTACGCGTGAGTTACGGCGCAATTTGCTTTGAGTTTGTAGGAAAAAAAAATATTTGTTGATGTTTTTGGTAGTTGTTTTGGTGAGTTTATTTTTTATTATATATATAACGTTTTTGTTTCATTTTATTCCACCTTTGCGAAGTCGGGGTAGACCGATATACAATATAACTGACAAACCACTAAAATAAATATTCCTGGACAAATGACATTGCCATTTAAGCGAAGTTTGTACTTAAAAAAATAAAAAAAAAAAAAAAATATTGTGTATTTCAAGTTTGTACTATGGGTACTAGATAACTAATATTATACTTAAATACATTTTTTTGTAAATACATACATATAATATATAGAAAACACTTCCCAGTGTTTTCTGACAAGACAGACATGTTCATGCACACAAATATTTGTCTTGTGCAGGGATCGAACCTGCGACCTCAATTGCTAGCTCAATTGGAGTGAATTGCTAGCCATACGATCCTCGAGGTCGTCAACTCCAGAAACAACTATAAAACCAACTATAAATCCAGAAACTTAATTATTAATTAACCCGGATTACAAAACATGTGCTAAGGTAACGTACAAAGCTTTTTTGAGGCAAGAAAGAAAAAAAATATTATTCATGAAAATAGAACTAAATGTATATTATGTTTAGCTCATCAAATCTTTGCATTTGACATCATATCATAGAGGTTAAAGTGAAAATTACAAATCGCGTTTTTGTGACGGCCGCCATATTTGATTAATAATAACTCCAATTAGGTAATGTCACGGAATCCAAACAAGTACGTTTATTTTCAGCCCAATCGGTTACCCGGAAGTGGGTCAAATTTAACGCAAGATTTGGATATAGACACTGTGGTGAAACTAAAAAAAAGCTTGTAATAAAATGTATTCAATTTGGCTAAGGTGACAACCATAAAGTTATTAACTTTATGGCGACAACAGCGTTAACAGCCCTATTCAACGAGCTCGGTGGTTGAATGGTTAGCAATGGCCACTTTGACTCGGAGTCACGGGTCACGGGTTCGATCCCCGCACAAGACAAATATTTGTGTGCATGAGTCTTGATCCGGGGGATTTTCTGTGTATTATATGTAATACATACAATTAGTTTATCTACTCTCATACTAAAATTAAGACATTAAAAAACTAAACACAGAATCTTAATGTCAGTCTTTTATGCACAAACCATCAAAATAAATTTAAAAAGTTACTTTTCGATACAGCTCTTTATGGACAACTGTATCGAAAAATAACTTTTTTTCCATTTCGATACAGCAGCAAGCAGGTTGCAATGCAAATGCATTGCAACTTTGCAAAAATTTTCTACATTATCTGTGAACGAGCCGCGCGTCGCGTCGCGCATGCGCACCACGCATGATCGATCTGCAAATGGATTTATAAGTAAGAAATGAAGCTGTTAAATTAACTACATGGTTTTATTAAAATATTATTATCATCTACTTCATGAGATTAGATAAAGTAGGGTATGAAACTGCACATAATTACGTCTTTAAATATTCGTGTGAACCAATTATCACATTCGCCTCGGCTCATGTGATAAACTCACACTCGTATTTTAAGAACCCCTAATATGCAACAGTTTCATAAACTACTATTATAATTTATGTAATATTTATTATGTATTTACAAAAAAATAATGTATTTAAGTATTATGTCCGTTTTCTAGTACCCGTAGCTTTGCTTAGTTTGGGACTAGATGGCAGTGTGTAATTTGTCCAGGAATATTTATTTATTTATTCATTATATACTCACGCAGATTTTACTACACTCTATGTTCTACTGCGCTACTACACAAACTCTTCTACTACTTCCGCTCGCACAAAAACTTTGTACTCACAAGCTTGTCTACTTTACATGTGAAGGCTTCTTAACATTACATACACATGTCATTGTGAACACATATTTAATGCATGACTGTATTAGCGAAGGGTGGAAAGTAATTTTTTCAATTATTTAGCAGGTGTTCGATGGGGTTCCATATCGATTGGAAACACCACAACAGAACCAAAACATCCCACAATCTTTCAATAATGCAACATTAAGTTGAGAGCTTCGCTGTTATTGTTACGTCGCGTGGTAAGTTAGCATGTGGCTCGCCTGATGAAAAGCCGTTACCGTAGCTTACAGACGCTCTTCCGTTGTCATTTGCGCTGCTAATGAAGCCCTCAGGTTCTTCCTGCGCTTATGCCGTCTAACAATATTGCTTTAACTATTGCAATACAATATTAGTTGTCATTAGACGACAGTTGGCTAACAGTTAGCAACACTGGTCTAGTACAGTATACTCTGAACCCTTCGGGTAGATCCGTATGATATTGCTTGATGCAGATGGTTTTATGATTATATGATTTACTAAGATATGTATGACTTTGAAAACTATATAGAACATGGCACATTGAAAATTGTAATCGAAGGTGTATATAAAACAATGAGCTTGTAATTTCGAAAACTAAAACAGACAAAAAAAAATTAAAACAATGATTTTGTGTCCTGTATTTTTTTTTGTCTGTACATATAAACACACGGTTTCTTCTGCTTTATTATATGTATAGAATGCAAAATGTTACAGTACATTTTTATTAGAAGGTTTACATATTTTGTTTTTATTCAATAAAAATTGAATATACCGGAAACTAAAGACCGAGAACTAGAAAGGAAAACTAGACGTTTGGGGAATTAGACGTAAGACCGACTAGACACTCCGCGAAATTAGGCTAAATATTCGATATTAGACCATATTAAAAAAAAAAACTCTTTTTCTATGATCGAAGACTACAAAATACGAGTAGACACAGAACGTTACGGTACTACTAAAGTCTTGTTGTTATCTATTTTGTAAAGTTTGCAAAGAAAAAGTAAAGATAATTTAGGGAAATATATGTATGTAAATATATATGATGACAGATCGAGCTAGAGTATGCTCTATTGGCGAACCCGGACAAGGAGACGAAGCGTAGGCTGATCAGCAGCTAGATACATGGTAGAACAATATTAAAAAGACTGCAGGGCCAACCTGAACCAGAGTCGCCGCATCAAGAACTAATTGGAGAGCTATGGAAGAGGCCTATGTTCAGCAGTGGACGTAATTATGCTGAGAAGAAGAAGAAGTAAATATTTATCACATTCAGTGAGGACATCGCGATAGTTTTTATTAATAATATTTTATAGATTATTATTTAGATATTCTAGTCTAAGATTTCTTTATCGAGTATGTAATTACATCGGAACATAGTAACTCAACCATAGTAGCAATGTAAGTAGTTATTTTATACTGCTACCTGTGTTGACTGATTCAACCATATCAAATGAAACACGTAATACAAGTAAGGCAGACTGTAAGATCACATTAAATTAAAGTACAATAACAATGTGTTCTTATTCTCAGTGTGTACTTAGTAAGAGTGATTTTTAAGAAGCCCTTAAGAGCCATATTACATTTTGACTGTGATTTTTGCTTAAAATGGCCAATTTTGGCGTTCTTGATCTCGGAAACAAAAATACATTAACAATGTTGACTTATTGAATAGTACAGAATAGCTATTCGCATAGTACATAGCGGCCTCGCTTTTTCTAAATTTTGCTAAACTTTTTAAATAAACCCAAAATTGCAGAGAACGATTTTCATAAAATGCGCGCATTCACTATTTTGAGCTCCTGGATTGTGCTACTGTTCCAAACAAATGCAATAAAAAAAAATAGAATGTTATTTGTTATATAGTCGTCTAGTACATAGCGGCCTCGGAATTTTGAAATATCATTGATTTAATATAGAAAAAAAACATTCTTTTAACCAAAAAAACTTCGAAAATCGCTTCAAGTAAACTGTTAATTTCTCGAATAAACGATAATATTATTGAGCAAAATATATACGAGAATAATTGTTACTACATGATGAATAAACTTTGTAGCATGAATTTATTATCTTATTTCAATAAAAACGATAAATATAACTTCAAAATTACTACAAAAAACGATACACCGGCGGCCTTCGCGGGTTTAGTACTGCGCCAGAGCTCGTCAGCGGGCAAATGTAATAGGGCTCTTAATAGTTTTAAAACAAGGAAAAGTTTAAACTACTGTACCCCAATTATGGGAAAGAACACTGAAAGGAAAAATCGAATCCTCGTTTAAAAGAAGTTGAAGTCGGTTAAAATGTAGTCTATGTTACCTAGATTATTATAACTAATCGGTTGACACCTTACTCATCAGGTTCGGATAGTTTAGGTGCTAAGTAGAACATAAATACGTATATACTCGTAGGTACATACATACATAAACTGCTAACCCTTCCCTTCCTTTTTGGCTTTGCTATAGTCGGGTATAAAGAACTAAAAAGTTTACTTATTATGTTTTGCTTATCGAACTCTTTAATTTGATATCCATATTATAGCGTGCATCTCCGTTGCTGACGCAGCATCTCTTCAGGTCTGATGACCTCACTTGCTTTCAAGAACGCAACCGCCTTCATCCACAATTGAGCGTGGAGAGTATGCTCTAACCCCTTCGATTGAGGGGAGACTCGAATTCCAACGGCGGGATGCGTAAGGGTTGTCGACGATTCTGTGAAGTATGTAGAGCTACTCTAAGTGAGGTTGGTTTTGACTCCTATGTCAACTATTCTTATGTCAAAACCAACCTCACTTTGAGTACCTCCAGTTCACAGAATCGTCGTCAATCCTTATGCATCCACTGTTGGGATACGGGTCTTCCCTCAATTGAAGGGGTTTAGAGCAGACTCTACCACATTGCGAACTAATAACAACCCAAAAGTTTTTCACCTACGTTTAAATTAAATATGCAGTGTAGATAAATATTTACAATCTTCAGTCATCAAAAACATCACTAAGTAATTTTATACGGTGTTTTATGGTATGAAAAACACACACACCTCATTTATTACAACCAACCTGTGTATTTGAACCATTTATCGGAGTTAATACTCGATTGAGACTTCATCGAGCATACGTTTATAATATTAGATCAAAGAGTTGAATCAGCCACCGTGTACTATGTGTACGTTCACTCCTTTTTATAGATGTTTTAAAGACTTATTTGTTTTTCTTAGCTTGTTTAGCTTTACTTTTATCTTGAAATAGTAGTGAAAATTTGTAAATACAACTTTTCTTGTCGTCGTAAACTTGAGGTATTTTCTTTTAATTAATTTCTCAGATATATCATACAGCCGATATTTTTTCCTGACACATATTTTAACAATAAAATTAGAGTTCCTACGTACCATCGAAGAAATTTGTGGCGATGATTTTCCGTACAAATCGTAATTGTAGGTCCTATAAGATGGCTTCGTACAACTTCTGAGATTTTTAGCCAGAAAAAACATTAGTCTCAGGGCTCGTGACTGCTATACATTCTTTATAAATGCTGAAGGTTTCTCTGTGCATGCCCCTATCGCAGATAAAAACGATCAGCGATTATGTATCAGTTTAGACCATCGTGGCTTTGCCAGATAACAATTAACTATGGTGTAAAAAATTGCTCCCCAAAATAATTAAAGCATAAAGTAGGTGTATAATATTTGAATTTTCTTCCGGATAATATCATTAATCACGTCATTCTTTGGCCAGACGCTGTGTATCGTGCCAAATAAATTGTAATTATGCTTACGTGAAAGTATAAACACTGAATTTTATGTTTAATGCTTCGGGAACTGGGAACTGTCAAAACATGTTTCCTAACATAGTCTTAGCCTGATAGTTTTGATAGTTATATTTTTTAGATGTTTGTTATCATAGCTGCCAAAGCCAAAGTAAACAAAGCAAATCAAAAACCCGATGGGAAATCGGCTTCAGCGTAGGCGGTAAGCTGGGGTTTTGATGAAATTTGGCACACGTGTATATAAATAATAATTATATATGTATATATAGACATACGTATATTATACGAATGTACTCATACGTAAATGGAATAATTTATCCCGGCAATGTGTTCATGTGGGTGGATAGTTATTCTATTCTTCTAATTCGCTTCTGCATATTTCGAGAGAATTGTAACACTCAATATGAGTATATAATAAATAAATAAATACTTTTTATTTCCAGAAACATATATTTATACTTATGTTACATAAACAAAATCAACATAAATACAAACAGATATGTTCTTGCATATAAATACTTATCTATTTCGGGAATCGAATTTACGACCCTTTGTATAAAGTAGTCATTGCTAATTTATTTCAATCGCTAGGGGTCATTAAATAATATAGAATTATCGCACCGTCGTTCGAAGCAATTCATCGAGGTATATTTTAAATTTTTTACAAGTGTTTACTTACGAAACCCTTTGTTGTGGGGTTCGTCGTTAGGGCAACGTGAAACGCAAGCTCCTTCTGATTTAATTTTACATTCCCCCTACACTTTACTATTTAGGCCAAATAAATGCTCTACCACGTTCAGATTTAAATTTTGATTATACTTTTCATACTAAGAAGGTCTATTCTCTGTTTTAAATATGTTTATAAACTATATATATATATCTATGAAACAAAGTCGGGTTAGTTAATATATTTTTAATTTTTGTAAAATACCTACATAAAATCTCTAAAATAAAACAAATTTCTTACTGTCATGCGATAGATTTACTTTATAACTATGTATTATACTCGAAGTACCTTTTTTACTTTACAAAATATCATCAAGAAAGTCAATTGCCTTTAATGATAATTTTTGTATGTAGCCGATGTGTACCAAATATCACAAATTAATATGATGATGCGTTGACATACACATCCTGCAATGGCGTGTCAATTGCAAATCAACTTAAATTATTGTATGGAAACCATGCTTCGGCACATGATCTAGGATAAGTTTATTTTCATACCGGTATCAAAAACTTGCCTTATCTTACGAGGTCAAATTGTGTTGCTCCGAGTTGAAAATGAGAGTAAATGTATTTTCCTATTTTTTTTTTAATAATTACGTTTAAAAACAAATTCAAAGTTAAGGTAAATTGAAATTCGATGAGCTGTATATTTTTTTCCTACCTTAATAGAATACATTGCTGTTTGCTACACAAAAATGGGCCAATCGAGGCCAATCGAGGAATTAAAGTTGACCGAATCGAGATTGAATTGTGAATTGACTGAAAATTATATACTAGATTTCATTAATTAATTATTATCAATTCTTATTGTTATAATTAATACTAATTAAGCATATTTATATTATAATTGGCATAATAACATTCTTAGTTTGTTTCATTTTCACTCATATTTTATTAATAATCCCACTTAAATTATACTTTGAAGTTTCATATTGTGATACGAGAATACCAAACTTGACATTTGTGAGATTGAGACTGAATCGAAACTGAATTTTGACTACATTGTAATTATGAGAATTGCCCCTCAGGCCCACAGGTCATTTCTAATAGACGAAGGAAAAATCTTCTATAATATCAAAATCATATTCACACTACAATAATAACGAACTGGGTGGTCTTCAAAGTCGCCATAATAATGTTTCGAATGTACCCAAGGCTCCAAAACCATCAAATAATCTATTATTTGATATTCAAGAAGGCTTAATGAACAAAAAAATGTCTATTATTGTTCATTCATTTTACAGTTAGCTTGAAAAAAATAAACAAATAGTGTGTGATTAGGAACACAGCGACGAAAGTGATTCAATTTATTTTTTAAGTCATTTGTAGGCTTTGAATAGTAGCCACCCACAGATACAATAAAAAAAAAATCTACTTTTCAATAAAGAAATCGAAGTAGATACAAAAGCGAAAAGCATTTTTTTGTATGTTTGTGTTAAGAAAACTCTCTACTCTGATTTTGATGAAATTTGGTAGGTATGTAAAAAATAAAGACAATTTATAAATTTGTTGGGCAACGAAATCGGCTTGGGAGTTTTTGCGATATTGGTAGTAATGTGAAAATAAATATTGCGTTATTATTCGTCCGATTTTGGGTGATTATTTTTATATTGCGAATTAATAAATATATTAAACCTTTTAATAATTTTTCTATTCCATATAATAATATTCAATGGAAAAATGTTATATATAATAGAAAAAAATCTATTATAGTTGTATTTGGCCGTGTGGTTTCCGGCAGACTAGAATAGAATCACTCCGTCTCTTCCCGTGGATGTTGTACAAGGCGACTAAGGGAAATACATTATTAAAACATCGATCAGGTCTTCCCAACCCGTCTGGCCAGCGTGAGGAGTGTAGGCCAAATCCTCTTTCCGTCTGAGACGGACGAGAGAGGGTCGTGCTCCTGTAGTGGAGACTAAAATGACCTGATGATGTTGATGATATATTTGTATTGGTTTCTTATGATATTTACTTAACTATGTATTTTGCATATACGAGGAGCTCGATGGAGTTGTTTCGCATGTCAGTCTAACTGAACACGCAAGTTAAGCAACGTCGACCGTAGCCTGTCCAGGGATGGGTTCATTTATCTCGAGGTGGTTCGGAGAACACATTATCGGCTGTTGTCATTAGATAGCAGTCGTTAAGCCAATTCGGTGGCCTTTCAGTGGCTTGAAAACACTGGCCTCCGCCAACCCGCAGTTAAACTAAACCCCTTCGATTGAGGGGAGTCCCGTATCCCAGCATAGAGAAGAATAAGGGTTGACGGCGACGATGTATTTTGCATGCCAAATTATCTGGCGAAATATGTTGCACGATTTAATGCATGTACCTAAGAATTGTATGTATAACGTATTTGACGCAAATAAATCTATTCTATGTTGGGAATAGTAAACACGTATAATAGCGTTGCCAACATTTCCATTTGTATGGTCTTGAAGGAAGGTGGGCGTATCATTTAAAGTTTATTGGCCACTAGACGTGACCAATTTACCTGAAAATTAACTTTGCCAACTGGTGTAGAGTTAGGGACGTCGGCAGAACTCTTGGTAATTAACTACGATAAAATAAAACTCTACTCAGAAATGGAAATTCATTAATTTTCCTTTTACATTTAACAGTATCTTTTACGTTTATGGTTTGAATGCTATAAATTTGTATTAATAGAAAGCCATCTCCCTTCGGCTGTGTATGAAACCGTACCGTCATCATCATGAAGAGCTTCCAACGCTTCGTCGTCTCACGCCCGGCCTACACTTTAATAGCTTCATCCCCATCTGCCATCACTGACTCGACAAATTTGGCTGTCCTATTGTCACTTCAGTTCATAAACTCTAAACGCTATGTCGACAAATTCGGTTCTCCGTAGAATTTCTTCGTTTTGGATCACTCGCTGCGCGACTGCCTGTGGACTAGCCCGATGGTCAGTGTCCAAGTTTCTGCACCATAGGTCATTGCAGGGAGGACGCATTGGTTGAAGACTTAAGTCTTCAAGTATTGAGGTATCTGTGCGGCGAAGATGTGCCGAAGCTATCCAAAAGCTTCCCAGCCTAATCGAATGCGTCTATCGATCTCTGTGTGTAAATTACCCCTGCCAATCTTGGCAGGTATATAGACTACCGTCGATTCAGTTTGGCCGGGTATTGTAACTGGGTAAACACGGTTATGCTAAAGTAGAAGAGTATATCGCTCGTTTAAAACAACAACGTGTCACAGTGGTATAACTCGGTTTTGTGTCATTACCACCATTTTATTCACCGTACCCGAATCTATTTAGTGCAAAAACGTGGTATAATTTAAGCCAATACTGACAAAAGTATGAGGAAAAGAGAGGGCATGTCACGATGTAGCGCTGTCCCGTTTGGCAGCTAAGCTTATTACCACACCGCTCCACCTCAGTGTGACAGTGCAGCGCGCGAGAGTATTTGCTCGCGGTTTAAGACAACAACGTGTCACGACCTGCATGACACCTTATTGGAGTAAAGGTAAGTTATTTTATTACTTATTTATTTTATTCTATAATGTGTCACACTTATTATGTAGCATTTTAATATTAAAAAAATAATTGATCGTACTTGCTCATCACTTTAATAACACGTTGTTCCTTTGAAAATTACGAAAATAAAATGGCTTGTGTTAACATGTCACGTTGTATGCAATAAACTTTTATACTTATTTAAATTCACGCTTCGTTTATAACAGGATGTCGCGGTACATCTTTGAAATATTGTTATTAAATTAAGAAGATCATCGTTTTGTCACATTGTTTATAATAATATTTTACTAATAAAGCTTTCTTTTTCTTTCAAGATGGGGTCACGATCAAGAAGAATGATAGAAATGGCGAATGAAAATTATCATCCAGCAAAGCGTCGGCGTAGTAATTCTTCTAGCTCCAGCTCATCTAGAAGCTCAGGTGAGGAATCCTTCATCGAAGATAGCGACGATTCTGTTAGAGACCCGCATTTCACCGTAAACAAAGTAATTGAAGAAAGTTCAGAATATGATGAAGAAGCTTACACCTTGACAACACTGACTACAGTACCTTTAAACGAATTTTCACAAGACTTAATAAATAGTGCAGGGATAGAAAACTGTGTTTCCAGCACTATAGACCAATTCATAGCTACATCTGAAGATCCTATTGTTGCGGATTTAATATGCGATCAGGAAGAAAATGCAAACACACCACAGGATGAGGCTCGTGAAGATGTCGTGGCAAAGAATACTGAAAATAAAACAAATGAAATTACTCCGACAAAGAAGGGGAAGAAGAAACAAAGACGAGAAGAAAAGTGGAAGAAAAATATCGCGAAAGAACTAAGAAACACCGGAAAATCCTACACTTCCATCAAGACTACGAAAGTTGTGCCAGAACGTCAAATGAAGGAGCCTTGCAAAGATAACTGTTCATTTAAATGTCAAATTAATTTTACCGTAGAACAGCGAAAACAATTACATGAAGATTACTGGAATTTGGGTAGTATTGAAAAACAATGGACGTTTGTTGCCAACTCTACCGAATTTATCGTTCCCAAAGTTCGATATGTGAAAATAGACTCCGAGGGAAACCAGATTCAGTCCAAGCGTGAACATGTCAATGCATACTATTTTATGTCATCAGGTAAAAAAATTAGAGTGTGTAAGTTATTTTTTAAAAATACATTGGCAATCAACAACCGTCCCATAGAGACAGCTCTGAAGAAAAAAAATAACAACACAAACATTGCTAAAATGAAGGATAAGCGTGGATCACATGGGAAGCAACCAAAAATTAATGACGATTTGAAGGCTGGCGTATTATCCTTTATTAACGCTATACCTAAAATAGAATCGCATTACACCCGAGCTAATACGACCATACAGTACATTGATGGTAGCAAATCTGTAGCAGATCTGCATAGAGATTACGTTGAACTATGTAAATCTAACAATGTTCCTTACACGAGTTATGCCATTTTCTATCGCACTTTTAATCAGGACTTTAATATATCGTTCTTTACGCCCAAAAAGGACCTTTGTGATACCTGCGAAGGTTACAAAAATAGCTCCGATGAAGAAAAAATATTTATGAAGGAATCCTATGATAAGCACCTTCGAGAAAAACAACTTTCCCGAATCGAAAAGGAGAATGACAAGAAGAAAACTGATACAGTGGTTGCTGTATATGATCTGCAAGCTGTGTTTCAATGCCCAAAAGGAGAAATATCCGTATTTTATTATAAATCAAAACTAAATGTTCTGAACCTAACAATCTATGACATACAGCAAAACCAAGTTGAAAGCTTTGTTTGGGACGAATCCAATGCGAATAGAGGAGTGAATGAAATAGGAACTTGTGTCTTTAACTATCTGGAAAAGGTTTGCGGAGCAGGTAAGGATTTAGACGTCATTTTTAGGGTTCCGAACCTCAAAAGGAAAAACGGAACCCTTATAAGATCACTTTGTTGTCCGTCTGTCTGTCTGTCTGTCTGTCTGTCTGTCTGTCTGTCTGTCAAACATTTCTATGTCGAGAATGCGTGGAGGTATCAAGCTGAAATTTGAACTGTATACACAGGTCTACGGTCCCATGAAGTTAAAAAAAAATCAAACTGCTAAGTTTACGTAGAAAAAAGTTACGGCCGTTTATTCAGCAAAAAACGCATATTTCGACACACTCAAAGGAATCAAAACCTATAGGGTACTTCCCGTTGACCTAGAACTATGAAATTTGGCAAGTAACATCGTTATAGACTACAAGTACAGGAATAAATCTCAAAACTATACATTTGTAAATAGATCTAAAAAAATAGGGGGTCTATATTTTTTATAGGGTGTCGAAATTTCAAATTGAAACTACTAGTTCAAATGGGGTATCATATGAAAGGGCTTGATGTACACATTGCAAAATATATTTTATTTATTTTTTTCGACGCGTTATTTCTTATTTATAATGAAAAATATCAAATTTAATAATGATACTACGTACCTACGGAACCCTCGGTGGGCGAGTCCGACTCGCACTTGTCCGGTTTTTTTTATTCAGATAATTGCCCTGGCCAGCAAAAAAATAAATTCATTGTGGCTATGTACTTATTTGCGGTACAAAACTTTCCAAACTTAAAATCAATCACACATAAGTTTCTCATTAAAGGACACACGCAGAATGAAGGTGATTCTGCACATTCTCAAATTGAAAGGCAGGTGAAAAGACAATTGAGAAGTGGACCCATGTACACTCCAGATGCGTTTATAGCTGCAATAAAAGCTTCTAGAAAAAAAAGCTCTCCTATTCACGTTACAGAAATGTGTTATTCAGATATTTATGATTGGAAGGATGTCTGTAGTCAAATGAATTTGGCTATCAACAAAGATGAGAATAACAAATCTGTTAAATTGGCAGGTCTTAAAGTTATCATGGTTCAAAAGTCTGAACCACGAGCTATTTATTTCAAAACGTCATATGAAGAAACAGAATTTCAGAAAGCGCTTGTGATAAAAAGGAAGAAGGATATAGACGTAGAAGTTAAAAGAGCTTATACTAATAAGCCAGGATTGGCTGACAGAAAAAAAAGTGACCTTATAGATTTAGTTAACAAGAAAATGATACCGTCCTATTATAGAGCATTTTTCGAATCCCTTTAATTCTTTTATATTTTTTTTTATTTTGTTATTGATTTTGGAGTTTGAGATTTATCTAATGTTTATGATAAGTACTTTCTAAAATAGAAATTCATGCATGACAAAATCATGCATATTTTTACAATAAGATGACCTACCTACTTCTAAAGTTAATTTTGAGACTGATACTGTAATTAAGGGAAGTGAGATTAATATATATATTATATATTAATCTCACTTCCCTTAATTACATTACATTACATATTACATTACATATAGATAGTTCCTAGTTCTGTTCCTCAAAAAAGATTGATTGTGATATTTCCTAGATCTTTTATAGGTTCGCAAATAGTCAATATACCTAAGTCATTATGTTTATTGTAAAAGAAGTACCTGTCTAATTATAAGTATAAACTATGTACAGAAGCTGCCTTTATAAACAACATGTTTTATGATTAAATAAGTATTATAAAAATAGTTAACGTTACCTAAGTACCTTGTGATACTTTAGCAGTACTTTTCCATTTAAACCTTTCTTTTGCTACAAATTTTGCCATATACGACACTATAATTAATCTTTCTATAATTCATGACACCAGTTTAAATTATTATTTTTAGACGTAGGATTGTTTAGACTGATAATTAAGGTTTCAATTTAGGTATAAAAGACGCTACTTACTTATTTTTGTATTATTTGTTTGTTTATAATACAAAAATAAGTATACTTATTATAAAACTTGTAAGTTACACTTTAACTAGTTGTTTTTTTCAATAAATACTCTTATTATAATTTCAACACAGTGTTGTTATTCTGTACTACATTCTAAAATATCTTCATTTTATTACCTATAACGTGATATAACCCTATGTCAGTCAGCAACTTCATTATTTTTAGAGAAAGAACGTGACATGTAGGGACTTTTTTTATAAAACTACAATTTCACAAAAAAAATATGCATAAATCAATGACATTTTCACTGAAATTAATAGTTTATTAGTGAAATTTAAAACGGGCATAAAAATCTTTTTTGTAGCTATCTTACTTTAAAAGTTATAAGAATAAAAAAGTTTCAAAGTCGTTTTCCCAAAATTCCAGTTTTTCGTTGTGCCACGTTGTAGTTTTAAATGAGCGATATATAGTCGTCTCTATGTTGTTGCTATGTAGCAAACCTTTCCGATACTCTACTGAGAATTTATTTAAGGACGCACAGGTTTTGTTAAGGACAAGTGTCAAATGACTGTTATACTCACTTTAGTAGTAACCGGTCACAAACGTGCTCTAAATACAAGGCATAAACGGGTATTTACAACCCCTATTCCCGTTATGAAATCCTCCCACGCAATATGTTTCTCAGCATTCCTAGTTTCTTTTGTATACAAAAAAATATATATTGTGTGACATCAGAAACCAGCATCTTCAAAGGGCCAAATAAATATTTTTTAAGTAGGTAACTTACTGTTTTTTTTTTATTGAATATTCGTAAAAAATATATAGCCAATGTGCATTGAAAATAAAATCTGGAATAGCTGACCTAACCGAAACTTAATAATGAAAGTGTAACCTCAATGTCATAAAAATGTCGAATTATTCAGAAAATATATTGAGTTTAATTCTCTTCTCTAAAACTCTTCGGACGACTATCGACACTTCTTAATTTGTCCAGTTCCTAAGTAATACCACAGTCCAATCCTGTTTGTTTAATTTAACATTGAAACAAAACAATGAGATAAGTTCTACGACCCTATATATATAGACAGGCTATAGCCGAACATCGCGGTAGTAAAAATTGGCTACAAAACGCTTACTCACCATAGATATACATGCAGTACGCGAAGAAAGGAAAAGAACGTGAACGTACAGGAAGGTATTTTATCTACAACTTTTCAGTAATTGTTTTTGAGTAGCGCTAACATCTTGCCTAAATGGTAAATATACCCTGCTTTTTTCTTGCCACAATGGAGGCAGGCAGAACGCATCTATAGATAAAAACATCTCGGGACAAGTCATGATTTTTATTTTATATCTGAAAGTTGGAAAATATTTCTCATTTTCACCTGAAAGTAGAAAGTTTCGTTGACGAGCCTCGCAAACTGAAACGAGTTGATAACAAGGCAACTTTGCGATTTGATACCTTTTTTGCTCTGATATTTTAACTAAAGTTATTTTTAGCTTTTCGTCTGTTACTTTTATTCTATATCTTTTTTTTCAGGTAGGAATTGAAAATTATAGCGATGTCTAAAGTATTGTTATTATATATTTTTGACATTTCAAATTAGTGCAGCCAGCCAATTGTGCCGATTTTTTTGGATCTGTTAATTCTGTATCAAGCGCTGTACCAACGCTGTATCCACCATGGAACCGTGGCACGCTAAAGGTTAAACGCTTCCTCTCCTTTTGAGTGTGTAAATGTGAGGTAATTTAGTTTTTTTAGTTGTTCAAGTGTTTATAGCAGCAGTAGGTATCACATGCGTAGGTCTTTATTTATAGTCTATGCTATAAACAATATTTTTTTATATGAGAAGGGGGCAAACAAGCATGTGGGTCACCTGATGGAACAAAATCACCACCGCCCATAGAGATCAGCAAATCCATGGGTGTAACTGAATATTAAGTACATCACTACATAATATAAAACAAAGTCGCTTTCTCTGTCCCTATGTCCCTTTGTATGCTTAAATCTTTGAAACTACGCAACGGATTATGATGCGGTTTTTTTTAATAGATAGAGTGATTCAACTGGAAAGTTTATATGTATAATATATGCATAACATAGTAGAAAAACACTGATAATTTAGAGGTTTCTAATGTGATGTCGTAAATAAACACATTTTTTTGCTCTTTCATTGCAAACGCTGGCTGAACCCAACGAGATAGATCAAAATAATGTAGTACAGTATTGTTCACCTTAAAATGGTCTACAAAAAAGTTCGCGATGGTATATGTCTATCTCTTAGTGGTAACACACAATAACCGTTATTTTATCCTTTGCTTTTTACAAGAAATAATGCCTTATTTACGAAGCGATTTTAAGCAATACAGAATTAATCCTTATCCAATTAAGTACCTTAAATACATTGAGCATTTAATATAGATCAATATGGCCCTTCACAGCATGTAATTTAAATGAATAGTTTAGAAGATATTACACATTTAAAAAGGCAGGGACATAACGGCTGTGGCGGTACCGGCCGCGGAGCCGGCGGCGTGTGCCTATAACTGGGGAAGGACTGGATAGGACAAAGCGCAAAGACCTCCTGTAGTACATTTAGTATCAGCATTGCACCCGTGCGAAGCCGGGGCGGGTTCGCTAGTCATTATTATATTGAATATGGTTAATTCAAAAAACATTTATGTATGTTTGTTTCGGGAAAATTTTCGAATCCGTGGTCCGGTAATTTTGATGAAAATAAAAGTTTGTTAGGTAATGAAAACGGTTCAGTAGTTTTTGAG
The DNA here is from genome assembly GCA_937001555.2 of Hypsopygia costalis. NCBI lineage: Eukaryota > Metazoa > Arthropoda > Insecta > Lepidoptera > Pyralidae > Hypsopygia > Hypsopygia costalis. The sequence continues at coordinate 12,571,775 of OW443340.2, read as the reverse complement.
ATATTCGCAAACGGCTGAGCCAAATTTTATGACATTTGGTAGATAAACCACTCATATACATATAATGTACCTACCTACATAATTATAAGGCATTGTAATTGATTTAGTAGTTGAGATATCGATAGAAATAATCTGAAAAAATAATCGCGAGGTCTCAGTTTGCAGCGAACGACTAGTAATAGTCACGTAACTTTTGTCAGGTTTCGTCATAGTTATATACTATTACTTATACTGTGGTTATAGCACAGATTAGTGGGAATAGGTCACATTACCTATGTAATTTAAATACGTCGGATTAAAAAGGAAACTTTTTGTATAGCCGGGTGCTAAACAAGTATACGGCCTGCTTAATTTAAAGCGGTTACAGCAGGTTACAGACGCTTACGATACAAATAGTATTGCTTGCGTTGGTACCCCTAATGCCCATATCTCAGGTAACCTCACTCACTCGCAGGTATACCATAAATACAAACATCCACAAAGATGACATTTGGCCATTGCTATGACACCGATGAAGTATTATGACGTCACTTAGCTCATATTTAAAATGTTTTAGTTTTGTTATACCTACCTATTTATTTCCTGAATACGCCATTTTTGACGGCGCTAATTTCTAGAATATATTTTTAGAATAGAATATATTTTATTGCAAACTGAGTACAAATTCTGATGTTAATGTAAAATTTACGATAGTTTCACAGTTAAACCCTATCGGGTATGCAACAATACGTTATAAGGTACTTAATTCTATGATTATTTTATACAAATTAAATTATATTATAAATTCCATAATAAATTCAAATTTCACAATAGATTACATAATAAATTCTTAGTCAGTTATATTGTCAAAATATTCCTTTACATTATAAAAAACATTATGAAGAAGCCAGGTTTTTAATTTGTATTTGGATACATGTTCATCTAAATGTTTAATCTCTTTTGGCAAATGATTAAATATTAATATACCTTGAACAAATGCACTTCTGTAATACATATCACTGTTCACAGATGGAAGACACAAATTATATTTATATTTTTCCCTATGATTACTTCTGTTTTCTGATTTATTACTAAAGTATTCCATATTACTTTTAATAAATAGGCAGATTTCTAAAATATAAATATTTGTCAATGTGAGATATCGTTTTTCTACAAACAAGTTTCTCAGTGTTTCATCAGAGAACATTTTATGGATTATACGCAGACATCTTTTTTGAAGTAGAAATGTTGATTCTACATTGACAGAGTTTCCCCAATAGATGATACCATACTTTAGCAATGGATACACATTACCAAAATAAGCTGTACGTGCTATTTCTTCTGACGAGCTTTCAACTAATATAGACAATGCATAACAATAACTTGAGATTTTTTTATTTATTTTATTTATATGTGCTTTCCAATTTAAATGACAATCTATAGAAACCCCAAGAAAATTGGTTTCAGTGACTTCTTCTATTTTTGTATTGGATTCATAAATATTTAAATTTAAAGAGTCATTTTTGTAATTCCTGAATTGAATAAATTTAGTCTTACTTAAATTTACTCTTAGATTTACAGTATTTAGCCAGTCAACAATCGTTTTTAATGTTTTATTAATTTCTTCCTCGAATTTTATCCTACTTTTTTCTTTATCTGTAATGAAGATGGTTGCGTCATCAGCAAACATGACGCACAGATGTTTGGCTATTTTCGGAAGTTCATTTATGTAAACTAAGAAAAGAAGCGGACCAAGAACACTACCTTGTGGAAGACCAAGTATTATCTTTTCTTGTTTTTGTAGTACGATATAAGAAACGTGCTTTTCTTTTTAAGTATTTGATGATGTATAGTTCGCTTCATTTTACTTGCATATCGTATTCCTTTAGTTTGCCAGTTATTTTTTCTTTGACAAGTAATTTTATATCTTTCTAATGGAATACACAGATCAAATATCATTTTGAACAATTCAATGAAATTTTTATAAGCCATATTAGCATTGTTATGTGAATATACCTCTTGGAAACTCAATTGCGAAAGGTAATACATAAATATAGGTAGATATTTATTTATATTTCTTCTGTATACGTACCAATAATTTTCACTAAAGCTTTGACTACACGGTATTTCAATTACCTGTGCCGAGTGATCTGAAAGGTTTAAATGTTCAACTCTTGAATTATATGATTTTAAATTAGTAAGTATATTGTCTATACATGTTTGCGATCTTAATGTTATTCTAGTTGGTTCATTTATGGTTAATGTCAAATTATATTTTAGTATCGTATTTTTAAATATGTCAGTTTTATTAGAATTTTCATTGGTATTAATATTGAAGTCACCAGCAATAATAACCTTTTTCTTTGCATAACGTGTACGAAGCGTAACTCGATGTAGTAATAATTCCAACGTTTTAATAAATATGTCAAAGTTTGAATTTGGTACTCTATATATGCATATAACAATGAAGTTTAACTCTGGTAGTAACATACCACAACATTCAAAATTAAGCCCTGTCGCTAAACAATTTATGCAATCTAATTTTTTATAGTTTATTTCATTTTTTACGTAAATACATACACCTCCTCTTGATTTACTACGGCAGAATGAGGTCGCTAACCTATATCCGGGTATCTGCAACGTATTTATATCCTGTTCTCTAACAAAGGTTTCACTAAAACACATTATATCCAGCTTACGCGAGTTAATTAATGTTTCTATTTCATTAAGCTTCGATCTAATTCCTTGTATGTTTTGATGGAAAATATTTAATGTGTTTTTACTACTAATTGCGAAATAACTGATTCTCTTTATTATTTAGTTTATTCTGATCTACTTTTGCTTTGAAATAATAAGGTATAGTGCCCTTTCTTAGCTTATTACTTGTTATCTCTAATCTCTCATTACTCATAGTTGTGGCAGCATGAAGTTTAGAAGCATCTTTGTTAATTTTATTTTGTTTCATCCTATTAAAAAAATATGGAATAGTGCCTCTTTTGAAATTATCGCTATTAGGACGCACTAATCTTTTTTTGGTAATATGTAGGTAGTATGTATCATAATCTTTTTTGTAAATGGCAATATTAATTTTATGTGTTAAAGTATTTTTGACAATTTTATTTTTTATATTTGAACATTTCCGTGTCGACAAAGTAACATTTTTTGTAACAAGTCAGCAATGATTTCAACTGAGAATTAAGTTTATGGACATTCATATACGAGTTAGACAAAACATTTACAAGAATAACATTCGGTTTCCTAACTAATTCCAACATTGCACATATTTCTGCATATAGCTTAGTAGGATTATAGTCATTAGCACCAAGTAACAATACTATCCAATCCCCTTCCTGGAGATCCGAGTTCAAAGTATACAATTTATCAAGAACAAAACTAGCAGGTGCGTTAGGATAAACGTTTCCGCATATATCATATTTTTTAGGATTTTTATATGACAATCTTTTATATGCTAATAGAGAAGCCAGGTCAGTTGCTTGTTGGTCTCCTATTACTAGAATTTTATTTCTAGTCTTAGTATTAATTATATTCTTCTTTACAGGTGTCTCTGATTTTTCTTTAGGACCATGTTGTACCCTAGCACCATGTGTCAGTGGCATTTTGGTTTCTACTTTTTCTAACTGTTGTCTGTTTGTGTCTTGTTTGTCTGGAGTCTCAATTAACGTGCTTGTGAAATCTAATTTAGTAGCATTGAAATTATTACTGTTCTGTTTTAAAATCTTTTTTTTCGGGGTTGTCTTGCAAATTTGTGTTAATTGTTTAACTCTTTTTTCGTGGTTGACAATATTGTTTTTCAGCAATGCATTCTCCTCTAATAGATTATCAATTTCATTTTCTGATATCAGTAATTTTTCTTGTAAGGTACATATGATACTTTCCAGTTCCGTAATTTTTTCTTTCATATTTGTTCCGGATTTTGGGCAACTTCTATTTAAATTTGCACTCGTTTCATATGATGAGTTAACCGAATCGTCAGCTAGATCAAATGAGTCTACTTTTAGTGAGTCGAAAGAATTATGTATTGGTATAGTGGGTTTAATTCTGTGTGTTATATTTTCTTGCGAATTACCCATAGTTGATAAGTTACCACTACAATCATGTTCCGACAACAGGGACTCATTATTTGATTTTTTTGAATGACATGAAACGCATTTCCAGTTTATTTTCTTTTCAGCTTCCATTAGATAAAACCTCTTTTCCGTTACATTGACACAATTAATATGAAATGTTTGTTTACATTGACTGCAAATTAACTGTCGTCTGTTTAATATTTCCAGTTTACATTTTGTACAATACTGTGCCATCTTTTAACGTAAAACCTCTTCTCTTATTCCGTAAGTAAGTGTGTACTATAATATTATTAATTTGCGAATGACTAATAGCGTGACGTTTAGAAACGACGCAATTACAATGTCAATAAAAATGTTATCTTCTGTGTCAATTGTTCATAAAAGTCGTATTTTTTTTAAAAAATGTGTTCTTTATATTTAATATTAAAAGAACATAAAATTATTCTTGAAAAAAGACTTTAGGCATACACTTTGTCTCGAGAACCGGGGTCGATGGTTGAAAGTCGTGTTTGTAGCGTTAACCACTGGGCTACAGACGGTTTTTTTTATATACCGTCACTTGAAATTTATTAATATCACGTTATCTAATTTTAAAAATAATTTATTTATAGTTTTATTTCACAATTTGTAGAATTGATTTATATTTTGTGTAGTAGATTTGCAATTTATAGTTCAATTTCAAGGTTAGTAGACACACTTTTTTGTTCACATTATTCACTGAATTTATACGATGTTTTTTACACTTTACTGATTATATGGAGTTTCACAAACATTATCACATGTCATATGAACAGCGAGTAATTAGCTTTATTGCAAATGAACTCGATAGTCAAGTGAAAATATTTTTAATATTATAAACTATACGGAGGCAATGTTTACGTGCTACGACGCAACACCTAACATTGTTCTATCTCCTAGCTTTGTAAAAATATATGTCCAAGAGGTTTTAATATCTCCACTAAAGCCTCTTGGATACTGGTAGAGTAAAATCGGTAAAGTAGCGTTACATTGACTGCTACTTTCATTATTGCTATTCTTAGCATGATAGTAGCTCTGCAATGTACTGCTACTCGCTCGATTTACTGTATCCGTGTACGCCAGGCATAAAGGCTTGTGAGTGTTAAGCCGTTGAACAATTCGTCCTGTTTCATGATATGCAACAACTTGGATTGCATATGCGTACCGTTAACGATCATCGAACATTGTGCTTATCAAAATTGTTCGTCTGTGATCCAATTTTGTATTTTTTGAACAATATTTAGTTTATGTAACGTAAGCACAAATTTACGTCCATACGAAGAAACCAAATGTTCGTGTTCGCGATGTTCGTGATCGTTCGTGCGTACACGGATTATATTTCTAGAACAGATGTTATTCGTCTATACACTAGGTTCATTCACCTACAGTATATACAATATATCTACTATATGTTCTGAGCATTCACCCTAGTCTGGATAGATAAGGGCGACTGGGTGATAGTTCGAGGGCGTCGATATACGTCATTCGGGAGACTACGCCTACACGAAAGCTTCACTTGTATATAGCAATCGATTTAGTATTTTTTTACCCATTTCGTCTTTGCCTAGCATTGATAGTCGAGAACTCAGGTGGATCTCAGTTTATCCATGTACAAAGTTAATTTAATGGGACAAGGGTATTTTTCTAATTCATCATCAGCCTGTATATACTCACTGCTGCTTTCCACCAAATACGATCCTCCGCCTTCTGCATCCAGCCGATTCCAGTCGCTTTCTTAAGGTCAACGGACCATTTAGAAGGAGGGCGTCCAATCGTAGTCCTACGCGCGGCCTCTACTCTAATACCTTCCTTCCCCATCTGCCATCACTTACTCGGCTGATGTGACCGGCCCATTGCCACTTCAGCTTGCAAACTCTGAAGGCTATGGCTGACATCTTTGGTTCTCCGTCGAATTTCTTCGTTCTAGATTAGATCCCTCAGAGAAACCCCGAGCATAGAGAGCTCTCCATCGCTCGCTGTGCGATCTCTTTCTAATTATGTCCCACTTTATCGACTGAAGACAATTTTTTTTATACTACGTCGGGTGGCAGACAAGCATACGGCTCGCCTGATGTGAAGCGGTTACCGTAGCCATATTAACGCTTGTAACATAAAATATTGCTCGCGCGCCGCCACCCCCGCTGCCAACGCAGCATCTCCTTCCTTTCTTTCTGGTGACCTCACTCACTCACAGGAACACAACAACCCTCAATGGAATTGTTATTTGGCTGCGGTATTCTGTGAGGTGGAGGTACATTCCCCAGTCGCAAAAATTGCACTAATCACTCTGTATTTAACGAATAATTAATTTATCACTCGAGTGGCGCCTGTTTTGCAACAGGTACGGCCTTAAGTTCTCGGGTAGATCCTACTTTATCCGTTGCGTATATCCATTGATTAATAATCTGGGAGTGTTTATCCAACTAGGTCCATTGCGACTTATCTCAATACAGGAGCTGAAACATGGCCATGGCCAGTATGGCCAAGTTTTTAAAATAACTTTCAAGATTCGATTATTTGTTTTGGGGTGTTAGTGGTTTATCAAGATCTTTGAACCAAAGCCAACTTCAACTGCACGTGGTGCACCCTGCTGACTGACAAACGAAGCTCTGGCGAAATGAGAGGTAGGGAGCGTAATTGTAAGCTACCCGTCTGGGGAATGTACCTCTACCTCACAGAATACCGCAGCCAATAACAATTCCCTTGTGGGTTGTTGTGTTCCTGCGAGTGACTGAGGTCACCAGAAAGGAAGGAAATGCTGCATTGGCAGCGGGGGTGGCTGCGCGCGAACGCTTCACATCAGGCGGGCCGTAATGCTTGTCTGCCACCCGACGTAGTATATAAAAAAAAAGGAGTGGCCGGGGTGTGTCTAAAGTAAATTGACTGTAAGCGAGGGCGGATCCACCGTTGTGGACCGGTGTGCATGCACCCTAATATGCTTACTACCACAACCCTAATATGTTTGTAACGTCACACTTTCACGGTCTATTGAGATCGATAATATGATGATAATAAATGCTATGCCTTAAGAAAATTTCGTCGTCAACCCTTACTCATCCCACTGCTGGGATACGGGTCTCCCCTCAATTGAAGGATTTAGAGCATACTCCACCACGCTGTTCAACTGCGGATTGGCGGACGCCAGTGTCTTCAAGCCGCCTAAAGGCCATTGACTTGGCTAAACGACTGTCATCTAATGCCAACAGACGGGACCGACGGCTTAACGTGCCCTCCGAAGCACGAAGGAGCTCGAGGTAATATAAACCCATCCATGGACAGGCTACGGCCGGGGTTGCTTAACTTGCGTGTTCGATTAGAGTAACACGCGCAACGACGCCATCGAGGTCTTCCTTAGGAAAATAAAAAAAAAACACAATTTCGGGTTTTCTGGTGGCTGCGACCACAACCTTTTTTTGAGGGCTGGATCCGCGCCTATCTGCAAGTTCAATTCAAGCTACCAACATGTAATAAGTACGTACAACATGCAATTTATTTCACGGAAATGCCTATTACCAATGTAAACATGTTTTTCCATTTTACGTGAAAAATATTGCGTTGAGTGCGCTCCGCGTTCTCCCCGTCCCACTTCAATAATACTGGATTTTAATGAGGGAAGTTTGAATCGATATATCTGTCTGCTGTTTGAATAGGGCGGATTTTAGCTATGTGTTGAGTGACGATGTTTTTTGGGGTTTGTGGGGCAAATGTAATAAAATGGAGATTCTATGATCTGGATATCAATTATTCGCGATTATCGGACTGCTAAACGCGTCCAGCTGTAAATTACATAGATTTATTGACGTAAGGACCACCCACTAGATGGAGCGAGGACCGCAAGAAAGTTGTAGGGAGTCGATCGATACAGGGGGAGACCTATATTCAGCAGTGGCTGAATATGGGCTTATATGATGAAGATGTTTGACCGAGCGATCGAAGCGAGTGACTTCAATAATATATAATATAAATTACCGTATTTATGTTTGTGTTTGTGTCGCGATAACTCTCGAACGCGTGCTCCAATTTTCGGCCGAATAATTCGGTTTATTTTTGTGTCGTAAATAGGTAGCTGTTTTGACCGTTTGAGGCCAGCCTTTACTTCTTACTTCTAGCGAATATCTTACGTTATCGTGGCGTTAACTTTATGTAAGAAAGCTCCTTCCTTTCTCGAAGTGTTTGGCGTGTCCTGCCTGCCTCATAAGCACGTGACCTGCATAGCAATGTCCAAACATACACAACAAATTTCAACAAACTTACATTTTCAATCTTCAAATTCTTTGATAGACGATTTTCTACCATACTACATACATATCAAGTGTCACCCTAATAAAAATTTGCGGAAAAATTAAGCTTGTTCCGGGATAAAGGTAAACTCCCAATGGCGAATATCGTGAATGGGTCCAGTGATTAGGTCGAACATTTCGGTCGGGGTGAGTGTACTAAAAATAGCTTTAGTAGGACACTTCAATACGCTTTGAAATGCAAATACTTTCTTTAGATTTTCTAATTGAAATTAAGTTTGCTCTCTGAATTCTATTTACTTTATGAAGCGAGCTTTGATATAATTGACTTTCTTCGCGTAGGTTCCAAAGCGTGGTTAATAAAAATGTCAATTTAATTAAAATATTGTTTCTTAAATCTTCTAACTAAGAGATTTAAATGCGATTGATTGTCTTTCTCTTCTAATTATGTAGGTTGCCATTTGTTCAGTTGCAATTTTATTTGACAAACACTATTTGTTTTGACGTTTTCGTTAATGTTACTACTATTATCACAATTCTCTATTTCTAAGATCACTTTGTTATGTCTATTATTATCCTATAAGTTACTATGATAATGTTTGTTATGCTTATCTAAATTAACATCTCAATAAGTTAAAAGAGCAGATCTTAACTTAGATCAGCAAAATAAATTAGATTGTTTGTCTTCGTAAATATGCTTGAATGAAGTTGCCTTGTGAACTTCTCTGCAATCATCCCTCTTTTTTATAATACGTTGGGTGACAAACATGCATAGGCGCCCTCCTGATGTGAATCGGTTATCGTAGCCATATTAATTCTTGCATCATGAAATATCGCTCACGCGCCGCCAGCCTCTCTAAATTACTTACTTGAAATGTCGGTTTCGGACTCATAGTGAGACTCTTTTTCTTTCGTCAACCGTACCACGACATGATACCACTATCACATCAGATACCAATACTGGTGGAAATCTCTCCGCTAGCTCCACCACACTGAAATAAAATTCCCTCAGAGAAATTCCTAACAAATACTTCTAAAATTTTATTTGTAACTTCAAGACAAATATATCTTGATTTAGAAATCGGCAAAAAAGTCCATTATAGTAACTATTTTAGTTACTATAATGGACTTTTTTGCCGAGCAAGCAAAGTTTTTTATGGTATACAATAGTACTATTGTCGTAACAAAAGTTAAAAGTATTTTTTATTGTTTATCTAATGGTAATATTTTTTTTTATGATTTCGTCCTTTTCCCTCCCTCCAAAACTTAAATAATAAAAAATAAATCGTAAAATATTAAAATTAAATATCACAGATCGATTTCAACCGACTTCAAAAATGGAGGAGTTTCACAAGTCGACACAATATTTTTTATGCACTCGTATGTTACGCGATTTCGCCAGCGTTTATGAACCATTTTTGGAAATTCTTTTCGTGTTCGGAAGAAGGCATTCCAACGATAGGCATATAAATTTCATTAAATCTGATAACATAATTTAAGAGACATTGTGAGAAACCCAAAACAATTTACATTTTTAGGCAGTTTACGTGATAGTGCCGGTCTTTACGGTTGAAAGACGGTCCGTCTTTCTTTTTGGGTTCGAAATAAAGTTCGAAATCTGGAGATATAGCTTTTTAAATATTGAACATTTTTAGGCATTTTACGTGTAGCGCCGATGTTTGATGAACCGATTTTCGATTTTTTTTTATGTTCGATTGAGGGTGAGGCCCGTTAATAGCGAGATGGACGTTTAACACGCTTAACTCTAGGAATTTTATGTATTTTACGGTAAAGTAAATATTTTTGTAATTTTAGAAAATACCTTTGGAGTATAAGTATATTTTCTAAAATTGTAAAAGTATTGCTACCTCATTTACCTACCCTACCTATTATATAATGACCTGCATTTATACAAAAAAGACTAGATATCATATAAATAAAGTAATGTAGAAGTCTGGAAAAAAATCTTTTTAAAAAAAGTTTTTAGTAAGATTATTTTTCAACACAATGAAAAGAAAGTCGCAAAAGAAATGGAATACTTTCCTGAAAAGCAGTGCTGTTTTTATTTCTATTAATATTTACTGTATTTTTTTCATATAAACAAGAAATAATTATTTAGAAATACATCTAAACCAGAGAGAAATAAAGTGATCGACATAGCTCTCAGAGTCAGCAAGTTGAAGTGGTAGTGGGCTGGTCACATCTGCCGTGTCAGCGATGGCAGATGGGGGAGGAAAGTCCTAGAGTGGAGGCCACGTATGGGGCGACGAAGCGTGGGGCGCTCCTCTCTAGATGGATCGACGACCTCAAAAAAGTGGCTGTGTATTGGTGCGGCAAGCGGAGGATCGCATATGGTTTTCCACCATTGGGAAAGGCCTATATACAGCAGTGGGTATATACAGGCGGATAATGACGATGATCTATACAAACTGAATGATTTCATTTTCAGAATTTATTTAAATAAAAGCGTAAGGTCACTGTACTTCCGCTTTAATTTCATTTTCTTTCATTCATGTCAAACACAAGAGAGTATGACATTTTGCTTTTGTTTAAACGAAAGAGCACTCACTCAGTACTTTATTAAACATGAAATCTCAAAAACGACCTTACTTATCAAGCTGAAAGTTAGCAGGTAGGTTGTTTGTGGTGTAGACGTCTACTAAAAACGGATTTTGTGACAGGCTTAGCCCGAATTATGGGCGTCAGAGTTGAATTTAGAGATGTGAAGGGCCTGGGGCAACAAAGTTGAGACATATTTGGGTTTACAATTTTTTTTTTAATAAGTATAAGTAGCTAATTATTTTGCATATAGGTATACCTACATTCATTAATTTATCAGCCTGTATCTATCCACTGCTGGATGTTGGTTTTTCCTAATGCTTTCAATTCATTAGACAGTAATGCTCATAAGGCAGTACGCTGAAGTAGATATGAGCGTCAGGAGGCGCTCATATCTACTTTGTAGTAAGAGTAATTTGTATAAATTTATTTTTGAAAAAATATTTAGTGGCGACTTTACTCGGTTACCATTTTAAAGAAAACAGATAGCTTGCGCCTGTGTACCACCGATTATAAGAACTGGGGCCCTATCGCCAAGCTGAAACCGACCTACATCGAATATTTTGATAACCAAAATCAGGTCTTAGGTTTAAGTTATTGATAAATATTTTTATCTTGGTCGGTAGAGCTTCATTTTTTTTATACTACGTCGGGTGGCAGACAAGCATACGGCCCGCCTGATGTGAAGCGGTTATCGTAGCCATTTTAACGCTCGCAACATAAAATATCGCTCACGCGCCGCCACCCCCGCTGCCAACGCAGCATTTCCTTCCTTTCTGGTGACCTCACTCACTTGCAGAAACACAATAACACTCAAGGGAACTGTCACTTGGCAGCGGAATTCTGTGAGGTGGAGGTACATTTCCCAGTCGGGTAGCTTACAATTACGCTCCCTACCTCCCTTTTCGCCAGAGCTTCGTTTGCCAGTCAGCAGGGTGCACCGCGAGCAGGTGAAGTTGGCTTTGGTTCAAAGATGTTGATGAACCACTTACACCCCTATGGTTTCTGCCAGTTAAGCTAAATACAATTGTCACTAATCTAAGCATTAGTTTGATTTACGCAATCAATAAATCCGATGGGAATTGGCTTCGGCTTAGGCAGTATGCCCCCAGGGGCCCTACCGCCGAAGCTCAAGCCATTTCCATCGGGGTTTTTGATTGCGAAAATCAAATTTCAGCATGGATTTATGGTTGTTTGGCTTAGCTGATAGAGCTCTACCAAATAAGCTAAACATGTTTATCAATAACTAAAACATAAGACTTATTTTTCGATTCAAAATATTCGATGGTAATCGGCTTCAGCTTCGGCGGCAGGCCCCCAGGTCTACTCACATCCTAAATGTTTCATTCCATTCCAATTTAAGGGTCAGCAATGCGCATTTAATGCCCATGGTGTATGCCATCTGTGAGCAACTGCTATTCATCAGGCGGGCCGTACGCCTGTTTTCCTCCTTAGTGGTATAAAAATAATGATATTCATTGAAATACTTTCGTTAAAATTACTTTCGTACAAATAACATTCTGCTGAATTTCAATGTAGCCCCTTATCGCTCGACCCAATTCCCATTCCATGTGAATTTTACATGGTTACTCTGCTAGCAATATACGTACCTACTGTTTATGTAGAATTAGTTAACTCACTCACCCGTTTTTATAATTCATTTGAAGTTTTTGGTTCGGCTATACTCATGGGCTCTACCTACCCTTTTTAACCTTTTGACAGATGGACGACCTCGGTGGTCAAACGGTTAGCAATGGCCACTTTGACTCCGAGGTCGCGGGTTCGATCTCCGTACAAGGCAAATATTTGTGTGCATTAACATGTCTGTTTGTTTTGGTCTGGGTGTTTTCTATGTATTTAAAAAAATGTATTTAAGTATTATATCAGTCATTTAGTACCCATAGTACAAGCTTTGCTAAGTTTGAGACTAGATAGCCGCCTGTAATTCGTCCAGGAATATCATCATTAATTACAACATGTTCACAGAAATCAGAGGGGTCATAACCGAAATAGATCATCATCATCATCATCAGGTCCATTTTAGTCTCCACTACAGGAGCACGACCCTCTCTCGTCCGTCCTAGACGGAAGGAGGATTTGGCCTACACTCCCCACGCTGGCCAAACGGGTTGGGGAGGCCTGATCGATATTTTATAATGTATTTCCCTTAGTCGCCTTGTACGACATCCACGGGAAGAAACGGAGTGATTCTATTCTAGTCTGCCGGAAACCACACGGCCTTAACCGAAATAGATATACACACCATAAAACGCATAGCAAAAATGAACAAAGGTAAGGACCGGCCACGAGGAATCCTTATCACAATGCCGTCTGAACGTGTTCGTGACAATGTTATTTCCGCATACACCAGTATAACAAATAAAATAGAAATAGAACACGGAACTTTGGGTTTCCCTGAAGAGAAGCAATGCATTTACATAGGAGACCATCATCCTCCCGATGTCAAACAGCTTCATGCTGCGGTTAGAAAAACTGCCAAGCAACTCTCGTTTATATATATTATGCAGTAGCTGTTGCCCGCGACTTCGTCAGCGTGAATATCAGGCTAATCAAACACTAAAAGAATTAACATAGGCTATCACACACTAAAATAATTTTTCAATTCGGATGTGTAGTTCCTGAGATTAGCGCGTTCAACCGAACACACTCTTCAGCTTTATAATTAGTATAGATAGTATAGATTAATTTTATATAAGTATAGATTGTGATATCTCCCAAGATGTTGATTGAAATCGAGTTACGTCGATGACAATTTTATTCATAATTAAATACTTGTGATTACTGATTAATAACATATTTATTTGTAAGGAGTACCTTCGCAAATAATGCATTAATTACATTGGTTCCTTTTTACCTTTTGGGTACGGAACCCTAAAAATGAATTTTCGGTGTTAATAGGCATCTGAACAATGTTCTAAAATTATCAAAACTCTCTATCAGTGATGTAAAATACATAAAACTAGAACGATCTGCGATCTCAAAATTTTTATGGTCGATCAAAGTTTGGTGGGAAAGTCCATTTTAAAAGTATGAAGTTACAAAAAAAATCGGCCAAGTGCGAGTCGGACTCGCGCACGTAGGGTTCTGTACCATTATCTATAAAAACGGCAAAAAAAAAAACCGGACAAGTGCGAGTCGGACTCGCCCACCGAGGGTTCCGTAGGTACGTAGTATCATTATTAAATTTGATATTTTTCATTATAAATAAGAAATAATGCGTCGAAAAAAATAAATAAAATATATTTTGCAATGTGTACATCAAGCCCTTTCATATGATACCCCATTTGAACTAGTAGTTTCAATTTGAAATTTCGACATCCTATAAAAAATATAGACCCCCTATTTTTTAAGATCTATTTACAAATGTATAGTTTTGAGATTTATTCCTGTACTTGTAGTCTATAACGATGTTACTTGCCAAATTTCATAGTTCTAGGTCAACGGGAAGTACCCTATAGGTTTTTATTCCAATGAGTGTGTCGAAATATGCGTTTTTTGCTGAATAAACGGCCGTAACTTTTTTCTACGTAAACTTAGCAGTTTGATTATTTTTTAACTTCATGGGACCGTAGACCTGAGTATACAGTTCAAATTTCAGCTTGATACCTCCACGCATTCTCGACATAGAAATTCTTGACAGACAGACAGACAGACAGACAGACAGACGGACAACAAAGTGATCTTATAAGGGTTCCGTTTTTCCTTTTGAGGTTCGGAACCCTAAAAAACACGTTTGTTGTATGGGAGCCCCCCTTAAATATTTGTTTTTTTTTAAAGTGAATATATAACTAAATAGTATATATTATACTAAATATTAAATAACAAATAAAAAAAAATGGTTCAGATGCCCATTGTGAAAAAATATTGATAATTAACAAACATAAATTTTGTAAATGACAAACTTACACCTAATTACCATTGTGTAATGTTATCTAACGCTATTATCGTCTAATTTCCATTTCAACGTGACCTCCTACCGCAGGCAGTGTGGGAATGAGTACGCACATTCGTAAGTGTCTTTGGCGAACGTTCTATTTCTGTAATTGTAGGGTCAAGGACATGTGAAGTGGGTAGAAAATTAGACCATTATTGGGCGGTGGGGTGGAGTGGATGTAGTAGTATTGTTTGATAGGTTTAGGACAATGTTGCTCAAACTGTGCTCCGCAGAAAACTGGGGCTCTTGGAAAGCTTCGCCTGCAGTCATAATAACATAGATATGAACCTAAATTCATCCCGCATGAACATAGTAACTACATGGACGAGCTCGGTGGTCGACTGGTTAGCAATGGCCACTTTGACTCCGAGTTCGCGGATTCGACCCTGCACAGGACAAACATTTGTGTGCCTGAACATGTCTCTTTGTCTTGGTCTGGGTGTTTTCTATTTATTTTAAGTATGTATTTACATACAAACAAAACATCTGGGTGTTTTCTGTTTATTATAAGTATGTATTTAGATAAAAAATGTATTTAAGTACATTTATCAGTTGTCTAGTACCCATAACACAAGCTTTGCGCTTAATTTGGGACTAGACGGCGCTGTGTAAAATGTCCGGGAATATTTATTTATTTATGGAAAAATAGTATCCTATGTTATACCAGAACACGTGTGCCAAATTTAACCAAATGCGTTCAGCCTGTGAAAGAGTAACAAACATCCGTACATACAACATCCTCAGAAACGTTCACAATAATAATATCAGTAGGAAGCATCGTATCAATAACATTGTGCCCTAAAGAGTCCAATTGCAACGGCACCACCGAGCACTAATAGTCATTATTAATAATAACTATTAGTAAATAATACAAATTTTGTTTATTTTATATTTTAGGATGCTATCACATACTAATTAGTTTTTCAGAAGGTCTTCGTTGCTGAAAAAGTTTTAAAACCGCTGTCTAAGGGCATTGGGCGGAAATGAGGGGCGCCCAACTGATGATTTCCTACGTAATTTCGTTAGATAACATTGGACATTGGTAGCGTATATTAACTTAAATGTTTTTATTGGTTTTGGAAGCAGAGAAAAAAATTCAGGTTATGTAAAATTTGTTTTTCTTTTCGTGTACTGAACGTGCTTCTTAAGGAGTTCTTAATTTTTTGTTGATGGATGATCAATGTCGCATTGTACATCTAATGAATCGCATGTCATGCTTTCAAACGGGCGATGGAGTGCCAAATATTATGTTGCTTGGTTGGCGCAGCACCGGGGTCACAAATGGTGAGACGGACAGAGACAGGCCCCGTGACGGGACTGGTATGGAAATAAAGTGATTGAAAAAAAATACTGGGGAAGTAACTCCTCCTCACAGAAGACCGCAGCCAAATAACAATTCATTTGAGGGTTGTTGTGTTCCAGCGAGTGAGTGAGGTCAGGAAGGAAGGAGTTGCTACGTTGGCAGTGGGGATCGTGGCAAGCGTGCGATATTTCATGTTTCGAGCGTTAATATGGCTACTGCACCGCTTCACATCAGGCGGACCGTACGTTTGACTGCCACCCGACGTAGTTTATAAAAAAACCTTTTTGCTACCAATTTAGGTCGTTATCAACTTGACGTGTCCGTCCCGTCCTGTCTCAGTTACCGTGACGTATTCTGGGACTTTTGGAAATATGATTTTTTTTCGTAGCTATGTTCTCCGATGATTGAACACAGTCTACCTACTATAAAGCACACTAAAGGTGCAATACTTCAGAATAAATGATGACCAACAGCTCATCGTATTTATTCGCATAACATTCCTTTTATGTAATTTACAAACATGGTAAATTAAATGAAAGGAAAACCATGAAACACAAGATATATACCACATTTACTCATCACGGGTCGATCGGATTTGTTGTAGTATAGTAATTCAGAATAAATTTATGTTAACCAACAACATGAGTCTCATTTCGACTTTTCCGTTCAATTAAAATAACTTTAGATTTCATGGTTTTCCTTTCTTTTAATTTCCCATGTTTATTAGAGAGAGTATAATTGACCCTATATATTGATGCTACAATAAAATGTTGTTTTTTCGATTTTATAAAAAATCTTTGTTGATTGCTATATTATTGTTAGGTAGTATATTTTTTATTTATAATTTGTTTTGTTTATTTTTTTTTATTCTAATATGTATTTTATTTTTAAATATTGAGTTTAGACACGTGGTACCAATAAATACATTAATATGTCTAAAAAAATGCAATCATGTCGATTGCAATTTTATTACTTTTAAATAATAATGAAATGTATCATTTCAGTGAAATTGGTTAAGTATCTCCATTGTTTAGAATATTATTTATACAGGTGGCATTAAAAAAACTAGTCTGTATAAAACGATTTGCGAATATTTTTGATTAGACCTAGAATTTTTCGATGTATTTTTTTCTTTGCAGACAGAAAAATCTGTGCAAAGAAACATAATAATTTTAGACATGTTACTGCCACCTACATTACACGTAAGTGACTACACGACTAAAAGATACAGCGCCATCTAGGTAACATTACGCGTAATTATCTTACGAAGCAAAAGCAATAGGAATTGCTTTTGCTTTTGTGTTGCTTTTTCTATGAGCTGCATTAGTAATAAAACTAATTCATAGATGGCTCTGTCTTTCTTTTGGGTATGAAATATTGAGTAATTTTATTTTCGTGAGAATGAAAATGTAGACGGTTTGCATTCTATTTACACGCTTCTCCGGTACTATCATTGTAAAATACGAACAATGCAAGATCTTTTGACCCATTACTATATTATTTATAATAAAATACCTAATTCCCAAAGAATCAATAATTAACATCAATTAGGTATAGGGCAAAAAGCTGGATATTTAGACAAATTCCTGACCTAACCTGTAAATGCCCAGTTTTCGGGCAAAAAAGGGAACATGTATGTACATATAAATTCCCTTATGTTCACATACCAATTAACTATTATAAGAGAGAAAAAAAACCAAGAAAGAGGTGGTTGGATTGTGTGAGAGATATGGTTATCCATATCTCTCACGGGTAACTGTAGATGTGAATGGAAGAAAAAGATGTAGGTACTGCGCCGATCCCAAATAATGGGAAAAAGCCAAGCCAATAATAATGATATAAATTTCCTTTTGTTGGGAATTTATACTAAATGGCCGGCATTTTGTTATATTTAATTGGGTATAATCTGTATACGAATTCAAGATGTATCTCAATTTTATTATTATAATAATAAAAAATAAACTTTTTTACTAGGGGCTGCGAAAACTCTTATGTTCTATACGGTGACGACTAATCGATCTATCTAGGTCTTTCTGGGAAAATTCGTTTTCTTTTGGACAAAATGTGGAATGAAGCGAGGTACTTTACATTAAAAGATTTTTTTTATTTAAGAGAGGTGGGCAAGTGAGCATGTGAGTCACCTGCTCGCTTGGAAAAACAATCACCACTGCCCATAGAAGCACCAAGGGGTCGCCGATCCGTTGCCAGCCTTTTAATGGAAGTATTGACTCTGTTCTTATAGGTTCCCACGTCGTATTTCTATATGATATTTATGAATATTTAGGTAATTTCTAACAATTTATTTCTTGATACTGCGTAAATGATTTTCTGCATCCCAACGGTCGACTGGTCTCTAATGAATTTAGCAAGTTCGCATTATAGCAAAATAAATTCTGATCAATAATGTTTTAAATAAATAAATAAAATGACAGTAAATTTAGATTCCTGTCGATCTCATTAAAGTAGAACATAATTGGTTTCATTTTACGTTGCGGTGATACTGCAAATTATTGAACCGCATAGAACTGACTTTTCTAAATCATGGCAACTTATTCGAGGTTGACCTAGTTACCTCTACATGTTTTACATCACAGTCAGGCCAGGCAGATAGCCGCTCTATTTATTTAATGCTATAATAATGCTTTTTGCCGATCTTTGACTATTGTTTGTAGTACATCCCACTATAACCATTATCATGACCCATGGATCTGATAGTCGGTACAATGTTTTAATAGACTATGGCCCAACTATCTCTATAAGAAACCGGGACGGGGGCCCACCACTGTGTCTCCTGTGTCATCATCATCATCATCATCAGGTCCATTTTAGTCTCTACTACAGGAGCACGACCCTCTCTCCTTCGTCCTAGACGGAAGGAGGATTTGGCCTACACTCCCCACGCTGGCCAAACGGGTTGATGAGGCCTGATCGATATTTGATAATGTATTTCCCTTAGTCGCCTTGTACGACATCCACGGGAAGAGACGGAGTGATTCTATTCTAGTCTGCCACGGTCTCCTGTGTAGACAGGATTAAAAGCGGCAATTAGAAGGAGTAAGAAGCTCCATTAGGGACCGTTGACACAGACCGGCTCGGAAAGGAGAGCAGATTTAGGTCAGGTTTAAAATTTACTGCTTTTATTATTTCATATTTGTGATTGCTCAAGAGCCGATATGAATTTAAAAATAAACCTTATGCCAATCCAAATCTCTATTTTAACGCCTCGCGTGTTCCTGTCAATTCGGTACCAAGCGCTGTACCAATGCTATACCCACCATGGGACCGCGGCACACAAAAGGTTAAACGTGACCAAAATCTGCTCTTCTCCAGAGATGGTCTATGTGAACAGACCACTAGTCATTATCGTAACGAATGACCACTAATGACCAGTTGTAATTTACTAAACGTGACTAAAATTATTTGTGCAAAGCTTGTAGTATGAGTACTGGATAACTGTTAAATATACACAGATACATTTTATTGTAAATACAAAATCCCAGTCCAAGTCAAACAGACATGTTCATGCTCACAAATATTTGTCCTGTGCGGGGATCCAATCCGCGACTTCGGAATCAAAGTGCCCATTGTTAGCCATTCGACCACCAAGCTCGTCGTATCACAACAAAATAAGTATTTTAATGTAATACGCGATTTCGACAATAGAAGTAACAAATTCAAGCAATAAAGCGCTGCATTTGAAGCGTATTATAACGAGAACATTTCCGTGTCGATATTTTACAACTTCCAGCAGAGTTATGACACAGAAAAGCTTTTATTTCACTCTTGCAACGAATGACGTTGCTGCTCGTCGTTGGAAAATATTTCAATTGCATTCATTTTATCTCCTTATTTGTAAAATGGGGTGTAAGCGACTCACTACGTTCTTTAGAGCCAAAGCTAAACTCACCTGCAAGTGGTGCATCATACCGACTGGCGAAAAAGGCTCTGGCAAAAGAGAGGTTGGGTACAGCGTATTTGTAAGCTGCCCGACTGGGGAAGTATCTCTACCTCACAGAATATCGCAGCCAAATAATAAATCTCTTGAGGATTGTTGTGTTCCTGCGACTGAGTAAGGTCACCTGAAAGGACGGAGTCGGGGCCTTCACAGCGGGGGTGGTGGCGCGCGAGCGACATTTCATGTTGCGAGCGGTAATATTGTTACGGTTTCCGCTTCATATCAGGCTGGCCGTATGCTTGTCTGGTACCCGACGTTGTATATAAAAATCCTGAGATTTCGCTGTACCTTTTTAGGGTTCCGTACCTCAAAAGAAAAAACGGAATCACTTTTTTGTCCGTCTGACTGTCTGTCTGTCTGCCTGTCTGTCAAGACCCTCTATGTCGAGAATGCGGAGGTATCAAGCTGAAATTTGAACTGTATACTCAGGTCTACGGTCCCATAAAGTTGTAAAAAAATCAAACTGCTAAGTTTACGTAAAAAAAGGATACGGCCGTTTATTCAGCAAAAAACGCAAATTTCGACGCATTCTAAAGGGAATCAAAACTCATAGCATACTTTCCGTTGACCTAGAACTATGAAATTTGGCAAGTAACATGATTATAGACTACAAGTACAAGAATAAATCTCAAAACTATACATTTGTAATTAAATCTTAAAAAATAGGGGTCTATATTTTTTTATAGGGAGTCGAAATTTCAAATTGAAACTACTAGTTCAAATGGGGTATCAAATGAAAGGGCTTGCCGTGCACATTGCAAAATATATTTTATTTATTTTTTTCCGACGCATTATTTCTTATGTATAATGAAAAATATCAAAAATACCGTTGCCCTAATTGTCTCCGAAATCTGTGAAACGAAAAATCTAAAATAATTATAATTACCTAAGTAGTACTTCTGATCCGAGGGGAAATACTAAGTAATTTTAATAGATAAATAAATATACTATTTACTTATTTAATTTACTAATTATTTATTTTGATAAACTATTTAGTTAATTCTGTAATTAAACACAATCCTAAATAGGTGCCTGCCTACAAAAACTAACTTTATTGACAATGTTTTTTCCAATTTTGATGTACAATGCGATACTATTCATTCTTTTTTCAGTCATCAGTTACAACTCTGGATTAAATTTGATGTTTAAGTAAAAACAACTTTGATTAGGTTATTTATTTTAGGTATGAATTTGTGAAATGAAATTGTGGTTGTATTGTAGCAACCACAATTTCATTTTCAAAATACAATACGCAGCAATTGTTCACATACATCGGGTTAACCGTTCGAGTGTGAAAGAGTAACAAACATCCATCCATCTATACAAACTTATAGGTAAAATTATATTATTAAAGTGTTTGAAAGTGAATTTCAGGAAAAGTTCGGAAAAAAACTGCGCGATTAGATTCCTAAATTATTTATAATGATCCTACGTACGGAGCCCTCGGTGGGCGAGTCCGACTCGCACTTGTCCGGTTTTTTTTTAATACCATTAGGGTGGTAAACAAGCATACAGCCTGTGTGATGGAAAGTAGTTACTGCAGCCTATAGTGGACGTCTGCAAAACTAGAAGCACCACACGCGTGTTGCCGACTGTGTCAACTGTAGTCTTCTTGGAAAACCTCGACAGGCACTAGAAAAGTACTAGTTATAGTAAATATATTTTTTATCTACTCTCATACTGAAATTTAGAGATTAAAAAACTAAACACAGAATCTTAATGACAATCTTTTACGCACCAGCCATCAAAATAAATTTAAAAATTACTTTTCGATACAGCTCTATGGACAACTATATAGAAAAATAACTTTTTTCTATTTCGATATAGCTTCAGCTCTGGGTTCAGCTATATTAAGCAGGTTGCAATGCAAATGCATTGCATTGCAACTTTGCAAAAATTTTCTACATAATCTGTGAACGCGGCCCCACGCGGCGAGTCGCGCATGCGCATGCTCGATCTGCAAAATGGATTTATAAGTAAGAAATAAAGCTGTTAAATTAACTTCACGGTTTTATTTAAAATATATTATCAACTGTTTCATGAGATTAGATAAAGTAGTGTATGAAACTGCACATAATTAGGTCTTAAAATACTCGTGTGATGCTATTATCTCATTCGCCTTCGGCTCATGTGATACACTCACACTCGTATTTTAAGAACCCTTATTATGCAACAGTTTCATAAACTACTATTATTGCATAACAACAAAATACAGATTATTAGTGAATAGAAAAATTGACAAGTGTACAAAGGTGATCTTTTTTCTTTTAGAGATTTCTTCCAGCCATCCCTACTGTGTATAAAGAAATTTTACAGGGCCGGGAGTCAAGCCAGCTCATAACATTTTAGTACAGTTTTACTACGTTTTACAATAAAATACTAATTTAAACTTATTACTCGTCATGAACTCATGAGTAATGTCTCCTTGCTTGCAAAATGCTAAATTATGAATATAAACATTCTTAGAAAATTCCCAGAAATTTCATTTCATTTCATGATAGCTTAGTATATTACTTTCTTGCACATAACGTCCGAGAGAAATATATTTTATTATGCACACGAAACCACAGGCAGCCAGCGGTAAGACAGTTATGAATAAACAAAATGCATCTCCAAATAGTGCACGTGAAATCGTTTTAATCCTGCAAAACAAAGCAATTAAAAATGGAGAGATTACCAAAAAAAGAAGGTATTATGCTAATTAACATCGCTCCCGGGGCATTAGCAGGAGCTTTCCAACAAGAATTCGTCCCGTGGAGCCGGCCAAGCAAATAGTTGGAAACAAAAGAAACTCCGCTATTAAAAGCCTTTGCTCGAACCAGTCTGAAAATTTGGCGCTAAATATTTTCTTTTCTGAGGGCATGGACTTCGGATGGAGCTGCGCCTCTATTTGCTTTAATTAAGTTGAACCATTATACAACCTTAAATTCATAACTACTTTAGTATTATTTTTGGTGAAATTTAGTTTTCAGTAATTTAAACGAACTGTAATTTAAATGCATAATGTTGTTTAATAGAGGTTAAGATTTTGTGAGCAACTTAACTACTTAACAATTTTTTCCGTTTTGTAGAATGTCACAATTGTTTTAAGTGTGCGATATCGTAGTAGGCGATAATAAGTCGATAAGCTCTAAGTTTTAATATAATATAGAATTT
The DNA here is from genome assembly GCA_937001555.2 of Hypsopygia costalis. Lineage (NCBI taxonomy): Eukaryota > Metazoa > Arthropoda > Insecta > Lepidoptera > Pyralidae > Hypsopygia > Hypsopygia costalis. Next base: position 12,548,524 of record OW443340.2, on the reverse strand, counting down.
TTATAACCAAATTGACGCTCTTTTCCGAACTCCTCCTAAAAATTTTATGGTCCCATTTGCAACCGTCGCTGAGCCGGTTAAGTGAACTTCGCCTTATTGGATTCTGTAGCAATTTGTACTGTGTGGTCTGCTACAAGGCAGTTTTGTGACGTTTGGGACCAATTCCGTAGTTTCGTAGTTTCTTTGATACGCGACTCCCTCGGAAAATGTCTTTGGAGTATACTATATACAAAATGAACCACGCGAAAACATCATTATGGAAGTTGAGGGTATTTGTTTGCAAGTATACAAGTGCGAAGCGCTTTCCGTTTTGTCTGCAAAATCGAAAATGTTTATATTGCGTGATGGTGAACTTGAAACTCACAATGTTTAATTGTCTATTTTCAGCACAATATTGTTTGTTTGTATTATGTTTATTATACATAACAGAAATTTACAACACAGTAAGTTAAAGGAAAAGTACAAAGGCTACTTATACTTCACACTCTCTTCGCCCCAACCTTAGACTATGTGAGAGGACTTCATGAATAGACAAGTGGTGTACCAAATATTTGTGGGATATAATGAATATGTTAATTATAAATACATATGTAGGTACATCTATATATATAAAAGAAAAAAATCACTCACTCACTCATCACGAAATCTCAGAAACTACAAGTGCTGGGAGTCTCAAATTTTGCAAGAGGGTTCCTTTTAGGATGTAGGTGCTCACTAAGACGGGAATTTGGAAAATTCAACCCCTAAGGGGGTGAAACGGGGGTCGAAAGTTTGTATGGGGAACCAAGATTAGTTGGACTATTTTATACGAAACTTTACACGAGCACTTCTGTAGATAAATGAGTAAACACGTGTTTCAGGATTTTTCAAAATTCAACCCCTAAAGGGGTGAAATGAGGTGCAAACGTCAGAAAATCGTTATGGGTATTGTTTTTATGGTTTATCGAGTCGCTGATTCCGAAAACAACAGCTATTTTATAATCTAACATAACCGACGTGACACAAGAGCACTCCTGTGGGGGTGCGATGTGGTTGAAATGTCATAATATCAATATGGGTGTTGATTCTATGGTTTTCTGAGACGTCAATTACGAAAATGGCATCGATTTGAAAACGTGGACACGAAATTTCCATCACGGTTTAAATCCAAGATTTGGAACACCTGATGCAGAACCATAATGGTTCAGCTAAACTATAAGAAATATAAAAATGATGCCTTAGCAAAAGTTGTTCAGCCTGATGAGCATTTTTTGTTGAGGTATAAAAATCCAAGATTTAGAACACCTGATGCAGAACCATAATGGTTCAGCTAAACTATAAGAAATATAGAAATGACGCCTTAGCAAAAGTTGTTCAGCCTGATGAGCATTTTTTGTTGAGGTGTAAAAATCCAAGATTTAGAACACCTGATGCAGGACCATAATGGTTCAGCTAAACTATAAGAAATATAAAAATGACGCCTTAGCAAAAGTTGTTCAGCCTGATGAGCATTATTTGTTGAGGTATAGAAATCCAACATTTGGAATACCTGATGCAGAACCATAAAGGTTCAGGTAAACTATAAGAAATATAAAAATGACGCCTTAGCAAAAGTAGTTCAGCCTGACGAGTATTTTTTGTTGAGGTATAAAAATCCAAGACTTAGATCACCTGATGCAGATCCATAATGGTTCAGCTAAACTATAAGAAATATAAAAATGGCGCCTTAGCAAAAGTTGTTCAGCCTGATGAGCATTTTTTGTTGAGGTATATATTTATAAATTCAAGATTGGAACACCTGATGGAGAACAAAGCTAAATTTATTTGCATAAACAACATGGTTTTTACAATAAATTATAGTTTAAAAAAAAATAACTAAAAAACACGCTATAATAGCAAATAGAACTAAAATGTTGATTGTATTGTAAAAAAATAACCGCGCAGTGCTACTTTTATTTTTAAATAAAACGATTGCGTCTAACTTGTAAGACGCAATCGTTTTATTTATTTACAAAAGTAACGTGGTCTATTTAGTCAGTTTATTATAGACGTGTACGCTAAAATTTAAATGGAACGATTGGTATATATTCGCACAAACCAGAAGAATGTGTGTTTTTGCGGGGCGCTATGTAGCAAGATTTTGTGATGCAAAGTCTTTTAAACAACGAGGGGAAACGGTTTTTCTTAGATGCGTCAGGAGGGACTGGAAAAACAAACCTGACGAGAGCAATCCTCGCTGAAATCAGGCGCCAAAATAATATCACACAGCAGCATCGCCAGGTATTACAGCCATATTACTTCTAGGCGGAAGGACGCAAATACAATGTTCAATATTATACTCGATTTATAGAGAACGGAAACACCGACATGCTTTGTGACACGAAACTGTGACAAGGCGAAAATGTTTCAGGATTGCTGTCTAATCGTTTCAGATGAATGCGAAATCGCCAACAATAAGGTAGTAGAAGCTGTAGATAGAACTTTACGTGCCCAAGAGTTTTCAAAAATATTATTAAAATTTGGGGAAGATCTCCTTCCTGTTATTGTTGTTTATTGTACCTGTAGGGCGGTTCTATGTTGGACTGTATGTATTTTTTTTAATTTAATGATTTCTCCGTCAATTGTACAGCAATTTTAATAATTCTTATGTGTTTGAGAGGGTACACTCTCCAGGTGGTCCCATATTAAAATGAATGTTGCTAAGCACTAAACTCGAGAACGGGTTGACTAATTCTGCTAATTTTTATTTTAATATTTTCGTTAAGGTATAAGGAAGGTTCTTATGGAGAGAAAAGACATAAAAATTGAGAGGAAAAGAAAACAACACTTTCTACCCGTGCGACGCCGGGGCGGAAAGCTAGTACATATATAAAATAATACACTATTGTGGTTACAATAATACAATAAACGTTGTGCAAATTAATAAAATTACATCTTCTTAGGGTTCAAATCAGGATATTGTGTTTCATTTCAAATTTTTATCCATATCATCTTGATAATTGGCGATTTCCTACAGTATGTTTCCTAAGACATTTTATTCCCCGAACAACTTCCCTCAGCGGTATTCCCAAATAAATGCAACATGGGAGCCTTCAAGATCAGAGTAAATTTTTCCCTTAAAAGGCTGGCAACGTATCGGTGTTGCTGATTTCTATGGGCGGTGGTGATGACATTTCATCAAGTGACCCACAAGCTTCCCTTTTACAAATAAAAAAACCGGCCCAGTGCGAGTCGGACTCGCGCACGAAGAGTTCCGTTCCATCTATATATATAAAAGAAAGTCGTGTTTGTTACAACACTTATAACTCGAGAACGGCTGGACCGATTGCCATGGTTTTTGATTTGTTGGATTTGTTTCCGTCCCGAATAGCAGAATAACTCTTAAAAACGTTGGAAAATTCTCGAAAAAATAAAATAAAAGAAAAAACATTTTCCCATACAAATGAAAGTGTCAGTTGAAAAAGGGTCTGTGATTTGCTATGAAAATTTAAAAATGTCAAATCGATAGGGGTGAAAACGCTTTTCCCATGGGGTTCGAGCGCAAGAATCAAATCAGAGTAAACATCAAAATAAATGACAATTACAAATCACCAAAATGATAAAACCTATTTCAAAACTAAAAAAAATAAAACAAAACGTTTTTTTTTTTTTAAATTAACAATAAGGAAATCTTTATTTTTATGAAATCTTCAGTTTTTATGGATACGGGTCTTCCCTCAACCGAAGGGGTTTAGAGCATACTCCACCACGCTGCTCAACTGCGGGTTGGCGGAGGCCAGTGTTTTCGAACCGCCTAAAGGCCACTGACTTAACTTAACGACTGTCATTAAATGATAACAACCGGGACCGACAGCTTAACGTGCCTTCCGAAGCACGGAGGAGCTCAAGATGAGCTAATGATAACAACCGGGACCGACGGCTTAACGTGCCTTCCGAAGCACGGAGGAGCTCAAGATGAGCTAATGATAACAACCGGGACCGACGGCTTAACGTGCCTTCCGAAGCACGGAGGAGCTCAAGATGAGCTAATGATAACAACCGGGACCGACGGCTTAACGTGCCTTCCGAAGCACGGAGGAGCTCAAGATGAGCTTATGATAACAACCGGGACCGACGGCTTAACGTGCCTTCCGAAGCACGGAGGAGCTCAAGATGAGCTAATGATAACAACCGGGACCGACGGCTTAACGTGCCTTCCGAAGCACGGAGGAGCTCAAGATGAGCTAATGATAACAACCGGGACCGATGACTTAACGTGCCTTCCGAAGCACGGAGGAGCTCAAGATGAGCTAATGATAACAACCGGGACCGACGGCTTAACGTGTCTTTCGAATCACGGAGGAGCTCGAGGTAATATAAACCCATCCGTGTACAGGCTACGGTCGACGTTGCTTAACTTGCGTGTTCAATTAGACTGACACGCGCAATGACGCCATCGAGCTTCTCTATTATTTTCTACTATTCATTGTTTTAATTCCATAAAATCATAAATTTAGTTCAGCTAATATGTACCACGACATTCATTGATTGTTAGGCGGTACGAAGTTCGCCGGGACAGCTAGTTATATATAAAAACGGCAAAAAAAATCACGTTTGTTGTAAGGAACCCCCTTAAATATTTGTTTTATTTTTATTTAAATATTTCTTTTTAAGTAAATATATGTCTAAATATTATGTGGGTATTTCAAACGTCTACCTATTGCTGTTATCAATTGCGAGCAAAAAAGAGCAAAAAAATCACATTTGTTATGGGAGCCTCCTTAAATATTTAAATTATTCTATTTTTTAGTATTTGTTGATATAGCGGCAAAAGAAATACATCATCTGTGAAAATTTCAAATTCTGTCTAAATATCGCGGTTCATGCGATAAAAGAAAGAAAAAAAAATCACGTTTGTTGTATAGGAGCCCCCTTAAATATTTATTTTATTCTGTTTTTTAGTATTTGTTGTTATAGCGACAACAGAAATACACCATCTGTGAAAATTTCAACTGTGTACGGTTCATGAGATACAGCCTGGTGACAGACGGACGGACGGACGGACGGACGGACGGATGGACGGACGGACGGACGGACAGCGGAGCCTTAGTAATAGGGTTCCTTTTTACCCTTTGGGTACGGAACTCTAAAAAGACTTCTGTTTTAGCTGTACCAATGGCATAAGATTCGTCTTGTGGTTCTAGTTTCATAGTAACAGGTTCATTTATATTTCACTCGGTACATTTACATAGCGTTTGCTGCAGGTAGAGTACGTAGGGTTGGCTTTGACCCTAAAAATGGAGTCAAATCACCCGATTTTAATAGACTTCGGTTTCAGCCGTACCCATGGCATAAGATTCGTCGTCTACATAGTGTGGTTGTAGTTTCATAGTAATTTACGTTTCACTCGACGCATTTACATAGCGTTTGCTGCAGGTAGCATACGGTTGGTTTTGACCCTAAAAATGAAGGAGATGCGTGTATACGACTTGAGTCAAAACACCCGATTTAAATAGCTTTAAGTTTAGCTGTGTCTCTGGCATAAGATTCGTCGTCTACATAGTGTGGTTGTAGTTTCATAGTAATTTACGTTTCACTCGACGCATTTACATAGCGTTTGCTGCAGGTAGCATACGGTTGGTTTTGACCCTAAAAATGAAGGAGATGCGTGTATACGACTTGAGTCAAAACACCCGATTTAAATAGCTTTAAGTTTAGCTGTGTCTCTGGCATAAGATTCGTCGTCTACATAGTGTGGTTGTAGTTTCATAGTAATTTACGTTTCACTCGACGCATTTACATAGCGTTTGCTGCAGGTAGCATATGGTTGGTTTTGACCCTAAAAATGAAGGAGATGCGTGTATACGACTTGAGTCAAAACACCCGATTTAAATAGATTTAAGTTTAGCTGTGTCTCTGGCATAAGATTCGTCGTCTACATAGTGTGGTTGTAGTTTCATAGTAATTTACGTTTCACTCGACGCATTTATATAGCGTTTGCTGTAGGTAGAGTGCGGTTGGCTTTGACCCTAAAAATAGAGGAGAGCCGTGTATAAGACATTAGTCAAAACACCCGATTTGAATAGACTTCAGTTTCAGCCGTACCCGTGGCATAAGATTCGTCGTCTACATAATGTGGTTGTAGTTTCATAGTAACAGGTTCATTTACATTTCACTCGATACATTTACATAGCGTTTGCTGTCCGCGGGTATTCTCATAAAATGCAGAAACAACACGACGCCTGCACGCTGAATAATTGAGGCAGTGCATTCTGTCTGTTAACGATGTTGTAACTCCATCTGAGATCGTTCCTTTGACTACAACAAAGGTACGTTGTTATTTTCTTGTTTGGTGAATAAGAATACCTAAAAGAATAATAATACCTAATTAAGTTATGGTTTACTAGCTTGCGCCGGTGACTTCGTACGCGCGTATTTTGGTATCTCATATTGGAATTTCCAGAAATCTTTTTGTCGTCATAACGTCATATTTATAGATAGATGAACACCGGCCCGAAAAAGCATGACTCATTGTCACGTTCCGCCTGAGCCGAGCACGCAAGAGAGAGCGCGGAACAAGACATTCGGCTTGTGACGTAGTTATCTCTATTCCACTCCATCGGCTGATGTTTTCATAAGACGTTATCACGTAAAGTATCGTCCGTAAACCGACTTTACAGACAACCAAATTTTTAGCGGTTGCTTACTTCATAAATAAATAAATATTGTCAGACAAATTACACAGCGCCATCTAGCCCCAAAGTAAGCGAAGCTTGTATTATGGGTACTAGATAACTGATAAACATACGTAAATTCAATTTTTTTTTTGTAAATACATACTTATGATACATAGAAAACACGCAGACTAAGACAAACAGACATGTTCATGCACACAAATGTTTGCCCTGTGTGGAAATCGAACCTACGAGCGTTGGTGTCGAAGCCGCGTCATTAACTGCTACGCCACCGAGCTCGTCAACATAACAGCTAAATGTTTGAAAACTTCTGACCCGCTCCGTCCAGTGGTTTGAGTTGTGTATTGTTAGATCAGTCAGTCGTCGTCGTTGTCGAACCTTATTCATCCCACTGCTGGTATACGGGACACCTCTCAATAGAAGAGCTTTAGAGCATTAGAGCATACTCCACCATGCTGCTCAACTACGGGTTGGCGGAGGCCAGAGTTTTCAAGCCGCCTAAAGGCTAAGGACTAGGCTTAACGATGGCATCTAATGGCAACATCCGGGATTGACGGCTTAACGTACACACCGAAGCGCTTAGGAACTCAAGATAATTCCATGTATTGCAAGCGTTTATATGGCTACAGTAACCGTTTCCCTTCAAGCCATAGCTTTAATTCAAGCCATTGTTTTTACTCCAAGCATATGTCTTCGTTCGTCCTAGGGTACCTATTGTTGGTGATAATTTTGACCAGTTTTTTTTATACTACGCCGGGTGACAAACAAGCTTACGGCTTGAAGTAAAACGGTTAGCCATATAAACGCTTGCAATACAAGAAGTATTGTTTACGCGCTGGCACCCTTTCTGCCAATGCAGTATCTCCTTATATCTGGTAATCTCACTAACATGCAAGAACATAACAATTCTCAAGGGTAATGCTACCTTGCTGCAGTCTTCTGTAAGGTGGAGGTTCTGCCCCGTCGGGATCAATCGAGATAATGTGAATCCTTTGGGGTGTAAGTAGCTCATCAACATCTTCCGAGCTAAAGCCAACCTAACCTACACGTGGTGCACCCTGCCGACCTGCTAACGAGGCTAAGGCGAAAGAGAGGTAGGACGCAGCGAAACATCATACTGTGCTCCCCTTTCACTGGTCAAATGGGAGAAGGGCACAGTGAGGTCGTTCGCTCCAGGCTTGGCCAGCATCCGACTGGGGAAGTGCCCCCACCTGGCAAACAAACGCAGCCATAATGGCTATGCTGTGTTCCTGCGAGTGAGCTAGGTCACCAGGGCTTTTTAGAGGAGTTGTTGTGCTGACGGCGGGGAGACCAGCGGCTGTCGAACCGCCGCTAGCGGTGTAGGCGCGGCGTGTTGGCGCGGCGGTCAGGGAGACCCGGTGAAACGGCTGTCCGCTGGCCGCCCGCAGGTCAGTTGGGTTCCTGAACCCGGGGATCACGTTATCTCCGCCCCGGGAGGCTGAACCGCCAACTTGTGCAAAGTCCCTGTAATAGTCGTGCCGGAGGAGGAGACCGGAGTGGACCCGGCTGCTGCAGCAGGGGGGACCGGGGCCCTTCCGCCCGCCGCGCTAGCAAACCGCACAACCTGCACTGTACTGCGGGGGTAGACTCTGCGCTTTTTGTTTCTTGTGCCGTCAGACAGAATAACTTCTCTTATTTTCTCTATCCCCTTATAAGGGCTAGGATGAAAAAAAGAAAGGTTTCTCCAGCGGCGTCCTCTCCGCATTCGCTCATCCACATTCGACGTGGCCTTTTGTAATATTAGGGGACTTCAACAAACTTAAATGCGGTTCACCATCACCTAGAGACTGCAAAGCCGACCCTGCTTTTTTTTAACGGAGACGCAAATATCTTGTCCGGGCGATACTTCTACTTGTTATACCCCGGGTACAAAGTTGAACATTCTTTTGTACGTCGAGCCGGGGTATGTATGTACGTCCGGGATGATATTTGCTGTCGACGTCTTCACGGCCTTGAAGACAGGGACCTGTCAGTGTTGTGGGTACGCGTGAAACAGGGCGGCCGCACCCGTATCTACGCGTGCCTATACAGCCCCCTTACCGCCATCTCTTATTGCGATTCAATAATTGAATAGATTGCTAATTCATACCAATGAATAAGCGACTATATTCCATTTGAAATAGAGTCGCTTATTCATTGGTATGAATAAGTATACTATTCAGTTATTGAATCGCAATAAGAGATGGTGGTAAGGGGGCTGGTCTCATAGCGGTGATACAGACACAACTCGATTGATCGAGCAGCTGCAATTGGCGACTGACAGAGTCATCGAGAGGTACCCCTCGCGGAGTTAGTGATTTTGGGAGACTTCAATGCCCACCATGCCGACTGGCTCAGCTCTCGGTCCACTGACTTCGCGGGGAGGTCTTTCCATAATTTTGCTCTGGCCTATGGTTTCTCAAAGCTGGTTCATTCTCCAACGAGAATACCAGATATAGAGGACCATACTAGCTCTCAACTGGACCTTCTGCTGACCACACATCCGGATGGGTATACAATCTCTGTGGATGCGCTACTAGGCTGATCGGACCACCAAGTGCCATATGCTAGGCCTGACGCACATGTGGCACTATAAGTCATCAGACTGGGATGGACTGCGAGAATTTTACGCATCGTACCCGTGGAGGCGGCTCTGTTTCGATTCGGAACATACTGACACCTGTGCATCTGCTGTAGCTGAGGGAATTTTAGCTGGGATGGAATTATTTATTCCAAACCGCCGGGTGGCTACTTCAGGTGCTAAGAAGCGGCCGTGGTTTAATCGGTCTTGTAGAGAAGCTAAACTCCGCAAGCAAGCTGCATACGAGGCTTGGACCACGGCTCGTATCAATGGAGATCCTGGTATTTCTGCCTTGAAACGCGTATTCAATGCTGCCTCAGTTTGAGTTCATCGGCAGGATTGGTGAGCGCCTAGCTAAGCACCCATCCATCCATGGGGATGGATGGGACCAAAGCAAGCGACCGAAAAGCACGGCTCCCAGATGGCTGGGAGCCGTGCTTTTTGGTCGCTTGCTAAGGCTGCCGAGGGAAACTTTTGTCAGTCGTCATTTCCACCACTCCGAAAACCGGATGGTAGTCTGGCCCACAGTGCTAAGGAGAAAGCGGACCTGTTGGGTAATCTCTTTGCCTCAAACTCGACTTTGAACGACGGGGACGCCGCACCGCCTTCCATCCCGCGGTGTGGTGATTCCATGCCGGAAACCTCATTTACTCAACGAGATGTCCGGCGGGTATTACTATCCCTCGACATTCATAAGTCGAGTGGGCCAGATGGCATTCCGGCAGTGGTGCTAAAGCTGTGTGCTCCTGAGTTGTGTCCTGTTCTTACACGCCTTTTCGCGCTCTCTTATTCCACCAGGCAGGTTCCGTCATCGTGGAAGACTGCGAACGTGCACCCTGTGCCAAAAAAAAGTGACAAATTAGACCCATCGAATTACAGGCCTGTCGCCGTTACCTCCCTTCTCTCCAAGGTAATGGAGCGCGTGATCAACAACCGGCTCCTGAAATACCTAGAAGAGCACGACTTGATCAGCGACCATCAATACGGCTTTCGTCATGGTCGCTCGACTGGTGATCTTCTAGTGTATCTTACACATCGCTGGGCTTCAGCCGTGGAGAGTCAAGGTGAGGCATTAGCTGTCTGGATATGGCGAAGGCGTTCGATCGGGTCTGGCACCGCGGTCTTCTTTCGAAGTTACCTGCATACGGTTTACCTGAGGGTTTGTGCGAATGGGTCGCTAGCTTCTTGTCCTGCAGAAGTATTAGAGCCTTTGTGGATGGTAGTTGCTCCGATAGCATGGACATTAATGCTGGCGTCCCGCAAGGCTCGGTATTGTCCCCGACGCTGTTTTTGCTGCATATCAATGATATGTTATCTATTGACAGCATTTATTGCTATGCCGACGATAGCACCGGGGACACTTATTACACGGGCCGCGCCAATATCCCGCGCTCTCTGGTGGAGGAGAGCCGCGAACAGCTTGTGTCGGAAATGGAGAGCACACTGAATAGTGTGTCCGACTGGGGGCGAAAGAACCTAGTTCAGTTCAATCCCACAAAGACACAAGTCTGCGCGTTCACCGCAAAGAAAACCCCTTTTGCTGTGGCTCCTCAATTCCAGAACACGCCCCTTACCATCGCTAAAAACATTGGGATTCCCGGAGTTGAAATCTCCAGCGACGTTCAGTTTCGTTGTCACCTGGTAAAGGTCAAGCTGGCATCGAAGAAACTAGGTGTGCTCAACAGGGCAAAGCAGTACTTCAACCCGCGGCAAAGACTTATGCTTTACAAAGCTCAAGTTCGGCCGCATATGGAGTACTGTTGCCATCTATGGGCGGGAGCGCCTAGATACCAGTTTGCACCTTGTGACTCGATCCAAAAGCGTGCTGTGAGGATTGTTGAGGATCCCAAACTTACAGACGGTTAACCGTTAAGTCTGAGACGAGATTTTGCGTCCCTTTGTGTGTTCTACCGATTGTACAATGGGGTGTGTTCAGAGGAGTTGTTTGACATGATGCCCACGGCTTCCTTCTACAGTTGCACCGCTCGCCATCGACAGGGAATTCATCCTCACACATTGGAGCCTAAGTGGTCGGGTACTGTGCGGTTCCAGAGAACTTTTCTCCAAAAAAAGTTTTCTCCGGTCAAGCTGTGGAATGAACTACCTGTCGAGGTTTTCCCAGGAGACTACAGCATGGGGTTCATCAAAAAGGGCGTGAAGAGGTTTTTATAGGGTCGGCAACGCGCGTGTGATGCCCCTGGTGTTATCGGCGTCCATAAGCTGCGGTAACTGCTTTCCATCAGGCGGGCCGTAAGCTTGTTTTCCACTCTAGTGGTATAAAAAAAATATTGACAGGAAGTGCCAACCATAAATGGTGTCAACCTCACCTGCTCGTGGCACACAATGCTGACTGACGTATTTTGTAAGCTGCCCAACTGAGGAAGTGGCTATTAAATAACAATTCCCTTGAGGATTCTTGTGTTTCTGCGAGTATGTGGGATCACCAGGAAAGAAGGAGAGTTGTTGCGTCGGCAGCGGGGGTTGCAACGCGCGAGCGATATTTCACTTTGCGTGCTCTATTTATAGCTGTGGTAATAGCTTCACATCAGGCGGCCCGTCTGATTGTTTTCCATCCGATGATAAAAATCAAACGCTTTGGAGAACTATTTACAATTGGTTTATTTTAAAATCAACAAAACAAACACAATATGTTTACCGAAGGGTACAAAATAAACACAACGACACTCGTATCAATCGCGTTTTGGATTGTATCAACTAGTGTTGTGCTTGTATTGAATTAATCCGATGAAATTAATGCAGGCGATAGTGTGCGGCCGTGCGGGCAGACGGCAAACATGTTCTTTGTTGCAGTGTTTCGGAACGTACCCTATTTGTTTTGTCGCCGACTATGAGAGAAACTATTTAACGATGACTATTTGCATGTCTGTCTGGTATTGCAAAGTTTGTTTATTAAAGCTGGTTATATGTCCATACAAACTAGCATGATTATGTCTGAATATACAAAATATTAAAAAAACGGCAAAAAAATTACGTTTGTTGTACAACAAACGTAATTTTTTTTTGACGTGACAACGTCTTATAAATTGGTTAGCCGGGTGACACTTCAAGAAACGCGCTCACGTTATGCGCTTACAATGAGAGCGAGTGAGAGGCACGCGTCCCGCCTAAGAGCGAGAGAGACAGACATAAAAAGTGAAAGGCATGCGTCCCTTCCACTCGAAAACATTTTACCACTCAAAGTCGTTGTCACGTAAAACTTTCGCCCGTATACCGACTTTACAGGCAACCAATTTTTTTGCCGTTTTTATAGATAATGGTATGGAACCCTTCGTGCGCGAGTCCGACTCGCAGTCGGTTTTTTGGTGGTCGCCACTGGCTACACAGGAGACACAGTGGTAGGAATGTGTGGTGGGCCCCCTGTTCCGTTTTCGTTTACCATCAAGCGAAACGGAGACACAATGCTGACCTAATATAAAAAACCGGCCAAGTGCGAGTCGGACTCACGAACGAAGGGTTCCGTAGCATTATCTATAAAAACGGCAAAAGAATCATGTTTGTTGTATTTGAGCCCCCCCTTAAATATATGTTTTATTTTTAAAGTGAATATGTAACAAAATAATATGTGTGTATTTCAAGCGTCTACCTATTACCGCTATTAATTGCGAGCAAAAACGAGAAAAAAAAATCACGTTTGTTGTATAGGAGCCCCCTTAAATATTTATTTTATTCTGTTTTTTAGTATTTGTTGTTATAGCGACAACAGAAATACACCATCTGTGAAAATTTCAACTGTGTACGGTTCATGAGATACAGCCTGGTGACAGACGGACGGACGGACGGACGGACGGACAGCGGAGCCTTAGTAATAGGGTTCCTTTTTACCCTCTGGGTACGGAACCCTAAAAACAATCTATATATGGACGAGCCCAGCACTACAGTTGATAGCGACTGTACGAATTATTCATGTATGGAAAGGATTAAAATGTGTGCCCAAAAACTGGAATGAAACCACACAGCCGGAATGTATGGCGCGCCTAACAAATCCTTTTATTGAAAGAGACGCTGATGCGTGTCGGCATTGCCGTTCATTGTAGTGCGAATAGGTACTGAAATTAATATTCTATTTCATACATAAAGTAGACTGAAAATAGGCAATGTTTTGAATCGTCACTTTATAATGTCACTTCGAGTTGCAGACATGCAAATGGATTTTTTTTACCCGATACTGCCGATACCTACGCCTCTTAAAGAGTTATATTTTTTTTATACTACGTCGGATGTCAGCAAGCAGGCGGCCCACCTGATGCGAAGTGGTTAGCTTAACCAAATTATACCGTAGCCATAGTACGACTATGTATATAGATAGGAATTAAAAATTTGATCCACTTCTTATGCAGGGAATTCAATGTATATAAGTTGGAGTAAAAAAATATAGCGACATCTTTGGCTTTACTTATCTCAAACTCCTCTGTACTACAGAGGGCACTTTAAGCCATTGTCTTTAGATAACATTCGTTAAGCCAAGTCAGTGGCCTTAGGGCATACGCCAACATCAGCCTACGCCAACCCGCAGATGAGTTAGAATAAATCAGTAACACAGAGAATTACCAAAAATTATAAAAGTACTAAATGTTCTTTTGCAATGGTTTCAAGATTTTTTTCTTCAAATATTTACAATTTCCAGATTTTGTATCTCAACTGTACTAGTACTGATTAAGTATATTGTAAAAGAAAACAAGTTTGAATGTTTATTAATGTTTAGATGTTATTCAGCTTCAAAGCTGTAGAAAATTTTGAAGGCAATTAAACTGTGATAAATTTAATGAAGATATTCATTAATTACTAACTAATAAATATAATTTATGGATTATATGAGTAAATTAAGGATTATATAAGTATATGACGGAGTATTGTTGTATTATGCTTTATAATTTTTCATTTCTTTTCACTTGAATACGTCTTTAAATTCGCTACCATAGGGGGATAATCCAAAAAATCTAATGATAACTAAATCAGGGGATACTGTTTGGCGTTGTAGTTTCGAATCTATGCTCTACAACCAAAATACAATCACATCACTGGATAGATGAAGGATCAAATAATTATTTCGATAAGTAAGGACTATTGAACATCGCGTGCGGGGGAGAGGGAAGCGCTGCCATTTTGAGATAATTTTAGCGCATATAACGTATATTCACGTACAGTGAGTACAAATTATTTATGTAGTGAGACAGTAGAAATAATTTCTGTAATATAAAATATACATCTCACAAATACAAATTACAAATAGACGAGCTCGGTGGTCAAATGGTCAGCATTGGTCACTTTGATTCTGAGGTCGCGGGTTCGATCCCGCACAAGACAAATATTTGTGTGCATGAACATGTCTGTTTGTCTTGGTCTGGGTGTTTTCTATGTATATATGGATTTTAAAAAAACTCGGTTGTCTGTAAAGTCGGTTTACTGACGATAGTTGAACGTGACAACGTCATAAGAAAATACTGATGGAATGTTTGCATTTTTCAAAAGAAAATTTTAATGGAACGCCTCAGAGCGAGGTAACGCCATTTTTTTTCGTGTGTGCAGCCGGGTCCATCGAATTATAAGACGTTGTCACGTCAAAAAAGTATTCAAGTATAATATGAGTTATGTAGTACCCGTAGTACAGCTTTGCTTAGTTTGGGACTAGATGGCCGTGTGTAATTTGTCCGGGAATATTTATTTATTTACATCACACTGGACTTTCCCAAATTGTAATTGTCTCATTAAGTGGTTTCCCGAAATGTGCACATCCATATTTGTCAAATAGAATATATAATGACTCCCATAAACCCAACCAAATTGTGTGGGCAGTAACAATGTCGCGGTAACGACGTAATGAAATATAGACTTTAATTACATACACGTAGCTAAAAATGGATGACAATATACATAGGTTACGTATAGGAAAATAATTAATACTACACAACAGAGGGTCGACGGCCATTCCTTGTCCATTATTGAAAATTATTCACATTTTCGCGCGAACGTAGAGTAAGTATTTAGTAAATATGGCGACTAAAATGTAATGTACTTAATAAGATAAGATAAAATTCCTTTATTCACAAATATAAGGTGATATTCTGATAGTCAGATTTATAAGCTGAGTTTCATTTATTTTGCCCGGTTTTGGGAGTGTGAACTAAACAAAATTATCATTATATATAGACGAGCTCGGTGGTCGCATGGTTAGCAATGACCACTTTGACTCCGAGGTCGCGGGTTCGATTCCCGCACAAGACAAACATTTGTGTGCATGAACATGTCTGTTTGTCTTGGTCTGGGTATTTTTCTATGTATTATAACTATGTATTTACAAAAAAAAAATGTATTTCAGTACATTTATTATCAGTTGTCTAGTGCCCATCATAACACAAGCTTTGCGCTTAATTTGGGACTAGATGGCACTGTGTAAATTGTCCAAAAATATTTATTATTATTAAAAAATATATATAAATTAATTACAATTTCTGTCGCAGTTCGTCAATAGAATAAAAACATTTATTTAATAGAATGCCCTGCATTTTTTTCTTAAATGTCATTAATTTGAGCTTATTTACGATTGTCAGGAAAATGATTGTAAATTTTGCCACGATGTCCTCCATCGCATCGTAGAACGCATCTGTAGGTACAAACATCTTAGGGATTAATGCCGTTCACATCTCAATAATCAACTGTGAAACAACAAAATACAATATAAATAATAGTAGGACATCAAAGCATAGTTCAAGGTATATAAATAGGTTAGGTAAACAACGAGAGAGGCTATTATGTTCTCAGCAGATCCTCGGGGGCGGTAAACAGCGGATGCAAAACAAACTCAAGTAAACAGCTGTACAACGAATCTGCACCGTTCACCGTCGAATTGTTTTACTAAAAGATCTTTGAGAATAATTCTCAAAGAGAATTATATTGGAAAGGTTTTAGTTGTAAAAATTACGTTTGTATTGAAAATATGTTGCTTGTAGTATTTATGTATTTGCATAATCCCTAATAATATTATAATATTTTTATAAATATTTGTGTTTATAATGTTGTATTTTTATATTTATATTGTGAATACAAATGTTGTTAAAAAGAATAGTAAATAAATAATTGGTCATTATAAATGTGATTGTGAGGTTGTATGTTATGCTTTCACGCCGAAAAAAACTAAACTTTGTACACATATTGTCAAAGGTATTAGGAAGGACATAGGATGCTTTATATAAAAAAAAAGTAAACGCGAGCGAAGCCACGGGTGGAAGCTAGTATTTATATAAACTTTTTATACCACAATAAGCCATGTTACAAAAGGCAGACTATGCTGAAAGCATTCTCTGCCACGACCTTCTGGAAGTGCTGACATCGACAAATGCGATTAAAAAAATAAATTACACTAGCTTTGCGGCCCTTGTAGCCTCGAAAGTGGTGCTACTTTTAATAAAAAATCATAATATCTTGGCATTCAGTTTCAATATCAGAAATTCCTATGTACTAACTAGCGTTGTAGAAGTTGTACCAAAAACTTCTACAAAAGCGATGCGTCTTCTCTGCAATGACCTATGGTGCAGAGACTTGGACACTGACCATCAGACTGGTCCACAGGCTAAAAATTGCACAGCGAGCGATGGAGAGGGAAATTCTTGGGGTTGTCTGAGGGATCGAATCTGGAACGAAGATATTCGACGGAGAACCAAAGTTATCGACATAGCTGAAAGAGTAATAGACTGAAGTAGCAATGGGCCGGCCACATCGGCCGAGTAAGTGATGGCAGATGGGGGAGGTAGGTATTAGAGTGGAGGCCGCGCGTAGGACGACAAAGTGTTGGATGCCCTCCTTCTAGATGTTCCGATGACAATTTGAAAGCGGCTGGATGCGGAAGGCGGATCGTATTTGATTATACGTGATGTTTTTCTTCAATGGCGGGATTGCAATCCCTAATCACATATTTTTTTTTTTTTATTATTTATTACAATCTTTATAATATAAACATCTAATACATTTTTCCAGTATAATATAAACTTAAATTAAGTTTTTCCCTATACTGGTCTTCATCGCCGGTCAATACAACAATTGAGGTAACATCAGTATATTAACATGTAGGTAAACCATATAAATACAAACAATCAAGTCGGTAGGCAAACATCTTTCTCCATAGGCGAGTAAAACTACAGGTAGGAACAGAGTACTGGTGTGTGTGCGTGTGAGGGGTCTGTTGATAAGCATAATGACGGTTGCATGTACAGAGTGTTGCTTTATTTTGCGTAGTTAATAATGCAAACTAGATGTAGGTCGGTTTGGTTTGTGGTCTGTTGTTAGTTTTTATACATTTTACATTATTTATTCATTCAGATTATTTATATAATAGTTTTTTAATTTAAATTTAATGTTTTTTTCGTTAATTACATTTTTTAGACTATTCGGTAATTGATTAATCAAAAAAGGTACTTTGTATGACAGCATATTTTTGCCATATAAATTATTAAATCGCGGTAAGCATAGTTTGGGGTTTGAGGCGTTTCTCGTCATTATATTCTTGGTAGTATTTTTTTGTTCAGGTTTTGGAAAATTGTGAAACTGTTCAACCAAAAGCGTATACTTAATTTTATCATATATAGGCATTAATTTGCAGTGATAAAATAGACCTTCATTATTATCTTTGAATTTTTGTTTTATTTTGAATGGCACTATCAATTTTAAAATTCTCAATTGTAATTCGTATATTCTATTCAGATGTGATTTGAATGTGCGACCATAACTACTCAACCCATATGAAATGATCGACTCACCTAACGCTTTGTACAAGGATAAGGCAGTGTAATATGGAATTTTATATTTTATAATAGAAAAATTGGCTAATATTGACCTTAATTTGGCACACACATGGCTTATGTGATCGGTCCATTTCATTCTGTCATCAATAATTAGGCCTAAATAGGTATGTTTGCTAACTAATTCTATGGGGGAGCAGTCACATACATTTTTATTATCGTGAAAGCATTTGTGATCATGAGCAATAAGATTAAGTTGGTTAGATTGTCTATTTTGACTTGAGCTCAAGTGCATCAGTTTGGTTTTATCTGTATTGATTTTTAGGCCAGCGTCATGCGACCATTTTAGCAGATTATTAAAGTCATCTTGGAGACGTTGCACTGCTGAACTTATATCCTTATCTGCTATTAGCAAGCAAGTGTCATCCGCAAATTGATAAATTTCGCTATGATGTATTACGTTTGGAAGAGTATTTACGTAGGTGAGGTAGTGTAGAGGACCGATCACCGAGCCCTGCGCTGTACCTTCAGTGACAAAAATTTGGTCACTCAGAGTATCTCCCACTTTGACTCGATATGATCTACGGTGTAAATACTCCTGGCACCATTTCCATACATTCCCTCGAACTCCACATTCGTTCAAACCATCCAGCAATACATCATGACAAAGTGTATCAAATGCTCTGCTGTAATCAATAAATATGACTAGTACCTGCATTTTATTATTAAGGTGTTGAAATATAGAATCGGTAAATTTTGACAACAGCTGTGTAGTGTTTTTTCCAGGTTGGAATCCATACTGAGAGTCGGTTAGTATATTATTCACCTTATAGAAATGTTGTATCTGCCTAGTAATATATTTTTCTACTATTTTATTAATTGTTGGTAGGATAGTAATTGGTCTATAATTTTCATGAATACTTTTACAGCCTTTTTTATGCACCGGTCTAACGATTCCAGTTTTGAGGTCGTCTGGGTATTTACCTGTACTTATACACAAGTTAATAAATTTTGCTAATAGTGGAGCAATGCTATCAAATATATATTTAATTTCTATTGTCCTTATTTTGTCCACGCCCGGTGATTTCTTATGATTAAGTTCTTTAATTATTTTATTTAAATTATAGGCCGCTGCGCTCCGGAACCGCATAGTGACATTAGCTGGGGTGCTATAGCTACTACAATCTAGTAAGCGGCTGTGACACTTTTGTGTACTGTGTTTCAAATTATTATTAAATGAATTTGCAAATCTATTCGCAATGTCAGTATTAGATATTCCCGGTTTGCTGAACGAACTTATAATTACATTATCTACACTCTGTTTTATTCTCCCTGTGATTGAGTTCAATAACTGCCACAAGTGCCTTGGGTCTTTTTTATTGATTATAATTTCATTTTTAATGTATTCATTTTTTGTTTTCTGTATTAATTTGTTAGCGTAATTTCTTGCTTTATTATATTTTGTTTTTATTATTAAATTACTAGTATCTTGTAACCATTCTTTAAACAATTTATCTCTATAATTGCACGCGTACATAGTTTTTTTATTAATCCATTTATTTTTATCGTTTTTTAAATTTGTTTTAATTTTTTTGGTTATTTCAGATTTTTTATAACAGTCATTGACATTATCGGATATATACTTATATATTTCTAAAGGGCATGTATTATTACACGCGCTCTGCCAGTCCACTTCACCAAGCAATTTACCTAATTTTATATTGTCATAATGTTTATAAATGATCGCATCCTGTATAGTATGCACCGGCGGACCAATGCTTGCTAGAACAACTGCGCGGTGGTCGGCCAGTACTGTAGCTAACGCGGCTGTGTACAGATCTTGTGTGCGTGATCTCGTAAAAATGTGATCTATACAAGTTTTGCTTATTTTATTGTCACAAGTTTCGATACGAGTGTAATTCGAGATCCCGCACAGAAGCCCGTAATTACATAACATGCTGCGGTATTTATGTGTTACAGGGGAGTCTTTCTTCAGATCTATGTTAACATCACCGAGTATCGTTAAGTCATGCTGTGTTTGTATTTTACTATTAATTACATTGCTCAGTTCCTCGATAAATAGGTGCTTACTAGTACTTGGCGGACGGTATATGCCACAAACAGTTGCGGAGTACTTTTTAGATGTGTTAATGTTTAGCATTAAACATTCAAAGTGCTGTGATGTTATATTTATTGGCGAAGTTTTATGTTTGTTATTTATGTATATTATTATACCTCCGCCTTTCTGATTTTTTCGTAATTTAGTGTACATATGATAGCCATTTATATTATATAAGCAGCTTATCGACTCGGTGATGTTAGCTTCAGTTATTACAATAACATCTACACAGACATTGCTCGTGTAAATGTAATGTTCGAGAGCGGAAAAGTTTTTTATCATGGATCTGATATTTATATGCATGCACAAAAGGTTAATTAATTTAGTAGGTATAAATGTTAGGAAATCATTTATGTTTGTACAATCAGTGAGTTCATTTATGATATCAGTATCGAGTAACGTAGCCATTTTTATTTACGAAAATATTGTTAGGTACATCTATAAAAAAGTATGTGTGAGTGCAATTACCCTATTAGCTTTATTAGCTTATTGATATCGCCTTCCGACCTGATTATTATACTATTCTCCTTTTCCTCTTTACGTACTCTGATGATTCCTTTTTTGCACCAAATGTATCTGTAGGTATCTTTTAGTTTCTGCTTCGCTTCCCATAGTAACGATTTGGTATGTGGGGTTAATGCTTCACGTATATATATAGGCAATTCTTCTGTGTTCTTGGATATATCAGGCAAGATATCTGAGGGAAATAACTTATTAGATTTTGCTTTTTCTAACCAATTTTCCTGGGTAGTCACTTTTGCAAACTTGATATGTATCAATGAAGGTCGGTCCTTTTTTCCTGCTGTACGATTGACTACTTCCACATCCTCAGAAGGCACCTGCAACTTAAGAGCTATCTTTTTTACAACCTCCATTAAAGACTCATCTTCATTATGGGGTACATTCGCTATTTCGATATTTCTGTTCAACTCCTTTTGCTCCAAATCATGTACTCGTTGTTCTAAAGTACCAATACGAGTCTGTAGGTGGTTATTGTTGTTGCTCAGCTCAGTGTTTTTTTTCCGGAGATCTTGTATAGTCTGCTTGAAAGCTTCCATATTATCTATCATTTCGTCCACTTTATCCGTGTGAAATTGTAGCGATTGATGGATTTGTTTCATTTCTTTGGACAGAGCCTTTTCTATCTCTACGTATATGTCATTTAGCAACTTCTTGGTATCAAGCTGCAGCCTTTGGTCGCCTGCGGAACTTCCCGAATTACTCTGGATGACTTCTTCTTCCTCATCATCATCTGGGATGAATATTGAGCGGCGTTTTGGAGACAATTCCTGACATTCTTCGCAAGACCAGTCCAGATTGTTATTGGCGCGTAGGGCATTACGTTGCTTGGTAGTAAGTCCAGAGCACTCCATGACGACATGCACATGCTTTTCACATTTGCTGCACTCAACTCCTGGAGCTCTTTTAGAGATAATTTTATTGCACTTATCACACTTATGCATATTGGTTGAGGGTAGATGATACCTATGTACGGGACAGATTGACGTATGTGCTATTCGTACGGATGCCGAACGATGAATGAAAGTACACAATAATAATTGATTTTAATACGTACGAGTACTTTAAATTTGACGAGCTCGGTGGCGTAGCGGTCAATGACGCGGCTTCGACATCAACGTTCGTGGGTTCGATTCCCACACAGGACAAACATTTGTGTGCATGAACATGTCTGTTTGTCTTGGTCTGGGTGTTTTCTATGTATAATAAGTATGTATTTACAAAAAAAAATGTATTTAAGTATGTTTATCAGTTGTCTAGTACCCATAACTCAAGCTTCGCTTACTTTGGGGCTAGATGGCGCTGTGTAATTTGTCTGACAATATTTATTATTTATTTATTAAATAATTTCATGTTTTTACGAGGAGAACTGGCGGCACTTTGTGCTCGGTGAGGAAAAAATAGCAAGTTTATTAAATCGCTAATATGATAAGGTTGGCGATAGTCTGTGTAGCTCTTTATAGCTAGCTATCCATCCATAACAGGAACCGTTTTTTGACGCAATTTAGTATGGCTATGACATATCTATAAAAATATACTTCACATCATTGTGTCCGTTATAATATAAATTTATAGGTAATAAATAGGTTTAAGTATAAGTTCGTCAATGTAACTTAAACGATTAAACATCATCAAACCAAACAAAGGCGGAGGATCGTATTTGGTGGAAAGCATTTGCAGCGTGGGTAGATACAGGCTGATGATGATGATGACGATGAAACCTATTCAGACGTTTGCATCACTTTCCGCTGACCACTCTTAGAAATTAATAATCTATAGATTTTTTTGATCATATCATAATATAAACATTACTATTCAGCGTAGCAATGCTGCTAGCCTTCTGACCACTTTACCCTTTGACGGCGATGCGGAAGAATTTTTTGACACCATGTAGATCACTATATTTAATTACTTTTAATTAGTTTGTGTTATTTCCGTTTCGTTTGTATATATAGTTAGCCGTATTTAGTTCTTATTATTTTTAATTATTACTAAGTAGTTTATATAGAATTGTATGTATAATCTATAGATTAGATTCTATTCTTTCAACGAGGTCGTTAGGATAATCATAATAATTCAATAGATCTAATCAAATGTGAATTAAAAAAACAATCTACATTAAATCGACCGCAAGGTTTCACGAGAGAAAATCAAATATAATTTCACAGTCATATTATTATTCAGTTGGTATAGTGTTTCCAGGAAGGTAGGCTTACACAAAAGGGTTAATAAATTGACGCAAATCCTGTTTACAATTTCGAGAATCCTATAGATAATAAAGATTGAACAATAATACCTACATAACAATATTGAAACATTTAATGTTTTAGTATATTAAGCTACTGATACAGACGGAAATATAATAAATATTCTTAAATTATGAGTGAGTGAGGTCACCAGAAAGGAAGGGCTTGCCGTTGGCAGCGGGGCTGGCGGCATGCGAGGGATATTTCTGCTTACGGTAACCGCTTCACATCAGCAGCTTCTACAAGTGGCGACGAGTCAAAAGGTAACAAAGAAATAAAATGAAAGATAAATAAATGTTATGACGTTTTGGGTTCTAATTGTTATAAATCAATTTTATATTTTTTTTAATTGTTAACGAACATTGCAAATGTTATCATTTATCATGTTAATGTTTTGATATTGCATGAAAATCTTAGTGAATATAGAGTAAGATAACTTTAAAAATGTTTACATTTTGAACAAGCTGCGGCGGAAGGTTCCCACATGAAGCGGCTCTTGCTAGTCGCATTACACTATGTATACGCATTATAGTAGAGTTGGACTCGGATCAGAGTTATCTTATAATGTAAACAACATCGTCGACTTGTTATTATAAGTTACAAGTATACTGTACCTACTGCGGTCATAACATATTTGATACATATTTTAAGACAGTTAATGTAATTGATATGTTTGGAACATTATTATTATTTAATATGGCTCGATATAGCACGTAAAAAAAAAGTCCGTGCTATCGTAGGTAAATCGAAATGAAATCGTTAGTAATTACATTTGATTGGAAATAGCCTAAAGTTAGTTAGTAATTATTTCCCAACGCAGGCTGTATGGTTGTCTTCCATCCGACGTAGTATAAAAATAAAATCTACAATAATTACTTTGTAGAGAGTCATCATCATCAGGTCCATTTTAGTCTCCACTACAGGAGCACGAGCCTCTCGTCCGTCCTAGACGGAAGGAGGATTTGGCCTACACTCCCCACGCTGGCCAAACGGGTTGGAGAGGCCTGATCGATATTTGATAAAGTATTTCCCTTAGTGGCCTTGTACGACATCCACGGAAGAGACGGAGTGACTCTATTCTAGTCTGCCGGAAACCACACGGCCAACGGTACTTGTGTATGGTTCTTCACAATAAGTATTATTGTATTTATTCTGAAGAACCAATAAAGTGCTAATATTATATTAGCTCTATGGCTACGTCCGTTTAGTTACTGTACGACAGTGCTACTGGGTATTATTCCATTCGCCAATATGCAACGCAAAACTGCTGACGCTACAATTTGCTTGTACTGTGTACCCCACATACCAGCATTGGGGTTATCGATTTTTCAAGATTCCGCCGACGACATAGACCAGGGGTACTATCGCCTAAGCTATCCGATTCCGATCGAATATTCTGAGTTCAAAAATAGATTTTGGATTAAAGTTCATGGATTTTGGGTTAAAGTTCATGGATTTTGGGTTAATGACAAACATCGTCAGCTTAGTTAAGCTGAAGTTAGATTTTCGCAATCAAAAAATCCGACGGTAATCGGCTTGAGGTTTGCGGTAGGGCCCCAGGTCACCTTTGCAACAAGAGTTTGAAGCCTATATAAGAGTTTGAAGCATTCATTTTTATTTTGGGACATTTACGCTATTTTTCTAATTTTCTTGTTACTTTAGGAAACAATGCCGTATTACGGCTGTCTGATGACATTTGATCGTTACATATTATTTTAAAACTTTTTTGGGTTAGTCCAACTAAGGAACCCTTATCAACAGGGTTCCCTAATAATTTTGCTATCTTCGTCCATCTGTCGATCCTATACTCTTTTGTCGGAGCTGCGTTAGCTAACTCCATCACGCGCAGGTGAAGTTTTTTATACCACTAAGGTGGTGAACAAGCACACATCCCGCCTGATCGAATGCACTACTGTTATAATATTGTTTGTCACATTGGTTGTGTAAAAAATGTTTAAAAGAAGCGTTTGTTGGCTTTGGCTTAAAGGTAGTGCTGGTGAGCCACTCCAAGAGTTATCTATCGAAAAATTTGAGTTTTATGTACAATAAATAACTAAAACAAACAAACATACAACCAAAACGAGAAACAATAGTTTTTTTTATACCGGTAGCGAACAGCCACAACCCGGCCACTCCATAAAAATGTCGCGTCGATTACTACTACATAAACAATCGCATCTGTTCAGAGCGTGAATGAGTGTGTGTGCGTGCGGCGACATACAAATCAAACTGTTCCAGATTCGTCTCAAAGGGGAGGCGAGGTCGACACGAGAGAGCGGCAGGGAGTGTCCATACTGAACGTAGTATAACTTTTTATACTGTAATACAGGAGAGATAAAAGTGATAAACTGAAAGCTAGCTAGGTACTGAAGATAGCAATTAATTTTCCTGAGTGAGTAAGTTAAAACTACGTAAGATAAGTCTGCAGAAGGCTCCTGTTGATAGTTGGAAAGCTGTTTAACTTTGTATTGCAGACTATTATCAGAGGTATTATTTTGTGCTAGCATCTCATCGCGGCTTTGCCTCTACACAGTTATGGATAAAAATATATCTTATTATTATTTAAATAGTTGATTTTGGCCAACTTGCCAGAATATTATAACAATTTTTAAGAAACACTTCACAGCAGTATTTTTTTTTATACTATACCTGCTACCCGACGCGGACGGGTCGCAGACAAGCATACGGCCCGACTGATGTGAAGCGGTTACCGTAGCCATATTAACGCACGCAACATAAAAAACCGCTCGCACGCCGCCACCCCCGCTGCCAACGCAGCATCTCCTTCCTTTCTGGTGACCTCACTCACTCGCTGGAACACAACAACACTCAAGGCAGTTGTTACTTGGCTGTGGTATTCTGTGAGGTGGAGGTACATTCTCAGGTCGAGTAGCTTACAATTACGATCCCTACCTCTCTTTTCGCCAGAGCTTCGTTTGTCAGTCAGCAGGGTGCACCGCGTGCAGGACAAGTTGGCTTTGGTTCAAAGATGTTAATGAACCACTTACACCCCACAAGTAATTATAAAATGCAAAAATTTGCCCCACATAATAAACTATCCTGGTAGCTCAGTTGGAGAGAAATCAACGGGTAATCGAGATATCATGGGTTTGAATCGCACATAGGCAGGGGTAGTGATGTTTTCCAATTTTTAAAATATAAAAAAGATATCTTTTAATCCAGAAGATTAACATTACATTAAAAAACTTTATCTTATTCTTAAACCGTATCTGTATTTCGTTACGTTCAACAATTATAATTTATTTATTTAACTCATTGTCACAAAATAATCATATAAAGCCTCCCCAACCCGTCTGGCCAGCGTGGGGAGTGTAGGCCAAATCCTCCTTCTGTCTGGGACGGACGAGAGAGGGTCGTGCTCTTGTAGTGGAGACTAAAATTACCTGATGATGATGATGATGAATCATATAAAGGCATTATCTACGAGGACCAGACAACTATTGGAGAAGCATGACACGTAAAGTACTACTAAAAATAAGTTATTGACCCAACCGAATGATAAAATAAAAGTGAGATTGTTAACACATACACATATTAACATTAAGTAGACATTCCAAAATGCAAACTTAAATATTGCTATGCTAATATGTTCTATATGCATACGAAATTTCATCCGTTTCGTTCTATTGTTTACCCATGAAAGAGTTATAAGTATCCACTTTCTAAATATCCTTACAAACTTTCACGTGTATAATACTAGCACCAACTCGCGGTTTCGCCCCACGTGTACACGGTACATGGATAAGAACTATGCAATTTGTTAATCTGGAACATATTCCATATATATATCTATGCCAAATTTCATCTAAAGTTCTGCCAACAGAACTACTTAACAGAACAGGAATAGAGGAATCCTTCAACCGTTTACCCAATTTTTAATACTACGTTGGATGCCAAGCAATTCCGATGAAAAGCGGCTTCCGTATGCTATAGACGATGGGAATAAACGTGTACTACTCGCATGCTGGCAACCCCGTTGCTAACGCAGTATCTCCTTATATCTGGTGACCTCATTCACTCACAGAAACACAAAAATCCTGTTATGTAGCTGCGGTTAGGTGGAGGACTTCCCCAGTTGGGCACAACGCGAACTACCTTTCTTTCCTCTTAACCTCTTTTGTTTATTATATTAGCAGGATGCATCAGGTGCAGGCGAAATTGGCTTTGGCCCTAAGGATGGTGGTAACCCCCTTACACCCATGAAATACTCGTAGTAACAAACATCCAATATCCTTCTTAAGAAAGTTTCTGATTTATAATATTAGTATAAATAAAATATATGCCTTAAATGCCATAGGTACCTATCTATCTTTTGCCAGAACCTCGTTTGCGAATTCAGAGACTATACCATGTAGAGGTGAACTAGACTTTGGCTCTAATAATGAGGGTGAGCTACTTACACACCAATATATACCAGTATTTTCGAGACATGGATATATTATCAATTTTTTGCTTCTGAACACTGCAAAAAACCAATAAGGGAGTTTATTTTCAACTCCAAATGAAGGATAAATCGTTGGATGACTTTTGCCACCTGGTCAACGATTTTCATTTCCATTTTAAATATTAAAATTACATGGACTCACAGATATCCGTCTTCGACTTCAATTATTGGCGATCAGACATATTATATCAACTAATACTATGACATTGTTCTTATTATCTCTGTAAAAACAAATTGCCCACAAAAACAGTAATAGGGAACGCTACTTTGTCCAACAAAGCTCCCTATTCCGTGGACGTTTTGACAAATATTAATGTCCTCGGTCGGAGACAGCACATATTATCTTGACCATTACACTCACTGGCTGTACGGGAGTGTTACTGACTGATAATACAAATATATTGCTCTAATTTATTGTTATAAATTATTTTTCTTATGAAATTGGGGAGAAAGGTTTACGAGAAGGGATTGACATAAAAAAATGGGGTGTGGCTGTGTCATGGACACGGCCGTGTGTTGTACGTGCATACGTTATATGCACTATAATTATTTCAAAATGGCAGCGCTTTCCCCTCCGCAGGCGATTTTCAATAGTCGTACTACATACTACTTAGAGTAATAAATTCTTTGGACCTTCATGTATCTAGTGGTGTGATTGAATTTTGGATGGAGATGATAGATTTATAGCTGCAAGACTAAACTGTATCCCCCGATTTGGTTATCATATTTTTAAACCCCCCCCCTCCATTAAGGACGTTTTTTCGGGACATAAAGTATCACATTTTAACATTTTAAACTTATTTAAACTCCTTTACCTTTCAGTGAAAATATCATTACACAGAAAAACAGACGGATAGTCTCTACAAATGTATATTTATTTATATGTCTCTATAAATTTTATTTATATACAGATGTATGTATGTAACACTGACCTAGTTGAAATACCAACGTACCTATTTAATTTGTACAATTATCAAACGCGAAACGGTTTACTTTTGAGATGTACGAGCATATTTTGATATATGTGAGGTATTGCGTTACATTACGGTACTCGTAAAGAATATTAATGCAATACCGAATTCCTACCAAAAACATGAATTTATATCGTTTTGTATCGTTTAGAGTATCGGCATAACATCAAAAATTCTGATGAAATATCCGTTTGACTCGCCCTCGTCCAATTGGATCAGATTTTTTTAGTAATGTTATAATAAAGCACTTGTACTATTCCAGAATTATTTCAGAATACCCTTTTAATATTTTTATTTTTAATAATTTTTGTCATTGATTGCACGGTATAAAAATGTTTTGTAGAAACACAAACACCATCTGTTTACCTTGATAATGCCTTAGCGGCGAAACCGGTCGGTAATATTAAATATAATAACGTGGAATAGTACAAGTGCTTTATTATAACATTATGATAATAATGTTCCACCAAGTGCCAACAATCAACAGTATCAACTTTATTTTTTTAGTAGTTTCGCTGGAATTCGTGTATCTTTTATATATATTCACTAGATTGAGAGAAAAAATGAAATCACTCGGTAAATATAATAGCAATTACTGACAGATAACATATAAAATTGTGCATAGGTTTGTTTTAATGGATTGTGTATGCATGCAATCTCTTTGTTATACCACAAAACAACAAAAGAATAGTAGACAATTAAATTGAACTGTATAAAGGGCGGGCTTATTTCTGAAAGAGAGATCTTCCAGCCAACCGTGTGTTTATTTATGTTATTGAAAATTTAATTGCAAAACGATTTTCCCAATAAATACCTTAGGTACCTATCTATCTTTCGCCAAAACCTCGTTTGCGAATTCAAAGACTATACCTTGTAGAGGTGAAGTAGACTTTGGTTCTAATAATGAGTGTGAGCTACTTACACATTAAAATATACCAGTATTTTCGAGTCATGTATATGATATCACTGAATCTATAACTATTTCGATTTCTAAACCCTTTCGATTGAGAGGAGACCCGGGGCCCTACCGCCGAAGCTGAAGCCGATTATCATCAAATGTCTTGATTCGAAAATTAGGTCTTACGTTTAAGTTATTGTCAAACACCTTCAGCTTAGTCGGTAGACCTCCATCATTTCTGCCAGCTAAGCTAAACACAAGTAGTATAAATCTAAGTTGATGTTTGATTTTCGCAATTAAAAAATCCTATGGTAATCGGCTTCAGATTCGGCGGTAGGGTCCCCGCTTGAAGACTCGAATGAATATAGGTTGTTAACGATGTAATGGATGAATTCAATGTTTGACTGCAGCATGATCATATGCATTAGTATATAGTCTATAAATAAATGTGAGTTTAATAATAATAGATGTGTTTATAAGTATACTATACGACGCACTATGACAACTATTAAGTACATAGCAGTTTTTTCATACGATAGTTTGGTTCATTTACCAGTCGCAATTGTCAAAATGTTAAAATCATAAAAAATGCACATAGCAGATTTTGGTTTGACAACGACGACATGCAATCCTCTTTTTTAAATTTTGCATGCCAATTATTGTGAGTGTCCAGCTATGTCTTTTCATTGTCGATTAAATACAAATTCAGCTATTTTCAATTTCAGGCCACTCTCGGTTAGTAATCCCGGTATTAGGTCTTGAAATAATCAGCCCGATGTCCCGAATCCCAGGATCATGTTTCCGAGTCCTTCGCTTTGTTTACTCAGTCTCACTTGTTAGAGCAAATGAATCCAGACTAGACGCGACAGTTAGGCTTAAAGCCTACCATCCACTGAATAAGAAGAGAAATATTAAGTAAGAAGAAGTAAGGTAAGTGATTCAAGGGATTTGGGGAAGCCAAAACAGGCTATTGCTAAATATGTATAGACATAAAAAGCTATTGCCAAATATGTATATAACAGGAAAGACATCAAGAGAAGAGAGATAAAAAAAAGAAGAACTTGAATTATATACAAGGAGATGTATTTTCCGCGTAAGTATAACTTTACGTACGGATTGCTACGTAAATATAATTTTATTAATTTTGAAGAATTGAAAGCACTTGTACTGTTCCACTTTAGTGGATTTCATTTAAACTAAATGTCTATAAAGTTAGACCAAGTGCCAACAATCAATTTTTAGTTAAATAAATTAAAAATATATCTTTAGGCTTTTCATATTTTATTTGCCATATTCTCTCATATTGTCAAGAGAGAGTCAAACTCCAAAAACTTCACCTAATTTTAATCTCTGACGCATGGGACCGATATTTTTGAATTATAGTTACGTTTTTTTGATACTTATTAGTTTTATTTTTAAGATTAGTTTATTATTTTATTACTTTAGTTTAATTTGTACTTGTACTTTATTGTAATTCATGTACTATTGAACATGAATAAATATAATTTTATGAATTTTGAAGAATTGAAAGCACTTGTACTGTTCCACTTTAGTGGATTTCATTTAAACTAAATGTCTATAAAGTTAGACCAAGTGCCAACAATCAATTTTTAGTTAAATAAATTAAAAATATATCTTTAGGCTTTTCATATTTTATTTGCCATATTCTCTCATATTGTCAAGAGAGAGTCAAACTCCAAAAACTTCAACTAATTTTAATCTCTGACGCATGGGACCGATATTTTTGAATTATAGTTACGTTTTTTTGATACTTATTAGTTTTATTTTTAAGATTAGTTTATTATTTTATTACTTTAGTTTAATTTGTACTTGTACTTTATTGTAATTCATGTACTATCATTTATCGTTGAAATATATATATATATATATATATATATTTATATACATATACACGATAAATGATAGTACATGAATATAATACTAAATGCAACAGTTTGTAGTTTTGAAAAGGCGAGCTTATCTCTCTAAGAGATGTCTTCCAGCCAGCCTATGCTGTGGGACGTTTTGTAAGATATCGGAAAGCAAGATTTTAATATATAAATAAGAACAATATGATATGTATTTCATTATTAATAAATAGTGTTATTTTATACTAAATAAATACATAAATAATATTTACACATAGTTCATAAGGAT
Source organism: Hypsopygia costalis (assembly GCA_937001555.2). Lineage (NCBI taxonomy): Eukaryota > Metazoa > Arthropoda > Insecta > Lepidoptera > Pyralidae > Hypsopygia > Hypsopygia costalis. The sequence continues at coordinate 12,517,162 of OW443340.2, read as the reverse complement.
CTAAATACACTATGCTGAAATAACGCGTTTGAAGTTTGTTGTGATTAGGATTGCTACGTAAATATGCGACGTAACATAAATAGTTTCAAACAAAATGTGTTGCCAATAATTGAACATTCATTAAAAATAAAATAATAATAAAATATTCCTGGACAAATTATATACTGCCCAAATTTAGCCCCAAAATAAGCAAAGCTTGTTAAAAGTTATGGGTTGTTGGTTGTTGTTGTTAAAGGTATGCGTACTACTACAAAACTGATAATATACTTAAGTACATATTTTTTTTGTAAATATAAACATATAATACAAAGAAAATAGCCAGACACCAAGACAAACGGACATGTTCACAAATTTTGTCTTGCGCTGGATTCGAACCCGCGACCTGATCGAATTGACCGGGATCAATGTGCAATTGCTAGTCAATCGGCTACCGGGCTCGTCAATCATTGCAGGCGTAATCACCAACCTTCTCACGTATATGGCATAATGTGTGCGGCATAGACACCTACTCGTTTTATTTCACCTTATTAGCATTGATGGACGTTGAGCTTAACTCAGATGGTTTAATGAGTCTGTTTGTAGAGGGTCATTTTGGAATAACCACACTGACGATGGGAATGGGCTTTGTGCTGATGTACACTGCGATTGTCGTTGCAATTCTGCACCCGTATGTACTGTTACCGCAATTATTACGATTTAATTTCGTGGTCATACTGTGGTTTTATTTTCATTATTATTTATACATGAGAGCAGTTTTGATGTAACAGTGGAACTTATTTATGCCAGTGCTGAGGTCTCTATGTATGTTTGGTGGGATATATTTAATACCCCGATGATTAGAGGACGAGGTTCTGATGAAAATAACGACAGCGATGTTGACTTTAAGACTGCCCGAAACATCTTCCACCTTCAAAAAACCGTAACGAATTGTTAACCGTAACTAATTCTCTAGGCTCCTTTGGTTCCGATTACCCCCGCAGGGGTAAAATAGTAATTCTGTAGGGGTAATCAAGCTTCTACAAGTTAACAAATTAGTTCAGTCCAATAAGATCTATTCTAAGGACGGGGGGTAAAATCAATTTCCTTTATTGATCATATGGGTAACAACATTGAAAAGGTTAGAAAACGCTGCTCTACAGAGTTGCTGTGTTCCCGCGAGTGAACCACTAGAAAGCTTACAAAGACCATACTCAAATCATTGCTGCGATCATTGACAGGAGGGGTTTAGAGGTGAAATCTTACTTCGCCTCGCTGATCAACCGCACGCTGCAGGATGGACAAAGATGTCTCACATGGATTAACTAAGAGTTGGGGCCGTGGGCGTCATACATTCTGAAGTCTTCTGAAGAACGGCTTCTATGTATTAAGAGACGCAACATACCGTGTCTTAACACAGAGACGATTAAACTCGTCGATAGAATCGATCGAAGCCAGATCGGTTTTCTTGTTTGACACGCGTGTTTGATTGATTTAGTTTATCGAGATTATTTTTTTATATCAAATCATTGTTGGGATCATTGAATCAAAAACCTTTGTAAAAGAATTAGGTGTAGGAAAAAGATTGGTCGACGTACCTGGTGACCTAAGATCTGGCACATTCCTCGCCCAAAGGACCAGTTTAGCAATCCAGAGAGGTAATGCTGCTAGCATCTTGGGAACGATGCCACATCGGCCAAACTTTTTACATTTTTTTTATTTTTAAGTTATTTTTACTTTTGTATATTTGTATTTTATGTATTGTTTTATGAAATAATAAAAGTTATAAAAATTGAACATGAATAAAAAAAAAATATTTTAGAATATTTCAATCAAGTAACAATATTTAAATCAAAAATGGCGCAGCTGTAGGCTAAAGCCTCATTCAGTGATTGGCACCGTGTACTTGCCAATCACGAGGCTTGGCAGGCTTCAAACAGTTTTCACTTAGATTTACCTAAAATACAGTTTTAGCCTTAATATCAGGGGTACGTTACTTTCATCGTGGAATAATGTCACGTAGTACGAGTATTCCTATTATAATGCGTATTGCCCCGAGCAGTCGACCTAAATCTAAGAACATGTTGTCTGGGCTTGAGAGATATAGTGGAGAATATAAAGATGCTGGTATTTTTTTTTAGTTTATTTGTACAGTTTATATGATAATCTTATTTTGGATGAAGATTCGTTTACGATTTCGTACGACTGTGAGCAATTTCAAAAATATTCTGAGCGGTTGCCTAAGGCGAGAGGTAAGGCACGTATATTACAAGCGTCTGCATGGTATATAGGGCATGGTAATCGCTTCACATGAGGCGCGTCGTATGCTTGTCTGGCACCCGACCATCCGACGAAAAACCTGAGTAAAAAGGAAAATAAAAGCTTTTAATTAGCTAGTCGACAGGGTGCACCACGTGTAGTTAGGTTGGCTTAGGCTCTAAAGACGCTGATGATGGGATTGAGAGATCTAAAAGCGATTATACAACCAACATGTGCGGTATTATGTAAGTCAAATTAATTAATTTTTTTTTGCCTTCAGAGCCTTGCGAGGTTGCTATTGTTGTTGCAGCTCACAAACAAACCCTAACCTATCAGAAACATCAAGTTACGTAATGTACTCTTCAGTGTTTCTTTTGAGAATCATGGGGTTCTTAAAACAATAATTTTTATTGGGTAGATAGCGTGTGAATGAACACTCTGGGGGCCTACCGCCGAATCTGAAGCCGATTCCTATTGAGCTTTTTGCGGAAATCGGCCTTCTCTTTAAGTCTGCGATAAACAACTGCAGCATATCATCATCATATCATCGGTATAGTAGCTAGGGACAGACGCGTGCGGTGCGGCACTTATCGATTCCTACAGGTGTTGTACTACTGGTAGTCGCTATACTGTGGCGTCTCGGCAGCGAACGCGCGCTTGCAGTCGGGTACCCCCCGGCTCCTCTCAAACCCCGCACCTCACTCCCTCGATAACGACCAAGCTCTGAACTCACGTCACCTTAATCGGTAGAGCGCCACAGTCCTTACCGACAGACTAAGCTTATTAGTTTTAAGGTGAAATTAGATTTTCGCATATAAAAAAATTCGATGTTAATTCGGCTTCAGCTTCGGCGGTCCCCAGAGCGATCATTATCCCTTCCAATTTTAGGGATATTTCTGCAAGTTCGGGGTGTAAGTGGTTCATCAACATCTTTGAACCAAAGCCAATCTCATCTGCACATGATGCACCCTAATGATTGACTAACGAGTCTCTGGCAAAAGAGAGGTAGGGTACAGCGTATTTGTAAGCTGCCCGACTGGGGAAATTACCTCCACCTCATAATATATTCGACATATTCTACAACCGCGATTCAACAGATTCTATATTGTGGAACTGTACCTTAGTATAACTGAACAAGTCAACCGCTGGGTATTTTAATGCTAATGCACTGAGCAGTCGCAGCGCTCGATTGATCCGAGCACAAGCTGCAGCAGTCTTTCTGGTGCTTTGTAGCGCGAATTTATATGTACTCGTATAGGTATTCATTTTTATACCCTCAAGGGAATTGTTATTTGGCTGCGGTATTCTGTGTAAAGTCGGTTTACGGACGATAATTTTACGTGATAATTTCATAAGAAAACATCGGCTGATGGAGTGGAAGAGAGATAGATGCATCACACGGATCGTGCCTTTTTATAGCTTGTTCTGCGCTCTCGCTTGCTCGTTCGGCTCAGGAGAAACGTGACAATGAGTCATACTTTTTCGTGAGTGCAGCCGGCATTCATTGATTTATAAGACGCTGTCACGTCAATACATACAATACAATACATAAAAAAATCGCACCAATTGAAAGCGTTAATAATTAGCTGAAAATAATTAGTGCAAAGTTGAACTATAGGGTGAAACGAAATTACAGGCCCGGGGGAGAGCTGTGAAAATTAAATTGTCGGCCATTGGGACATGCAAATGAGAGCTGCAATCACGCCCGCCTTTGTCCCACTGGCATTGTTTCGGTCACGTTGCGATATTTCACAAAGTTTTTGTTGCGCGTAATTTTGATGTCTTTATTTTTGTGTTGTGATTGTTGATTGGGGACTTCGATTGGGGTGGCAGTTTTTATTCGAAAAGAAGGAAAGTTAACTGGCAGGAAAGCTGAATTAGACAGGGATTTAAACGGGACGGTGGCCGACACATTCCCACCACTGTGTCTCCTATGTAACCAGGAATAACAGTGCCGACCACCTAAAAAGGCAATGAATAATGAAGTCCATTGCAGTCCCGGAGGTAAGACGGCTGCCTTGGAAAGTTGGAACTCACTATGAATTTATTCAAAAGAAATTAGCAGGAGTAAGAAGTTTTTGGAATTTGACTTCACTGCGTTACGTACGTACTAGAAAGGGATGTTGAGGAGTAAGTGGCTCAACGAAATTGTCCAGCATTGGGACATTGGGACAAACGAAATTGTCCCATGAGATTCAGTTTCAGTGGACTTTAGGCGGCTTGAAATCACTGACCTCCGCCAACCCGCAGTTGAGCAGCGTGGTGGAGTATGCTCTAAATCCCTTCGATTGAGCGGATATCCGTATCCCACCAGTGGGATGAATAAGGGTTGACGACGACTACGACCCAAATATATTAAATCCAATAATATAGATTGCAGAAATGCTTCAACGACACGTGATTTCAATCGAGAGATATAACGAATGATGAAATATTTGATGACGACGAACGCATTTCATCGTTCCCTCACGCGATATTATTTGATAAAAATCGAATCAGCGAGTCATAGGGTTGGAAAAAGAAACTGGTTTCCAACACTTTCCTTGGCAGAAATGTTCGTAAGTCAACATGTTACCCTGAAGTTAAAACAGTTGGCTATTCGGGTCAGTCAGTTAATTTTATTCTAGAACATTTTAATTAGAAAATGGAGGTCGACTAGCTATTGTACTACCTTTTTTAAAAGCAAAATTATGTAACTTTATATTTAGTATTTTTGGAATATGGAATATTTTAAGAAATAATTAACACTAGTATATAGCAAATAAACAAACAATATACAAGAAGAAATACGCAAATATTACAGAAAAAAGAAATTAGGAGAGAAATAGGTTTTCAATTTTGTAGGATATGAAATACAGAAGGAATCTGAGAGATTGTGTTTGAGACTATTTGGTTAATTTATCGTATGGGTATGTGTTATGCGTTTATAATAATGTTATATTAAACCCATAAATAACTTATGTACTGCTAAAATATTGGTATCTAAAGATTGTAACTAAGTAAAGGTGTACTTTATCACAAAAGCGGAGTCCTCACAAAATTAAACATTTATCGGTAAATATATAATTTGGAGGGCCTTCTACAAAAGGAGTCGTAATACAAAGCCTAATAATGTGACCCCAGAACAAAGACTGTTTGAATATTGTTTTGTATACCCTTTTAGCTGCCAGTGAACTTGCCCGGTACTTACAAGTTTGAAGGGTTGTAAACAATGCCCTTAAGTATATACTTACTTACTTTCCTGCTTTGGTTTGAAACGTATCAAATGTTTGTTATTACTGGTTACTACTTCCAGTAAAGTCTTTCATATTCTATTTCCGGTACAGGCGATTTGCTCTTTTAATTTATATAGGTCGCGAGCAAACGAGCATGTGGGTCACCTGATGGAGAGCATTCACCACCGTCAATGGAGACCAGCAACACCAAGGGGTCGCCGAACGTTGCCAGTCTATACTTCTGTCTGTCTTTCTTTCTGATGATCTCATTCAGTCCCAGGAACACAACAACCCCCAAGAGAATTGTTATTTGGCTGCGTTATTTACGCTATGCGCTACGTCTCGTTTCGCCAGAACGTCGTTTGACAGTCAGCAGAGTGCATCACGAGCAGGTGAGGTTGGCTATGGTTCAAAGATGTTGATGAATCACTTACACCCCAGATCTACTCTACTTTGCATGCTTCCGTGCCGTTATTACATGCACACTACTACTTGCCACTTTGACGACAAGCATCCAACCACTACCGTTAATAAATGCACGCGGTAGACTGATAGTGTGCATTAACTAATTGAGATGACAGCGTACGCAAAGTAGAGAAGTTTAAATTTACTGTAAATTGACTTTCGTAAAATAACAAACGAGTCAATTACCAATCTCATTGTATTTTCTTGATATCTCAGAATTGGTGACTTTCTATATTAATGATATAAGCTTTTATAATATACTTATTATAAAAATAAATAATTTATTTCAGGCACATTATTTGTACATTATGTTACAGAAACAATAAACTATTCTAAACTCTGACATCGAACCGTTAATTTAGTCCAATTTTTATATCAATGGGTTTAATTGGACAATTGTTACTCCTGTAATAATCGGCGTTTTTTTTAATGCCACTAAGGTGCCATACAAGCATACGGTCCGCCTGATGGAAAGCAGTTACCGTAGCCAATGGACGCCTGTAACACCAGAGGCATTACATGCGCGTTGCCGACCCTGTTAAAGCCTCTTTACGCCCTTTTTGAAGAACTCTATGCTGTAGTCTCATGGGAAAATCTCAACAGGCAGTTCATTCCACAGCTTGGTAGCACGTGGAAGAAAACTTATCTGGAACCGCACAGTACGTCACCACTTCAGTTCCAATGTGTGAAGAGGTATTCCCTGTCGATGGCGAGCGTTGCGACTGTAGAAGTAGGCCGTTGTCATCTTGTCATATAAATCCACTGAATACACCCCATTGTACAATCGGTAGAACACACAAAGGGACGCACAACCTCTTCTCAGACTCAAAGGTTTTATACCGTCCGTCAATTTGGATTCGTTAACAATCCTCACAGCGCGCCTTTGGATTGAGTCACAGGGTGCAAGCTGGTATCTAGGCGCTCCCGCCTATAGATGACAACAGTACTCCATATGCGGCCGTACCTGAGCTTTGTAAAGCTTTGTAAACGTATTTGCCGCGAGTTGAAGCTGAAGTTGACTGCTTCGCTCTGTTGAGCACACCTTGTTTGGCCTTCCTTTGATAAAAGTAATAACTTTTATTTGGGTATAAAATATAAATGGTTCATCAACACTTTTGAACCAAAGCAAACGTCACCTGTATAACAATTCTTTAAGGATTGTTGTGTTCTTGTGAGTGAATTAGGTCACCAGAAAGGAAGGATTTGCTGCGTTGGCAGCGGCGGCGGCGTTGCGCGAGCGATATTTCATGTTGCGAGCGTAACGCTCGCAACATGAAATATCGGTTACCGTTGCTATATTAAATATAGCAACGGTAACCGCATCACATCGGGTAGGCCGTATGTTTACTAACGACCAAAATGGCACTTCTTGAGGTGTCATAAAAATTTAATGAATGGAAAAATATTCTCGAGCCATTACTCCCTAATCTTTTTATAGAAATAAACTAGAATTATGAATAAGTTAGTATATTACGAACACTAGAGAGCAACATATCATTTTGTTGGAAGGCTGAAAATAAACATAATGCGACTACACCACACATAGGAGCGTCGCCACTGACGGCAAATAAGCGAACTTTTCCAATTTCCATTGCATCTCAGGGGTAGCATTTTCCATTGTGTCGCTTCATCCTTGCATGAAACGCCACTTGAGGCTAGCCGAGAGGTTCTAGCTGATCTCAGCATCGGTACTTATGCACCCCAAATGGCTCTTATGGTGGTTGTATGAGAATGACAATGGCTTCTTATGGATTTATAAATACTAGTGGTCCCCCAGTGGTCGAAATTCGACCATAATCAATTTAAATTATAAGTTTGAACATTATTAAGGTTCTATTGTCAAAGACTATACTTCTATAATCACTTCAGTAAGACTATAGACAAATAATATTAAACACAAACAATCTAGTCTCATTTTCATCAGATTTTAACAATAAACATATTCGGGTGTGTGTCAAATACATAGGTAGTAGTGTGTGTAATGATTTTTTTTAATGATTTAATGTATTCTTCATGCTTAATTTATTTTTTTAAATATTAGCATTCTGTACTCCTTCAACTACTAGCGGCCAGTCCCGGCTTCGCACGGGTGGACATAAGATTTTTTTATATAGCCTATATTACTCAGGGTGAATGTAGCTTTCCAATGGTAAAAGATTTTTTGAAATCGGCACAGTAGTTTTTGTGTTTATTCATTACAAACATACACACACACAAAAATACAAATCTTTCCTCTTTATAATAGTAGTGTAGATAAGTGTGCCAAAATTTCATACTAATCCGTCCAGACAATTTTCGGAAAAAGGGCTTTGTACCCCTTTTTAGCTTCACGTATTAATATATAGATAAATATTATAATGTTGGTTCGGGGATATGTTATTTATCTATTTATTGTGACGAGCGGCAGCGATTTGTTTTTGTAATAGTGTTTGTTTCCACATATTAAACGAGTTTCTGTGGAAAAGCAGGTATGTATTTTATCATGGATTTAGTTCAGTGCTGCAGCACCGGCGGCACGTCAACCTTCTTGGATCTTTTTTGCGTCAAATGTCAAATGGTATTCTCGTTGAAGAATTTACCATATTTGTTCTCATAATGATTTCTCAACCATATCATAGTAAAATTGGTTCCAATCTATGAGAATTATCATCCCATTTCAGGTTTATACATCTTGTACCGACATCAACATATAATCATCTCACTGTTAGTATATGGGTCTCCCCTCAATCGAGGGACATAGAGCGTACTACACTACGCTACTCAACTACGGTTTGGCAGAGCCCAATGTTTTTAAGCCACTCAAAGGCCCACTGACTTGGCTTAAAGACAACAACAATACAATAACAACCGGGACCGACGGCTTAACGTATTCTAGACGGGCTACGGTCGAATTTGCTTAACTTGGGTGATCGAATAGCGCCGTATCTCACAGTTCATCGCTTGACGTACGGCTTTTGTTTGCTGCATGTGCACACGACTCGTTCGCAGCGTGACGTCACGAGCTGAATGACAGATGTATCGGCATTGTCCTAATAGAACGCGAATGCGCGATCATCGCGCGAGTAAACGATGCGACCATCGCGTATTTGCGCGATGGCAAAAACTGAGTGTCCTAATAAAACGCGAATCACCATCGCGCGAATTGACGAAGTAAGTGCCCCGCCGACGCAATTATTGCGCGAATTTCAATTAGGACACCTATTCGAATTCAATATGTTTGATCGCGCGTTCGTACGAACTAAGTTCGCGCGAATAGATTACAAATATTTGAGTAGCGCGACCGAGTCGTGCGATTACCGGTTAGGGCATCTACACGAGTTCATATGTTTGATCGTGCGTTCGTACGAGTAAAATTCGCGCAAATCTACGATGATCGCGCATTCGCGTTCTTTTAGGACAACGCCCCGCTCTCATACGGCAAACAAAAGGCTCCTCGTACCACAGATTGCGTAATAGTACGCTATGATTACGCGACTCACATATGCTGAGGGCTAGACTGAAACACGCCATCAGCACCGAGCTCCTCATCGCGTCTACAGCGTGAAAACGACAAGTACACCCAGTCTTTATTTTTTTTTAATTGTACTACCTCGGGTGGCAGACAAGCATACGGCCCGCCTGATATGAAGCGGTTACCGTAACCGTATTAACGCTCGCAACATAATACATCACTTGCGCACCGCTACTCCCGCTGCCAACGCAGCATCTCCTTTTCTGGTGACCTCACTCACACAACAATCCTTAAGGGAATTGTTATTTGGCTGCGGTATTCTGTGAGGTGGAGGAAAATTACCCAGTCGGGTAGCTTACAATTACGCTCTCTACCTATCTTTTCGCCAGAGCTTCGTTTGTCAGTCAGCAGGGTACACCACGTGCAGGTGAAGTTGGCTTTGGTTCAAAGATGTTGATAAACCACTTACACTCCAATTATTATTTGGGTGTGGTATTCTGTGAGGTGGAGGTACATTCCCCAGTCGGGTAGCTTAAAATTACGCTCCCTACCTCTCTTTTCGCCAGAGCTTCGTTCAGTCAGCAGGGTGCACCGCGTGCAAGTGAAGTTGGTTTAGGTTCAAAGATGTTGATGAACCATTTGCACCCAAATTTTAAAAGCAATTTAAAAAGCATTTGATGACCTGTCAAAGTAGTACAAATTGCGAGTCCAATTCTTCACGCTCAATTAACCTTTCGCCTTACGGAATTGCATTGAATTGGAAATGAAAAAAAACCAAATGAACATTTCACCCGGGTGTACCTTTAGATGTATGGGCAGGCTCGTCGGCGACACGATAAGTCGATTTGATTGATGATACGTATGTGCAAAGCCAACCTAAGCTTTGGTCGACGTAAAATATACGGATCCCAAATGTCATTAATATTGGCTGTTTGGCCTGCCTTATTGGAGTGGGTTAGATTGTAATTGAACATTTAAGCCCTGTTTTAGTAATTTTTATGCTTGAAGGTCATTGACTAAAAGTCATTGTTTTGAAATATGTACTCGTAGCTATACCGAATTGTGGTTTGCTCTATCATGTATTTCTTCTTTTACTTATTTTTTTAAAAGTCGGGCTGGGGATGAATTTTGACAACCTCATCATCATCATCATCATCAGCCTGTATCTACCCACTGCTGGATATAAGCCTTCCCCAATGCTTTCCACCAGATACGATCCTCCGCCTTCCGCATCCAGCCGCTTCCAGCCGCTCTCTTTAGGTCATCGGACCATCTAGAGGGAGGGCGCCCAACACTTCGTCATCCTACGCGCGGCCTCCACTCTAATACCTTCCTCCCCCATCTGCCATCACTTACTCGGCAGATGTGACCCGCCCATTGCCACTTCAGCTTGCAAACTCTGAAGGCTATGTCGATAACTTTAGTTCTCCGTCGAATTTCTTCGTTCCGGATTCGATCCCGCAGAGAAACCCCGAGCATAGCCCTCTCCATCGCTCGCTGCGCGACTTTTAACCTATGGACCAGTCCGATGGTCAGTGTCCAAGTCTCTGCACCATATGTCATTGCAGGGAGGACGCACTGATTGAAGACTTTAGTCTTCAAGCATTGGGGTATCTGTGCGGCGAAGATGTACCGAAGCTTTCCAAAAGCTGCCCAGCCCAGTCGAATACGTCTATCGATCTCTTTGTTGAAATTACCCCGGCCAAGCTGTATGGAATGTCCGAGGTAGACATAGTCATTAACCACTTCAATAGCGGCATTCTCTACTATAACCGGGCTAGGGATGACATACTCGTTGTACATGACTTTCGTCTTGTCGAAATTCATCCCCAGCCCCACACGTCGAGAAGCAGCATTGAGATCGACCAACATACGACTGAGATCCTCCAGCGATTCAGCCATTATAACCACGTCGTCGGCAAACCGAAGGTGTGAGATGTACTCGCCATTCACACTGACGCCCCGTTTTTTCCAGTCCAGCGTCTTGAATACGTCTTCCAGAGCAGCGGTGAATAGTTTTGGGGAAATGACATCTCCTTGACGTACTCCCCGCTGCAGCTGGATAGGCTTAGACTGCTGGTCCTGGACGCGGACGGTCATTGTTGCAGCGCTATATAGCCATCTCAGCACCTCGATATAGCGGTGGTCGACTTGGCATCGCTGTAAGGATTCCAGAACAGACCAAGTTTCGATGGAGTCGAAGGCTTTCTCGTAGTCCACAAAAGCCACGCAGAGCGGCAAATTGTACTCTGTGGTTTTCTGCACAATCTGCCGCAAGGTATATATGTGGTCTACGGTGCTGTAGCCTTTACGAAACCCAGCCTGTTCCGGTGGCTGGTAGTCATCAAGCCTTCGAGCGAGACGATTCGTGATAACTCTTGAAAACAGCTTATACACGTGGTCAGGAGTGAGATCGGTCTATAATTCTTCAATAAGGTTTTGTCACCTTTTTTGAAGAACAAGACAACCAAACTCCTGGTCCACGCGACTGGTGCGGTCCCATTGTGAATGACGGAATCAAACAGACGTTGTAGTTCCTTTAGAACCGGAGTTCCTTCAGCTTTCAACAGTTCTGTTGTAATTCCGTCCTCACCGGGAGCCTTACCATTTTTCAGCTGTTCAAGGGCTATCCTAATCTCACCCATGCTGATGTCTGGAATATCCTCGGTTTCGTGTCGGATTAGCGGGGCTCGGCGATCACTTACACGAGCAGCTGATGTAGGGACAGGTGCATGTGCAGCATAGAGTTTACCATAAAATCTCTCCACCTCTGCGAAGATCTCTGGCTTAGAAGACACGATTCGACCATCTTCTAGCTTGAGCTTCGACAGATAAGCCCTTTCAGAAGGCCGAGAAAAGACTTTCAGGCCTTTGTTGCGAGCTATCACGTCCTCAACTCGTTTAGCATTGAAGACGCGACAGTCCCGCCGTATCAGCCTTCTGATCTGCTTATTTAAAGCTGCATATTCTGTCGAAGCTCTAACAGACGCTGTCGCCTCTCGTCTCTTCTGAATAAGAGCCAGAGTTTCGCTAGAGAGCTTGTCCTCTCGAGCTCTATGCTGCCGCCCAAAGTGTTTCCTGCCGACTTCGTGTAGTGTTGTCCCTATTCTCTCTGATGCCTCGTCCATGTCCGCAGTGGTTTCCAACGAATCGAATCGGTTTTGAAGTTCCAGTTGGAACTTTTCCGAAGCTTGAGTGATTTGAGGAAGAGTTGGACGTAGATTCGACTTCATCATACGGGCTCTTTCGAGTTTATAGCTGATATTTAGGGTGCCTCGTACAAGTCGGTGGTCGCTACCGGTACCAAACCTGTTAACCACCGAGACATCCCTAAATATCCGCCTTTTATCCGTTATGATGAAGTCGATCTCATTCCTAGTCACCTTGTCGGGGCTTTGCCAGGTCCATTTCCTCTGGGGCTTCTTTTTAAAGAACGAGTTCATCAAAAAGAGCCCCTCCATTTGGAGGAAATTAACCAGCATTTGCCCCCTGTGGTTCCTCAACCCCAAACCAAACCCTCCGACAACCGATTCGTCGCATTCTTGTACTCCCACCTTGGCGTTGAAGTCCCCGACAACAACCGTGAAGTGGGTCTTGGTGGTATTACGTATGGCCTTCGTAATGTCCTCATACATGGCCTCGACCTCTTCATCCGGGTGTGTCGTCGTTGGAGCATATACCTGTACTACTTTCAAAGAGTATCTCTTTGTCAGTTTTAGCACAAGATATGCTACCCTCGACGACACACTGGATACCTCCACTACGTTGTTGACGAGAGCTTTATGAACGAGGAACCCGACACCGCCCTGGGAGAGCCGGTCTCCTTCACGGTAGTAGAAGAGGTTGCCAGATTCGAGTATCACGGTCTCCTCTCCCTCTCGTCGGATTTCCGACAGACCCAGAATCTGGCATTTGACTGACCTCAATTCTACTTCCAGCTCTTCCACATCCTCGTCACGCCTCAGAGTCCGTGTGTTGAAAGTGCCTATTGTCAGTTTTTGTTGGTGGCCTGCCAACCGGAGATTGTTCGCACCCCCCGCCCTGCCGGAACCGAGACCGCCACCTTGGCCCGGGATAGCAGGGCTGCCGGGTACTGGGGGCCATCTATTATCTTGTGTAATCATTGGAGAGAAATGCCCTTGAGTCGCCACGCTGGGCAGGCGGGTTGGCGACTTTTGCCAGAGCCTCGTCCGTTTATCTGCAGGGTGCACCACGTGCAGGTGAGGTTGGCTTTGGCTCTGAAGATGGTATTGAGCCACTTACACCCCTTTGACAACCTAATAAATAAATATTTCTGGACAATTTACACAGCGCTATCTAGTACCAAATTAAGCGCAAAGCTCGTGTTGTGGGTACTAGACAACTGATAAATGTACTTAAATACATTTTTTTTTGTAAATACATACTTACGTGTATAATACATAGAAAACACCCAGACCAAGACAAACAGACATGTTGATGCACGGAATCGAACCCGCGACCTCGGAGTCAAAGTGGCCGTTGCTAACCATTCGACCAACGAGCTAGAATGTACAATGACTTCGTTGTCCCTAGCTCGGTTATCGTAGAGAATGCGGCTTTTGAAGAGGTAAAGACTATGTCTACCTCGAATAGGACATACAGCTGAGCCGGGGTAATTTCAATAAAAAGATCGATGGACACTTTCTACTGGGCTGAGCAGCTTTTGGAAGGTTTCGGCACATCCTCACCACAGATATACTCCAATGCTTTAAGTCGAAAGCGGCGTCCTCGCTATGATCTACGGTGCAGAGACTTGGACGCTGACCCTCGCCTCTGGTTCACAGACTAAGGTCGTAAAGCGAGCAATGGAGAGAACAATGCTTGAGGTTTCTCTAAGGGAACGAATCGAAGAAATATGCTGGAGAACCAAGGTTGTTATCACAGCTCTCAGAGTCAGCAAGCTGAAGTTGCAGTGGGCCACATCTGCCATGTTAGCAGTGATGGTAGATGGGGAAGGAAAGTCCTATAGTGGAGACCGCGTATCGGGAAATGAAGAGGCGTGTGGATGCGGAAAGCGGAGGATCGCATGTGGTGGAAAGCATTGGGGATGGCCTACGTCCAGCAATTGGTGGATACAGGCTGATAATGACAATGACGATGAAATCTAAAAACATTTGTTCCAATATATACCTGTGTCTGTATATTTATAAATAAAAAGTTTAATAATAGTTACAACACAATTAAAATTGCTGACATTAGATATCTCTGTAACACAAGAAAAGTGTTGTGTCTATCGGAAGTTAAACACATGTTTTGACTTGTCTGGAAAGTAACACGCGATAAATAATTTCGTTTATACACCAAGGCAAGGGGTAGCCGGTCCGTTTCTAGCCTATATTCCTTCCTTCCTGTTTTTTCTAACTACTTACGCAAAATTTATGGATGTTTTATTACATGTTTGGTGTTATTTAGGAGATACCGATTTTCCAGAATCATCATTGCGATATATAAATAATATTTATATGAACACATAAAAATTCAATAAGAGGAGCTCGATGGCATAGGCAACGTCGACCGCAGCCTGTCCATAGATGGGTTTATTTATCTTAAGCTTCGTCATGCTTCAGAGGGCACGTTAAGCTATCGGTCCCGGTTGTTATCATTAGAGGACAATCGTGAAGCCAAGTCAGTGGCCTTTAGACGGCTTGAAAACACTGGCCTCTGCTAACACGCAGTTGAACAGCGTAGTGGAGTATGCTCTATAACCCCAACGAATGAGGAAAGGGACATATCCCAACAGTGGGCTGAATATGGGTTGACTATGATATAAAAATTGATCATTTATTAGTATTGGATAATTATAAATTGCATTTGAGTTTTTTGTATTAAATTTTATCTCTTAGCTAGAATAACACACCAACATCTCACACAAGCAACAATCTATGTATGCGTGTATCTACAACGTTACGTAGCTTATTCTCTAGTGGAATTCTTTACTCATGTGTTATGCAAACGCACCATATACTTAGGAGCTGTAAATAAATAATACATACCTTTTTTCTTCTTACTTGAATAATTTTAAGGGTAACAAGATTGGAAAGTATCGGAACGGAAGATTTATATAGGTACTTAAGAAATGTCTTAGGATTATATTTCATGCTTTTATAGACCCGTATAAACCAGTCTGTAACCACTACATGATCTGAAAGTGTTTCGTGACTATGAATAAAGTCAACCGATTTAAATTATATGGATCCCGCTTTGCTTGAGGACATTATGTCCTGATAAAGTTACAGAGTAGACTGGTGTAATGGAAACAAAAACTGGATCATGTTCGTCCCGGAAAATCAGTAATAGATCAAAAACAGAATGGGATGAAAGACAGATTAAAAAAATTAAAGAAAATTTGCTGACTATTTTTTGAGATTGGTGCCAGCAGTAAAAGAAATAATTACACGAGACTTATATTTATATTACGCACTAGATCACTGTTCCGCAAACTTTTTGGACTTAAGGTAGGTAACATCTAGGAAAATGAAAATTTTTGGAGGTACACCATAAATTAAAACTCTGTGTTTATTTGTGTACCTAAGAATTTCTCTTCCGTTCGTCTATTTAGCTTTATGAGATAACCTTATTTTCCGAGGCACACCAACTAATGATCACGGCACACCAGTGTGCCGCGCCTCACACTTTGCGGAACACTGCACTAGATGACCCGTGCCCACTTCGTTGGGCGGTAAACATTTTTACGAAAAAGTATTTTCATTTTTCGGGTTTATGTATAGCCTATGACACTCACAAATAACATGGCTTTCTATTGGTAAAATAATTTCAATCAAAATCGGTTCGATAGATCCAGAAATAACCTCCTACAAACTGACGAAGTTTACCTCTTTATAATATTGTGGCACCGACCTCAAAAAAATATTTGGCATATTTACTTTTTTTAATTAATGATGAAAGTTTATAAAGACTTTTTCAGTTTTTTTACATTATACACGATTAATTTTGTTAATTGTTGTGCACAAAAGTGTAAAATAATCCCATTTAGAATAAAACACTTGTTTACCTACTGGACTTGCTTCTAATGGTGCTAAAGAATGTTAATAGTAGTTTATGAAACTGTTGCATTCTTAAAATACGAGAGTGAGTTTATCACATGAGCCGAAGACGAATGTGATAATAGCATCACACGAGTATTTTAAGACCTAATTATGTGCAGTTTCATACACTACTGTATCTAATCTCATGAAATAGATGGTAATAATATTTTAAATAAAACCATGAAGTTAATTTAACAGTTTTATTTCATAATTATAAATTCATTTGCAGATCGAGCATGCGTGGAACACATGCGCGGCGCGCCGTGCGGCGCCGCGTTCTCAGATTATATAGAATTTTTTTGCAAAGTTGCAATGCATTTGCATTGGAATTTCATTGGAAATTCATTGCTTGTGCGTAATAGACTGACATTAAGATTCTGTGTTTAGTTTTTTAATCTCTAAATTTCAGTATGAGATTAGATAATAGTAGTTTATGAAACTGTTGCATAATAAGGGTTATTAAAATACGAGTGTGAGTTTATAACACGAGCCGAAGGCGAGTGTTATAATAATACCACACGAGTATTTTAATACCTAATTATGTGCAGTTTCATACACTACTTTATCTAATCTCATGAAATATATGATAATAATATTTTAAATACAACCATGAAGTTAATCTATCAGCTATAATTCTTACATAAAAATCCATTTGCAGATCGAGCATGCGTAGTGCGCATGCGCGACGCGCCGCGCGGCGCCGCGTTCACAGATTATGTAGAAAAAATT